>JAWHQI010000268.1:0-1200000 GCA_033032865.1 Dactylorhiza incarnata | reverse complement strand
GGCTGCTATAATGAGGGGATTGTGGGATGAAGTTATGGCTTGAAATTAGGAAGTAACTCCTTTAATTTAGAAGGTGGGGTTAGTGGGTGGTTAGAGGTAGTTATGGTGGTTATGGGTAGTGGTGGAGGAGGGTGGTGGCTGGTGATGGCTGCCGGTGGTGGTGGTCGCCGGAGACGCTTTTCGGCGATCGTCGGAAAACTCTAAATGTAGGAAATATGTAGGGGAGGTGTAGGAGGACCACCGGAGGTGGCCGAAGACGAACACCGGTGATCGTCAGAGTGTTTTATGGGGTATTGTGTGCTGTTTTGGGAATCGAGGTGGGGAGGTTCCTTTGAAAGGGGGCCGACTACTGCTATGGAAAGGTGGAGGAGGGGAACTTATAAACCGGCTGCTGTAGATGAAGGGGAGGTGGGCTGGGTTGGCCGGCAACTGTAGATGGAGGGGTGGGGGGCTTGGTTGGCCGACTGCTGTAGATGGAGTGGAGGGGGATTGGGTTGGCCGACTGCTGTTGATGGAGGGGAGGGGGGCTGGGTTGGCCGTCTGCTGTCGATGGATGGGAGGGGGACTTGGTTGGCTGACTGCTGTAGATGGAGGGGGGGGGGCTGGGTTGGCCGACTGCTGTAGATGGGGGGGGGGACTGGATTGGCCGACCACTAGAGGAGGAGGTATTGCATGGCCGACCAAGGGGTAGGGAAGGGAGAGCAAGGCTGGGCTTCGCACCTGGAGTCAGCTTCGGCACCGAAGTGATCAAGGATTGGGCTTCTAAAATCCAATCTTCAATACCCAAAATGAGAGCCTCACCCTTTATTTATTGTTTTTTAGGGACCAATGAACGATTATGATTGACCGAACTCTCTGACTAAAAAAACATAAAATTACAATTTGAAATAAAAAAAAATGATAGGAGACTAAAATGCTATGATCGGCGAGCCGCTCGAAATGAGTGGTCCCGATCGTCACAACGCCCGTGGTCGTCGTGAGTAGACCCGAACGGGTCGGGCGGGCTGCACCCCATCAACTCCCCCCATCTCAGAATCATTCATCTCCGTAGAATAAAGATGATCATAATGTCGTCATAGGGCGAGGGCGAGTCTCTCAAGTTCTGCTGCGGAGATCTAGGTATCATCAGTAAAATGGCGGCCCTGCCAATGAACCAAGTAGCGAACCCTGTCTCGTGCGGGTACAAGTTCATGGGCCACGACCTCCGTAATTACGTCAAACGGGCTGGTGGCCGAAGAAGAAGGAACTGCTGAGGTCGACGAAACTGCTGATGATGGAAGAACGACTGTTGACGATGGAGCTGCTGAAGACGACGAAACTGATATAGACGACAGAACTGCTGAAGGAGGTGGAATTGCTGGTGACGGTGGAACTGCGGAAGACGATGGAACTGTTGAAAGGCGGTGGAACTGTTGTCGACGGACGAGATGTAGGAACCAGAGAAGCCGAATGATCAGTCGATGCCGAGGACATGGGTGGAAAAGGAAGCTGGGTGGCAGACGACGACTGTTGCTGAAACGACAAGGTGGAAAGAGATATTGATGGTGACTGGTGCTGTGGTGGAGTGGTGGATGTAGACGAAGGCTGAGAGGATGTAGTGGTAGAGGGTGAAGAGTGCATTGTTGAAACCGACTAACGGTCTCTTGAGTTCGGACCCACAGGGGGGTGTAGTCGATGCTTACTCCTCCCTCACTAAACTCTCCGAACAGTGGATGAGAAAACTGGAACAGACCCAAAGCTATAGCGAGGAGGTCCCGCCACACACCCAGAAGATATAAGAGAGCTTCCCCTCCCGAACCAAAGCTCAGCCGGGCACCTTGGAGGGCACTAGCCAACCAAGATTAGCCTTGAGGAGAGGATTCTCAAAAATCGGATCTCCTCCAAGGTGCCCTTAAGGGTCTATTTATAGATTCTCTAGGCTGGTCTGCAAATAGCACGAATCCGCCTTTTGGTTTTACTAACCGCACCTCAAATTGGTCTGCTAACAACCTAACTCCGCTGCTCTGAAGGGCTATTGGCAGCCCACAAGGGGCAACCAGGTCATTTCTCCCTTAAAGCCATCTGGGCGAGTGGTCCGCGAGGACAAGGGCACCTCTCGCCAGATTGCCCACCGTTCGTCGAACGTTGTTTAGCGTTCATCGAACTCTCCTCTCGCCAGACTTCTTTCTCGCTACAATTGGCTGGGCGAGTGCCCGCGCGCGAGATACTCGACCTGCTCACGTTCGTCGAACGCTGACCAGCGTTCGTTGAGCGCTCCTGAGCTCTGGGCGAGTGGTCCGCGAAGGCACCACTCGCGGGTCCTCTTGCCTGCTGCGCTCCGCCGGGCGGGTGGTCCATGTAAGCTCCACTCGCCAGCCATTCGGTCATGCTGGGCGGATGAAGCCCTGCTTGTCCTCACTCGCCCGTACCTGTCGCTACCCTGCGGGTGCTCTTGTTTCCCCCTTCCCCCCTTTTAGGCCGGGGGGTCCACTCGGCAAATACGGGGCTGTACACAATCCCCGCACTTTGCGAGCGAGTCCCACGCTCGGAAAGAAGAGTCCAACCCCAATATTTGACGAGTGCTTTGCTGACCTGGAGGGAATCTTTCTGGTGGGGCCCTCCATTTTGCTATAAATACGCCCTCATCCTCCAATCAATTGTCTCATATTTCCCCTGTGAACTAACGGTCTCTTGAGTTCGGACCCACAGGGGGGTGTAGTCGATGCTTACTCCTCCCTCACTAAACTCTCCGAACAGTGGATGAGAAAACTGGAACAACCCAAGGCTGTAGCGAGGAGGTCCCGCCACACACCCGGAAGATCTCAGAGAGCTTCCCCTCCCGAACCAAAGCTCAGCCGGGCACCTTGGAGGGCACTAGCCAACCAAGACTTTCCTTAAGGAGAGTATTCTCAAAAATCGGATCTCTTCCAAGGTGCCCTTAAGGGTCTATTTATAGATTCTCTAGGCTGGTCTGCAAATAGCACGAATCCGCCTTTTGGTTTTACTAACCGCACCTCAAATTGGTCTGCTAACAGCCTAACTCCGCTGTTCTGAAGGGCTATTGGCAGCCCACAAGGGGCAACCAGGTCATTTCTCCCTTGAAGCCATCTGGGCGAGTGGTCCGCGAGGACAAGGGCACCTCTCGCCAGACTGCCCTACGTTCGTCGAACGTTGTTTAGCGTTCGTCGAACTCTCCTCTCGCCAGACTTCTTTCTCGCTACAATTGACTGGGCGAGTGCCCGCGCGCGAGATACTCGACCTGCTCACGTTCGTCGAACGCTGACCAGCGTTCGTTGAGCGCTCCTGAGCTCTGGGCGAGTGGTCCGCGAAGGCACCACTCGCGGGTCCTCTTGCCTGCTGCGCTCCGCCGGGCGGGTGGTCCATGTAAGCTCCACTCGCCAGCCATTCGGTCATGCTGGGCGGATGAAGCCCTGCTTGTCCTCACTCGCCCGTACCTGTCGCTACCCTGCGGGTGCTCTTGTTTTCCCCTTCCCCCCTTTTAGGTCGGGGGGCCCACTCGGCAAATACGGGGTTGTACATGCATATAGTCATGCGACTCAAAATATGGAGTCAAATCTTCAACATTGAATACAGGTGAAATACCCATACTTGGCGGTATATCCAACTCAAGCATTTGTTCCAATTCGTTTCAGCACAGTGTAAGGATCCATTTGCTTAACGTTCAAATTTCGAGCTGTTCCTTTTGGGAACCTTTCAACGCGTATACAAACCATCACTTGTTCTCCTTCTTTAAAGCTTTTCATTCTCCTGTGATTATCAACATACAATTTATAAATATCAATATTGCAAGAAATTTTTCGCCGTGACGACTCATGCATCCTATGTATATGCCTAATAAAAGACTCAACCGACTCACTAGGACGAGACATTATAGGTAGGGGAATAAGATCTATCATTTTCCTAGGCTCATAACCTAAGACTACCTGAAATGGACTCAATCCCGTGGTCCAATTCACCGAACTATTAAATGCAAACTCGGCCATGGGTAACATTGAATCCCAAGAGGTGGTGTGGTCACCAACGAGGCATCACAAAAGATTTCTTAAACTAATGTTTACTACCTCCGTCTGCAGGTGGTAAGCAGATGAAAATAGCAGTGTAGTGTCAGTCTTCTTCCAGAGGGTCTTCCAAAAATAGCTCATGAATTGGACATTTCGATCGGAGACGATGGTCTTGGGGAGACCGTAAAGTCTAAAGATGTCCCGAATGAATAGTGAAGCAACGTGAGACGCGTAAGTCGTCTTGCTGCATGTGATAAAGTGAGCCATTTTGGAGAACTGGTCAACTAGAACAAGTATGGAATCGTGCTTGCGTAGGGTGCGTGGTAATCCTAGCACAAATCCATACTAATATCCACCCAAGGCTGGTGTGGTACTGGCAATGGTGTATACACTCTCGTATTCTAGCGTGAGCCCTTAGCCATCTGGCAGATGTAGCAATACTGGACGACTCGAGCAACGTCCCTCTTGAGGGAGGGCCAATAAAAACGATCTTCCACCAGTGCGGTGGTCTTATCCCCAAAGTGGCCCACAACACCACCGACATACATCTCCCAAACCAGTTGATCTCGGAAGGAGGTCATGAGAATGTATAGAAGTGTGCCGCGAAATAAATAATGGTCGGTAATCGAATAATCAGGAATGACCTCAGGTGGGTCCTGGGATAGAGCGGAGTATATCTCTGCAAAGTCTGGGCATAACGCATACTCAGTGATCAGATGCTCGAATCCTGTGACCTCAGTGGTAAAGATGTGAAGTAGACCCACCTGGCGGTTAAGTGCGTCAGCGGGCTTGTTCTCAACACCAGCTCAGTGTTTAAGAACATATTGAAAGTCCTGCATATACTCTATCCATTTGGCGTGCCGGTGACTCAATTTTTTATGGGAGTCCAAATAATGTAAGGCCTGGTGATTTGAATATAACACGAGCTCTCGTGGGAGGAGGTATTGTCTGTTGTGCCTTAATGACTGTACTATCGCATAGAACTCCCGGTCGTAGTTGGAGTACCTCTGTCGGGCGTCATTCAACTTCTCACTGAAGTAAGAAATTGGATGACTCTCCTGACTGAGTACTCGTCCTATGCCTACGACGGAGGCGTCGCAAGCAACCTCAAAGGCTCGACCAAAATCAGGTAATCAGAGTACCAGAGCTGTGGTCAATTTCCCCTTGATGTCCTCGAATGCCTGAGTGGTGGCAGGTGTCCACTGAAAATCTCCCTTACGAAGACATCTCGTATAGGGGGCCATGATAGTGCTGAATCCTCTGAAAAAGCGTCTATAAAATGTGGCCAACTCGTCGAAGCTTCGAGTCTCGTGGGTATTCGTGGGGACTGGCCAATCTCGGATGTACCTAACTTTGTCAGGATCTACGGACATGCCTGAGGCGAAAATGATAAACCCTAGAAAGTGTACAAATTCGAATAAGAAGGTGCACTTCGTCAGATGGATATAGAAGTGCTCCTTTCGGAGGGCGTCGACGAACAATCGTAGGTGCTCTCCATGAGTCTGACTGTAAACTAAGATATCATCAAAATAAACTACGAGGAACTTCCCCATATATGGGCGCAGTATCTGAGTCATCACGTGCATGAATGTGCTAGAGGCGTTTGATAACCCAAAAGCATAACCAACCACTTGTATAATCCTTCCTTCGTCTTAAATGCCCTTTTCCATTCATCACCCTCTCTGACCTTGATCTGGTGGTACCTGCTCCGAAGATCAAGCTTTGAAAAGATCTGGTCACCTGACATGGTGTCAAGGAGGTCGTCGAGTCGTGGAATGAGGAATCGATACTTGATAGTGATTTTATTGATAACATAACTATCCACACACATACGCCAACTACCATCCTTTTTAGGGGTAAGAATGGCAGGTACGACGCAGGGACTCAAGATCTCTCTAATAAACTACTTTTGCAGTAGATCGACAATCTGAGTCCGGAGCTCTTCCTGCTCATCGGGGTTCATACGATAATGTTGAAGGTTCGACAGAGATGAACCCGGAATGAGATCGATCGCGTGCTGTATATCGCGCCGTGGGGGTAGCTCGTCAGGGAGCTCCTCAGGCATAATGTCACTGTACTCATCTAGGAGGCGTCGAACATAAGGATGGATGGACTCTAAGTCCACAATGGCCTTCTTAGTATGAGAAGCAACAACGACGTTAATGAGGTCTGTATCTAGACTCTCGCGAGTGAACTCACTACGACGAAGAATATGTATAGGTGTAGGTGCGCCCGTAGTAGCTGAAGGCTCGATCGATGACCCTCCCCTTCGAGGGATCTCTAGGTTGGGTCGGAGACAATGTGATCTTGCGGCCCTTATCAAAAAAGACACAAGTGTTACGTCTATATCATAGAGCCATGACTTGCCCAGTAAAACATGTGCAATGTCTATGAGAATGACGTCGCACCAAACTCTATCCTCGAAGGAGGCGAGCTGAATCAGAACCTGACATCTCTGGGTGACCTGGATCGCTGTCCTATCTACCCAAACAACTCGGTACATAAGTGGATGAGACTCCGCCTTAAGTTTCATACACTCATGCCCCTTTTGGGCTATAATATTCACACAACTACCACTATCAATGACGAGCTTGCATGTCCCACCTGCGCTCGGCAAATAAGTGTAAAAGATAAAGGTCCGCTTCCAATCTTCTTCCGTAAGGGGGTGTGCAGTAAGCGACGGATGACGCCTAACTTAAGTGCTCGGTTTTGCCTCATCCTCCCAACCTTTAGCGCGCAAGTACTGCTCATACTCTAATGCGAGTTTCTAGATTTGCTCGACTGTCTCTAAGCGATGAGGAATGAGCTCCCTGCGAATGTCTGCCCTCAGTCCGACCCTAAAGCGGGAGGCTGTCATGATATGCTTCTCTGTGACATCACTCCTCACGATAAGCTCATCAAATCGAGTCATGTACGAGGCTACAGATAGGGTGCCCTGTCGTAGAGTCAGGAGCTGCTCTAAGAGCTGGTTACGATACGAAGCGGGGAGGTATTTTTCTCTAAGTTTCTGCTTCATATCGGCCCATCGGGTGATGGGGTCAAGACCCTCTCTATCTAGGAAGCGCTCCAAATTTGTCCAGTAAACTTTGGCCTGCCCAACTAATTTCATTTTGGCAAACCTTTCTCGCCTCTCATTGCTCATCTCGAACCAGTCAAAATAGTTATCCATTTCCAACAACCAATCGCTAAACGCCTTAGGATCCTACTGCCCGTCAAAGGATGGGGCATCGATTTGAATACGACGGGCAATATCATCCTCGTAACCTCTGCGGGCATCATAACGACCATATTGTTATCTCGATCATAATAATATCGAGCGTCTTGACCGCGATGACCTCTACGTGGTTTGTACTATGGCGGAGGCTGCTCCTCTGGGGGAGGAAGAGCCCGGCCCCCATTGGGGTTCCTATAACGATCGCTGGCTACCCCCGGGGCCTCCTGGGTGGGCTGGGGAGCCTGTGCATTTGGGTTGTGGAATATACGATCTGTGGTGTATGCAGGAGTAGGAGTTCTTCCTCTTTCACGACGACCCTCATGTTGGACAACTTGTTGCCTAGTGAACCTTACTGGTCCGGGAGACCAACTAGACTCTAGATCCTCTACTCTAGTGGTGAGGTTTTGAAACTGCTCTCTAATATCGTGTAATTGCGCGCCAACTTGATCGAATCGATTGTCCAGAGTTTTGGAGATTGGACATTAACATATCAGTGTTAGAATTGGTAGTGACCTGACTATGTTGAGGTGTTGACTTCGACATTGAACACCTATATGCCTTACCGTTACGTAACATGCAATGCAACCCAACCTTGGCTCTGATACTAAATTGACGTAGGGTAAGGCTCAAATGAAACCTAGGGCTAGATGAAAATGCGATGACCGGCGAATTCAAATTTGCAAAACAACATTTATAATATTCACCACAATTGAAGTAGAAGTATTTTAAAATAAGGGAACAAAAGAGGTGTATTAGCACGAGAGGTTTGAGTGGGGGGGGGGGGGGCGCCGGGTTCTACTCTGGTATGACGGGGAAAAAGGGGAGAGGGGGGAGGGAAGAGAAATAAAAAGAGGGGGAGGAGAAAAAAGAGGGGGAGGAGAAGGAAAGGGTGAGAGAGGAAGAGAAAAGAGGGAAAGGAATAAAAAAATGGAGGGAGAGAGAGAGAGGAAGTAAGACAACGGTACGATGATCAATCATTGTCATTGATTCAGCGACGTTTTCGATGTAACCGTCAGAGTAGATTGTTGCTTCGCTTTCTCACAAAAAACGCCTCCATAGACTAATATTT
Source organism: Dactylorhiza incarnata (assembly GCA_033032865.1). Taxonomy (NCBI): domain Eukaryota; kingdom Viridiplantae; phylum Streptophyta; class Magnoliopsida; order Asparagales; family Orchidaceae; genus Dactylorhiza; species Dactylorhiza incarnata. Next base: position 1,191,716 of record JAWHQI010000268.1, on the reverse strand, counting down.
TATCAATATTAGAGCATTATGATGAATTCATGGAACGAGCTTAATGAAAATAAGGACCAAACAATATTCTCAATTTTTCTTAACTCACAGATTCTTATATTTTTCATCAAGCAAGTTAAACCATTCATTCAATACTAAAGCAAAGTGATAATTTACTTTAATAAGTTTCATTACTCTTATCAATGTAAAAATCTTGAAATGTATTGTGAATATAATTCTAAATTGACTCATGATGTTACAGATTATCACTATTCTCATAAATGTCTTAGTTTGTGGTCCAATGAGTTTTATTATAATAGATCATTATAACAAAAAGTCATTTTATAATGGTTTACTTGATTACAATGTGTCATTATAGTTGTTCATATTATTATCATCTTTGATACCAAAAAGATTTTAAATCTTTTTCAGCACAACTAGTGTTGATATATGTAATTATGATGAATATTTAGTATGATGATCAAATATCTCCTAATGGAAGCACATTTTGAAAACTAGAAGATTAATATCAAATTGTACTGGGTCAAATACTTTTAGCTAGTTTGAGAAATTATTGGGCTATTATGTGTCATTATGATGAATATTTCTTGATTGTGATTAAAAACATACTAAATTATTCAAACTTCTTGAGAAGACGAACAAATCTGGAATTGAATAATACGATAATTATGTAAAAATCATGTTAAAATATATGCATCCAACTTAAAAATCGATTCATTACAGTCGGACGGCCCGAGATTTATATATACGTACAGTCCTACATGCTACATGAGTGTTAAAAGATTTTGATTAACCACCAGTGACTCTCTATAGTCCCTGTAAGTAACCAGTGTAATCATTCATGGCTGCTGCAGTGAGAGGCAATACTTTCTCCAAATCATCAAAGAAAAGATAAGGAAATCACAATCCAAAAGTTGCTACCACTTTTCAACTACTTTTTTTCTCCTTTTAATCCAAAAATTATATATTAAATTTAGAAATTTTGAGCCCCAAAATGACAGAGATTAAATCTTTAAAACATCCATACTTCAGTTTACATCTTCATGAATGATACAATGAGATCCACTTTGCTGATCTTCTCAGTACTGAGCACCATACTTACAATTTCACATAGTGATGAATATAAAAATTCTATCTTGCTCTGCAAATGAAATCGGAGCTAATCGATCCACGAGGCATTCTCTCGAACTGGTCTTCGGATTCAGATTTCTGCAGCTGGAATTGAATTCGATGTTCGATGAATTAGAAAGAATCATAAATATCAAGCATGTATAGATTAATTTAACATTTACTGGCTGTTTCTAATGTATATGGGTGCTAAATGTGAAACGATAATACATGTTTTGAACTAAACATGTTTTGTTGGACATTTATCTGCAAAATGTTTAATTTAAAAATCATGATTTTATTGAATTGGGAGGTAAAAGACAACCTAACTAAGGTGGTATGCTAGAAAACTGCATTTTAGCTTCAGGTTGCACCTTACAAAAGATCAAATATGCAGTTTGTGAACCAAGAAAAAGATGGGAGAGTGATAACATAATACACTATACTTTGAATGAGATTTTTGACATGGAATGACAGCTTGCTCAAATGTGCCAGATTGCTTGCCACAAATGCACGACTCACTAGTGGGGCGATCGAATGCTGATGAATAGAATGACGGCGTTTGGGTCGGAATCGATTCCGGCGGAATTTCAGGGCAACAACGGACGAGGGTCTCCACCGATCGTTGTGTTTTCGCAATGTCCCGCAGCACAAGGTCGATACCGTTCATTGGCGCTGATGACTAACATGCAGACAATCTGCGATGGATCAGGCAAAGTCAGTGGCCTAAGAATTCAAAAATAAATTGAAAAAACTTATATAATTGGATAATAAAGGCTCAGATCAAACAAAGAGCATACATAAATTCAGCAAATCATTGAAGATTTAATCAACAAAAATTAATTATTGATATACATCAAATTAGTCAAAAAATTCAGCTTATCGTAGAGTCTTTAAGTCTACTTGATCAAGGAGTTGAGTCATATGGATACGTACTACATGACTTTGAAGAATAGGCCCACCATATATAAAACTTTGAAAATCCACTATAAAGGTTTTCACGGAGAGCCAAATGGCTCTCCGCGGAGAGCCCAAAGGATCTCCGCGGAGAGCCAAAAGGTTCTCCGCAATGGAGATCCTTTTGGCTCTCCGGGGAGATCCTTTTGGCTCTCCGCGGAGATCCTTTTGGCTCTCCGCGGAGAGCCATTTGGCTCTCCGCGGAGATCCAAGAGGTTCTCCCCGAAGATCCAATGGTCGAGAGAGGAGAAAGACGATCGAGAGGGATCTGAACTGAAGACGTCGTCGAGAGATCCAATTCAGCGACTGAATAAAGTCAAGAGGGAATGTCGGACTGAAATCGTGGAAATAAGAGTGGATCCCGCCGGAGAAGAAGGGATCTCGCCGAAAGTGAGGCTTGGAGCTCGCCGGAAGTTTCGGCCATGAAATGGGTGGTCAGATTTGGTGAGGAGAAGCTCGGCCATGATGGAGAGATCTCAAGGTGGGAGGAGTTGGGTCGGCCTTGGATCGCCGTTATAAGGAGAGCAGGGGCAGCTCTCTGGATGGAGGAGAGCTGATGGCGTGCTGTTGGAGGCCGCCGGAGTTTGGAGGGGTCGCCGACGTTTGAGCTTCGTCAGAGGAACTTCTGGCTGTCGTCGGAGCTTGGAGGAGGGAGGAGCTCGGGAGCTTGAAGGGGATACAGAGGGGAGGGGGGTTTGGCTGAAATCGTAGAAATAAGAGGCTTAATATATTTAAAATAAATTTTAAATGAATTTCAGTCAAATTCAGTGAACCAGAGTGAGGCCCGACTGGGGAGTGGGGGGTGGGGGTGGGGATGCTATAATGAAGGGATGGTTGGAGGAAGTTATTGCTTGAAATTAAGAAGTAACTCCTTTAATTTAGGAGGTGGGGTTAGTGGGTGGTCAGAGGTAGTTATGGTGGTTATGAGTAGTGGTGGAGGGTGGTGGCCGTAGGTGGTTGCCGGTGGTGGTTGTGGTCACCAGAGACGCTTTCCGGCGATCGCCGAAAAACTCTAAATGTAGGAAATATGTAGGGGAGGTGTAGGAGGATCACTGGCGGTGGCCGGAGACGAACTCCGGCGACCGCCGGAGATATTTTATGGGGTATTGGGGGTTGTTTTGGGAATGGAGGTGTGCAGGTTCCTTTGAAGGGGGACCGGGTGCTGCTATGGAAAGGTGGAGGAGGGGAACTTATAGATCATCTTCTGTAGATGAAGGGGAGGGGGCCTGGGTTGGCCGACCGCTGTAGATGGAGGGGAGGGGGGGGGGCTGGGTTGTCCGTCTGCTAAATGGAAGGGAGGGGGATTGGGTTGGCCGGCTATTGTAGATGGAGGGGACGGTGGTTGGATTGGCCGACTGTTGTAGATGGAGGGGAGGGGGACTGGGTTGGCCAACCACTAGAGGAGGAGGTATGGCTTCGCTGGCCAAGGGGTAGGGAAGGGAGAGCAAGCCCAAGTTTCGCACTCGGAGTCGTCTTCGGCAACGAAGTGATCAAGGATTGGGCTTATAAACTTCAATTTTCAATATCCAAAATGAGAGCACTCACCCCCTATTTATAGTTTTCTAGGGACCAATGAACGACTATGATTGGCCGAACACTTTGACTAAAAAAACACAAAATTACAACTTGAAATAAAAAAATGACAGGACACTAAAATACTATGACGGGCGAGCCTCTCGAAATGAGCGGTCCCGATCGTCACTGCTCCCGTGGTCGTTGTGAGTAGACCCGAACGAGTCGGGCGGCTGCTCCCCATCACCATGCAAATGAAAAATGAAGTCTAAAAAGATTTAAGCAATACACTCGGCCATGTAAGTGTGAGAAATGGCTACAAAATGTGTTTGCTTGCTCAAGCGGTCCATTACCACTAAGATTGCAGATTTATTGTGTTTTTTCGGAAGACCTTCGATAAAGCCCATCGAGATATCCTCCCAAATTCTCTCCGAAATCGGCAATAGTTGGAGCAGCCCCTTGGGCACTTGATGATCGGCCTTGCACTGTTGGCATACCCCACATTGTTTAATGTAGGTGTACACTTCCGGCTTCATCCCCTTACAAAAAAACTTCTTCAATCTTTGATACATGGCCGTGATGCCGGAGTGCCCCCCAGTTGCTTCGTCATGGTAAAACTTCAACAACTGTGACTTGACCTCCCGATCATTGCCAACCACAAGTCATCCTTTCTATTCAGCAATCCGTTTCTCCATTGGTACTTTGGTTTGCTTTGGATATCCACCTTTTTAGCCGCTATGATTCGCTGAACCTCCACGTTCTGCACCCAAGTTTCTTGTAACAGAGACGTGGACCGGCAACAAAGGATGAGTTTTGGGCCCGTTCGGGGCCGATTGACTACCTATCATATATGGCATCTCCGGATCGATGATCCGACTCCACGGTTGCGTCCGACTCGTCGTCTACCTACATTTTTTATATATTATATTGTTGCATTTCAGTTTTATTTAGTGTAATCGGGCCCTTCGCATCCCCGACCAATCATTGCCGTTGATGCTGGGGTGCCTTAATTATGTTTTATTATAAATAAGAGGCATGGGGGCTGCTTGGAGTCTATTGCAGATTTTGGAGAGAAGAATCTCGAAATCCGGCGATCCCTTTACGGTGACGACTCTGTGAAATCCTAGGTGGCGACTCCTAGGTGGTTATCTCCCTCCCCAAGGTATCTCCTAACCCTAACCTTCATTTCCCCTTTCTAAGCCCTCGACGCCACCCACACCTTGCTGTTTTTCCACTCAGCAAACCCAGATCCGCCCCTCCTGCTTGCTGCCCAGCCAGCCGCCACACCCTTTTCTGCTGTCCAGCAAAAGGCACCACCTCCCTGTCTGCTGCCACCCCTTCCATCCACCTCCCAGCCTGTTGCCGCCCCCTTCCATCCACCTCCCAGCCTGCTGCCGCCCCTTCCAGCCCCATCCCAACCTGCTGCCTCCCCTTCCAGCACCTCCTAGCCTGCTGGCTCCTCTTCCAGCCACCTCCCTTCCCTAAAGACCCCATCACAGACCCGATCTATTTCCCCAACCTTCAGATCCAGCCACCGCCATCCGATTCCAGCTGTTGTCCCCTCCGGATCGTTACCTCCGCGTCGTGATTCACTGGATCTCCTCACCTCGGGCAGCCCTCATACTTTTGTGAGTTTTCTTGTTGTACAAACTCTTGTTTTCATCATTTAAATATTGTGTTGTGATCTTATACTTGTTTGGATAAATTACATCATAGAACTTTGTTCCAGATTATTTTGTGATTTGTAGGAACTATTCGTCGTGCGCTCTTGCTTTTGCCATCCACGCAGAGGAAAGCCTAAACCCGCTTGCCTAAAGATTTATTTTGCTATTGCTAAAATCATATGCATGCGTTTTAATTATTTATTACTATGTCTTGAATTCGCCGTCGGATATTGCACTTCACATGTAGTCATTAAGGTGAGTAGAGTTATCTTCACGCACGCCACATTATGGTCGCATTTTAGTAGTCACACATCAAGCCTCTAAGCCTTCATTAGACGGTGATGCAAACTTCACTTCACGAAACCCTAAATTATAGTTTGGTTGTTCTTGCACAAGATTAAAATATTTACTATAGTATCAACTCAACCCCGTATCTGAAAACAAATTATTCACCTCCCAAGCAATCGACAATTTAAAGTAATTTCGGTCAGCTTGCAACCTAAGCAGTAGGAAAGAACATAATGGAAAACAGGAAATAACGACAAGGAATATTAAGAACGAGGCGGACGCTACCCTTGGATGACGACACTTGCTGAAACTAGCGTAATAAACCACTTGTAAAGGGATTGAGAGGGGAAGAGAGGGAAGATTTCACTGGGGGGGGGGCTCCAACGACGTAGCAAGGATCCTCTTCGAGGTATGGTCGCAGCAGGAGGAGCACAGATGGTGGCGGTATTTGAGGGACACGAATGACTGGACCTTGATTCCGTTGAGGTGCGATAGGAGACGGCGTCGGGACTGGCGGGCGGCATCGATGTTGGCGCAGGAGGCGTCGGCCATAGGGCTGCAGTGTCGGGAAACTAGAAGAGAATGAGGGATGACGTCGGTGGCAAGAGTGGCAGATGGCGGTGGTTTGCAGGGAGTGATCGGGGTCGGAACAACAAATGACGGTAACTTGCATGGAGCGGCAGGAACGATCGGAGGCCGGAGCAGTAGTCGGTGGTGGTCTGCAGGGCGCGGGCTGGAGCGATCGAAGGCCGGAGCAGTAGTCGGCGGTGGCTTGCAGGGCGCGGGCAGGAGCGATCATCGTTGGGAGTTCTGCCGGGTTGTGTGCGTGATAGAGCAACAGAGAGGGTGCGGTTTTCTGGAGTTCTGGCGGCTGGGTGTACGGGAAAGGAAGAAAGCCTTTCCTAAAATCCAACCTCCCCCCTAGGGCAGCTAACATCCCTTTAGAGCTTTTAATATATTTTAATATATATTTTTTCTTTTTATTTATTTTTTAAATAATTTGCCCTAATTTTAGCAAGCTCCAAATTATAATAACGCGTCGTCCCGCTCCGCTTATCCCATGCCGGACCATTTCATTCAGGGTCACGTGAGGTGGTCAATTTCACGTGTCGAACTACTAAAAGTTCGCAACAGAATAATAATACGAAAAATAAAAATACATGATCATAACGACGAAATGAAAAGTAACTAAAGACTAGCGTGCCCCATATTGGGTCACATCAGTTCCTCCGGAGTTGAGAGAACTCGACTCCGGCGAGACTACGCGAATGGCCGCAACTGAGAGGTATGGATGTCGACGCTGTAGCTCTCGGGCACTGATCCAACTGCTATCCAAAATGTCCCTTCCCTTCCAGGAGACCAAGTACCGCTGATAGGCCCCTGCACGAGTCTGGAACTCCTGAACATCAAGCACCTGATCAATCTCCTCCGTAGTGGGCGTGAAGGACGGTTGAAAACCCGTTGTCGCCCCGGTCTACAAAGTAGGTGGTGGGGGAGGAACGGTGGGTGGAGTTCCCTGATAGGGGAACATGTCCGCCACATTGAAAATTAGTGATGTGCCGAATTTCAAGGGCAGATCTAAAAGGTAGGCATTCTCGCCCAACCGTTTTCTCACCTTAAAAGGACCGAAACGACGCTGTCGGAGCTTGTGATGTCCCATTGGGAAATCTCTCCTTCCTGAAATAAACCAATACCCAATCACCTTCTGAAAAATACACTTCGCGCCGATGTATATCGGCGTCGACCTTGTATTTTTCAGATGTTACCTGTAGCTTATTATTAATAGTTTCATGCAATGATTTTAAATTTTCAATCCAAGTGGTAGCAATAAAGGAATTGCACTCATGAGAAAGTAATGAATGATGGTCAAGGAAATGAGGAATGAGAAATCCATAAACGATCTCAAAAGGGGGCTTTTGGGTGGAGCGATTTGATGCACTGTTGTATGCAAATTCCTCTTGGGCTAGTGTCAAATTCCACTGCTTAGGATGTTCACCGGCCAAACATCACAATAAATTGCCCAAGCTTCAGTTGACTACTTCAGTTTGCTCGTCAGTTTGGGAGTGGTAGACGTTGCTGAATTTTAATTTTGTGCCAAGTTTACCCCATTGAGTTTTCCAAAAAAAAAACCCATAAAGCGAGTGTCCCTATCAGAAGTGAAAGTATGTGGAACCCCATGAAGTCTAACCACCTCCCTACAGAAAAGGTGTGCCACGTGTGCGACATCAGAGGTTTTCCTACATGGAATAATGTGAGCCATCTTGGAAAACCTATAGACTACCACAAAAACGGAGTTTACCTTACGCGCCGTACAAGGGAATCCACTAACAAAGTCCATGGAGACCTCATCTTAGGGTGGCTCAGGGATGGGTAATGGAGTGTATAGTCCGGTGTTTTAGGGCTGCCCCTTGCATAACTGGCAGGTGTGACAGGTGCGGACGAGGGTGACGATATCTTGCCTCATAAAAGGCCAATAATAACATGTAGTCGCTAGATCTAACATCTTAGCCAGCCCTACATGTCCGCCTAGCCCAGATGAGTGCAACTCGGAAAGTAAGACCTCTCGTAACTGTCCCTGGCAAATACACAACCTAATGCCCCTAAATATGTAACCCTCATTAACACAGAAGTGTCCCGCCACATCCGCCCCATGTAACCTACACTCTGCCCACACCTCAATGAAATCAGGTTCAGCCTTCTGGGAATCTAAGTCGGTCAGCATAGGCTGTAGTGTCACTAACAAATGCGCACGACGGCTAAGGGCGTCGACCACTCTGTTGGTAACTCTGGGCTTGTGTCTAATATGAAAAGTGTACTCCTGCAGAAAGGCGGCCCACTTAGCGTGGTGTCTGACCTCCTTTTGGGAGTTCAGATGGCGCAATGCCTCGTGATCCGTGTTCAACACAAACTCGCGCTGAATCAAATAGTGACGCAAGTGTCGAAGGGCCTGGACGATGGCGAAAAACTCAATACCATAAGTCGAATATCTGGTCTTCGCATCGTTCAATTTCTCACTGTAAAATGCGACGGGTCGACCCTCTTGGCTCAGCAGAACCCCAATACCAACGTGAGATGCATCACAATCTACCTCAAAAATCTTCTCAAAATCAGGGAGTGCTAAAACAGGAGCACTGGACATTTTCTCCTTCATGAGGAGGAATGCCTGCTCCGCCTCAGCGGTCCAGGCGAATTGCCCTTTCCGGAGGCAATCGGTGATGGGTGCTATGTGGGTGCTAAAATTGCATATGAAACGACGATAGAATGATGCTAATCCATGAAATCCGCGTGCCTCAGTGAAGTTCCTGGGGGTGGGCCAGACCTCTATCGCTCAGATCTTCTCCTGATCTACTTTAATCCCGTCAGAAGAGACAATGTACCTTAAGAAGGTAAGATTGCTAGTCATAAATGTGCACTTCTTAAGCTTGATAATCAGTCGATTCTCTCTCAATATCTGAAGGACCTGACGAAGATGCTGGCCAGGATCGAGGTTGTAGATGAGGATATCGTCAAAATAGACGACGACACAGGTCCCTATCAGGGGTCTAAGGACTTGGTTCATCAGTCTCATAAAAGTGCTCGATGCATTGGACAAGCCGAAGGACATGACCAACCACTCGTATAGTACCTCTCTAGTCTTGAAAGCGGTTTTCCATTCATCACCGGGTCGGATCCGGATCTGATGGTATCCACTTCTGAGATCGATCTTCCAAAAAATCTTCGCTCCGCTCAGCATATCAAGCATGTCATCCAATCGGGGAATCAAAAATCGATACTTGATAGTGATCTTGTTGATAACACGGCTATCAACACACATACGCCAGGTTCCGTCCTTCTTGGCGACAAGAAGGGCCAGAACAACGCAGGGGCTAAGACTCTCCCTCACATGGCCTTTCTGGAGAAGCTCAGATACCTGTCTCCTAAGTTCCTCGTGTTCCTTCGGGCTCATGCGATAATGGGGTAAATGCGGTAGGATCGCTCTAGGAATCAAGTCAATGCAGTGCTGGATGTTCCTAAATGGATGTAACTGGGCTGGTAGCTCATCATGAGTGAGGTCACTAAACTCTGTGACGAACGGTCGGACCGCTGCAGGAATCTCCAGAGTGGCGGTGCGGGACTCAATGCCAACTAGAATATACGTGAAGGCGCTCTCTCTCATCTCTCGACAAAAATGTCTCTCCGTCAACAACATATTGACGGAACGATATGACACAGTGGTGAGCGTGGAGCGAGGAGGGTCAGTGGGGACTGACATAGGAGGCGCTAACCGTTGGGGCACAAGACTATTCTTTTGGGGAAGAAGAACTATTTTGCGACCGCGGTGCTCGAAGGAATAAGAGTTCCTACGCCCATCATGAGTAACAAGTCTGTCATATTGCCACGATCGTCCTAATAATACATGACACACATCCAGAGGAGCGACGTCTCACCATACCGTGTCAGAGTAGGTAGGCCCAATAACGAACTCTACGAGGCATCACTGGGAGATAACCATCGTGGTGCCGCTAGTCACCCAGGATAAATCATAAGATCGCTCAACCTTTTGGGACTTGAGATTTAATTTCTGCACCATGCGCTGGGAAACGAAAATTTCCATGCTTCCGCTGTCTATGATGATAGAACAAAAGTGTTCTCGAATGCGAGCGGTAGTGCGAAAAATATTATGCCTCAACCAGACATCATCAGTAGCGACTCGTGGAGTCAATAAGTTATGTTGTAGAACACAAACCAACTGATCCGGCTGCTCGCCCTCAACCTCATACTCGCTCTGAAGAGGGACCTCTGAATCCCTAACAAGGTTACTCTCCCAAACCCCGTATTCAGGATCTCGACCATCGTCATCCTCTACTATGACGGTAAACTGACGCCTTGGACACTCAGAGGATTTGTGACTAGGCTCCATACACTTGTAGCATCTAAACACCGACCTAGAGGTGACAACTTCCTTCTTCTTAGTGAAAACCGAAAAGGGTCCCATATGGGTAGGAGCTGGCAGCGCGGGTCTAACGGTGGGAGATAGACCTGGCGCCGACGATGGAATCGTTCTAACTGTCGACGTCGATGAAGAGGTTTAATGAGTCCTATTCGTAGGCCACTGACCAGATGTCCTCCTCCGGAGGGCTTCCACTCGGCGAGTCGACCGGAGACTTTTCCCAGGTCCCGGAAATCAAGAAGTTCTAACTCGTTACGTATCGCATATCGTAGCCCGTTAAGATAACGGACCACAACCATGTGGTCTTCCTCCCTCAAATCTAGGCGTGACTGGAGTACAAGGAACTCGTTCGTGCACTCATCGACGGTTTGTTTTTCTTGCCTAAGATTGTGATACCTACGATATAAAATCTACATAAAATCGGCGGGAACATACCTCCTCTTGAGTTGAGCTTTGAACTCAACCCAGGTGGTGATAGGCGGTTGTCTCATAGTGTAACGCATCCGCTCGACATGTCCCCACCATGTAAGTGTGGGTCCTTTCAGCTTTAAGGTAGCATACTCCACCTGTTGGTGGGCAGGTGTGCACTTCTAGTTGAGGAACCGCTCTAATCGATCACACCAATCTAGGCATGCCTCAGGCTCAAGTGTGCCCTCGAAGTCCCCAACATCCAATTTTATATCCGCATCCCACCTAGGTGGGTTCCTATTCTCTGGATACCTTGGCTGGGGTTCAGGTTGGGGCTCCGGTGGTGGAGGTGTGGGGTGTTGTGCAGGGAGATCCTCTAAGTGGAACTGGGCTTCTAGGTTGTTGACAAAAGTGCGCAATCCTAATATGACTTGGTTTGTATCTCTCATGGAGACGGTGAGGGTGGTGACAACGGTCACGAGCTCTTGCATACGTCATCCCATGTCATCTAAACCTTCCTCTAGGTGTTCGACTCTCGTCTCCATGAACTAAATTGATCAACTCTTAAACTTAAAATTTCGGAAGCGGACGTCGCTCGGCTATCCCACAATAGGAGTGAGATATCCCAGCTACCACACCAAATTGATGCAAACTTTGCTTTACGAAACCCTAAATTATAGTTATGTTGTTCTTGGCACAAGATTAAAATATTTACTATAACATCAACTCAACCCCGTAGTTGAAAACAAACTATTTACCTCCCAAGCGTGCTTTGGCTCGAGTAGTCACATGATGGGTGACCTCCTGAGAAGTCCCTGTGCTGCCGCTTAACCGAAGCGTTCCTCATGAAAGGGAGAGTTGCGCCCTCCAACAACCCGCTGTGCCCTGTGGTGGGACGGAGAGGGGTTGGGGTGTACGGCTTGCAGACTGGTTGAGGCTGAACCCTTTCGAGCTGTGTGCTGGGGGTGCCGACGGTCATCCTTGCGAGCTGTGTGCTGGGTGATATGGAAATGGGTGATATCCGTAAGGGTGTGAATGGATACTTGAGGTGAGTCTTGCTCGGTGGTATGCTCATCCACCATAACTGGCTCTTCTTCGTCGTCCGAAACCACGTGCTCTTCATCATCTGGCTCTGTAATTAACTCCAACGTATTGGACTGTTTTCGACCCATGCACTTATGACATAGTGTAAATTTGTCGTCACACCAAAAACAAAGCCCTTTGCTGCGCTTCTCATCCATCTCAACCGATGTGACTCTTCGTCCTGTTTTCCTTGGTTCATTACTCGATCTGGAAGGACGGGCCATCAAAGACAGCGTTGGAGTTGGAGAGAACCCTCCAGTTCGGTTCAACTTGTGACTCACATCCGAGGGGGCCAATTGGGGCTTCTTCCTGCTAAGCGTCATTCGGTGCTCCTGATTCTCGCTAAGCGTCATCTGGTGCTCCTGAATCCTGGCTAGGTGAAATACCTTTTGTAAGATCTTCGGTTGAAACATGCTCACATCAAACTCGATCTCATCTTTGAGCCAGGCCAAGCAAAAGCTAATTGCATAATCCTCCGAGATATGGGCGCGATGGAGAAGTATGTCGAATGCATCTAAGTAGTCTTGCGTCGACGCCTTTTGTTTCAGATTTTTGAGATCGCTCAAACAACACGGACCCAACTCGGCCATTGACGCGTAATCCCCCAACTCGGCCATTGACGCGTAATCCGTGATTTTATATACGCTTGGTGCCAATATAAGGTCTTGCCTCCATATGAATGGATGCCACCTTAACCCGCAACTCTTCCGGCGTGCCGTCAATGTCAAAAAATTGGTCACATTTATAGATCCACTCCACCACTGTGTCACCAAAAAATAGGGAAACTCCTATCTCGAGAACCTGGCGACTGATACTTAGTTCTCCATGCTGTTTAAACCAGCTCTCCCTTATGCTGGTGAAGCCATGCTGCCCCTTCCATTGGTTTTCCCGCCTTGAGACTTGCAAACATCTCCCTCATCTCCTCGGTCAAATGCTGCAGTGACTGCGCACGAAGTCTTGATTTTGGTGTAAGGCCTCCATCTCCCCTTGAACGTCCTTCGCCCGCGTTGAATCCGACATCGACATGCTCGCGACCAAGATCGGTGCTCTAATACCACTGATACGACCGAGCTACCCCATTGTAAATTTACCACACACACAAAGGAGATCGCATATGCAACACCACATAACCCACAATAGAGGAGCACAACCAAAAAAAAATATATATATATACATATATAAACGAGTGACAGACACGAGTGACAGACACGGGGCTTCGCCCCTACGACCAACCGCGACAGTACCCCGACCGCGACAGTACTTCGACCGCTAAAGACACGGGGCTTCGCCCTCGATTAATTAATGCAGTTTAAAATAAACACATTATTAATTAATAAATGCGAAAAATAATTATACACTATTTTCGATTTTTGTTAAAAAACCATCATTATTATTCATATATTATTAAATTTTTATCAATAATTTTTCAAATTAAATTGATTGATTTTCATCATTATTTTTCAAATCAACTTTAATAAAGTTGACATGCCTAATACTAGCCTACCATACTAGGTATAGGAGTTATACTAAAAACTTTTTTAATTTTATGGATTTTCATAATTACTTTTAATTTGAGAATATGACGTAGTTACTTAAATGAGCATTGTATTTATTTTTTAAAAATAAATTATATTGTATGTTAAGTCATTAGATAAAAACAACAAGACTATATTTGGCAATTTGAATGTTTCACCAAAGAGTTCTTCTGCATGCCGCACACCACGATCGACCTCCGTCAACTTCAAAATGCATAAAAGACGAATACAGAACCAACAACCTTAATAACAAGTTCCATCTGTGGTATTACATATTTGCCCTTATTAATACTTACTAGCTAATTACCGGCCTACCCCTGCTCTGATTTGGACTGCATCGGGTCTACTGACTTTCACGCCACTATTTCGACCTTCCCTTCGGTTATCCGAACCTCCCGAGCCCTTTCGTCTTCCCCCAAGCAAAACCAGAAAGCCCTGGTTCTTGTGCGCCTGCTTTCCCCCCAACTCATCCCTGTTCATTTTCTCTGTCAACGCCCCCTCCCCTGCCGTCTACCCCCACTTGTAGCCCCAGTTGTTCACCTTCTCCGCTGCCACTAACAGGAGCCTCAAAACCTCACCATCCCCTTCCCGACAACTCATTTTCGGACATCTCTTCCCCATCCCCTTCCCGACAACCTGCCTGTAGTTTTTTCTTCCACATTGTTTCTGCCGTTGTTTCCCCATTTTTGCGTAGTAGTTGAATACACTGAACTGAGGATTGATGCCATTTTGAGGGTACTTGAGAAATGCTTTGCAAGGAAACAATTTCGCTCAAATATTGTTGAGTATATTTATGCCATGTAAATTAGTGATCAACTAAGAGCTAGCTTGTGAAACATCCAACTTCACTACCGTAATCATCCCAAACTTTTACTCTCTTAATTCGGCATATTATTATGAGATTGCTCAGTTAGCGAAAAAAAGCGAAATCATTGTTTAAAGTTCACTTGCTGAACCACTAATTCAATCTCTGGATGTTACGTAAATTTTGACTCAACGTGAACACCCGTTGGGAATTTGGCGCATTTCCCTTCAACTTAGCTTACATCAGCCATGCATAAAATAGCCCAAGTAGCAGTCGGGTGGAAGACCTGGAACGTGCATGACTAGCTCAAGAATTCATCCGCGTAAGAGTCGATGGAGTCCGTCTGGCGGATCCCACAAAGGCATTCGATCACATTACCAGAGTAACGATGATCGTAGCGCTGAATTAGTGCCTCCGTGAGAGTTTCCCATATGAGGCCAGGAGAGGATTGAGTTACCAGTGAACCCAGTGGAGTGCGGACCCTACCATGCCAATAAGGACTTTGGAGTCCTTTTGTGCCAGGGTGGTCCGGTGAATGTCAAATTACTACTTGACGTGGAAAATCCAACCCAGTGGGTCTGTCCCGTTGAATGTTGAGATGTCGATGCGGTGGGTCCGTGAAGGATGCAATCTGGTCAGAGTGGGTTCTTCCAGGGATGACTCGCTTGGGGATCCGAAGGCAGATGCAACGTTAGTCCTAGACTGCTGGCTGAATTGTATGTTGCGGAATAGTGCCATAATCGACGCGAACTGCTCGGCTTGGGCCTTTTGGCGAGTGTTGATGGGAGCGAGGGCTTGCTCCAGGCCCTCCACACGATTCTCCCTCGTTTGATGGATCTTGTGCGTAAGCGAAAGAGGGCGAAGTACACGGAAAGGGCGATGGTGCTGCAGGAAGGAGAGGCCAGAATGAGGGCTTGTGGAGAAGTGGTGGGCACCGCATTGTGTTGGGGCAGATCGCGGTACCCTAACCACTGTTAGATGATGAGGGTAGCAGAAAGGTGGTTTGGGTCGTTGCTGGAGAGGTACTCGACAGATGAACACACGTTGGCGGCTGGCGGACAAGGATTGAGCGTGGAGGTGCGGGGGTTCCTTTGTGCGATGGATGGGCTAGGTCGACGAGGTGATTGGTGTCGAGTAGCTAGAAGTCGCAGGGAACTTATGCAGTGAGGCGACACGTCGGAAGAGCGCGTTGTTCCGACTGAGAGCGGGTCCTGCAGTATCGGGGAGGAGGACGCCATGTGATGATGGAGCCGCCTGTGTCGGAGCTGGAGTCTGATCGAACGGGAGAGGGTGAGCGCAATAGAAGGGATGACGATCTGCCGAAGATCACCTGATCGAGCAGGCGGGGCGTTTGCGAAGAAAAAACAAGCACATGATGCCTGCTAGATTTAACTGGAGACTAATTGCAGAGGTGGGCGTCACAATAGGTCGTACCAAATGTTGCCAACTAGAAAATAGGTGCATTCACAGTAGAAATAACGGGATACAAAATCACGAGGAATCACAGTTATTAAAGGCGCAAGGCGCACTAAGGCGCAAAAGAGTCTTGTAGCCTAGGCGCAGGACCGCGCCTGACGAAGGCAAGGCGCAACCACATCCATTTTAAATAATCAGCCTAAACATCATTTCCTCTTCTCGATTAGATTCTTCATCTATTCTACTAATTAATCATTCATTACTATCGTTTATATCTCTTAAAAAATAAAATCAATGTGGTCACTTGAATCATATCTAAGTCCAAATGCACAATTATCTTTCATAAATACTAAATCAATCAAAAATTATTGAGTTCTTATATTATTTCAATTTTTATTTTTGAAAAAAAAATTTACAACAAAAATCTCACTCAGGTCTGCCTTTTTATATTCCAAAGGCGCAAATAAGGCACATGAAGGCGCAAACCTCTGAGCCTGGTGAGCCTTGAGCCTTAGGCGCGCCAGAGGCGCGCTTTTAACAACTAGGCGAGGAATACTCTTACTCTACTCCTTGGGGTTGGTTCCTCCTTGAAGTCCCTTTCCCTTGAGAGATCCCAAGTATAAATGATCACATAGATACTCCTAATACACCTTAGCCTCCTCCTTATATATGAAGGTGACTCACTTACAATTTACCCAAATGCCCTTCATAAAGAAAAATTACATAGATGGCTAAAAATAAAATATTCCCGGTTGTCGTCCGCGCATGCGTAACAAAAGCTTAAGTGAAAGCATTGACCACCGATAAATAGGAGTCAGGTAGTTTGGTTATGTAGAGTGAATATTAGAATTCACCGTTTACACGAGTAGATAGACCTAATATTGAAGCATTATGTATGCGAAATGTTCGACCTAATGTAACATGGATAAATGTTGTCCAAGATGGTTTGCGTAGTTTATGTCAAACACTTCAGGTAACATTCTATAAGAAAAAATGGGAAATAACAACTCATAAAACCTGCTCTGATAAGACTGTCAATGATATATAGTGATGATGACAATGATTATGCTATATTTATAAAATGCATGTCTTCTGTCATCAACAACCAAAAGACCTGAAAATCAAAAGACCTGAAAATCTTAAGACCATATATCAATAGCTGAATACCCAACCAGCTAACCATTTATTTTACGATGTTCCCATCTCTGTTTAGTTTGGAAGAAGACAAGAAATTTGAACAAAATTTCTGCTTTATCTTGTCTTTTGTCTGGAATGCTCCAATGTGCATGGCTTCTTGCATGGGTTCAGAAATCCGGACTCGTATGTACATGAATCTAGCATCTCTCCAGCAGTCAAGGTTGTGGGTGATATCTTCAGTTTTCACAAAGAACAAAAGTTTTGGTAAGATTTCCATGTTGTTCTGTCTCTATAATATCCCCCTCCACCTTCCCCACTGTTCCAGCTAAGTGGTTACTTTGTTTGCAGAAATTTCATGCTCTGTCCAATGTGCAGTCCGCTTTAGACCATGCATTGATATACATAAGGTTTGCTTCATCTTAGGACAAACTCTTAATTTTCTTGTGTTTTTTTCTTTAAACCAATTTCATCTAGTGCACTGAAGGCAAAAGAGAACTTGAGGCTTCTCTGTCTTTGTTGCTGCATAAGATTACAATAATCTATTGTTTTATACTTTTATTACATTTTCTGAAATTTTATTTATGATTAGAAGTTTCTTGCAGAACATTTTGTTATGCTCCTTTCCTGTAGTAGAAATAGATTCTGCGGTTCTTCGTAGTTATACATTTTTACAATAATTCCCTTTTCCTTACTGTCAGCAGTCATCATTTCCTTTTGCATTAGACTGTTTTCTATTATAGGTCTTAGTTTAATTTAGGTTTTGTTAGAATTTAAGCTAGATAGCTAGGAGTATTATGGTAATTATTACATTAATACATATTTATACTATTATCCAGCGCCGAATCCAAGAATTTCTATAAGGGGGTCTGTTACGCATGCACGTATTATTAGTATTGTTGTAATTCCTATTTTAAATAATATGCATTAGGGTTTATGTGAGCCCCCCCTATATAAGGAGGTGACATGAGAGTGTTAGGGGGATCTTTTCATCTTCTAGGTTTTAGAGTCTCATTTGGAGAGGAGCTTTAAGGAGGAACCAGCCTCCAGAAGTTGGCATGAGCATACCTCATGATTGTATCAAGTTTATTTAGTAATTTGCAAGTGTTATTTTCCTATTGCTAACATTTGGTATGACCTGCCCTTCCCGCCTGCATCGTGCCGCCGGGTTTTGTCCGTGACCTCCTCTGCGTCAGTATCAACGCTCGATTCATCCTCCGTCTTCATCGCCGTATCCGCACGATATGCTCGCACCAGTCGCTTCGACTACGCCGTTTAGATTCCGTTAGCTCTGTTGTGCCCTAGCCGATCCCATCGTCCGCCGATTCCGTCGACATCAAAGATCCGCCGATCCCAACGAGCGCAGCGGTCTGCTGATTCCGTCGACAGCAGCACCCAGTCCTCCTGCTTCCGTTGTCTGCCAGACCTAGCACCGCCAACTCCCGACTCCCTGCTCTCAGTCATCCATAACGCCAGCTCCATTCCACCGCCAACCCAGCTCCATTCCGCCGCCAGACCAGATCCAGTCCTTCTGCAGCGATCGTCCGACTGCTAGCGCACCTCCGCCGGCTCCGACACTCTCCTACTAATCTCCAGCTCTTGTGCACTCTTGTTCATATGCCAAAGAACGGGATTGAATCCCGCGTGGAACCCCTCAAACACGCCCTCACCACCATCAACTCTCATCTCGAGGCCCAAGCCGAACAATTCACGCTGATCATGGCCATGCTCCATAACTTGCAACCCGGCCACAGTTCCGGCCCCCAACTGCCTCTGCCTTGGGATCCCCCAGCACATTATCCCTCGAAGAACCCGCACTGGCGGGATTGCCTCCTCCGCAACTCCCACGCCTAGACATTCCCACATTCAACGGGGTTGACCCCCTCAGTTGGATTGCCCGCGCCGAACAGTATTTTGACATTCACCAGACTCCTCAGACGCAACAGGTCTCCACAGCTCTGATCGACATGGAAGGGTCCGCCCTCCATTGGGTCCGCTGGCTCTGCCAGTCCTCTCCCGGCCTCACCTGGACAACGCTCACGGAGGCCCTCATTCTGCGGTATGATCACCGCTCATCCAACGCCATGATCGAGCGCCTTTGTGGAGTCCGTCAGACCGACTCCATTGACTCATACGTTGATTCATTTATCGAGTTGGTCTCCCATGTTCTAGGTCTTCAACCCGACCATTACTTGGCCTACTTCATGCACGGCTTACAACTCCACACATCCGAGCCCGCCTCCGCACCCTGCAACCGTTAACTGTCCACCGAGCCATGAACCTCTCCGCACTCGTGGAAGCCGACTTCTTGGCGATGTCCGGGGACCCTCCTTGCCCATCGCCTCCTTCCAAACCTCCATACCAACCATATTTTCCTCCCCCGTCTATACCTCTGCCACCGCCACCTCCTCTACCTCGGCTGACCATTATGGGCCCACGCACCAACAACCATATTCCTACTCACTGCCTGTCCAACCAAGAATACAATGACTTATGAAGCAAGGGTCTGTGCTACCGTTGTAGGCAACCCTACTCGCCTAATCATAATTGTCCGGTCAAGGAGTTCCTGGCCCTCATCGGGGATGACTTGGGCGAAATCGGCATGACTGACTTCGACGCCCTTATGATCACGGATGTACCACCGGACAGAGCTCCGGGCACCTCTGTGGCAGCCCACCCGCGGGCACATCACAACTAGATGGCGTGCGACACCTTGACCTTGGGGTCAAGGTCAATTTTCTGTCGGGATGGATTGTTACGCATGCGCGTATTATTAGTATTGTTGTAATTCCTATTTTAAATAATATGCATTAGGGTTTATGTGAGCCCCCCTCCCTATATAAGGACGTGGCATGAGAGTGTTAGGGGGGATCTTTTCATCTTCTAGGTTTTAGAATCTCATTTGGAGAGGAGCTTCAAGGAGGAACCAGCCTCCGGAAGTTGGCACGAGCATACCTCGTGATTGTATCTAAGTTTATTTGGTAATTTGCAAGTGCTATTTTCTTATTGCTAACAGGGGCCAAACATCATCTTCCTCCAGCCAAAACAAAATCTGAATGCTTCTGCCCCACTAGATCCGCCCCTGCTATTATCTATGTTAAAGAAATCATGTAAAAAAGCTCAGTAACAAAGGCCCAACTAGGCTCTCTCTCTTTGTAGTTATTAGTCCCACATCTTAGAATGAGATTTCCTCTCCCATCTCTCTTCTATATAAGTGTACAAATACTTGTTGTAATACATGTGAAGAAATTAAAAAAGTATTGATAATTTTATCATTTTTATTTCTCTCTCGTTGTTTTCCATATGGTATCAGAGCACAAAAATCGGTCCTAAAATTTTTCGCGAGCAGTCTGCCTTCCTGGTTCTCCCGGGTTGTCCATTCATGCGGTCTCAATTTCTTGTGACCGTAGCCCGTGCTCCCTCCTTCTGCGGCCTCAATTTCTTGTGACCACAGCCCGTGCTCCCTCCTTCTTGAGTTGGTTTTCTCCTCCTTTTATACACTCTTCTCTGTCAGCTGGGTCTCACAGCTGATCACTCCATTTATTCTGGCAAGGACAGCTTGCAACATCTCTTTGACATCATCACGGACCTTCAGTCTCTTGACCCATGGGTGACTGGCGACCTCACCTCGTTTGTGGCGCGGTCCAAAACTTTAGTAGAAGCCTGTCTTCAACATCAGCCACCAATTACTGATCTCGCTCACAACGTACTCATAAAGAAGCAGTTGGCATTGCCATGATGATGACACATGTTCCTCCTTACCTCCACAACATCCGGGCTCAAATCCTCTCCTCCTCCACCATTCCTTCTTTTTCAGATGTGTGTTCTATGTTGTTGAAGGTCACACCACCCCCTGATGCTCCCGGGAATCTCTCTCTGGATCTGTTCCAACGGTCTTCTCCACCTCACTCTACTCCTTCATCCTCTCGTGGAGGTCGCACCTCTTCTCGGGGTAAGGGTCGAAACAGCCGTGCTTCCTTTAAATGTACTTACTGTGTACGGGATGGTCATCTCGAGGCCACGTGTTACTACGTATGCCACAACCACCGCAGACCTCTATTGCCACCAATGCTCCCACCACCAATCACACCGACATTGATGCCTTGCGCACCCAACTCCAGCAAATTCAAGGGATGCTCAGCCGTTCCTCCAACTCTGTCACATCTGTCTCCGAAGAAGGTATCTTCTGTCTCTTCCATAATTTAATCTAGATTATGGACTTCGGATCAATACACCATATTACCCCAAAGCAACCTTCTCACTACTCAAACGCTGAACATCCTAAGTACATTACTGTGGACAATGGGGACACCACTCCGGTTTATGGATCATCCGACGTATCTCTTACTCCCTCCATCTCTCTTCGCTCGGTTCTACATGTTCCGGGCTCTCCGTTTAATCTTCTCTCTGTTAGTTGTCTCACTCAAGGCCTTGATTGCTATGTAACTTTTTTCCACCTCTTTTGTTGTGCAGGATCGAAGGATGCAGACTATCATTGGAAAATGTCAACTGTCGAACGGGCTCTACACTATGCAACTACCCACCACGATTCTCTTAACCGTTAGTACTGTTGATTGGCATAGGCGACTTGGACATGCCCCTCTTCCAATTCTCAAGAAAGCTCTTCAAGATATCACCCTCAACGACTTCACCTGCGAGTCATGTATCCTCGTCAAACAACATCGTTCTTCTTTCTCTCCTCATTGTACTCAGAGTGATACTCCTTTTATGTTAGTTCATTCTGATATTTGGGGACCTTATAAAGTAACAAGTAACTCTGGGTGTCGTTATTTTATTACATTTATTGATGATTACTCGCGCATGACATGGTTATATTTACTTCATGATCGTTCTGAAATAACTAGTGTATTTTGTGTCTTTATTACTGAAACCCGCAACCAATTCTCCACCACCATTAAAACTATAAGAACCGACAATGCGCGAGAATACACAAGTAACATGTTTACCAATCTATGTGCTGAGTTTGAGATTATCCACCAAACCTTATATGCGTACACCCCACAACAAAATGAGGTAGCTAAACGAAAAAATTGTCACCTTGAGGTCGCTCTCTCCATGATGTTTCAAATGCAGGATCTCAAAGTTTATTGACATTTCGCGGTGTCCACAACATGTTACCTCATCAACCACATGCTTTCCTCTCTTCTCAACTCCGCAACTCCTTTTAGCCTTCTGTTTCCCTCCACCCCTCCTTTCACTATCACACCTCGTGTCTTCGGCTGCACTTGTTATGTTCACAATCTTGGTCCGACCACCGACAAGCTTGCTCCTCGTGCTACCAAATATATGTTTGTCGGTTACTCTCGCACTCAGAAAGGTTATGTCTGCTACTCTCCTTGTGATCAGAAGGTTGTTACATCTGCGGATGTCACTTTCCTCGAAGAGCAGCCCTATCACTCTACACCTACTGCTCCTCCAACACCTCCTACCATTCCTCGTCCTACTGTTCCGACGACTTCTCAACTGCCACCACTACTTCCAACATCAGCCCCCATCACCACCAAACCACCTCTTCTCCGTGTCTATACTCGTCGCTCTCCTACGTTGGATGCTTTGAAACAGGTGCCTCCTACCAATGATACCTTGCGGCATGAAGATCCGACACCTGCTTCTACGGCTCACCCCCTGGTAAATTATGTATCCTTACATTGACTCTCTCCGAAACTCTGAGAATTTGCAACTTCTCTCTCCTCTATTTCCCCCCTAACTTTTTGCAGGAGGCTCTTCAACATTCGGGGTGGCGGGCAGCCATGGATGAGGAAATGACTGCTCTTTGGACAAATCACACTTGAGATCTTGTCCCTCTTCCTCCTGGCTAGACTTGTGTGGGATGTAAGTGGGTCTTTGCCATCAAGCATGACCCTGATGGGACAGTTCAAAGCCTCAAGACTCGTCTTGTTGCTCGTGGCTTTACTCAACAACAAGGCCTGGATTATGATGAAACTTTCTCCCCTGTCGCCAAGCTGAACACTGTTCGTGTTATGATCTCTCTCGCTGTTCTTCGACACTGACCGCTGCATCAATTGGACGTCAAGAATGCTTTTCTCAATGGTGATTTGCAGGAATTTGCTTAGACGCCTACTTGAGTGTCGATAGCTATGGATACACTCAACTTCTTTCACGTATTTGCTTAGACGCCCACTTGAGCCGACGGTGACACGACTTTCCTGGAGTGAATTGACAGCCAGAAAAGAAAAAGGGTTGTGTTTTAATTGTGATGAGAAGTTCACCCTGGGACACAAGTGCCAAAAGATACAGGTCTTTATGCTTCATGAGGAGACGGAGGATGGCGGTCAGCCCGACTCCGAATGGGACAGAGATTTGGATCTAACGGAGTTTGGTGTGTCGATCCAGGCGATGGAAGGCTTCAATGCTCCTCTGACAATGAGAATGACTGGGAGAATCAACCAGGAGAGGGTAACGATTCTGGTGGATAGTGGGAGTACCCACAACTTTATGCATCCAGAGGTAGCGCGCCGAGTGGGACACGTGATCGACCCGGGTGCCGCTTTTCAGGTTATGGTGGCAGATGGGAGCAAGTTGCAGTGCGAAGGGGTTTTGAAAGGGGTGGAGCTTAACATCAAGGGTTATATCGGCCGGACAGATGTCTATCTTCTACCTATCAAAGGTTCCAATATGGTGCTCGGGGTACACTGGCTGCGACAGCTGCGACGGGTGACATTTGACTGGGATGACATGACGATGGAGTTTGTGCAACATGGGAAGCAATTCTGTTTGAAGGGTCTTAGGTCATCCCCGGTGAACGAAATCTCAGTTCTGAGTTTACAGCGCTTGGGGGAGGAAGGAAGCCTGATGACGGTTCTGATGCGGGCACAGTCGGCTGATACAGGGTAGTCAGGGGTACCTAGCCAGATGCAGCCTCTTCTGGAGCAGTACGCCGATATTTTTCAGGAGCCACGCACTCTGCCACCACCGCGATTTCGAGATCATCGAATCCAGCTCAAAGAGGGGGCTGAGCCGTTCAACATCCGACCATACCGGTACCCGCTTATTCAGAAGGCCGAGATCGAGCGCAGTGTCCGGGAAATGTTGGATGCAGGTCTTATTCGTCCCAGTACGAGTTCTTTTTCGGCTCCGATCATCCTCGTCAAAAAGAAGGATGGGTCGTGGCGGTTTTGTGTGGACTACCGCGGGTTGAACAGTTCGACTGTCAAAGACAAGTTTCCAATCCCTTTGATTGAAGAGTTATTGGACGAGCTGCATGGTGCGCGGCTATTCACCAAGCTGGACCTACGATCCGGCTACTATCAGATTCTCATGCATGAAAGGGACATTCACAAGACGGCCTTTCAGACACATGTGGACACTACGAGTTCCTGGTCATGGCGAATGGGCTGACCAATGGGCCGTCTACTTTTCAGGCCAACATGAATGAGATCTTCCGCACATTGCTTCGCTCTTGTGTTGATTTTCTTCGATGACATCCTATATACAACGCCAGTTGGGAGGAGCACATCACCCATGTTGAGCAGGTTTTTTCCGTTCTTCGCCAGAACCAGCTTTATGCCAAGCGCTCTAAGTGTTCCTTCGGTCAGGAGGAGGTGGAATACTTGGGGCATTTAGTCTCGGCTCAGGGCGTCCGGGCCGACCCCAAGAAGATTGAGAGTATGCTTTCCTGTCTGCGACCCCAAACTGTTCTGGCTCTACGGGGCTTCTTGGGCCTCACTGGGTACTATCGCCGCTTTGTGAAGGACTACGACAAGATCAAAACTAAACTAAATACTATAATTAAAATACACATAAATACTACTCATCAAATACCCCCATACTTGAGGTTTTGCTATTCCAGAGCAAAAGTGTGAGACATAATTTATAAGACATTCTTAAAAAAATTTAATTTTAAACTAAAATTTCATTTAAACCAAAAGTTAGGTTAAGAGTAAATTCAAGGAGGAGTTAAGTCCTAAATTATGATGATGATTTGAAAAGAGGGGAAAATGTTTAGGCAAGGACTTCTCAAGAAAATTAATTGGTTTAACAATATTGTAGAAATTATAAAACGAGATTAAATTAAAATTATAAGAACTCTATCTTAAACGAAACTTAAGGAAAAGTAACTTACTAAATATTGCTCTCTCCATAATCTTAAATTAAATCTAGAACAATGATAATTGGCTAAGGGGGATTTCGTAAAATTTGGCAAAAGAAGAGAATTTTTCTTTTTTTGAATGAATGGAGGTAATGGAATTTATCCTCATCATGAATATTTTTTTTAAATTCTCTTCTAATAAAAACCCAAAATGTATATGTTTAGGAGTAATGAATTTTATCCTCTTACTCTATGCCATATAATCTTTTAAATGATTTTGGGTGCATATGTTTAGGGAATAATGAATTTTATCCTCTTATTCCCATGACATATGATCTTTTTAAAATTCATTTTTTGTTATGCCAACAAAGTGGGTAGGGAAGGAAAATAAATCTAGCTAGCTTTAAATTATATTTGAGAGCAAATTCTAGTAAAATTAAATTTCCTAAGGTCTAAAAAGTTAGAAGAAAATATAATTGAAATCTAAAGAGGTTTCGCAAATTCACTACAAAATGAAGCCATTTAAAAATAAAAAGAGAAGTCATGCTAAGTAAATTCTCTAATCAAGTTAAAATCATAAGATGATTCTTAAAGCAAAATTACCTCAAATTTAAAATTAACAAACTATGATAAGCAAAATTTTAGCTAACTAAAAACCTAAATATGCTTATAAACATCATCAACTAGATTTCTAAGAACTCACAAAAACAACAAATAGGAGAGGTATAAGATTTGTATATTTTTTGTATTTTGAAATTATCTTTTTTGGGATTTTTTTATATTATCTTTTTTTTTGGATTTTTGATAAGAAATAAACAATAAAAATATATACTAAAAAGCTTAAGTTTTTTTGTTAATTCTTGGACTTCCCGAGGTATACCCCGTGAAGGGTTCTGACGGTACTAGGAGGTGAGATGGGGTGAGGTCCCAAACGTCCCTTTCCAAGATTTAAATTTTTTGATTTTCTCAATTTTTTTGAGTTTTTGGGTTTTACAAGTGCTTAAATAGAAGAAAACATAAGAAATTTTTGAAAATTTTCTAATTAAAAAAAAACTATTTACAAAGAACTTTTTACACCCCCATACCTAAAGATAAACATTGTCCCTAATGTTTAAAACTAAGTATGAAGTAAAAGAAAAAAAGTGCAAGACAAAACAAAAAATAATAATAGAAACGAAGGAGAGGTTAAGAGGGCTTCCCTGGTTATGAAGATGCGGGGGAAGCGGCGGTTACCTACAAAACATGTTAAAATAAAAAGAAAAACAATAAAAAGATAACTTTGGGGGTGTCTCCCAAAAGCGCTTTGTTTAAGGTCGCGTAGCTTGACCCACTTGTCGATCATATTATAGGATGAAAAGATAATGATTCACTCTTCTCGTTAGCTAGCTCTCCCGGAAGATATAACTTAAGGCGGTGCCCATTTACTTTGAAGGTACCTTTTTCCGGGTGGGAAATTAGGATTGTCCCATAGGACAAAACCTCTTTAACAATAAAGGGTCCGGTCCATCGGGATTTTAGTTTTCTCGGAAAAAGGCGAAGGCGAGAATTATAAAGGAGGACGAGGTCGCCCGGCGAAAAAGTTTTTGGAAATTTTATGTGTTTATCGTGATAAAACTTTGTTTGCTCCTTATATAATTTATTTCTCTCATACACATTTGCTCGCCATTCATCTAATTCGTTCATTTGAAATTTTCTTTGATCGCCCGCTAAAGTGGAATCGAGATTTAAAAATTTAAGCGCCCAAAATATGCGGTGTTCTAGTTCGACCGGAAGGTGACAAGCCTTGCCATAAACCATTCGATACGGTGTACAATCGATAGCGATCTTGTACGCCATTCGATAGGCCCATAGCGCGTCATCGAGCTTTATTGCCCAATCCTTCCGATTAATATAAACCATTTTTTCTAAAATCTGCTTTAATTCTCGATTAACAACTTCGACTTGTCCGCTCGTTTGTGGGTGATATGCAGTGGATAATTTGTGCGTGACACCATATTTTGCTACAATTTTTGTAAATTGACTATTGCAAAAATGGGTGCCCCGATCACTCAATATAGCGTGCGGCGTGCCAAATCGAGAAAATAATTTTTTTAAGAAATTAACGACGACTCGCGCATCGTTGGTGGGGAGAGTTTGTGCTTCCGCCCACCTCGACACGTAGTCGACCGCAACGAGAATATACTTGTTTGAATAAGAGGGAGGGAGAGGACCAACAAAATCAATACCCCAAAGATAAAAAATTTCGCATTCTAAGAAAATGTTTTGGGGCATCTCATCCCGACGGGAGATGTTCCCCGACCGCTGACAGCTGTCTCAAGTACTCACATGAGTGTGAGCATCTTTGAAGAGCGTGGGCCAATAAAAGCCCACCTCCAGCGCCTTCCACGCGGTTCGTTTTGCTTGATAATGACCACCGGTTGGTCCCTCGTGACAATGACGTAAAATTTTAAGACCTTCCTCACTTGAGACGCATCTTCTCACCACCTGGTCTGCGCAAACACAGAATAAAAAGGGGTCTTCCCAAAAATAATTCTTTAAATCAGAAAAGAATTTCTTCTTTTGATGACTCGAGAATTCTTTTGGCAGGACCCGGGCTACTAAATAAATAGCCAAATCCGCAAACCAGGGGGTAGAAGATGAATTAATATTTCGAGAGCAAGGAGGCGCTCTTCGGGAAATTTATCGTTAATGTCGGCTTCTATTAATGCTTCTGAGGATGGATTTTCTAATCGAGAAAGATGATCGGCCAAGTTTTCGGCTCCCCTTTTGTCCCGGATCTCTAAATCAAACTCCTGCGAGGAGGATCCATCGCAAAATATGAGGCTTGGCGTCCAATTTACTTAAGAGATACCTAAGCGCGGAGTGATCTGTGAAGACGATAACTTTGGAAAGCGTGATATACGACATAAACTTATCAAAAGCAAAAACGATTGCTATAAGTTCTTTCTCGGTAGTGGTGTAGTTCGCTTGTGCCGACGTGAGTGTTTTGCTCGCATAATAAATCAGGTGGAAATACTTAGTCACCCGTTGGCCTAAAACGGCACCAACCGCAATATCACTCGCGTCGCACATGATTTCAAAAGGGAGCGACCAATCTGGGGCGACTAGAATCGGGGAGTTTATAAGTTTCTCTTTGATAAGTTTAAAAGCCAAGTGGCATTCATCGTTAAAAATAAAGGAGGATTCTTTTTCGAGAAGATGGGTTAACGGCTTTGTGATTTTGGAAAAAAATTGTATAAAGCGTCGATAAAACCCCGCGTGGCCTAGGAAACTTCTAATAGCTTTTACGTTTGTTGGAGGGGGGAGCTTCTCAATTTCTTTGATCTTGGCCCTATCGACCTCGATCCCCTTGTCCGAAATTTTATGGCCAAGGACTAATCCTTCTTTGACCATAAAATGGCATTTCTCCCAATTAAGCGCTAAATTCGTTTCCTCACATCGCTGCAGCACGCGCTCGAGATTTTTTAAACATTTTTTAAATGAGTTTCCGAACACGGAGAAATCATCCATAAATACTTCCATCACCTTCTCTACTAACTCGTCAAATATTGCCAGCATACACCTTTGAAATGTAGCTGGCGCGTTACAAAGACCAAATGGCATCCTTCGGTAAGCGAAGGTGCCAAAGGGACAAGTGAAAGTGCTTTTCTCTTGGTCGTCGGGTGAAATTGGGATTTGGAAATATCCCGACAAACCATTGAGAAAACAGTAGTAGGAGTGACCTGAAAGGCGCTCTAAAATTTGATCGATAAAAGGTAGCGGAAAGTGATCCTTACGGGTGGCATCATTTAGTTTTCGATAATCGATGCACATACGCCAACCCATAACAATACGAGTTGGGATCAATTCATTATTTTCGTTCGCAACTACCGTGACAACACCTTTCTTTGGTACGACTTGTACTGGGCTAACCCAAGTACTATCCGATATCGGTTAGATGATTCCCGCATCTAAAAGTTTAATAACTTCGGCCTTAACGACTTCTTTCATGTTCGGGTTTAGTCGTCGTTGAGGCTGGACTGAGTTGCGGGAATTATCTTCGAGAAAGATTTTATTAGTACAGAAGGAAGGGTTTATACCCTTAATATCCGATATTTGCCACGCAATTGCGTGGCGGTGCTTTCTTAAGACTATAGACAACTCAGAAAGTTCTGAGTTGCTAAGATCGGATGAAACGATGACGGGTAGCTTAGACTCTTTTTCTAAAAATAAATATTGTAGGTGAGGGGGGAGTTGTTTTAACTCTAATACGGGTGGCTCTTCATAAGATGTTTTGATTTTTAGTTTTTCTAAACATGGTGGTTCGGGTGGTGTGGGGTGAGAGACTTATTCTTCAAGATAAAAGAGCTCGACGAGCTCGGGATTACTACTTGCCGATGAGACTAACTCGGGGGGTGAATAGAACTCACAACACTCTTCCAGGTAAAAACACGAATCGTTGTTTTCTAATGTGTTCCGCATCGAGGAATTTATGCCGAAAGTAACTTCATCGTCTCCAACCCGTAGGAGGAGTTTTCCGTTAATTACGTCTATAATAGCGCGGGAGGTGGCAAGGAAGGGGCGGCCGAGTATGAGGGGTACTTCGGCATCCTCTTCGATGTCAAGAATGACAAAATCCACCGGGAAGATGAATTTGTCAACCTTGACGAGCACGTCCTCCACTATTCCTACTGGATACTCCAGAAAGATTCCTTCAGTTAGCACGAGGAGGCGGAAGAGGCTTTCCAGGCGCTCAAGCAGGCAATGACGTTCACTCCAGTACATGCACCTCCAGATTTCACTAAGAGTTTTGTGGTGGAGACAGACGCGTCAGGCTTGGGCATTGGTGCTGTTTTGATGCAGGAGGGCTGACCCCTCGCCTTTTTCAGTAAGGCATTAGCCCCTCAGACACTGGGACTATCCACTTATGAGAAAGAGATGTTGGCGGTGGTTCATGTAGTGGCCCTTTGGCCACCATATCTTTTGGGACGGCACTTTCAGATTCAGACTGACCATCAGAGTTTGAAGCATTTCCTGGATCAACGGGTCTCCTCTCCTCTACAGCAGAAGTGGGTAACCAAACTTCTGGGCTACGATTATATTATCTATCGCCAAGGGAAGGAGAACTTGGTGGCCGACGCGTTGTCCCGTTTGCCGGAGAGCGCCCTTGCGCAGATTTCAGCACCCCTGATTGACTCGGTGGACGAGATACATGAGGAGGTTCGGCGTGACTCCGAGTTGCAACCTATTGTAGAAGCTCTCCGACAGGCACAAGAGACGGTTCCGGGGTATCATCTCCAGAACGACAGGTTGTACTATCAGGGCCGTGTGGTCATCCCTTCGCAGTCAGCATGGAGGACAGTCATGATGCATGAGTTTCACTCCTCACCCACAGGTGGTCACGCCGGTATACTCCGTACCCTACAACGGGCCCGGGCAAACGTCTTCTGGAAAGGCATGCAGCGTGATATTCAGTTGTTTGTTCAGTAGTGTGAGACGTGTCAGCATCAGAAGTATGAGACGACCTCTCCAGCAGACTTGCTTACACCGTTAGAAATCCCTCATCAGATTTGGGATACTGTCTCCATGGATTTCATCGACGAGTTGCCCAAATCTCAGGGTAAGTCCGTTATTTTAGTGGTCGTCGATAAGCTGTCCAAATACGGACATTTCATCGTCCTTACGTTTCAGCACAACCCACCATCCGCAGATGGATGGCCAGACAAAGGTCGGGGAGTTGAGACCTACTTACGCTGTTTTGTCCTTGATGAGCCGCGTACCTGGACGAGTTGGTTACATTGGGCTGAGTACTGCTACAACACCTCGTACCATTCCGCCAGCAAGCTGACTGACTCCCTTTGAGGTCGTCTACGGCCGCCCACCACCCTCTTTGAGCAGTTATGAGCCGGGCAGCACGGCGTTGCCCGCTGTTGACCGGGCACTCCGAGATCGTGATCGTACTCTAGCGACTCTACGGGAGAATCTCCGATCAGCACAGGATCGCATGAAAGCACAAGCTGACAGACATCGTACTGAACGGGAGTTCCAGGTCCGTGATGAGGTCTTTCTCAAGCTCCGTCCTTACAGGTAGTTGTCCGTGGCCCAGCGGACGAACCAGAAGTTGGCACCCTGCTACTATGGCCCCTTTCAGATCACTCACCGGGTTGGTCCTGTCGCCTACACTTTGGCACTGCCCGAGGGGTCGCGGATACATCCGACCTTTCATGTCTCCTTATTGAAGAAGAAGATCGGTGCCACTGTTCAAGCTAGTCCATTTTTGCTCGAGGCTACGTTAGCGGGTGAACTACGTCCGCTACCTGAGGAGGTCTTGATGATCAAATGGAAACATCGCGGTACCGAGTACCATCCTGAAGTATTGGTCAAGTGGTAGCATATGACTGCGGCACACAACACCTGGGTGGATTTGCTGGAGTTTCGGGAGCTTTATCCTGGTTACCACCTTGGGGACACGCTGGTTCTTGATGGGGCAGGGAATGTTACGCCCCCGGACGGCGCCCGCCTATTTGAGCGTCAATACACGCCACGACGGAAGGGATCCAGAGGCGACAACGGGGCTGAACCAACTGATTCAGCTCCCACTATCTAAAGAAGCGGCCCTCGGGGGCTGAACCCATCCGGTTCAGCCCCTATTGGGGCCGGCTAGCCCCCTTGGCCGGCCGGCCTTGGGTCCGGGTATAAATATACCAAGAACCCCCCTTTTGGTTGGCATGCAAGAATATATCAGGTATCTTCCCCTCTCTCCCTCTCTAACCCTAGTTCCTTAACCCCTTTCTCTAGATCTCTCTCTCTCCCTCCATCTTCCTAACAGGTGCATGCAACGTATACCCGACAAAGACATTTGTAAGTGGCAATAGAAACAATATGAGTGTCTTTTGACATTTGTAAGGAGCAGATTCAATCATAAGTAGAAGTAGGGTGGGTGATCAATAAAGAAGGATCACATGTAAGAGATAAAATAATTGAATCTGCTCAAGGAAACACAATAGAAGGTAGGGCTTGAATTTTAGATCATGGAAACCGTTTGCAACATGGAAGGAGATGACACAAGAGGGCTACAACCAAGGTAGAGGATTCAACAGTTCAGTTGAACATCAGAATCGACGGAATAGTTGAAATCGACTGAAGGAAGTAATGAAACTGTTGATTGACTGTTATGTCGTCGATCACGTCTTTCGTCAACCGTAGGAGATGCGCCTTCTTTTGTCGGACATGGGAGATGCGCAGCAGGAGAGAGGGTAGGAGAGAATTGTTGCTTTCTAATCCTCAACAGGAGACGAGCACACTGTAGCTCGTAACCGGGCAGAGGCTTTTCTGCTTGTGCTATTATCCCATGCGAGAGCCGCAACTTCCTGTGTGTTTTCTTCCGTAGGACTCTGATACCATGTGGAATCCTAAAATAGAGAGAAAAACACACCTTAACTTTAATGCGAAAGTTTTTATACTTATATTAATAGAGTAACACAACGAAGCCTGAATGAAATTATACAATCTAAAATATCTTAATATTCTAATAAATGTCTTAATAAACTTTTCATGAATGTGTAAATCATTTTTCTCCTTCAAGGATTTAATCCTTTACAAGTGCGACAATTGGAGAGTTCCGGGATGTTTATCTTATTGTATATGCACGACACTATCTTTTTTGTCTGATTTTGTTTCCATCATTATTTTGGTCTTAACAAAAGTAGCAAACAGTTCTTATAGAAGTTGCTCATGTCCTTCAACATTTGGCATGTTTGTTTAATTGTGCAAGGCCAATGCTCTGGATGCTGAATGAAGGAAGCATGGTTATGTGCACATAAATCAAAATGGATTCTTTGGTCTGCCCTCTCTGATGTCTTTGGCTTTGATTTGAGGGCATGATTCCGCAGCAAACGTGACAGTATAGGGGGCCACTATTTCAGTGGTAATCTGTGAGCAGCCACTTTGTGCATTTATTGTCAAAGGTTCGGTCTTTCTCCTTTGAGAGAAGCCACTTTGTGCATAGGGCCAAAGGTTAGGTCTGTTTCCAATCTTTCCCCGCCCATACCCCCAATGATTGGGGACTATATGGGTTCTGTTGTTGTTGTTGTTGTTGTTGTTGTATCCTTTTACAGTGTAAACTCATCTTCCGTTTATACAAGAAGTGCTTACTCTACACTTTAGAATTGTTATTCAGACCCTCTTTTTTTTAGAATTTTTTGCTGTTGGTATCAATTAAACCTGTTTCACTATTTGTGTCTGAAATTTTGAAATATATTAACGCCTTTTTAGGTGTGGAAAATGCTATTTGTATTTTTGTTGTTATCTTCTTCCATTAAGTGCGTTTGCGGTGCTAGGGTAAGGTAAAGCAAATTGTGGGCTCCACACTTCAGGATGCAGATGACAAGAGCACTCTTATAACCAACTTTGAATCTGACCAGTCACCAGCAGAGTTTGCGGAGTTGTACAAGCAGGATAGACTGGCAGGTGGCCATGTAATTATGCTTGGCGCTGATGATGCAAGCAAATCTGCAGCCACAGAGGCCTTACATGCCTATCCTGGTAAAATATCATTTCATTTAATTTAAATGCTGTTTCTTTTCTCTCTCTCTCAAGATATTATGTTTTAATGCTATGGAAAACCGACTAAAGTGCATCTATTTCTTTTTGGTTCGAGAGTTGATGGTGAATGCTTTGCAGAATTTACAAAAAATCATCCTTGGTGAGAGTGCAACAAATTTATTTATTCATTAAATAAATTATCATGTTATTGAAAGTGGTGGCGCTAGCTGAGGGGTGGTTGCTTGAAGGAATGTCTTTAGAGGGGCAGGCGGAATAGGTGGCTGTAGCAGGGGGCGTTGGTTGGAGTCGGCAGGGACTGATGGCGAAGGTGTCTGCTGTGTGAACTGCGGGAGGGGAACAATCAGAGGTGACGGTGGGGCAACAGGGCGTGCAGAGATTGGTGGAGTTTCTCCATGCGTTGGTTGGATATGGTTGCTCCGGAGGAATTGGGTCCTCGAATTGTCCGATCATTGCAAGTATGCCGATGTTGGCAGTGAGTCGCGGAATCATGACTTGATGCGATGTCGAGATCTACAATAACCTCTGGAACATTGAATGAAGGACAATTTGCTTGTTGGAGCTCATCTCCACACCGAAGTAATTAATTAATTCAATAAAGAATTGATCAATTAATTAATCAATTAATCAATGCCGTCCTGTACGTCGTATCTCGGCCCCTCAGGCTTTGGGTGCAATGAAGAGGTAGGGTCGGGCCGATGATGGAGCGGGGATGAAACAGGGCCTGACAAGTAGGAGGCTCGATGAGGATTGACGAGCTTTGGGCGTCGAGGGTGTAAAGAGGCTCATGGCTCAATCACTAGGCTTGATTGTGTCTTGAGTTCAATGAGGAGGAACAATCGACATGGAGTGATGAATCAGAGGTTACGCGGGCTCGACAAGCGCTGTGCTCGACAAGCGTGCGATTTGACGATGATGATGCAGAGAACGAGGGTGTGCAACACGATGTGGTTGTTGTTTTGTTTTTGACAGATGTCGCTAATCGAGGTTTGGTAGGTCTTTGGGCTGGAGGAGTTAGCTGCTGGGAGCGCACGCAGTGTTACAACTGGAGGAGTGAACTGCTGGGAGTGCACACTGGGCAAGGGCGTTAGCTGCTTATCGAGGTCTGGTCTCTGGACCCGAGCGTAAGCCGATTGGCCTGGAGTAGAACCAATCGGCTCGTCAAGGGCATGCCGAGCGAAAGTCGTTTTAGATCTGATACCAAGTTGTTACAGACCTATCCCATAAGGTGTCGATCTCTCGTTGGACGTGGTGGTGGAGGCGAAGATACAAGGCAGTCAAGCTCAATCTATGGAGAATGTAAGGATGAGGAAGAAGGGGGATCAATGCTCAACCCTAACCCTAGAAGGGGGATGTGCAGGAACGAACTAGAGAGAGAGACCAATTTTCATAATTTTTTCATTAGCCCTCATGACCACGGAGGTTTACATAGAACATTACATAATGACATGAGAGTAAATAACCCCAACACAAAGAAAAATGCTCAAAACAATAAAAGTCACTAAGGATTCGTACATAGACTCGATTAATAAAACGCCTAACATAAAGACATGACGACGCTAATTAACGACATAGATAACTGGTCGCATGAGGCCATAACAATAACGCATCTAAACTTCCTAGCTTGCCCCTGATAATACGTATCCGATTCCTTGATAAAACCGTCGTGATGATTTCACCAATTTGTTGTCCATCCTAATAAATTTAGTACAAATAATCCCTATCAAGAGCAGGAAACAACATGGTTGGGATCCAAGTTAGAAGAAGGTTGATAGATCAGTCCTTATGCAGGATTGCGTTCAGATACTGAAAAATTCGCCCAACATCCTGTAGATGAGAAACTTGAGATAGATGCAAGAACTAACTGATAACACTCATTGCAAAGGAGATATTTTGATATGTGATTGCCAGGTATACCGGCGTCCATAGCACGCTGCAATAATATTTTGGATGGGGAAACAATGGGTCAGAAGCTGTAGCAACAAAGAAAAGCTTCATATTTTATAGAGCGTGCTGATTGTTTAAAACCCAAGTAACCAACATTTTATAGATGGTCCATCTGGTACATAATCTGAGATATGATAACAGAGTTTTGCTATGAAGCAACCTTAATCCCCAAAATTAATGAGGAGGCCTTTATCCTTCATCTGGAAATGCATGGCAAGATGCTTCCTGACCTGGGAGATACCCGCCACATTGTTATCTATGAAATTGTCAAAAAAGCACCTGTAAAAAGTAATTAAAGGAGATGAATTGAGACATGTCTTTGCCTAATGAATCGAGGCAAAAGAGACCTTTAATAAGCCTTTAGGTCATAACAACATTCAACTGAAGAAGAGAGGACTATTTATACAATGATCTTGGCTAAGTGAAAAATAAACCATAAAGTGCATATAATACCAATTCAGCTTATGTTATTTACTTATTTTTGCCGATGATTTACCCTGAGCCATAATATTTTATCAGTAATAATGCCATCAACTTAGACCAACATAATCAAAGTGTCCTCTTACGACGACGAGTAAAAAAACCATGCAGAGAATTCCAACGTACCTTTTTGATGTCAAGTTGGTACAACTTTCAACGACAATAAACCGTAAGAGACCAAAACTCAAACATCCTTTAAATCTCAATCTGTTGAACCCGAAAACCACGGTTCAACGAGGAGTTCGGACCAAGGGTGTAGCTTGCACTTAATTCTCCTATGCTTGCTCGCTAGGCCAGACCCTCGGGACAAGGAACCTCACTCCTTATGGTGGAAAACTAGAATAGACCATCGAGTTGCAGCAAGGAGATCCCGCCACACACCCGGAAGATCTTAGAGAGCTTCCCTCCTTAAGCTAAAAGCTAAGCCGGACACCTTGGGGAGTGTTAGAGAGTTTCTGACCACACACCCGGAATCTACGGTGAGCTGTAAGCCAAAATCCTCTAACCAACCAAAGCTAGCCAAAGGAGAGAGAAACAAGTGAGAAGTCCTTTCCAAAGGTGCCCTTGAGGGTCTATTTATAGTTTTTTGAAAATGGTCTACGGATAGCGAAATCCCGCCTTTCGGTTTTACTAAGGGCAACCCAAATTGGTCTGCCAACAACGGAGTCCCGCTATTTGGAAAGGCTAATTGCAAGACAGTAGGATTGACTTAGCTATAGGCGAGCCGAGGTAGTTCTTCTCAGCTCACCCAGATGTGTTGAGTACCCCGTGGGGTGAGCGACTCGTCTCTCACCTATGACCATCAGGCGAGTGCTGGTTGCCCGACCCAGCTTGCGGGTCTTGCCACTTGTCTCGGGCACCGGACGAGTGTTGGTATGAAATGACCAACTCGCCCGGTCACCCATTCGCGCCTTATCTTGGTCATTCGACCACTCGACAAATATGAGATTGCACACAATCCCCGCTCTTTGCGAGCTTTCCCCAAGCTTGGAAAGATAGTTCAACCCCAGTTATTTGGCGAGTGTCCTTGTTCATTTTAAGGAATCTTTTTGCTGGACCCACTGGTGCCTATATATATGCATCCCCTGGGGGGAACGGTGCGACTACTTGATCCCTCTCTCCTCATCCTGCCTTGACTTCTCGCCTACTTTCGTTAAAAACTCGTCATCATGCAGCTATCCAAAGAAGTCCTTGCTCGACTAGCGGCGTTCAAGAAGAGTGAGGAGGCTACTGCGGGTCTGATGGACATTGCTACTGAGCACACCTCGCCGAGCGGTGAGGAAGGCCATTAAGAAGACCAAGCCCGTGCTCTCTGGGAAGGCGGCGACTCCGCCGACACCACAACAGCACGACTTCAGCTTGGGATTGAGCTCGTCCACCCAGGTGAGAGCTCCCCGCCCCCTTCCTTCTTAACCCCGGTCTTGGTAAAAACCCACTTGCTTATAATTTGGGCATCTCGTATAGCGTGATACCCTTATTGACAATGTGGGAGGTCAAGACGACGACTTGGGGAGGGATGTGAGTGTCGAATGGACGCTGACTCCCGGTCGCCTATTAACGGTACGTGGCCTTCATCTCTTTGACATTGTTTCGGCTCACGCTTTTTAGGTGATGCTAACGGGTCGTGTTTCTGCAGTCTCCAGTTATGTCCACATTACTTCACCACCTCACCCCCCGCCTCTATCTCCGGTTCGCGACCTCTCACGGGAATTCATCGATGCATCCGCCTCGTTCAGAGACAACGGGAACGATTCTATTTCTCCCAAAAAACTGATCGCGACCCCCGGCGAGTCGGATCGGGTAAGTCCTTGGCGTCCCCTCTCGACAAACCTTTCGGCGAGTGGTTACTCCTCCCCCCCCCCCCCCCCCCCCGGGTTTTTGGCTCGCGCCCCCACAGAAGACGAGTCTATCAACTCGTTCTATCAGGACGAGCTCGCCTGCCCCCTCGCTCACTTCGAGGTCGGGCTTTACCTCCCTCTCTGGCCCGATTCACCTCCCTCTCTGGCCCGAGGTCAAGCTCTTCCTCAAGTACTTCGGAATAATGCCTGCACAGATCAACACCATTGGCATGGCCATGTTGATCGCCTTCGTGTGCTATATGAAGAGCGAATCGAGTTTAACCTTACGGTTTTCCGCAAATTTTTTTTGCAGGGCGATTTCCAAGTTCCAATGGCGTCGTCCTCCTTTTCGGCCCGCACATCAAGGTCTGGGAGACCTCCAACAAGGTCCACCACTAGAATGACCGATTCATCTTCATCAATGGGGATCTCAGCAACATCCCCTACTCGCCCTCTCAGAAAGACGAGGCCGTGTTCAAGGCCCCTCGCGTGGATGGCGAGGCGGCTAAGCTTCATCAGTTCTTCCTCGGGAAGAACTTCGAGGTCTCCCACCTCAAAAGGAATCTCGACTTACTCCCCCCCTCCCCCCCCCCCCCCCCCCCCCCCCGTCCTCCCAGGGGATGGTAAGCCCTTCATCAACTCGGCTTTTATGTTTTCAAGAACTTTCTTACAAGTTTTTTCTTGGTGCAAGCGAGCGTCTGGTTCCTGAAAACCCACCTTACGCGGGTAAGGCGGTGGCGAGTAGCGTGCTTGCTCGCGCAACGGCCGCGACGACGACGTGTTTATCTGTCCTGAGGGAGCTGCCTTCCGACAACGGCTCCAGGAAAAGGTCGGCGGTGAGCCTCACGCCACCTCCTTCGAGCGACTCGCAGAAGAGGCAGAAGGCTCTTGCGTCGAAGAAGTCCATCCCGGCGAGCGAGTTGGTGGTCAGGTCGGCGGACGAGGGTGCCGCTAGCGAGTCGGAGACCCCTGACTCGCAATCAAATTTTGGGCTGGGGCAGAAGCCCCTTGACGGCGCGGGAAACCCGCTTCTTCTCTGGGAAGAGAAGGTTAACCGCCTGTCCGTGTCCTCAGTCCTCCCTTCATGGACGGAGGGGGTCATGCTGGCGAGGACGCCTTTGCCCTGCTCAATGGGCTCTATGGCCGGCAGGATGCAGTGTCGTATGAGAAGGAGACCATGCGTGACCTCGTGAATGAGAGCGTGAGGGTCCTGCTTCGAGTCGCGGAGGTCTCGCACATGGCCTCACGGCGTAGTCTTGGCTTCGGCGGAAAATTCTGTAACGCCGAGGCGAAGTAGAAGATAGCTGAGGATCATGTGGTTGACCTCCAGACGAGGCTAGAGTTAAAGGAACGACTACTCGCCAATTCCTCCGACGGAGTGGTAGGTCTTATTCGCTTCTTATTTTGATTTTCCTCTTTTAGCGACTGTCTCTTACGCCAAGTCATTGCAGGATGCCGAGACCGCGAATCACATGTGAGCGTGAATCGAGGCGTTAGAGCAGGAGGTGGAGGCGGGGAAAGTTCTGCTGGCCGAAGCCTTGGCGCGAAGGCAGCTTGAGGAGCGAGGCGAGTCGATGTCGAAGGGCGAGGAGATGATGTACCTCCCTCGTCGCGAGGTCGAGCGCACGCGCAATCAACTCATCACGCATCCCACCGAGACCACCATCGACATGATGCACGAGCTTGGCGCTTCAGGAGGAGTGGTGTTTTATGATCGACGACCTCCTCATCCCGCAGTTTTACGAGGAGGACGGGAGCTCGCCCTCTGGCGAGCACGACTATTCCCATGAAGACAACGAGCTCGCTCCCGCCTCGAAGGCCCCGCCGACCTGCTGAAGACTATATTTTTCCTTTTATTTACTGTATACATTTTGTCTTCCTTTCCTGAACAGGGGCGAGACCCTTAATTTTTATGAAAAAATTGTGATTGGATCTGTGATTATGATTTCCCAAGTCTATTCTGCTTTCATCTCTTTTAATGTAGCATGACTATACCCAACTCACGAGACGTAAATTAAGTGTCTCGCATCTCTCACAACCTTTCAGGAACTCGACTCGCGCGTCTTTTAAGGGTGATTATGTTAGGTTCACGCGAGGTCATCTGGTTTGCGAGTGGGCAAGGGAGATATCAATAACACTCACACCCTTTCCAGCTTGTCTCTTTTTCTCTCTTTTCCTTTCCTCTCTCTCTCTTTCTACCTTCATTCCTGCATCCGGAGTGATTAACCTGCCCTGTTGACTAACGGGAGCTCTGCTGGCTGGGCATTCTCAAGGGCTTGCCTCCAAACTTTCTTTCAAAGTGCAACCCGAGAGATCACCTGCTCTGTCAGCTAGTGGGAGCCCGGTCAGCGGGATCGTCTCAAGGGCTTGCTTCCAAACTTTCTTTCAAAGTGCAACCCGAGAGATCACTTGCCCTTTCGGCG
The DNA here is from genome assembly GCA_033032865.1 of Dactylorhiza incarnata. Lineage (NCBI taxonomy): Eukaryota > Viridiplantae > Streptophyta > Magnoliopsida > Asparagales > Orchidaceae > Dactylorhiza > Dactylorhiza incarnata. The sequence continues at coordinate 1,151,577 of JAWHQI010000268.1, read as the reverse complement.
AGTGGGAGCCTGGTCAGCGGGATCGTCTCAAGGGCTTGCTTCCAAACATTTTTTCAAAGTGCAACCCGAGAGATCACCTGCCATGTCGGCTAGTGAGAGCCCGATCAGCTGGATCGTCTCAAGGGCTTGCTTCCAAACTTTCTTTCAAAGTGCAACCCGAGAGATCACCTGCCCTGCCGGCTAGTGGGAGCCCGGTCATCGGGATCGTCTCAATAGCTTGCTTCCAAGCTTTCTTTCAAAGTGCAACCTGAGAGATCACCTGCCCTGCCGGCTAGTGGGAGCCCGGTCAGCGGGATCGTCTCAAGGGCTTGCTTCCAAACTTTCTTTCAAAGTGCTACCCGAGAGATCGCCTGCCCTGCCGGCTAGTGGGAGCCTGGTCAGCGGGATCGCCTCGAGGGCTTGCTTCCAAACTTTCTTTCAAAGTGCAACCCGAGAGATCACCTGCCCTGCCGGCTAATGGGAGCCCGGTCAGCAAGATCGTCTCAAGGGCTTGCTTCCAAACTCTCTTTCAAAGTGCAACCCGAGAGATCACCTGCCCCGCCGGCTAATGAGAGCCCGGTCAGCGGGATCGTCTCAAGGGCTTGCTTCCAAACTTTCTTTCAAAGTGCAACCTGAGAGATCACCTGCCCTGCCGGCTAGTGGCAGCCCGGTCAGCGGGATCGTCTCAAGGGCTTGCTTCCAAACTTTCTTTCAAAGTGCTACCCGAGAGATCACCTGCTCTGCCGGCTAGTAGGAGCCCGGTCACCTGGATCGTCTCAAGTGCCTGCTTCCAAACTTTCTTTCAAAGTCCAACCCAAGAGATCACCTGCCCTGTCGACTAGTGGGAGCCCGGTCAGCGGGATCGTCTCAAGTGCTTGCTTCCAAACTTTCTTTCAAAGTGCAACCGGAGAGATCACCTGCCCTGCCGGCTAGTTGGAGCCCGGTCAGCGGGATCGTCTCAAGGGCTTGCTTCCAAACTTTCTTTCAAAGTGCAACCCGAGAGATCACCTGCCCTGCCAGCTAATGGGAGCCCGGTCAGCGGGATCGTCTCAAGGGCTTGCTTTCAGACTCTCTTCCAAAGTGCAACCCGAGAGATAACCTGCCCTGCCGACTAATGAGAGCCCGGTCAGCTGAATCGTCTCAAGGGCTTGCTAAACTTTCTTTCAAAGTGCAACCCGAGAGATCACCTGCCCTGTTGGCTAATGGGAGCCCGGTCAGCGGGATCGTCTCAAGGGCTTGCTTCCAAACTTTCTTTCAAAGTGCAACCCGAGAGATCACCTGCCCTGCCGGCTAGTGGGGGCCCGGTCAGCGGGATCGTCTCAAGGGCTTGCTTCCAGACCGTTTATCACATCCCGGGACGAACCTGTCCTGCTATTTGAAAGGCTAATTGCAGGCCAGTAGGATTGACTTAGCTATAGGCGAGCCCAGGTAGTTCTTCTCAGCTCACCTAGATGTTGCGAGTACCCGTGGGGTGAGCGACTCACCTCTCACCTATGACCATCGGACGAGTGTTGGTTGCCCGACACAGCCTGCGGGTCTCACCATTTGTCCCGGGCACCAGACGAGTGTTGGTATGAAATGACCCACTTGCCCGGTCGCCCATTCACGCCTTATCTTGGTCATTCGACCACTCGACAAATATGGGGTTGCACACAATCAAACCATCAGACTTATTTTTCACAATGACCATTCATACTGAACACCCACGAATAACCAACACGAGTATCCTAGACGCGATCGGACCAACACCTAAGTACGATTGGCCCATAAGGCCCGTATCTCCTCATCTCTCGCACCCCGCCACCTTGGATGCTATTGTGTATCGTGAGCAAGGAAGGAGTGATGGGAGAACAAGCAACTCCTAAGCACCGCTCGACACTCACGGGAATCTCTACTCGACATCTGGGGCAAATTGTCACACTTTCTCTGATACCCTGTGAAAATATAACATGGTATAATTTCCAATAATCTTATTAAGTAAATACATTTTTATACAAAGGGACTCTCACATGCACACATGCAATGTGAGGCTAAAGAAAGAATTGGAAATCAAAACAAATGCAGTACTCGCTACAATTTTCGCATTGGTTTTCCAACCAAACCATTGCAATGTTTTGAATTAAAAAAAACTGTATTTCTTGATATTTTATTTGTCACAATGAGGCTTTGTAATATGGCCACCATCTTTAAGTTGTTTAATTTCAGTTTTTTGTCCCAAAACTTTCCCCATTTTCCAAAATTTGGTTAAAGGTGGCTGATGAAGAGCTATTATATTCTTTTGATTGCCAAAAAGTAAGAGAATATTTTCCTTACCTGTAGCCAACTTTTCTGTTATTTTAACATCTTCAAAAATATTCCCCAAACCCTCTTGTTTCATATGCTCAAGTGTCGTAGCCTTTTCATTTTACTTAAGGTTCTGTAGTAAGTGTAAGGACTACCAATGACCACTATCAATAATACTATAATCCAACGACTTATCTTCAAATTATTGCATGAAAAGAAAATCTTGATCTTTATCATCCCTTTTTATTTGCATTCAAGAGCGAGTTTTTCCACAAATCAAACGTGGCATGTTAATAAAGAAACATAAATATTATGACACTCACCTTATAGGTCTTTTCTCGTGACTTTATAGCCACTAGCATAAACAAATGAACCAACACACACCACATCATCGATGTAAATATTAACTATCAAAAGTTGATTAGAATCTATGGAGGTTGCAATTTTATTATAATAGTTACAATCCATATCTTGAAATTTCATATACCTAAATAAATAGGCAAGATGCTTATTGCTAACAAAAGTGTAAACAAAACTATGATTTGAAGATTTTTATAGGAACTATTTGGCATATTCCATCTTTTGACGTGAAGCGCATCTCACATTCTAAACTAGTAGCTTGATCATGATATAATAGAACCAGAAGCCCTAACTCAATATCAAAAGATTCTAGTAGCAGAACCAACTAGTAGAGTTACATTTATTATGGGGATTATTATCCGCAAACCGAAAATGGCTATTCACAGATTATTACTATTCGCATCTCCAAAGGAACATAAATTTGTTATTCGCAGAGATTATTGTTATTCGCAGACCAGCATAAAAAATAAAAAAATAAAAATACATGAATTCATGCAACTGTATAGTTCATATGAACATAAATAGTAAGTATAACAAGCTCAAAATAAAGGCATTACTATAAAAAGATATGTAATCCACATCAAAATAGGATTGAAGCTTACATCAAAAAAATATGAAGTCTACATCAAAATATTATATAAGTAGCTCAAAACATTCCCCATCCAACTTCATCCCTGCAGGTAATAGGATTTGAAGTTCACTATTGATTCATAAAAATGAAGCAAATGTTAAAGAGAAAAATAGTAAACTAATAGGTTTGTTTTGCTTCTGCAAGAGAAAACACTTTTTTTCAGTCATGATAAAAAAATATGAAAGTCGCATCTCACAGCTAGAACATGGAATCATCCGGAAGTAAATATAGATCATTCTAATAGGTCTCATAAATGAATACTACATGTATTGTAACGTCCCAAGGCCCTGGGCTTACAATCGGGACAACGTCCACCGACTGCCTCGCCTGGCGACCGTTACCGGGTTTCAGCCCAAGCACCCCAACCCCTCTCCAGCCCACAGGCGGGTTGTTGGTGGCCACATCCTCCCATTGGTGAGAAGTGATCCAGTTAAGTGCCTTTACGGGGCCTTCCCAGGAGGTCACCCATCCCAGTACTACTCCAGCCCGAGCACGCTTAACTATATAGTTCTTTCACTTCTCATCACCAATTGTGTTGCAGCTCAATTGGTGATGAGAAGTGAAAAAACTATATAGTTAAGCGTGCTCGGGCTGGAGTAGTACTGAGATGGGTGACCTCCTGGGAAGGCCCCGTAGAGGCACTTAACTGGATCACTTCTCACCAAAGGGAGGCTGTGGCCACCAACAACCCGCCTGTGGGCTGGAGAGGGGTTGGGGTGCTTGGCCTGCAACCCGGTAACGGTCGCCAGACGAGGCAGTCGGTGGACGTTGTGCTGATGGTAAGTCCGGGGCCTTGGGACGTTACAAAAAAAGTGCACTTTCTTTATAACGGTCCAGGCCCGCCAACACGGGACCCAGCTGGCACCGCCGGCACCGACGGCCCAGGCCCGTCAACACGGGACCCAGCTGGCACCGCCGGTTAAGCCTAACCAAATGGTTTGCAGACCATGCACCCCAACCCCTCCCTGTCCCACCACTGGGCACAGTGGGTTGTTGGAGACCGCAGTCCCCCTTTTCATGAGAAGTGCTTCAGTTAAGCGGCAGCGCAGGGACTTCCCAGGAGGTCACCCATCCCGTGACTACTCCAGCCCAAGCACGCTTAACTATGGAGTACTTTCACTTCTCATCACCAATTGAGCTCTTAACTATGGAGTACTTTCATTTCTCATCACCAATTGAGCTCTTAACTATGGAGTACTTTCACTCCTCATCACCAATTGAGCTGAGCTCAATTGGTGATGAGAAGTGAAAGTACTCCATAGTTAAGCGTGCTTGGGCTGGAGTAGTCACGGGATGAGTGACCTCCTGGGAAGTCCCTGCGCTGCCGCTTAACTGAAGCATTTCTCATGAAAAGGGGGACTGCGGTCTCCAACAACCCACTGTGCCCAGTGGTGGGACAGGGAGGGGTTGGGGTGCATAGTCTGCAGACCATTTGGTTAGGCTTAACCGGCGGTGCCAGCTGGGTCCCGTGTTGACGGGCCTGGGCCGTCGGTGACGGCGGTGCCAGCTGGGTCCCGTGCAGCTCAATTGTTGATGAGGGGTTGAGAGGGGTTGAGGTGCTTGGGCTGCAGCCCGGTAATGGTCGCCAGGCGAGGCAGTCGGTGGACGTTGTCCCGATTGTAAGGCCGTGGCCTTGGGACGTTACATGTATTTCTTTAGTAATGAAATTTCATAGTGCCTGGATAACCTGAATGAATACATGTATTTCTAATAGCTCAAAATGAATAACCTGGATGATCTATGAATAACCTGGCTTCATAAATGATTGAGTTATGAATAACCTGAATGAGCTATGCCTGCAGAGAAATCAACAGTCATTGGATAGTTATCATATTTACTGAGCATTAACATACTTCAAGAGTTTAAGAATTTAATGAGCATTAACATACCTCAAAATTACTAACCATCCAAATTAACTATCTCCTCTTGCGTATTCTCTTGCATTTGAGTTGTCTCCAATCTTGAAATGACTATATCTTCCTATGACTCAGCAATAGGATCCCGATTCCATCTCCAAGATGAGACAAGACGTGGCAATGGACACCCGTCACGCAACATCAAGTGTACAAAATGATTATCATCTATAAAGCCCATACATACTAGTCTTGGGCTAGCCGGTGGTCCAGAATTTAAGGGAAGAAATGTTAGGCTTTGAAACGTGGAAAGCTGGATTAATACTATATTGTAGCAAGATGACACCCCAAGTCCCATAACTGGCATTGACATCCATTTGTCTTGTGGTGCTGGTATTTGAGCACAATCAAGGGATGCTAATAAACATTCAAATATCGAGACACCAAAAATATTCTTGTACATGTTCTCCTTAATTTGTAGTTCCTTGGTGAGGTCTAATCTCGCTTGGGCCCAGTTTTCCCCCATATCCAGAGCTTGACTAATCACTCGATAGCCGCAATGTCCATCACCAAACACATTATTTATATTTGTAATATGATCTGCTATATATACTAGCATTTGCCTACTTACATAAACAAAAATTGTTGGGTAATAGTAGGCGTAGGCTTACGAAATGAGTAACCTGTTCTCTTTCTAGCCATCATTTTTGTCTTGTGATGCTGTTTGGTCTTCTCTTCCTCATTCATTAAAACGTACTCAAAGTGTGAAGGATGTCTTTTAGTTGACCTAGGGTCCCTTTAACTTTAATGGTATTTTAGGCTCAACTGTTTGAGATGAGGTTGAATCCATAATTTCACGAAGCTTCCTTTTTATTTCTTCCTTTTGTTTAGAACTTGCAGTATTGAATCGCCGGCTTATCCCTTCAAATGCAGCAGAAATGCCATCCAGTTGATCTATATTAATATTTGCTTCTAATGATAATAGCCTCCAATGTATGTGGACCATGTATAATGAAAAGGCTAAGGGCTGAGTAATATATGGTGTACCAATTCGTGAGCGCACGACAAGCCCATTGAATGTCTTCTCTTATGTGTGCAATCAATAGCTGGGGTATAGTTACCTGATATAACACTGTCTTCTTCTTCTTTAATGAACCCGACTGCGGACAAAGAAATGCTGCCTACTAGAGCTGTTTACAATGATCCTGTATATAAAGTGCTAATCTGGATAGTGCTATGACCAAATGATCTTTTTATATCTGTGTTGCAAGTATATCATTTGGTCAAAAGTCCGCCAAACAGTAGTCAAGTTGCCAATAGAAACTTCAAGAAATTTCTTCAACTAACTATGTCCACTCTCTACCCGATTTGTAAATGAGTTTCCCAAATGTAGAAATCTGTCCACCAATGCACATACAAAACTGTCCTTGTATGGATCAATCCATGTAGTGACTAACATATGTGAAAACTTTAAGATATTTTTCTGCATATGTTGTTAGCATTACATTAAACTCCATGTTAAATCATTTTCCATGCTTGAGTTTACTAATCTCTGTCATACACCCAAAAAAGTATCACACTTTTTACCTTTAGTAAACTACTTTTTGTAGTTCACCAAAATATTTTTGTGTATATGAACTTGGCATAAAATATTCTTTGAATGAGGAAAAACAACCTGTAAGGCATTCATAAGGGCTAACTCTCTGTCGGTAATAAAAACAACGGGCATATCACTTACATCCAATATTAATTTAAAACATTCAAGAGCCCAAATATAGCTAGTTTCCATCTCATTTGACATAAATGTAAATGCGGAGAAAAAGGATTGATTTGTAGAAGTCATCCCCACAATCGAAAGTAACGACATACGATACTGATTCGTTTTGTAAGGACAATCTAGTTGAAAAACATAAGAGAACATAGAACTTAATTTGATAGCAGTGGGATGCGCAAAGAACAAGCTTTCCAAATGCTTAGTACTCTCTTTAACCATGTTGAAGCTAACATATCCTGCATTTGTAATACACTTGTATAAAAACTGAATTTGACTCAAGCCACCCATATCCTTTTTATGAAGTGCTACTTTTTTTATTATAAATTGTTCTTGTTGGGAAAAAACTTCTTCTGAATTTATGTTACAAATTATGTAAAAGTGATTTCATTATCTAGGATTCATTGCCCATGTTGTATAGTTAGGGTAATATGGTCATTATATGTCCTAAGATGTCACACTCACATTAGGGTGTCAAAGAGCAGTCCAAAAGAGTGCAGAAATTCAATTGAGTTAATTCTGCTTCGACTAGAAGTCGACACAGCTTCGACTTCCAAGTCGAAGTAACTTCGAATAGAAGTAAAGATAACTCAGACTGGTAGTCGATGCATCAGTTGAAGTCGACGCAACGTCGAAATGTACTCGACGCAAAAGGCAGAGTCAGTCAATGCAACATTGAAGTCGAGGTAACTTCTAATTACATTCGACGCAGAAGGCAGAGCTCAGAGTCTAGGTCTTCATCTCGTCGGATACGTCGATAAGGACTCGACGCAATGTCGATATCAGAGTTCATTCAAAGCTGAGGAAGATTTCGAAGTAGCTTCTATTAGAACTCAGAGGTGCATCGATAAGAAGGCAAATGTATTCGACACAACGTCGAATACAGACACAAAATTAGAATACTTCCTGTATTCTATTCAGAAGCTCATTCAGAGGATATAAATGGAAGTCATTTGAATTCCAACGGGTCGTCTATAATCAAGAATGGAAAGAAGAATTCCAGAGATACAATAAAAATATATTTGAATGTTATTCAAAAAGGTTTGGACGGGCTACCAATAGAAATGGAAAGAGAACAATACTACCTCTTGGATATTCCTACTAGGGAAATAACAAAAGAGGAAAAGAATTTATCATGATTCGACGGAAGAATAAGGAGATTGGGGAAGAGAGAAAACAGTAACAGTTTTTTTACAGATTTAGTGAAGGCTTCTTCTTCTTCCCTCTTCGACCATACAAGCAGATATACAGCAAAAATACAAAAATAGATTTCTGCTACTTGTTCCTTCTCTTTGTTGCAACAAACTAAAAGCACTGGACAAAAGCTTAACAATCCTTTTCTTCTTTTTACAAAGGATTAATCATATACAAGATCCAGTCCACTAGAAGTACCTAGAATCCTTAGAGAAATTTGCTGAAAGAGGATTCAAATCAGAAGACTTACTTCTTCTTCTTCTCTACTCTTAGTCTTTCTTTCACTATTTGTAAATTGAGTAAAGTGTCATTAGAATCCCTCTTCAAAGGATTCAGTGGTTCAAGATCTCCTTATCAAAAGATCTAGCTTGGTGCTAAGAGTCTCCTTAACAAAAGACTCAGACTTTGGTTCTAAGAGTCTCCTTATCAAAAGACTCAGTTGTTCTAAGAGTCTCCTTATCAAAAGACTCGGGCACTGGATAATTTATTTCTACCAAGGTGGTAGAAGAGTGGAGTACCCACATTTTGGGGAACCATTATAGATTGTTTCTCATTTGTGTTGTGATAATTTTCTGTGCTGTCCCATATTTATTTTACTCTGTGTTTATTTTATTCTGGATTGGTATTTCTGAATGCAGAGTTGTTAGGACTATTATTGTTCTGTGCACTTATTTTGTTAAAAGTTTTTTAAAACTCTATTCATCTCTTCTCTAGAGAATACTCAGAGGACTCACTGTGCACTTTCAGTTCTCATTGTAGTGGTGTTCTTCATATTCTTTTTTTTTATGTGCAGATAATATTTTTCTCGGTTTAACTCCTGAGGAGTACGTAACTTCAACCAATTTCTCCTCACTTTCATCCAACCTCCCAACATATGGATGTGCCTCTAAATGAACGACTTTATGGTTATGAATACCGCATAAAACTTCTACTCTCCATTCATCAACATTAACCTCCTTTTGCCCCTTAATAGAGAAGGGTCACCCATATTTCTTAGTGGTTGTTTTTCTCAAATTCTGCTTAACCCATCCATTTTTATTCTGCTATCACGAACATATCCTACTCTATCTCAACCCAGAGTAACGCGGGGGCGTGGTCTACCATCCATTTTATCGGAGCTCTGTATGGTGACAACAAAACTAAGTGACGTGACAACATTACGCGCCCACGCAATTAACTCATCCCTTGACACAAATACAGTATTGGTCTGAAAATGTGGTCATATCTATGCAAAATATATACACAAAACATAGTATAAATATTTGCTCGTAATTGCCATAAATATTTGGAGAAAACAATTAGATCAATACCATAAGCGGTCACATTTTCTTCGTTGGTCTCGGTGGTCTCTATAGTTGTGACGATATCCATTGATTTTCAAGAAAGTGAGTGTCAACTCTGAAAAAATTGGAGATGTTAGCAAGCATTTAACTAAGAAGATTTGCAACAAAGTTTAACTAAGCAATCACTACAAATGATATTGTAATGTGATGGAGAAATCGGTTGGAAAAAATAAATGCCTCCCAACAATCACTACAGAAGAAATGTGATATTGTAATGGAGAAGACAAGAGAAACATATTTTCACCAAATAAATGCCTCCCAGCAATCACTACAGAAGAAATGTGATGGAGAAATCGGTTGAAAACAACTGTTGAAATGTTAACCGCAAATATATCCTCATGTAAGAAGAAATCAGTGGAAAAAAATCTGGATTATTGCTGGCGGGCGGAAGCTTTACTCACCGGCGAAATCAGACAAACAAATGGGATTCTTCTTCGTCGGCGACCAGGTGGCTTCCTTCGCTGGCGACCAGGTGGCCTCCTTCGCCGGCGACAAGCTGGGCGCTCAGGATCTAGGGGTGCGAGAGACGGGCGAGCAGAAGAAGCGGAGGGCGAGGTTGCACAGGCGGGGAAAAAGTTTTAGGGCTTGGTTTGTGAATAAAGGGATTGAATATTGGATGGGAATAATAAACACCCAAAAAAGGGCTATTATTGGTCTGCGAATAGCCATTTTCGGTCTGCGGTTAACAATCCCCATTTATTATTTGATTAAAAAGATGATTATGAAATATGTCAACTGCAGGAGAGATGTTTATCTGATTCATGATAAATTGTGTTCATGTCAGTTGAGGCACATATTTGGGCCCAAAGTATTGCCAACAGTTTTAGGAGTGCAAGCCACATAACTAGCTACATCAAATCAAATATTTAAATTGAGACTACATCCCCTCCGGAATCTATAGGGAGGAAGCACTGCATCTAGGTGGATATTAAGTTGTCATTTTCCAAAACCTTATCAACAGGAGAATTGTCATGAGGAGAAGACACATTATTGACAGATAAAACCTTGTCAGAAGGAATAGGACCAGCTATTTTCTTACTAATCGCAGTCAGATCAAATTCATCCAAATTAACTCTGAGAACAAATATCAAATGCAGGTTTAGAAATATAACCCAACAGGAAAAGAATTATCTAAACCTTAAGTATCCAAAAGCATTAATCCAATCATTAACAAAAGCATTAATCCAATCATTTTCAACCAAGGCCCTTAATACAGAAGGTTGAGTGAGATTATCCATAGCATGATCTACTTTCAAAGGACTTCCAATTACAAGCTATTGATAACTAAACAGATTGGTAAAATAATTGGAGTTTTCAATGTTGAAAATTAATCCAAACAAGTGTTATAGTCGATTCTTCTAAAGCCTTGAAATTTTTGGACTATCTCAGAATTTCCATAGGAAAACCCAAGATATAATAAGAACTTGTAACCGATTCTTGATTATTCCTCTTTAGAAAGCATAATAATAGAACTGTGCGAGACTATCAATTCAATTGAAAAGACTCCTGTAAGTTTCAGCACCGCCAAATCCTTTTGAATACTTCCAAACTAGGCTCTGGGAAAGGAAATTTACCAACTAACCTCTAGAAAGCTAGAGCAAGCTTAGCAAGTTTCTAATTAAACTTTGTAGGAAATAGCTGGTTTATCATCCTGAATTGAAGATCTTAAAAGGAACTTAAAGTTCATCATAGGAAGAACCACAAACCAAAACTTTGGGTAAAATTTCATGAAGCTTACATGCTAGATTTATGAATCTCAGAGGGGTTAAGAGATGAAGGATCCATATTAGAGGAAGTAGCATTAGTCAAAGAAGAGAAAGACGCAAGAGGAAGAGAACCTGGTGAAGTACTTTGCTAGATTTCAAAATGGCGTTGTGGCAATTAAAGACTCAATGTTGACGTTGAAAGGCATAGCTGTCAAGGGAAAACAGGCGAAACATACACCATGTCGAGGCAACAACTAAGAGGATGGGGAATGGGAAAGAAGGCAGCAGGGAAGTAAATTCTCAAAGCTTTCTCGCTCCAAAAATTGCTGGGGGGGGAGTTCTTTGACAATGAATCTAAATTTATTATTATTTCTATTCTACAAAGTACTTTTTTTGGGTGCTCGCCAGCCCTGTAAGTAGAAATGCATAAGCTGTCAGGATGGAGTCTGAATAAAGGCCATGCAATTTTTGGCTTTAGTTATAAATCAAGGTTCAGTTTGTGTTCTATCAGCTGTTGGTTGGTGTTTTTTTATTGCATTGTAGCAGACGATCAGATTTTTTGCTTGAAGTTTACATGTTTTGCCTTTAACATGAAATTTCTATTCCTGTAATAGTTTAATATTCATACAAGCAGTTTGCTTTATTTTTCACGTTAGTAGAGCTTTAAGTTGCTTATGCTCCATTGGTTATGCCATTGAAAAGAAAAAAAACACTTGTGTTCATCATTTTTCAGAATTTTCAGGGTTAATCTTACTCAATTTATGCATAGTTTTTTAATAAAACCGTAGTTGATGGAAAATTTTGGGTTATTTTAGTATGCTATTAGTTCTCCTTTATTTTCACTTGGAGGAGCTGCAACTTATAGGTGGTATGCAAGTTGGTGGTGGTATCAATTCAGAAAATGCTCTCCAGTACATTAAAGAGGGAGCTAGTCATGTCATTGTAACATCAGTAAGATTTTTTTTCTTATTTTTGGGGTTGATTTTTTCAATCTAGCAATTGTGATTCCCATTTTACTCTCATGTTATTTTATTCTCCTTCATTAACCTACTTGTCCTTTGAGCCTGATTCTTGGCTATAGTTTTTTGTCTTATATGATAATCAGATTAAGTATTTAATTATAATTCTACTATATGCATGACATTGGCTTATTCTTAGATTATGACCACATCGAAGAGGTTCTTGCCCAAATTTGATATATAACTGGACACGCTATACAAAGTATTGTTGTAGACAATTGTTCCTTTACTGCAAGCACTGGAGTTTCTTCATTTCATATCAGATTACTGGATATAGTGACCCCTCTCTTTTGCAGCATGTTTTCAGTGAGGGAAGAGTCGATCTTGAGCGCCTGAAACATCTAGTTCGTATGGTTGGCAAGGACAGGATTGTCTTGGATCTTAGTTGTCGGAGGAAGGTAAACGAGTTCATAATGTATCATGCTTACATTAGGCAACACTTTGTTAATTTTCATTATTTCACTCTTTAAGGAAACATATTTTGCATCCTCTTACTTGTGCATAATCATTTATATTGGAAGGAAAATAATTGTATTATTCAAAAATAAAAAGTCCCTTCACATATATAGGAAAGATGCATACATAGGTATAAAGGTAAAAGACATAAACACGTAAATGCGAAATATTAAATGTAAAACATTCTAACATTCCCCCTCAAGTTGGGATGGTAACTAGGAAAGCACCGTTACAGGTACCGGGTATAATACGTATCCGGTACAGCGGTAAGACAACACGACATTTCCAAAAGCATTTCCATTAAATTTCCCAAAAGCTTTTCCACTCAGACTCTTGGTGAGAACATCATCAAATATCCTTCAGAGGAAACAAACGGACCACATGATTCTTTTCTCAATGTTTTTCTTAATAAAGTGTTGATCAACTTCAATATGTTTAGTCCGATCGTGTTGAAAAAGATTATGGGCGATGTTAATAGTGGTCTTATTATCACATAATATTTTGAGTGGTTCCTCCTCATTTTGTCCTATGTCACTCATCAATGAGTGGAGCCATTGTCCTTCAAGATCCCGTGAACCATAGCCTGAAACTCAGCTTCAGCACTAGATCGAGCAATGACTTGTTGCTTCTTACCCCTTTACATGATGAGATTCCCACCAATCATAGTACAATACCTTGAGCTAGTGCGTCTGTCATCAATAGATCCAGCACAATCTGCATCTATATACACTTTTATCTGTAACTCTGTGTGTGGGGTGTATAGTGTGCCCCTTCTCGGTGAACCTTTCAGGCATATCATGATCCTATGAGCTGCATTGAGATGTCTGGTCTGCGACAAGTGCATTAATTGGCTCACAACTCCAACAACATATGTAAATTGTAATGTCAGGTCGTGTGTGTGATAGATTAGACGCCCACTAATCTCTGATATCCAGAAATGTTTTTGATGGTTTCCCCTTCGTCTCTTCCTAGTCCGCAGTTTGTTTCGATAGGTGTATTGACAGGTCTACATCCACTCAAACCACTTTGTTCAAAGAGGTCATGCACATACTTCATTTGGGAGTTGAAAATCCCATGTTTGGATCTTGCTACTTCGATACCCAAGAAATATCTAAGATTTCCAAGGTCTTTAACCTCAAACTTTGCAGCAAGTTGTTTCAAGATTTGTCTTTTTTCAGTGTCATCGCCAGTAATTACTATGTCATCAACGTACACTATGAGAATAATAATTTTATCTTCCTTGTGTTTTACAAACAGAGTATGATCAACATGACTCTATTTATAACCAAAGAAAACCATAGCCCTGTGAAAATGCCCAAACCGGGCCCATGGAGACTGCTTTAGTCCGTAGAGGGCTTTCTTTAACTTGCAGACTTTTCCTTCTAATCCTTTAGGAGCGAAGTCTAGTGGTGGGGACATAATACATCCCGCGTCGCAACATAGCCTCTTTCGTTATGTATTTGCTTACTTTATTTTACGCACTTGTATCCGTTTATTTCTTTCCGGCTCATCGGATTGACCACCCAATGAGACCCAGTAAATTTTAGTAGTTATGACGTTAAAGAGGCAAGCTTAAAACTATTTACGGTCGCATAAATTTAATTAAAGATAATTCAAAATGACTTCTAATTACAAAGGAAAGAAATTTGAATCATACCTAAATTATCAAAATGAAGGATTAATTTAGAAAGGGATTATTAGGATCCACTTGGAAAGAAATGTATTCGGAAAGAGATTTTTGGCCAGCCCTAAATCATTCTGGTTATTAAAGGACCTGCTGAAGAAGGAGAAGAGGAAGCCCGGAATGAACAGGAACGACTAATCAGAGTCGGCCATGTACTGCCGGTAGAGCATCGCCCCTAGGGCCGTGATTATCCTCTGTAGACGGAAGTGCTGCCGCCCCTCTCGCCGCACGAAGCCCTCGCCGACCACCCGCCGTCATATAGTTGCCGTCATCGATCATGGATTCACTCGACGGGATCGTCGTCGACCTCGGAATCTCTCTTCCGGCGATCCCGCGCCAAACTGAGCAGTCAACATCGCATATTCACTCGACAGGATCGTCGTCGACCTCAGAATCTCCATTCCGGCGATCCCGCGCCAAACCGAGCCGTCGACCTCGCCTGCCCGGCTCGAAAGTGTGTTGATAGCAAAGCCCTGTGCGAGAAGAACTTGATCGAGCCTGCTGCTACTCCGTCGTACTCTCGTGTGGTAACATTGCTCCAATCTTTAGCTTTATTTATGCGAACCACTTAAATAATTTGAGCTTGCCTTTGAACGTATTGCTTTAATTTTCGTCTTCCATAAATTATTGTTTGCAATTTATGCTTGTGGCCGAAATAGTCCTGTGGACGGATCAACTCGTTAAATGCCTGCAAATTTCACCCGAATAATTTTAACGATTTCTTAAAGTTCAAAGCAACGAGTTTAATTTGCGCGCGACAATTCGTTCGGCCCCCTCAACCACTCTTGTTTTTTTCCAAAATTATTTAAATCCCAACAACGGTTTACATCAGTTTGGTATCAGAGCGGTTTTGATTCGCTCCTATCGCGAATCAAGCGATCCAGGTTTTCTTATAAAATAAAATTAAAATAATAATAATAAATTATTATTTTTGTTCAGTATTAAAAAAAGAATTTTAATTTGAGTTTTAATTTTCATTTTGATTTTAAAAATAAATCAAAATTCAAAATCAAACTTACTTTCTACCCGCTCGGGTACTCGCTCATTTAAAATAATTTCTTTAAAATATTGCTGTTTTTTTCAAATTTTTATTTTCAAAATATCCTCCCTTAAAAAAAAAGTGTTTTCAACATTTTAAAATATAACAACAAATTTTTTTAAAATCAAAATTTTCTAAATGGAAAAACGAGTCGATCATCTAGAAAATAGCGTAGAGATTTGGCCCAACGTATGAGCGATTTAATGAAAGCGGTAGAAACTCTCACCACGGGCATGGGTAGCGTCACACATGTCATGAACGGATTACGCGCATCAGTTAATACCATAGAGGCTACCATACAATTAAATCGAGCACCTGCCCCCGTGGTTGAAATAGACCATAACCTTAGACCTCTAGAACTTGCACACCTCGCACCCGAACCATGTAACGAGCCACGTAATCAACCCCGATGGGATGTAGGAGTCAAATTAGACGTTGACGACTTTGAGGGGCACTTAGAACCCGAGGGTTGCTTAGACTGGTGTGATAGGATGGATCGATTCCTGGCTTGGAAGCAATTGCCCCAAGCTAGGCAAGTTGAGTATGTCATGCTTAGACTGAAAGGGTCCGCCCTAGTTTGGTGGGGACAATTAGAACGTTCTAGTTTTAATTTAGGCATGCCTCCCATCACCATGTGGAACGAGTTTAAAGCCCAACTACGAAAGCGATATGTTCCACCTGATTATTTGCAGACACTCTACGTAGGTTCCATAACTTACGACAAGACAAATTGTCGGTGGATGAGTATACGAACGAGTTCCTAGTACTCCAGTCTCGCCTCGATCTCCGAGCGGACGATGACATGATTGTCTCCCGTTATCTGAACGGGTTACGATATTCCATTAGAGACCAATTGGAATTATTTGATTATAAGGACTTGGGAGAGGTCTCCAGCCGCGCTCGAAGAGTAGAGTCCTCACAAAAGCGGACTGTCGGAACTAGACCCACACCCACTCACACTTCCACTCCTACTGTTAGGACTGTCGGACCCTCTCGCCCGACAGTACCCACGAGTACCCTAACACTTCCTGCCGCCCCCTCGAGAGGCAAGGAAGTTATTGGCACTAGACCACAACCTGGGACTTTTAGATGTTTCAAGTGTATGGAACCGGGGCATAAATCATCTGAGTGCCCCCGACGCCACTTCGTCGCCATCATTGATTCAGAGAGTGGGTCAGAACCTGAGTATGGGGTCTTCCTTAGTGACTCCCATCCTGACCCGACTCCTGAGCCCGAGTTAGAGAGTGAGTACGAAGTTGAGGGAGAGCAGCCTGAATCGTTAGTGTGCGTTCTCTAACATAGTCTCCTAACTCCTAAGGCTCCCACTGACGACGAATGGTTGATGAACAACATTTTTTGTACGACCGCACACATTCAGGGGCAGTTCTGCTCCATCATCATTGATAGCGGTAGTATGGATAACTTTGTTTCTCAACGTATGGTAGATAAGTTGAAGTTGAAGACACGTCAGTTAGGAAAGCCCTACAGTCTATCCTGGGTCACGAGTAGCACGACCCTTCCGATCACACACTAGTGTCTCGTAGAGTTTTCTATAGGTAGCTCATATCACGACGTAGTTTGGTGTCATGTCGCCACTATCGAGGTCTGTCACATCCTACTGCGACGACCTTGGCAGTACGATAGACGAGTTATTCATGATGGAGTGAAGAACTCCCACACTTTCGAGTGCGATGGGCGCAAGATCGTTCTTCTTCCCCAGAAGAACAGTCTTCCCAGAGCCCCAGAGAGATCTTCACCCACATCTACTACAGTGTCAGCTATATCCTCCTCCTCCGCCACCATGTTACTGACAGGACCTCAATTTCAGGAGGAGATGAGGAATTGTGAGGTCGTTTACATGTCTGGTCTTGACACCACTCCGACCACAGTCGATATCCCTAGCCCGGTACGCCCTCTCATTGATGAGTTTGCTAAGATTATGCCGGAGGAGTTGCCTGATCAACTTCCCCCGATGAGAGATATCCAGCACTGCATAGACCTTCTGCCTGGAGTTAGTTTACCTCATCTTCCCCATTACTGCATGAGTCCAAAGGAGCATGAGGAACTCCATAGGCAGGTGACTGAGCTGATATCGAAAGATCACGTTAGGGAGAGTATGAGTCCATGTGTCGTCCCTGCATTATTAGTTCCTAAGAAAGACGGGACTTTGCGTATGTGTGTAGATAACAGAGTGATAAATAAGATCACTATTAAATATCGCTTTCCCATTCCCCGTTTGGATGATATGTTGGACATGCTTAGTGGATCCCAAGTGTTTTCGAAGATCGATCTGAAGAGTGGATACCACCAGATTAGAATTTGACCCAGAGATGAATGGAAGACTGCTTTTAAAATGAAAGAGGGATTATACAAGTGGTTGATGATGCCTTTTAGGCTCTCTAATGCACCCAGTACTTTTATGCGTGTGATGAACCAAGTGCTTAGGCGACTCATCGGAGTTTGCGTAGTGGTATATTTTGACGATATCTTGATATATAGTCTCGATCCTGATCAGCACTTGATTCACCCTAGGCAAGTATTAGAGATTTTACGCATAAACAAATTATATGTGAATTTGAAAAAGTGCACATTCCTGACTGATAGCCTGACCTTCTTAGGATATATCGTTTCGTCTGATGATATTAAGGTTGATAGAGAGAAGGTCAAGGCGATAGAATCATGGACCAGCCCTAGCACGATCACTGAGGCTCGAGGTTTTCATGGACTAAAAGGGGAAGGTGAGGGTGGCAACGACCTTTGGAGGGTTCGTAGGTGGCTGAACGGGGGGCTGTGGAGCGGCTGCGGGGTGGAGGGTTATAGGAGGGGGTTGGAGGGGGAGATGAAGATGATAGGAGAGTTTGGGAGAGGCTGGCGGTGGTATAACGGGGGAATCACGCCAACAGTGGGCTGAGGAGGGTAGTATGGTGGTTGGGGGATGGGAGAGGCCACGTGGAGGATCCCTGGCATTGGGCGGCTTGGAGTTCTAGTGTTGGATGAGGAAGGGGCAGGCAGCCTGGAGTTATCCAGGCATTGGATGGTGGGAGCCTGGCGACTGTGAAAGGATTCATGGGATAGAGTTTTGTAGGAGATTGCTAAGGCTCAGCTGCAGTTTTGTGGCTGAAAAATACAAGTTAATAAAAGGAAAACAAAAGATAATTCCTAGGAGTCGACACCTAATGGTTTCGTGGAGTCGGTACCACGAGAGATCGCAGGATTCCGAGAAGAAAAGTTCTCTAAAATTTGCAATACCTCAGGACAGCTGCCCCCTATTTCATATGTATAGCAAACTCACAAGGGCAATCATATATCAACGGTTGTGATTTACCGTTAATATAATGAGTCTGATCTACCTAAATAATACATGAAAATAACAAAGTAATATGTGAAAAAAATGAGTAAACAGAAATCTGGACGCATCTGTGGTGTCAGATCGTTGATCCAAATGTGCAATGATCCAAATGTGGCAGATGATCCCCATCACAGTCTAGTTTCTTAGAAGTGTAAGAAACAAAATGTGGTTGTCAGATCCTCTACTGAAGTTGGATATAGAGCCATGACCTTGTCTACTTGTGAGCTCATTTGGCTGAAAGCTATTTGGGGAGAATTTAATTTTCCCGCTCTAGGATCCATGCCCTCTAATTAGGATGGTCACATAACATCTAATCCTATTTCATGAGCGGATCAAACACATTGAAATTAATTGTCATTTTATCAGAGAGGAAATTCAAGCTAAAGTTATCTACACTCGTTATGTTCCTTCTGATGCACAATTGACAGACATGTTTACTAAAGTAGTGTTTGATTAGAATCTCTATAAAAACTCTTTACGCTTAAGGATGACAGATGTTTATGATATTCACTTGAGGGTGGGTGTTAAGGTTCAAGCTCATGATGGTGTGATAAGCTTGACAGGGGTGACCACAACACTCTAAATAGTTCTATGGACTAATCTATTGTTGGAGCGAGAGTTTTCATTTGTGTTGTGTGAAAAGCTGTTGGGGGTGGGTTAGAGTGCATGCCTCTCTATCAGTTATTTTCCCCATTTCATTAATCATGGTATTTCCCTGGTAATTTAGCATTTTTTATTATGTAGTTTTGGGGAACTTCTAAATTGTAGTTGGGAACTGTTGGCCACTGTAGTCCTGTTTCTCCATCTTCTTCATGGTGTGTTTGTTTAGATTCTTAGAGACTTGGTACATAAAAGACTGGATGTTTTTCTTTTGGTTGAATTTTCCATAAGATGATGTTAAGATAAAACTTTTTGGTATCTTAATCAATAGACATGATTCATTTTTTGAAGTGAACTACATATGCTTCTATTTACTGTGATATAGAAAACACTTGATTTCTAATTATGGTGCTGTTTGTTGTAAAGTTTGGCTAGAGTTTTAATGAAATGGAAGTAACATAATTATGTTTACTTTGCAAGCATTCTAAATACAACAACCCACACGAACTCTAGCTTTTCATATTTGTTTTCTTTTTTTTATATTAAGGAAAAAAATTAGAGGCTGCAGCATACTTGAAAACTATTTTACGTACAAATAATTGCAAGGAAGGTTGAGAAATTCAATGAACTGGATTTTTTGTGATGAATTGATGATTCGTTTTCTTTGTGTTTTGAATTAAGATACCTTGATGAGCTGGGACATACTGCTCCCAAATGCAACATTGTTCTTTGCTTTATGTTGTTTAAGCAGAGAAAAGTTGGGGAGATTGTATTTCTAAGATAAGGATTCTTCTTACCTTATCTTTCCCTATTGTTGCGGGTTATTGTTACATATACTAATACATATACGTGCACATGAATATGATGACGTATTAGTGACAATATGGTAATTAATAGTAGTCTCCCCTCCTATGTGAGGGTCGCGAAGTCTTATGGGTCATCTTTGGAGTCTAAGTTAGAAATCTCTCCTCGAAGAGGACTCTTTGGGGCAACCAGGCTTCGGGAGTTTGGTGCGAGGTTTCCTCGCCAATGCATCTTGTTTATATTCTATTGCAATCTATTTCAGCGAGTATTATCTTGGTCAGACCTGTAGCCTTCCCCCCCCCCCCCCCCCCCCAACCTCACCCTAGGTCGCGGTCATACTCCAATTGGTCACAACAATCCTTGTCCAAATGTCGTTCGTCCCAGCCGCAAGTGTCGTTCTAGTCACGCAAGAGACTATTTCTTCCCGATCTAGTTTGCGGAATCCCACCTCCTCCATACTTCTCTCATTGTAAAGCGCCTGAAGTTCTTCAAGTGTGTCACCTAGCGCGCCTAACAAAGCCTCGCACCGGATTTTCATGCTTCGTCTTACCCGTTAGGCTCCTTACGTACGCCGAAGTCTAGTCATGGATTTTGTGCATGCCGATTCTTCTGTACCTTCCATGCCTTAATTCTGTTGAGCCTATCGTGCCTTCTGTGCCGATTGCCACCAGATCGCAGTCCGCACAATTATCGTGGCTGATTCCTTGTCCAGGACCGACTGTCTCGTTGTTGCTTCTAGCCAGATATATCTTCTAATCGCTGCTTCTAGCGAGCTGCCCTGACTTTTCGTCGCTTTACAACGACTAATTTCGGCTATTGCTCTTTATTTCTTCCTTGCCGCGACTTCCTTCTCTTGCTTTGATCCACAGCCATGGTTCCTTCCTCGGTGAAGTCCCTTGACACGATCCATGGCCGAGCATCTCCAAAAGGTGAAGCATTCCATGAGCATTCTCTCTTCCCGCATGGATGTAGTCGAATCTACCCTTACCGACATCCTGCATATCCTTTGTCAAAGCCAAATGGCCACCGACAAAGCTTCCCCTTCTCCGACCACCAATTCTGCGCCCATCAATTTGACTGACCTCGGCAGCTTGACTGATCCCTATGTTGGGGACTCTTTTCCTTCGCTCCCTCCCACACATAGCATCGGACGAATAAAGGTGCCCTTGTTCGATTGTTCAGCTCCGCTAAACTGGATCGCGTGGAAAAATTATTCGAGTTACAGTTCAATCTGAAAGCCAGCAAGTTCCCCTTATCGATGATCGACATAAAGAGGTCCGCCCTTCATTGGAAGCGTCGGCTTCGCCGGTCGACGCCACACATGACCTTGGCCATGCTCAAAGACGAACTCATTCAGCGCTATGACATGCGCCGCTCCAGTAATATCTTTGAGCATATATGCGGCTAAGTGGATGCTTATGTCGATGATTTTATGGATTCGACACATCATGTCCCAGACTTATCTATGACCTACTACCTCAGTTACTTCACGCATGGCTTGCAACCTCACATACACGTACACTTGCCTACTCTGTGCCATTCCATTCTTATTATGACCATCCAAGAGGTTTGCTTTGTGGAAGCTGAATTTACCACGACACTCGGGACCTCCAATCACTGTAGCATTTCGGTCTCCCAGTCATGGTCTCCCGCCGACCTTCCCAAGCAATCACACATGGACTCACATTGACACGCTCTGAAGCTCCTCTGTTACAAGTTCTATCGATATTCCCTCTCCAGCCACAGCCTCTAGTTCCACCACCAAAGACAAATTCTCCAACTCACCGCCTCTCCCACCAAGATTACCTCAACCTCCATCGTTCAGTCCTTTGTTTATGCTGCAAAACACCCTACTTCTCTCTTCACAAATGTCCCCATAAAAACCGTGCTTGATTTGAAGACACTGACGTTATTGTTGCTTACTTCGAGGTCCTTGAGCTCTTGGATGCCACCACCAGGACTCGACCTTGAGGACATGATAATACATATACACACATATGGATATGTATTTTGATGACCGTTCACGACTAAGGTAGTATTATTATGATGTATTAGTGGCAATATGATAATTGATAGTAGTTTCTTTCTATATAAGGAGGGGTGTCGGGTCGCATCTTGCTTACACTCTATTGCAATTCGGCAGGCATCAGTTACTCTAAGGCTCTGGTTGGGATAGTCATGGTGTTTGAGTACTGATGGTGCGAAACTGTGGTAATAAATGGACTGGTAACAGTTTATGTTCTTTTGGAACTTTCGTGGTGACTTTTTTGATCAAAATTCTACTTTCTTGAGTCTCGCCATTCATGATCGCTAAACCTTGCCCACACCTGCTTGACTGTGGTGACGTTTTGACCTAAAATATCGTTTTGGAGTAATAGTATTCACAACCACACCTACCAGAACGCTACTTGCATTTCTCATAACTGCATTCACAACTACCGCCACACTCAAACTTCTTTACCAAATAGGAGGAAATTTTCGGTCCGGGAATCAGACCGAACGGAACGGCCACGATCAACAAAGTGCAATGCACTTTTGCGCGTGGTAGCCGGGCTTGGCCACGTGGCCGGATCATGGGCGCGTTCCAGCCGGTCCGGAGCTCGGATGGAAAAAAGTTGGCCCCAAACAGGGCCTTTAGTTTAACTTTAACATGATCAAATCATTATTGTTATGGGTTATTCTTAGTTTACCTTCAACATGGTCACTCATTTGAAGCACTGTCATGCACTACTTTTTATAATATTATAATATGACAATATCCACAATTTCTTTATGCATGATATATGCTTCCATCAGCTCTTGTGCAATTCCTTATTAGCTGAATCATGATTCTTAGGTCTGGTTGGTTTTAGGTCTCTGAATTTTAATTTACAGGATGGGGAGTACGTCATTGTGACTGATAGGTGGCAAAAGTTCAGTAATTTAATTATGGATGAGGAAAGCTTAGCGTTTCTTGCAACACATGCTGATGAATTTCTTGTTCATGGAGTAGATGTTGAAGGAAAAAGGTTTCCAAACTTTCCGTCATTCATTCTTTTGAGCATACTTTGTACCCATTTCTTGCAAAACATGCTTAGCTTTTTTCTTCGGCTCGTTCTTGTGTAGACAGGATCAGATTTTTGCACGACATTGTTTTTTTTTTGTTTGAGTTCATGTAATGCCCAACTAGAAATTGCATCAAAAAAATTTAGTACTTCTGTTTTCATAATTTTAACTATATTTTAGACATGCATCAAGGTCATTAAGTTTGTTGACCGGTCATCATCATTTACTCCACAAGAATTAGAATATCCATATTTAGAAACTATATTGATGGTTCAGTTACGCATGAAGCTCAAAAAGGCAGTATCTTAATGGAAAGTCTTATATATATAACTTTGCATAATTACAGAGACATCCCCTCTATATTTCAAGATTACCAAAATCTTCACTCTGAGTTTACAATTGTTAACATTCATGCATTATAAAAATCTCCCTCAAAAGCTAATTTATAATACTTAAAAGTACATTGTCAGGGAGGAAAATTGTAGTAAAATTTACATCAACAGTCTATTATTCACCGTATTTAATTTATTAGATAATTAAACTATGATTAAATTTAGCAGGGCAAAGATTGAGTATATGAAGCTTAAATTTAGCAGTGCAAGAAGGTCGGATGACTTCGTTATTAAGTTGGGTGATCAAGATATTTTCCGCAGTTAGTGCTTTAAATATCTTGGATCGATCATTCAAAAAGATGGAGGTGTTGATAAAGATGTGATACATAGAATCCAAGCAGGTTGGTTGAATGGGAGAGGCACGTCAGGGATCTTATGTGATCGTAAAGTACACCATTAAAATTTAATGGCAAGTTTTACCGTACTGCAATTAGACCAGCGATGCTCTATGGTTCTGAGTTTTGGGCAGTGAATTTTGTACATGAGCAAAAAATGGGAGTTGCGGAGATGAGAATGCTTAGGTGGATTTGTGGACACACGAGACTGGATAAAATTAGGAATGAATGTATCAGGGATAAGACAGGAGTGACACTAATTGCAGAGAAGATGAGAGAAGCTCGACTAGATGGTTTGGACACGTACAACGGAGACCATTAGAGGGACTGGTTAGGCGTTGTGAGTGTTTAGTCACTAGGCATGTTAAACGGGGGACGGGGTAGACCAATAAAGACTTGGAATGAAACTATAAGGAAAGACATAGATGTACTTAGGCATTAGTGAGATTATGACTAAAGATAGGACACAATGGCGATAAAGGATCCATATAGCCGACCCCACTATAGTGGGGATAAAGGCTTGAGTGTTGTTGTTTTGTTGTTGTTTAGCCTTACTTTTTTTTAGATCGGGGAGATTAAAATTGAACGGTTGTTATTTTTTTGGTGGTCTTAATTTTAGACTGTGAGAAAACACCAAGCAACGTAACAATATTTATTACTTCACATATATCAAAACATATAAGAGCATGTACACATATTTATAGTGAATAGGTGTGACACCACAACTCCTATCCATAATGTGAGACTAATCTATACAAGATAAACAAGATTCCAAATGGGTCATATGGTAAGCGGGTTTTTTATTTTTTATTTTGGGCTTCTATACTTATATACTCCCCGGCAAGTTGGAGCATGCATATCGTGGGCTCCAAGCTTGGAAACAAAATGACGATAAAGCGGTTGAGGCAAGGCCGTTGTGAATATATCAGAGAGTTGGTCTCTATGGGGGAACATGTCTGAGGTTAAATTTGCGGAGCTGGATTTTTTCTCTGATTAAGTGACAATCTACTTCAATGTGTTTGGTTCGTTCATGAAATATTGTATTTTCTTCTATATGGATAACAACTTTACTACAACAGTAAAGGACTGCATGAGAGTAAGAGATTACACCAATATCAGTAAGAAAACACTCCACTCAAGTAAGCTCAAAAATGACATAAGTCATCGAACGATACTCAACTGTGACAACCATTTGTTCCTTGCACCGCCAAATGACTAGATGCACCCCAAAATAAGTGAAGTGGCCACTTGTAGATCGACAACATCAATGTAGCTTGTTGTTACAAGCCTACTTCGGGGCTTTGTCGGAGGTGGCGGTGGAGGCGGAGATATAAGCGGGAGCCGGGCTCGACCCACATAGAATGTGAGGGGAGAGGAAGAAGGGGAGTCGTGCTCAACTCTAGCTCTAGAAATTGGGGATGAAGAGAGCTGGAGAGGGAGAGGGAAACTTAGAGAGAGATAAAGAAAATAAGATTCATTCATTAATAACTCCCACATGACCCAAAGCGTCTATTTATAGACTAACAAAGTGACATGAGTGTAAATACCCGAAAATAAAGAGAACAACACGAAACGATAAAACACAACGGACTCATACATCGACTCGATTAATACAAGACTCCTAACATGAATACATGACGACACTAATTAACTACCTAGATAACTGGTCGTACGGGACCATAGCATTCACCCGCCCTTTAAATCGAGCTTGTCCTCAAACTCGAGTGAGGCTTGCACGTCCTGACCATCTGGCTCCTTAATTTCCTGCCATAATAGCTTCTGGTAGCGCCTCGCTGTGGTGGCGGCCGCATCGCGTGACGGGACATCATCGTACTCACAGATGGCACGAGAGAATGTAGGGATCTGGAGAGGCAGATGCGCTTGCGAAAGGGAGACCGTCGGCTAGTAGCTCTGGAGTCTGGGAGAGTGTCTAGTGAGTGCATACAGACGAGGGCATCATAGACCCTAGATGAAAGTGAGTTGCGGTGATCAGAAGCGGCGACAGCTGGGGTGAAGTCATCGAAAGTAATGGCTCCAGAGGGGTCAACGGAGCAGGTGGTCGAAGCGCAGGCTGCAAAATGGAGACCGCGAGGGCGGACGATGGCTACACAAATTATGGCAGAACTAGGGCTGGGTTGGGAGATGATGATGTCAGTTGTGTGAACTACACAGCGAAAACAACTGGAGGCGCTAGTGGAGCGACAATGACTGTGGAGAGCGGCAGGGCTTCTTTGAGTACATGTTACATTGAGGAGGGTTGTGGTGGGATCGGATCTTCAAAGTCGCGGTCAATGTTGGCGGTGAGTTGCGCAAGCGCGGCGTCCGCGGCGTCATTGGACCTCGACATCTCCAGTAACTTTTGGAGCATCGAACTGACGGTGAGTGGCTTGCTCGGGCTCGTCATCACGCCAAAGGAATTAATTAATCAATTAATTTTTATGAAAAATTAATTAATTAATTTGGCTTCCTGGGCTGCTGGCGTTCACAATTGTTGTGGTTTGCTGGGCTCGAGGAAGTAAAGGGGGAACTGATGGGTTGCTGGGCTCGAGGGATGCACAGTTCAATGACAGAACTGTTGTCAAGGAACATGGGAGCTCCTGTCGACTGAGCTTGGGCAAGAAACTGACGGGACGATAAGCCAGAGCCTGCTCTACCCGCATGTTGCGGAGGAATCACCAACGGAGCTTAAACCGTCGGTTGTTCTCCTCTCGTTGAAAGAGGAAAGCGTGCGTCTGCAACAGGCGTACGCCTCCGCGAAAGGTGTCGATCACGCCGAGAGACGGTCATCTATGCGGGGGACGTGTGTCTGCGATAGGCGTCGATCCATGCCGAGAGACGGAAGGAGATCTTGTCGAGGTCCTTCGATTGCAGTAGGGGGGAAAGAGGATCGAAGTAGAGAGATGTTTCGATTGCCGACGAGGATCGACAAATGATTTACTGGTTGCAGTTGTCGATAGCTGGTTTCAAAAAAGAGGAGGAAGTGTCGCAGAAGGAAGAGGAGGATCGACTAGCTCTGATACCAAAATGTTACAAGCCTACTTCGGGGCTTCGTCGAAGGTGGCGGTAGAGGCGAAGATACAAGAGGGAGCCGAGCTCGACCCGTGGAGAATGTGAGGGGAGAGGAAGAGGGGGAGTCGTGCTCAACCCTAATCCTAGAAATTGAGGATGAAGAGAACTAGAGAGGGAGAGGAAAACTTAGAGAGAGATAATGAAAATAAGATTCATTCATTCATACCTTCCACATGACCCAAACGGTCTATTTATAGACTTACAGAGTGACATGAGTATAAATACCAAAAAATAAAGAGATTAACACGAAATGATAAAACATAACAGACTCGTACATCGACTCGATTAATACAAGACACCTAACATGAATACATGACGACACTAATTAACGACCTAGATAACTTGTCGTGTTAGACCATAACACCTGCATAGTCCGCATCAGAGTTGGAAATCAACGAGAGCGAGGATGAAGGTTTATACACAAGCCCGTAATCCAGAGTGTTCTTTAGATACCGAAGTATCCATTCAACTTCTTGAAGGTGGGATGCTCGAGGAGCATGCATATATCTGACCATGCCAACAATGAAAGACATATCTAGCCGAGTTACGATCAGAAATAAGCTTGCCGACCAGGCAACGATAATACTCTGACTTTGCTAGGAGAGGAGGATTAGAAGCATACCGGTGAGCACAGAGCTTGTGATTTGCATCACTATGTGTTTAAACTGGCTTACAACCCAAGTAGCCGACATTCTGTAGAAGATCTGTGCACTACTTACGTTGAGATAGTACTAGCCCATTATGTCGTCGAGCTACCTCAATACCTTGCAAATATTTGAGACACCCCAAATCATTGGTATGGAAGTGAGAGGTCAAGTACTTCTTAAACATGGTGATACTATTCAGATCATCGCACGTGATTATTATATCATCAACTTTCACAAGGAGGATCACAGTACTCTCTTTGCAATGATGTGTAAATAAGAAGGCTACCAAGCTCCTAGAAGTCAAACCATGCTCGAGGAGACTGCTTGAGAACATATATAGTTTTTTAGGCGGCATACAAGAGACTCCCCCGTGGTCTTGTATTCAAGAGGATGTTGCATGTAGGTAGTCTTAGTCTGATCACCATTAAGGAATGCGTTCTTGATATCAATTTAATGCAAATGTCAGTGACGATGGATATCGGTGTGCGTTGTGCGGTTTGGGACCAAACCACAATCGCACCACAAGGGTTCGATTTTGGTCAGAACAAAACCGCATCGCACCGAAAATTTGTTGCACGCTTCAGTGCAGTGCGGTTTTTTTGTGATGCGGTCAAAATGCGGCACAGTTTTTCATGCTAATTAATAAATATTGGTGTATAAAAGACAAGATTATCCAAGAATATATAAAGGACAAATTAATGGGGAAATATAAAACACATGAAGTTTTCTCCTTTCTTTTTATAAAATACGGTTGCTTTGATGCAGTATAGTCACATGACAACGTTTTCTCCTGTACACTTTCAACTTGTCTCTTTCTCCTTCTATTAACCTTGTCCTTACTTTTATTAACTTTCCTTCAATTAACTTTCAATGTGCAGTTTTGTTCTCTGGGCCTTTAATATTTTTGATGTGAATATCAGTTGTTGTATGTAGCTTATGTGAAATAACAATTCACCGTGAGTTATTTAATTAATGATAAATGATGTTGTTGGCTTGTCACCTAGCTGAAATCACATTTCACAATGACTTATTTAATGAATTATATTATGTTTCATATTTGTTTTACGTCACATATAACCTCAGGACATTAGATATTTCATAGTTAACATTTAATTCTATTATTCTATATTTTATTAAATTAAGCGGACAAATCAGAAGGGGAGCCTTGGCGCACCGATTGAGGTGTTGCCGTGTGACCTTGAGGTCACGGGTTCGAGTCCTGGAAGCAGCCTCTTGCAAAAGTGCATGGTAAGGTTTGCCTACATTTCACCCTTGTGGTGGGACCCTTCCCCGAACCCTCGATGCGCGGGGATGCCTTTGTGCACTGGGTTGCCTTTTTTTTAAGCGGACAAATCGGTGAAGTGTAATTTTTGCAGGTTTCAAGATTTGAAAATTGCACCGCACCACGCCACGCTCGATTTATAGAAGTCCTAAACCGCACCGCACCGCACCGAAACTACGTGGTGCGGTTTAAAAATCGGTGTGGTTTGTGTGGTGCTGGGGGTTTTTGCATTTTGCGGTTTTTAATGCTCACCCATAGCGATGAACTACCAAAGAGACCAATATAAGCACGGTATTAAGCTTGTTTATTGGAGAGAACATCTCTTCATAGTTAATGTCATATTGTTGAGTAAATCAACTAATCACATGGCATGCTTTTAAGCACGCAACCGACCCATCTGGACGGTTTTTAACTATGAACACACATTTACATTTGACTTCAGACTGTGCAGGAGGAAGGGACACCAAGTCCCATTGGCCCATAGGGCCTTCATTTCATCATTCATTGTCGCCCACTATCCTGGATGCTGGAGAGCCTCATGTACATAAGAAGGGTGGAGATAAAAGATAAAGAGCGCACAAGCCTGTGAAGTTCAGGGGATAACCGGTGAAAGGAGACATGGTGAGAAAACAAGTGAGCAGTAGATAAGTGTGTGTCCTCGTAAAGAGCTGTGGCGGGTCAGTTGGACAAGGGGCGTCATTAGTAGAGGGCGACTGGCTCGAGACAGATCGACGAATACGACGATGAGTATACACATTTTGTGGTGGAGAAGGTAGTGTCGGTATCACAATGGTCGGTGAGCAGTCAATATGTATGTTGGGACAAGGGGATGCCGGTGGTGTTTTGTCAGGAGGAGAAGAGGAATATAAAGGTTGATTCTCAAGGAAGGTAAGATTAGTGGATGCCACTGTTTTTTTATCTTTGGGAGAGAGCATACGTATCTCTTCTGAGTTTGAGAATACCCAACAAAGATATATTTAGTGGCTCGTAGTGTTAGTTTAAGGAGGACCAAGATGATAAACAAAACATATGCAACCAAAAACTCGAGGAGTTATGGAGAAGGTAGGTGTGGATAGAAATAGGATGAAGAGAGGGGACGTAAATTTTTGTATTGTCGATGACATGCGATTAATTAAATAAGATGTAGTATTGATCGGGGACGTAAATTTTTGTATTGTCGATGACATGCGATTAATTAAATAAGATGTAGTATTGATCGCGGAGTTCCAATAGATCTTTCGAACATGCATTTGAGGCATGAGAGATCTGGCTACTTTCAGAAGGTGGCGGTTTTTTCGCTAGTCCGCACCATTTTGTTGTGGTATGCAGACGCATGATGTTTGATGAATAATACCCAAAGTATTGCAAGTTTCCTAAAATTTGTAACTAATGTACTCACGAGCATTATCCACCTGAATGATTTTGATATTAGTAGAAAATTGATTGCGAGTTTTTGCGATGAATGAGTGAAAAATATGTATTATCTCAGATCGATCACGAAGTAAATACACCCACGTTCTGCTAGAATGATGATCAATTAAAAAAGGGGCAGCCCGGTGCACAAAGCATCCTCCCGCAACAAGGGTCTAGGGAAGGGTCCCACCACAAGGGTGAAATGTAGGCAAACCTTACCCTGCATTTTTGCAAGATGTAGTAAAATAATGATATGTAGATAAACTAACAGTTTTATATGGATCTCGAATGTCTGAATGAACTAAAGATAATGGAGCATTGCTCCTCGTACATTGAGGGAAGAAAGTTGAATGATATTTTTTCATAGATACAAGATTCACGTGTAAAATTAGAAAAAGTAAAATCTGGAAGTGCCTTCTGTAAATTGGGAGAGTTGCATGGCCAAGACGTTAATACTAGTCGACTGAAGTGATGGAAAAAAGAGCTGATGAGCGTCGATCTAGAATGTAGAGTCCGTTGGACAGTCATCCCCTGCCAATGATATTTCGCGTCTATGATCTTGCACCACAAATGAAGAGGAGGAAAAGTTATGGAGCAGTCATGATCATAAATATGACGACTAACGGAGATGATATTAACTATAAACCAAGAACATGAAATACAAAGCGTAGAGAAATAGAAGAGGTAAGAGACACGTCTCCAGATCCGTAAACCGGGGTTGTTTCTCCATTGACAACTATGATAAACTTGGAACAAACAACTGCCTGAGTACCGCAAGGGTTTCTGTTAAGTAATGTGATTTGTGGCCCCAGAGTCTACTATCCATGAGGGGATATAGGACATGCATGATATACCTTCATTTAATGCAGTGGAAATATGCCTAGAAGTTTGAGTAACCAACCCCCGAATACTCTGAAGTTCCTCCTGTAAGATGTTAATTTTAGATTGGTGTGTGCTTGGAGTGTCAGTCGCACAAGAAGCTTGGTGAGGAGGGTTTTGTTGTTGCATAGCCATTCGATACGGCTTACTTTCCATTGAGTCATTATCTAGGACTGAACTTGACCATCATCCCGAATTCATTGCTTAGTAGGCTCAATCGGGGGGTCTCGAGTCAGATTATGAAGGAGACCCTTAGTCTCTAACTTCATATAGAGGAGCAGTAGTTGATGTGATCGGAGTGGTGGATGAGGTCGAAGCAGCATTTGTCCCCAACCTGCAGAAAACAAGCTAAGGTTCTGCGAGCTTCTGAAGTTCAAGCGAGAAGCGAAGGATGACCAGTCGAGAGCGGGTGCTTAGTCGGCGTGAGTGGTGAGAGCGAGAAGTTGCGCGAGCTCAGGCGAGTTCCTCGTTAATGCGAGCTCTGGTCGGCGAGCTCAGGGTCATGCGAGCACAAGTCGTTGGCTTGCATAGAGCTAGTTCCTGGTTCGTGCGAGCACAGGTTGTTGGCGAGCTAATTCCTGGTTCGTGCAAGCTCTGATTGTCGGCGAGCTAGAGCGGGTTCCGGCGAGCTCAGGGAAGTTCTTGCGAGCTTTAATAGGAGTGTACTGGTTCATTGGTTCCTAGTTGTGGATTCCTAGTTCATTGGCGAGCACAGGTCTGCGCGGAAACTAGTTCGTACAATTTTGGATCCAGCAGATCTCACTCAAGTGCAAGATTAGCACAAGTAAAAAACAGAGAGGGAAATAGCGTGAGAGCAGCGCTAGTTTGGGAGCTCACTCGCATGAGCGAGCTTAAGCAAGAGGAGCTTTCAGGAGTAGGACTCGAGTCACTTTGATAGCATGTGAGAAAACCCCAAGCGTAACAATATTTATTAGTTCACATATATATCAAAACATACAAGAGCATGCATACGTATTTATAGTGAGGAGGAGTGACACCACAACTCCTTTCCGCAATGTGACTAATCTAAACAAGATAAACTGCACTCCTAATGGGTCATGCCGTCATGGTAAGCGGGCTTTTGTATTTTGGGCTTCTATACATTTCTTGTATAAGGAGTAAGGACCATACCAATAACTGAAATTGTTTTGATTGTACCTTTTTTTCCACATCGTTCATTGGTTCTTACTATTCAATGATTCCTACTATTCAATTGAAAAGAGCTTCACTGAAATGTTTATTCAAAAACAAAAAGAACCCAATTTATAAACTAAAGACAACAGTTAGTCACAATTATTGTTAAATTTTCAGATGTACAGGATCATAGTTGATAATAGCAGCAAAAAAATGCATAATTTAAATTCAAGATGTAGACAAAAGCCTTGGCTTGTATGTATTGCTTAATAAATAAATACAAAGAGAGAGTACATATATATAGGAGGGAGAAGGAGAGAAGAAATCCTATACACGATGTGGGACTAAAGGAGAGAAGCCTTAATGGGCCCAAATACGGGCCCTTTACATGGGCTTTTCCAACACTACCCCGCAAGCTGGAGCGTACAAGTCGTAAGAGCCAAGCTTGGACAGGCATTGATAGAAGAGAGTACTGGATAGGGCCTTTGTGAGGACATCCGCCACTTGTTCGGTACCCGGAACATGCTTTAACTCTAGCTTCTTCATTTGAACTTTCTCCCGGACGAAATGAAAATCTACTTCAATGTGCTTTGTTCTTTCGTGGAAGACCGGGTTCTTGGCAATGTGTATAGCAGCTTGACTATCGCACAAGAGGAGAGCTGGTGAAGGAAGTTTTACACCAAGGTCAGTCAGGAGGCTCTCAAGCCATGTGAGTTCAGAGACCTCATATGCCATTGCTCGGTATTCTGCTTCAGCTGAGGATTGCGCAACGACAACTTGTTTCTTACTCTGCCAGGTAATCAGGCCTCCAAAGTATGTGCAAAAACCACTGGTTGACCGTCGATCGTCCAGGGACCCAGCATAATCAGCATTCGAGTATGCCACCAATTTTGGAGTTGAAGATGATGTTTTATAAACCAGTCCCTGACTAGGAGCTGTTTTGAGATCTAAGAATCCTTTCGACGGCCTGAAGGTGAGATCTTTGAGGGGAGTACATGTATCTGCTGACCATACCCACGGCGAAGGATATATCAGGTCTTGTTACCATTAGGTAGATTAATTTTCCAACAAGACGGCGATAGTATTCTGGGTTTTAAAGTTGCAGATCTGAGTCGGAGGCCTGAGCACATAGTTTGTGATTAATATCCATTGGAGTGTTAGTTGGTTTGCATGAAGGAAATCGAGACAGTACTTTCGCTGAGAGAGGACAAGACCATCTGGTCTTCTGGCGACCTCCAGTCCCAGGAAGTAGTGAAGATGGCCCAGATCTTTTGTCTGAAAGACAGAGCTAAGATATTGTTTGGCCGCCTGTATTCCTTTTGCGTCGTCTCCAGTAATTATGATGACATCCACATAAACCAAAAGAATAAATGTTCCTGTTCCTGTTGGCGAGTGAACACGGAGAAATCTGTTGAGCTCCGAGTAAAGCCAATCTCCCGAAGAGCCTTGCTGAATTTGTCGAACCAGTTTCGAGGTGATTGTTTGAGACCATAAAGAGACTGCAATAGACGACAGACCATAGACTCCCCCGTAGTCTCAAACCCGGGAGGTTGCTCCATGTAAACAGTTTCATGGAGATCGCCGTTAAGAAACGCATTCTTAATATCCAGCTGAAATAAGGGCCACCGACGATGTACAGCTACGGAGATAAGCACACGAACAGTGTTAAGTTTAGCCACCAGAGA
Source organism: Dactylorhiza incarnata (assembly GCA_033032865.1). Lineage (NCBI taxonomy): Eukaryota > Viridiplantae > Streptophyta > Magnoliopsida > Asparagales > Orchidaceae > Dactylorhiza > Dactylorhiza incarnata. Next base: position 1,117,625 of record JAWHQI010000268.1, on the reverse strand, counting down.
GAAGGTCTCTTCATAGTCGATACCTGTTGTTGAGTGTCGCCACGAGCAACTAAGCGAGCTTTCAGCCGGTCAATTTTTCCATCAGGCGCATGCTTGATAACAAAAACCCATTTGCTCCCAACTGGTTTCTGTCCAGGAGGACGGGGTACCAGAGTCCATGTTCTGTTAGCCCAAAGAGCAGCCATTTCTTCCTCCATGGCGGCGCGCCAGCCAGGATGTTGCAGAGCCTCCTGCACGGAGTTAGGAATAGCAATTGTGGACAAAGAGGTAGCAAGTGTCTGAAGGTGGGGAGAGAGGCGATGTAGGGAAACATAGTTCGCCATAGGATGAGCGGTTGATTCTGTTACCGGATCAGCCAGACGCTGAGTACCCGAGGTCGAGGCCAACTGCGTAGGGGCAACGGGAGTAGGAGTGCGGCGAGAGTAGACACGGATAAAAGGTGGCTTGTAGGGGGCAGGAGCAGGAGTTGGAGAAGGAAGAATCGGTGTGTGAACGGGAATGATAGGCCGTAGGATAGGCTGTGGGAGAGGTACTATTGTAAATGTGGGTACTGGAGCAGAGAAGAATGGCTAATCCTCCCGAAGGTGACATCAGGCGACACAGAGACCTTGCGGGTGGTAGGGGAATAACAAACATAGCCCTTCTGTGTACGTGAATAGCCAACGAAAATTTGCTTGGCCGCCCTGGGATCCAACTTGTCCGTAGACGGTCCTAGGATATGAACGTAGCACGTACACCCGAAGATTCGAGGTGTGAGGGGAAAGGCCGGAGTGGAAGGAAAGAGGAGGCTGATAGGAGTGGCATTGTTGAGGACGGGGGATGGAAGACGGTTAATAAGAAAGCAGACCGTGGAGACCGCAAAGTTCCAATACACTTTGGGGACGTTCATGTGAAGCATGAGAGAGCGGGCGACATCAAGCAAGTGTCGGTTCTTCTGTTCATCAACATCATTTTGCTGTGGGGTGTAGGGACACGAAGTCTGGTGAATAATCCCGAACTCAGAACATAAATTTGCAAACTCGTTGCTTGTGTATTCGCGAGCATTATCGATGCGTAGAGTTTTGATGATAGTGGAGAATTGTGTGCGGGTTTTAAGGACAAACGCCCGAAAAACACGAGGGAGCTCAGAGCGATCGCGAACTAAGTATAACCAAGTGACCCGAGAATAGTCATCAATAAACATGAGAAAATATCGAAATCCAGAAATACTAGTAATTTTATAAGGTCCTCATACATGAGAATGTAAGAGATCAAAAGGAGCAGAGCTTCGAGTACAATGTGCGGGAAAGAAAGAACGCGGCTGTTTGCCCAAAATACAAGAATCACACTTAAAAGCTGGAAAAGATACAGCGGGAAGTGCCTTCTGGAGGACTAGGAGGGGAGCATGTCCAAGACGCTGATGCCACTCAGCCGAGGAGACAGATGAGAGGATAGTGGGAGAGTCGTCGAGAAGGTAGAGCCCGTTACGCAGTTGCCCCTTACCAATGGTAGTCCGCGTCCGCCGATTCTGTATCAGAAAAGAAGAGGATGCAAATGTTAGGGAGCAGTCCAGGTCAGTAGTAAGACGGCTAACAGAAAGCAAGTTGAACGGGGATCCCAGAAGATGAAGAGCCAAGCGGAGAGAGATGGAGGGGCTAAGAGAGAGGTCAGCCGAGCCGGAGACCGGAACAGTCTACCCATTGGCCACTGTGATACACTTCGGATGAGGAGCATTTAAATACTTTGGTGGCTGTAGCGAGGTGATATGATGAGTAACACCAGAGTCCACTATCCAGCATGGACTCGATGAAAGACAGGTTATACCTGGATCGGAGACGGAGGCGACGGAGGCATGTGGAGACATCATCCCTTGAAGCTGTTGGAGCTGGAGGAGGAGTGCATCAAGATCGGCGCGGGAGGCCGAGGGGTTGTCATCAGCAACAACGACAATTGGACGAGGAGAATTACCAGCTTCCGATAGCAGGTCGTCTCAAAGTGGCCATCTCGCCCACAGAATGAACATTTTGGTCGAGAACGACCACCACGTCCCCTTCCCCGAGAGGCCGAACGTCCACCACGAGCCGGTGGAGGCAAAGGAAGTAAGGGAGCAGGAGTGTTCTGAAGAAGGGCCGGTGAGGAAAAAGCTGGAGCTTCCAGAGGTGCTGAGGTTTTGAGGAGCATGGAAAACACATCTGAGAGGGAAGGAGTAATGGCCGAGGCCAGAACCTGATTGCGGATGCTTTGCAGGTGTGGAGGAACACGAGTCATGATCATAGCAATGATGACAGCTTTCTTCTGAGCATGTTGAGCAGCATGATCATTGGTGGAGGGTTGATGCTGGATCCATGCTTCGGCCAGAGTCTTGGTACGAGCAACGAAGGAGATTATGTTAGCAGCCCCGGCCGTATCTAACGCCTGGAGATCTGTGATGATGTCGTAGAGATGTTGAAGGCTGTCCTTGCCCGAGTATAGAGAATGAAGCTCATCCCACATAGCTTTAGCAATCTCATGGTACATCACCATTTGGTATGACTCTCCATTCATAGAGTTGAGAAGCCAAGTCTGAACTCGGCCGTCATTCCTGAGCCAGTCCTCCGTAGGGGGGGATGGAGGTGCTTGAGTGAGATGACCTAGTAGTCCCTTAGACTGAAGAACTCGCCGGACCGAGTGTACCCATTGCACGAAGTTTACTTTCCCTGAGAGGGAGATTGTGGTTATCCGCAACTCATCATGAAGTTCCGGAGGCTGACCCAGGCGGTCTGGTTGAGGAGGGGCATGCACCGTGGTGGAGTCCACAGATGATCCCATTGAAAAAAAAACGGGAAGGGCGGGCTGACCAAGGAAAACCGCACGGTCTTGATGATCACACCAGCGACCAAGGGAGGCCGCGTCCAAGAGCGGGTAACAGCGGACTGAGACGGCAACAGGACTGAGATGGCAGCGGACAGTAGTGGACTGAGACGGCAGCAGGAGCCTTCCGAAGGGATCAGGTCGCTTGAGAACTTGCAGGAGGGAGACCGCACGATCTGGAGGGAGAGCTCGCAGCGAGAGAAAGCGAGAAGAGGACAAGGCCGTTGGAGAACTTGCTGGAGGGAGACCGCACGATCTGGAGGGAGAGCTCGCAGCGAGAAAAAAACGAGTAGAAACCAGCGGACAGAGAGGGAGGTCGCAGCGGTCTGAGAGATCGGCAAAGGGCGCGGCGATCTGCGAGTCCGGCAGCGGGCGCGGCTTGAGCTGCGACCTGGCAGGGGGAAAGCGCGGGCGGTCTGCGAGGTTGGCAGCTGCAACTTGGCAAGGGGGAAAGCGCGGGCGGTCTGCGAGGGAGCAAAAGCGAGAGAGGCCGCAGGTGGAGGGGGCCACTTATCAGGCTGAGAAGCTTATAAAAGCGACGAGGAGAAGAGGAGAAGGAGCAAATGCGGAGCAGGGATCTCCCAGGCAGGCGGGCTGCGGTCTGAAAAAGCAGAGACCGCAGGGAAGGGCGGGGAGGTTAGAGACAAAATTGACCGTTTTGCTCTGATACCATGTAGACAAAAGCCTTGGCTTTTATGTATTGCTTAATAAATAAATACAAAGAGAGAGTACATATATATAGGAGGAAGAAGGAGAGAAGAAATCTTATACACGATGTAGGACTAAAGAAGAGAAGTCTTAATGGGCCCAAGTAGTGGCCCTTTACATGGGCTTTTCCAACACAAGACAATACTTTGTTTAATAAATATTAATTTGAAATTAAAAAGTATTAGCCAAAAAATCAGATAGCAAGAAAAGTTTTGAACATTTTGTTACTTTAACACCAATAATTTATCAATGACTAGAAAACTAAATGTAATTATATTTTTATACAATAAATACATGTGTTGTATTATATAATAGATGTTTTCTTATTGTTTTTATTTTATTTTTTCATGTCAAACTTAAATAAACCAGAGATTACATAAATTATTTGTAGGACTTAAATTATACATTCTAGAGCATGTTTAGGTATGGGAATTGGATTTAATACTTATTGAACACCTTGTTAGTGATTAAATTTCTAATATTAGTCATAAGAGTTGTAATATTAAGTTATGATTCATTTGAATGAAACATTTAAAATTAATATAACCAAATTGTATGTTGTAGGTCCTCGTGCAATATAACTAATTATGATTAAAAATATGATAGCTAAAGGTGAAGAACAGAATTAACTGAATTAAAGAGGAATAATTGATACAAAATATCGAGACATGCTCGCTATCCGAACTCTTGAAGGCACGATCCCTCTAAGAACCTCTCCAAAGAGAGTCAATCATACTAATATCCAAGATAACCCTAAGACACTCTCTCACTCCCTTATATTGACAAGAGTGGGCATACATTGTAACACCTCAACCTAGTTTTACCACAAATCAGCAGTCCGGCCGGGCCCCATGATAAGAAGCAAACCAGGTAGCGGTAAAAATAATTGGTACATAGCAGGCATAAAAGAAAAAGTGCTAGATGAAAAATTACATCGGAAATGGTAAGAGGAACAAAGGGTAAAAGTGTACCTCAAATTTTGAATTCACTGAGCCAACTAGGAATGAAGTGAAATGAAAACATCTGATATACTGAAATGCTAAATAATGTCTGATACATAGAAAAATAAACTTAAACATTAAAATTACACTGAGTTTCTGAAGGAAAGTAATACAACAACTGGAAGGAAAAACAACTGAACCAGAAACAAACTAAAAAAATGAAGGTCTGCAAAAGCTTATCCTAAGCGCAACACACCACCTGTGACCCTTGTAATAATAAGCCCAAAAATGGGTCAGCCCAACTGGAGAGTAAGAAAGACCATTCTTCTTACTGACACTAAAATATTTTGAAGAAACATGTGTGCATGTGTTTATTTAAAAAATATTTTTAGGCTATTAAAAAAATATTTGACATTACACTATGCATGCTTTTTCTAAAATAGAATTTGGAAAATAAATGTCTGTTCTAGTATAATCATGACATGCATTTTCATTCAAGTTCGAAAATATTTAACTATAGAGATTTTCTGAATTTCGGCATATACTTGAATTCTATTTATCTTATGCCCGCCACTCTTCATATTCTAGGTGGAGTAGCTTCTTATGCGCAATTCTAACAATCCGAGTCCCTACTAACGAACGCAGGCGTTCTAGTGTTTCACGAACACGGACTCACATCTTCAAATTTTTAAATGGGATGTTATGTCCCCTAAACTTTGAGGCACATACGGACTGCTATGTCCTATGAGTAAGATAGTGCGCCTCTATCTATCACGAAAGAAAGTCGCGATCGTGCCTCCAAATTATTTTCTGTTAATTGTTGACTTGCATAATTAAATAAACATATGAATATCTAAACCATGTCTCTTACCTATAAATCACCTTATTTACTCACTTATATGGCTTAAGATTTGTTCGCATGTCTAAAGAATTGAGTAATTTCATATTCTATTTGTTCTCATAAAATTCATGAGAGACTAAATGGAATCGACATACTTTACACACTTAGACAATTCTACCAATAGTAATTGGATTCTTTGATGGTTTACAATTTCGTATATTCAACTAATATTGAATCTTGTCACATGCGATTTCCTACCAATACATATATCCACTACTTAAAAATGTACATATCATGCAATATACTAAGTGATATGTCTAACCAAAAAGAATTAGAATTTCTTCCTATGGTGTTGCGGTTAGGCCTGAAACTGGTGCGGTTTGGTGCGGTTTGAGCCCAAACCGCAACCGCACCGAAGAGGGCCGGTTTTGGACTTTACAAAACCGCACCGCATCCAAACCGTGCGGTACAGTTTGACATTGGTGCGGTTTGGAGTCGGTTTTTGCGGTGCGGTTTCGGTTTTGCACATTTACTAAAACTTATCAAAGAGTACATGAACTATTTACATTTTATACCCAATAAAGACATCCCTTCAAAATTTTCTAACACATGGTATTCCAAGGACTGTATCATCACTTTAATAACACATGGTATTCTACGCTCACTCGCGTGATTGCGTTGTCGTCGACCGTCGGGCTAGGGTAGAAAGCCAAACAAGCATGCAGAAGCAGGAAGGAATGAAAAAATAGGAAGGAATGAAAAATGAAAATAAGCGCTGGGCTGGGTCTGTTGGAGTGTTGGTTCGATTTCACTATTTCAGCGGTTCAACCCACGGGTTCACCGTTCACTTCAAGCAGAGGCGGTAGTCGCGTAGTGCGGTACTCAGTTAGCTTTAGATATGGAGATACTTGAATTAAGGAATATTAATATATTATATTATATAATTATAAGATATACCATAAGATATAATATAAGATATATTAATTAATTTGTAAGATATATTATAAGATATAAAAATAAAAATAAAATAATATTTTAATCATTGCGGTGCGGTGCGGTTTATTCGGTTTTGTCAAGGCAAAAATCGCACTGCACCGCAAACCATGCGGTTTTCCAATAACCAACACCGCACCACAACCACACCGTTCGGTGCGGTTCGAAAACGGTGTGGTGCGGTGCGGTGTTGCGGTTTTTTGCGGTTTCGGTTTTTAAATTTCAGACCTAGTTGCGGTGCTTGTACACAAGACACGACAACATGCTTCTTTATAAGAAATATTCTGAAGCACTAACTTTTTCTCCGATTAACAAAGAGGTCTCTTCCCTCCCGAGACCTAAAAGGGCAAATAATAAATACTTACCTCTCCAAAATTTAAAGAATACGGTTCCATAATGGAGGACAGAAACTTACCACTTACCTAATAGTGGGGAGAAAAGGATTTCTGAACCGGAGGCGGTCGCGTCTAAGTTTTTAGTCGTCTACTAAGTCGTGGCTGCAAAAGAACTCACTAACTCATTAAGAACACGCTGACTTGAGTTTTCATAATTACCATTCAAAAGTCACGAGATCGAGCAAAGTTTACCTCAGGAGAACAAACGAAGTTTCCCAAAATAGGCCAAAAAGCTTGCAGCGTCTGACGATTTTGGTTGAGGAAATCCCCTTTTTCACTCTGAAAGAGAAGGGTCAGCTCGATTACTGAGTGTGGTAGAGCCTGAAGTAGAACAGGAGTCGATCGATTGCTAGTGAAGGAGCGACGGGGAAACACAGAAGGATTCGATGTTACCTGTCATCGATCCTCAGCGCCGTCGAGGAGACATCGTCTAGGTCTACAGTGATGGGGAACAGAGTCGACAGCGCACGTTGACTGCGAGGGGACATCGTCTTCGATCGGCTGGAACAGAAACGACAAGAGAGCCCTAATATCGTCCTCACGGGAGCGTAGGAAACTGAGCGGCGGTTTCCTAAATGTCGAGCGCTTACGGGAATTTAAAGGGCGCAAGAGGCTAGGGCGACGGTTATGAAAATCGTGGGGAAAAGATCGTGGCTCTCGGCTTGTACCCCATGACTGAAGAAGGAACTTTAATTTCCTCTAAATTACAAGTCTGCCATCGCTTCAAAAACGCTACGTCTACGCGTTAATTTCTCGCATAAATATTTACATGTGCCGAACAAAAATTCCCGAAACTTTTGCTAATTTATTAATTAGCGCGCATCCATTAATCGAAATAAAATTGTACCTCGATCCGACGCTGGTTTGGTCAATTTTGCTCGAGGTCGTCCCTAAAATTAAAATTTACTATTGCTTTAAATTACGGATGTTACATACATTGAGTTTACCAATATGCCACTAGAGCTGCATAGTAAATAGACACGTGTGATACTAAGGTGACGGCACTCGGCGAGGCGACTGCAGGTCCTCATGCAATATAACTAGTTATGATTAAAAATATGAATAAGTTGGGAAATTAAATGGTTTGTGTTCTCCATCATTTCACTCTAGTCGGCGGCACAACTCTCTTATGCATTCATTACTTCCGACATTGTTGTATAAACTTCAATAGAATTTATATATTTATTTGCAGGGTGTTTATCAAAGTTCTGATGTTCAAATCAAGCTTCAGTTTCCTTTTGCCCCTTGAATTCATTTATAGACGATTTTCTCATGCATTGTACCTTCTGTTTGATTTTTCATAAGCTATTTCTTGTTGGTTTTATGAGTTTATATAACTTGTATTAAAGAATGTCTTGGTGAAGGTATTACAACGGCTTAAGTTATAGCAAGTGTTTATTTCATGTAAATCCATTTTGGTAACTGAATGGCATCGTTGGGGTCCATATTTCCATGATTAGAGGTCTCTTTTGGAATTAATCATTTTTTTTCTTTTACAGGCTTGGAATTGACGAGGAACTTGTGACATTGCTTGGGCGCTTCTCACCTGTATGTATTTTTTTACTATTTTGTGATATATTTTTAGTTCAATTCATCTTGCATATCTCAATAATACGATCAGTCAATCTCATTCCTTTTTTGTTGTTGATTTTCATCCGACATGTGAATTATAGCTACAGGGAGAGAGGATAAATTTGTTAGATACTATATGGTATATATAGCGTAGACTTACCTCGGGTGTTGTGATCACCCTCTCATGTATATAAATATAAATATATATGTATACTATATTGTTGTGTTAATATGTGAAATTGATTTGTTCTATCATGGTATCAGAGCCTAAGGTTTCCCGCACGACATCTGATTCCGCTTCTCGCTAACGCTTCCGTCTCCCGTGCTCGATCCTCATCCCGATCTCGCTTCCGACAGCGCCTTCGACTTCTCTCGCCGCGTCGACCCCGTAGACGACGATCACGTCTCTCCCGCTCCAGTTGAGCCGATCCCGCCTTCTGTTTCCTCGTCGACGTCAGCGTCGATCGTGTCCAGACGTTCCAGGCGAGCGTCAAAAAGATCCAAATGCGCTCCAGACGATCCTGAGAAGTCCAGTTGAGTTGCAATCTCATCGAGCTGCTTCTTCACGCTCAGGTCAATGAGCTTCGAGCCCGTGACGATCCTCTGACGCGCTCCAGACGATCCAGTCGAAAAGATCAGGCGCGCTCCAGACGATCCAGGTGACTTCGACGCCTTCTGCCAGAGTCCTAGTTGTCAGCCCCATTTTTCTCCTCCGGCTGATTTTGCCGCCGCCGCCCCTGTTTTCCTCCTCGGCAAATCTCCGGCCTCGATCTTCTTCTCCGGCAGATTCTGCAGCCCGGATCTTCTTCTCCGGCCCCGATCTTCTTCTCCGACTGATCCCGCAACCCCGATCTTCTTCTCTGGCTGATCCCGCAACCCCGATCTTCTTCTCCGGCTATGATCTTCTTCTTCGGTTGATCCCGTAACCCCGATCTTCTTCTCCGGACACCTCCGTCCTCTATTGGTTTGATGGCATCGTCTCACATCTCCCCTTCAGCTCAGTCCGGTGCTCCTAATCTCCCACTTGTCTGTTGCCACTACTATCAGTGTTTTAGTCATGTCAAATCTGAGTGTCACAAGCTTCAGAGGGCTCAGCAGTCTGGTCAGCAGCGTGGTCCTGGTGCACTTTCCTCTCACTTTTCGGTTCCGGCACAGTCTCTCTCCGTATCTGAGCTTGCTCAGTTGATTGCCCAACAGTTCTCCCAGTTTTCACTGCCTCGCTCCTCTGCCTCGCTCCTCTGCCTCTGTACTTCCACCGGATGCTTCTGACGCCTCTGTCTCTCAGCCGTCTGCCTCCGCCCCTGCAGGTATCTCTCCCTCTGATTGGTTGCTTGACTCCGGAGCCTCCTTTCACATGACATATGATGCCACCCACCTCTTGTCCTGTCAGCCCGTCTCCTCTTACCTTAGTATCATGGTAGCAGATGACACTATTCTCCCCATCACCAGTCGTGGCCTTCTTCACACCAGTCTTTTCCATGTTCCCGATGTTGCCTACATACCCAAGTTATCCATGAACCTTATATCCGCCAGCCAGCTCACATCCCACGGTTGTCTTGTTATTTTTGATGAGTTTATATGTGTGCAGGATCGTCTGACTGGGACACTCCTTGGAGCTGGCCGTCGTCGTAGCACGGTGTACTTCCTTGATTATCTCCATCTTCCATCCACTTCATCGTCACCGACAGCTTCCACCTTTTGTCTTCCTTCAGTGGGCTTCTCTCAGTGGCATCATCGTCTTGGTCATCTCAGTGGGTCGCGTCTTGCGTCTCTCATCAGTATGGCTTCCTTCGTCGTGTTTCTGTTGATCGGTCCCACTCTTGCACAGGTTGTAAGATTGGTAAACAACTACAACTCCCCTATCCGTCTAATGAGTCTAGGTCTCAACATCCTTTTGATTTAATTCATTCTGATGTATTGGGTTCCGCACAATTTATATCTAAGGGCGGAAATTAGTACCGTGTTCTCTTTGTTGATAATTATTCTTGTTATTGTTAGGTCTACTTTATGCATTTTCGTTCTGAATTCTTTCAGATTTATGATACTTTTTCTGCTATGGTGTGCACCTAGTTTTCTGCTTCCACACGTATTTTCCGTTCTGACTCGGGGGGGGGGGGGGGGGGGGGGGGGAGTACTTCTCTCATGCTTTTCGCGATCCGCTAGCTACCCATGACACTCTCCCTCTGCTCGCCTGTCCCGGTGCTCATGCTCAGAATGACACCTCCGAAAGGAAGCATCGTCATATTATTGAGACAGCCCGCACCCTACTCATCTCCTCTCACGTTCCTCCTCATTTTTGGGTTGAGGTTGTTTCCACTGCTATCTACCTTATTAACCTGCAACCTTCTTCTTTCCTTCAGGGTCAGAGTCCTGGTGCGTGTCTGTACTCATGACCCCCACGTTACACCCCTCTTCGTATTTTTGGCTGTCGTTGTTATGTTCTACTCCCTCCACGTGAGCGTACCAAGCTCTCTGCTCAGTCTGTTCGTTGTGCTTTTCTTGGATACAGTACTGAGCACAAGGGTTATCGATGTTATGACCTTGTTGCACGTCAACTTCGCATCTCTCGTGATGTCACCTTTGACGAGTCTGACCCTTTCTTTGTGTCTTCTGTCCCCTCCACCTCACACTCATCTATTACTCCCTCTGACGTGCAGTTTCTCACCCTTCCTCCCCGTCTCATGTATCCTCTCCTCCGGTATGTCCACCTCTTCCCTTGCCGCAGTCTACACCACCTCCGACCTCTCCAGTCTCACCTCCGACCTCTTCCCCTTCGCCACTCACTTCTCCCTCTGACGAGCTCGTCGTGCCCCTTCCATATCACTACACTCGTTGTCCCCCTTCCATATCACTACACTCGTCGTCTCCTTTCTGTTCCCTCTCCTCCAGTGCCCCCAGACTCGGTGTCTATCCCCTCCAGCGAGTGTCCTGTGGATAATCCTCCTGCGCGTCGCTACCCACTTCTTGAGAGACATCCTCCCGACCGCCTTAGCCTTGCTGCACTACCGCTGGACCTGCCTGCCCTTCCTGCTACTGCTTGTGGTACTCCAGAGCCGACTTCTTACCGTGAGGCTGTCGAGATACCTGAGTGGCAGGCTGCCATGTCTGCTTAGTTGGAGGCACTCGAGTACACTCGTACCTGGGAGTTTGTCCCTCTTCCACCCAGTGCTGTGCCTATTACTTGCAAGTTTGTCTTCAAGGTCAAGACTCGCTCAGATGGTTCTGTGGAGCGGTACAAGGCTCGACTTATGGCTCATGGTTTTCTGCAGGAGCAGGGATGAGACTATGACGAGGCATTTTCTCCAGTCGCCCACATGACTACGGCTCGTACTCTTATAGCAGTTGCAGTTGTTCGTCACTGGTCTCTGTTCCAGCTCGACGTGAAGAATGCCTTTCTTCACGGCGACCTTCAGCAGGAGATGTACATGCTTCCTCCTCCTGGTTTCTCCTCTCCTCCAGGCCTTGTCTGCCGCTTACGACGAGCTCTTTACGGGCTCACGCAGGCGCCCCGCGCGTGGTTTGCACATTTCAGTTCAGCCATTACAGCCGCCGGTTTTCTGCCGAGTCCATATGATCCAGCCCTATTTTTGCACTCCTCTCGTGGTCGGACTCTTCTGTTACTCTATGTGGATGATATGATTATTACTGGTGATGATCCTTCTCATGCAGCCTTTGTCAAGCATCATCTTCTGTAGCAGTTTCAGATGACTGATCTTGGACAGTTGAGCTACTTCTTGGGCCTTGAGGTCACCTCTACAGACCGTGGTTTTTCAGCTCTCTCAGCGGTGTTACACATCCGAACTCTTAGCTCGGGTTGCTCTCTCTGACTCTCGCACCGTGGACACCCCTATGGAGCTTCACCTTCAGCTATGTCCGGATGATGGGGTTCCACTTTCTGATCCTACTCGCTATCGTCACCTTGTTGGGAGTCTCGTCTACCTCACTATTACTCGGCCCGACATTGCTCATGATGTTCATGTGTTCAGCCAGTTTGTTGGTGCACCTACCTCTGTCTATTATGGTCATCTACTGCGGCTCCTGCGCTACCTCCGATCGACGACTTCACGTGGTCTCTTCTTCTCTAGTTATAGTTCTCTGCAGCTCTGTGCTTACTCGGATGCTACCTGGGCCAGTGATCCTATTGACTGTCGATCTGTCACTGGTTTCTATCTGTTCTTGGGTTCTTCCCTTATTGCATGGAAGTCCAAGAAACAGACCGGCGTCTCTCGTTCCAGCACTGAGGCTGAGCTTCAGGCCATGGCTACCACCGCTGAGGACATTATTTGGCTCCGCTAGCTTCTTGAGGATCTTGGTGTCTCTTCTCCAGATCCCACTCCACTCCACTGTGATAACACTGGTGCCATTCAGATTACTTTGAACCCGGTGAAGCACTCTCTTTCCAAGCATATTTGGGTGGATGCTTTCTTCTTACGTGAGCAGCATGGTCGTGGTACTCTTGCTCCTTACTTTGTTCCTTCTGAGCAGCAGGTTGCAGATTTGATGACCAAGCCTCAGACGCGGCACCAGCATACCTATCTGTTGTCCAAACTCTCGGTGTATGATCCCCCGTGAGTTTGGGGGGGGGGGGAGTTAGATACTGTATATGGTAGATATAGCGTAGACTGGTGTTGTGATCACCCTCTCATGTGTGTGTGTGTGTGTGTATATACCATATTGTTGTGTTAATATGTGAAATTGATTTGTTCTATCAAAATTATCTTAGACAATGCGGGACAAACTATATACAAAGATGAGAAAAGTGGGCCTTCGGGATGGGCCTTCTTCATTGGGCTTCAACACTCTTGTGCAATCTGGAGCATAGACATTGATCACGTCTAGCTTGGATGTGAAACATATGAAGAGACTTTGGGGAAGAGTCTTTGTCAGAATGTCAATAATTTGTTTTGTATATGGTACATGTTGGAGGAACATTTTTTTTCTTTTATTTTGTCCTTGATGAAGTGACAGACAATTTCAATATGTTTAGTCATTTCATGGAAATTTGGATTTTCACCTATGTGAATTGCAACCTTGTTGTCGAATTATAGAGTAGTTTGTGTCGTTTGAATTCTCAATTCCATAAGGAGATGATGAGGATCGATGTTGGACTATGGGACATTACTCGACGGAGCCCGCATTTATGTACTCGCGTAGGAGGCATTGATTGGATTGACGATACGAGACCATGAGCGCGTCCGGAGCGCCGTTTTACTATGTATATGTATCTTGTTTTTTTTTTATTTTGAACTTTTATTTAGTGTTTTAAGACACTGGGCATAACGGTCAATCATAGACGTTCACGTCTGGTGCCCAACCACCCCTCTCGTTATAAATATGGACGGAGGCTTTCAGTTTCGGTCATTGTTGATTTTGTGAGAGATTCAAAAACCGGCAGTCTTATCGTGGTGTGACTATCCACCTCGTCATCCATCCCCTCATGATCGAGTCCAGAGCCATTTTGACTACAGACGGGATGATTACTTTGACGAGTATCCTGAGCCGCATAGAGCACCACACGCAGAGGACGACATTACTCATCGCATACTCATTGACGCTCCCACCTTCAACGGTCACCTTGACCCGATGGTCTTTAGCGATTGGCTTCAGGAGATGGACCACTATTTCGAGTGGTATGATATGACTGATGAGCGACGCGTTTGATTTGTGAGGATGAAGTTGGTTGGCCGAGCCAAGATTTTCTCGACCAGCCTAGATAGGTCACTTCATCGAGATGGGTACCATTCTATTATCCAATGTGAGGACATGAATCGACAATTGAAGGATAAATACCTTCCTGAATCCTATCAGGACCAGTTACTCTACCAGCTTTATGTGTTTCCCTAGGGCACGCTATCTGTGGTGGAGTGCATGACACGAGTTGATGAGATATCTGTGAGGAGTGATCTATGAGAAGAGACTAGTGTCACCACTTCCCGATTTCGGTCTGGATTGAGATCCGAGTTATGTAGGGAGCTTATTCCCCATTGGATGGAGACTGTAGAGCAAGTTTATCAGATGACCCTCGAGCATGAGCAGTACCCGCGACTCGCGGGTGCTCGTCAGGCCCCTTCCAGATCAGACGGGCCCATATCTAGGAGGCCACCACCGGACACTACCACTCCTGCAGGACTCTTTCGTGCTCCCGTGGGCACGAAGGACAAGGTTGTCGCCACCGGACCACCCCTGGCCACACGGCCGGGGAACGTTCAATGTTATCGTTGTTCTGGCATATACCATACAGCAACCCAATGCCCCACCGGGAATCTGTTAGTTGAGAATGGAGAGCCCGGTACAGATGTTGAGGCAGACGATATTGAGGAGATTGTTGTCACCGTCGAGGACGGTTGGGAGACCGATGTTGAGCGCTCCCGCACCACATTTATTGCATGATCTTCTAGTGCATGACTCTTCTATGTTGCATGGTTTACGTCTATTAGATAATTTTCATCGTTTGTATGAAATGCACAAATTAATTCGGAAAATATTACTAACAGTGATGAATTATATAAGGCGCAAGCAGATGAACACAGGCTTGAGCAACATTTTCAAGTAGGAGAGCGGATCATCATCTGAATTCGCATGGGGAGGCTCCCAAAAGGAGTTGCTAAGAAGCCACAACTTAAACAAATGGTTCCTTATAGGACTATAAAGAAAATATGAACAAATGCCAACGAGATTGATCTCCCTGCGGATATGGGTATTCATCCTTTATTTAATACCGAAGATTTGACACATTACTTTGAGTCTCTCAAACATAGGGATCCCTACTTTGAGCCACTTACAACTTGACTCTTCCCCTGACCACCTTGGGAGAGCACCTGAGGGCTTGCCTGCATCCCCCATGATTCCACTGATTCTTCTGGATCCACCAGCACGAGGTGAGGACTGAGAGCTGGGGCGGAATCTCGCCTTCAATCTGTCAATGACTTGGAGCGCCGGATCGCCCGGTTGGAGTATCGTCAGCAGCTTCGCCACGACGAGTTCGTAGGGATGCGTGCGAGCATGGGCTCGGTCGGCCGCTTGGCGAGGATTGAAGATCAACTGCGGCAGGGCGAGGGCGCGATGACTCTGGCCTTCGAGCACTTCAAGCGTGCTCGCAGCATGGGCTAGGTCGGGCAACATCCGCAACCTCCAGAAGCCCAGGCGAACCTCGAAGGCCCTCCTTAGCTTCTTTCTTTTTCTTTCTTGGTTGTAGTCTTTAGGTCGCCATTTGGCGAATGCCTTAATTTGAACATCTATTAGTGCAATATATTTTTTGGCGAGTATTCTAATCTCGCCTCCATTCTTTGTCTGCTGTGATGTCTGAGTTTTCTGTATTCCTTTTGCGGTCTCCTGGCGAGTAGTAGCTGAATGTTGCGTCTGTTTGGCGAGCTCCCTTGTATTTTGATGCAGGTACTTGCTCGCTGGGTGATGATGATTTGACGTGCGCCGCTGATTTTTGGCGACTTGCCTTGATGCTCTCCCCCTTGCACTCGTACTCGCGGCGGCGTACGCGATAAGCCAAGTATTTTCGACTACTATAAATAGGGGGGTGGGTAGGTATTTATTACGCTTTCTGGCGATCTTCCTGCTTTCCTAGCGAGTATCTCCCGATTGCTTTCTTTCTCGCCTCTTTGATACTCGCTTCTTTTCTTCCCCTCTTTCAGAATGGTTGATGAGGCGGCTATTCGGCGTGCGAGCCATGCCAAGAATTTTGAGGCGACATCTTTCAAGAAGCCGATTACTCGGCCGCAGGATTTGAAGGAGTTCTCTGCCAAGTACCTGTCGCCAGGCTACGTCGCCAGGCTTCCTCGCGAGGATGAGCGCCTGAACACTTTCTCGCCCACCGAGATAGTGTTCCCTATTCGCCACTTCGAGGCCGGCTTGCGACTACCGTTGTGGACAGAATTCGGCCAGATTTTGCGCTACTTCGGGATAGTCCTTGCCCAGATCAACCCGAATGGAGTGGCGATGATCGTTGGGTTCCTTTGCTTCCTGCGAGAAGAGAGGATCGCCTTCGATCTCTCCGTCTTCCGGCGAGTATTTCACTTCAACGCCGCGGGCGAGGGCGTTGTCTTCTTGTACAACCACGTCTGCACGCTGGCTGGCACGGCGAACAAGAATCATCGTTGGGGCGAGCGACTAGTCGTCATCAAAGGCGACTTCCAGATCATCCCGACCTCGTCCTTCCAGCCGGCGGAAAGCGCCTTCGCCGTTCCTTACCTGGAGGAGAGTAGGGAGAAGCTACTCGACTGCTTCCGGAACCGCCGCGTGGATGTGGTCTTATGGAGGAAGCGAGTAGACGAACTTACCGAGGTGTTCCCGGGCGAAGGTGATCTTCTAAGCGAGTATTTGGTTATACTCGCCTCTTTACCTTCTACTGGCGACTAACCTCCTTGTGTCCTGTCTTGTTTGCAGCTAATCGCCTTTTGCCGAGCGAGCCCCTTCCGATGGCGACGAAGGAGGGGGCTTCTACCCCGGTCGACTTGTCGCCTGGTGGCGAGGAGCAGGAGGTCGCCGGCGATGATGCTGAGCTTTCCAGGAAGCGGAAGGGTAAGGCTAAGTCCAGGGAGTCTGCGACGCGGAAGAAGAAAGAGGTCGCCAAGAGGGACCTGAAGGCGAAGGCGAACCCTTCGGAGGCCGGCGAGCCTTACAGTACCCGCTCTACAACGAGGGTTGCCGCAGCGAGGAAGCATATGTTCACCCTCTGGTGTCCTGGGCCGAGCGTGCCCACGAGGTGACCTTGAGCACCACCCTTCCCGCCTGGTCGGAAGATTGGGAGGATAGCGGCGAGGCGTTCGATGTTATGTTCGCCTTGTATGGTCGCGCCGATGTCGAGGCCCTGCAAGATGTATCGGCTTAGTATCTGGCGAACCAGAGCTCGCGAGCTTACCTGCGAGCTGCCGAGCTCGGCCATGCAACGTCGAGGCGGCTGCTGGAGTATGAGCAGATGATCAAGGTACAAGCTCAGAAGCTCATCGCCATGGGTCTAGAGGCCGCCAAGTGGAAGGAGCATGAGGTACTCGCTCGTCCCCCTCTTGGCTTCTGGGATACTCGCCTTTTTCGCCGAGCATTCTGCTAATCGATGTCTTCATGTCTTTTCAGGCTGCCGAGATCGAGACGGTGAAGAAGGTATCCCAGCTTGAGAAGGAGTTGGAGAATACTCGGCAGGCCTTGGAGGCCGCCCAAGTCCGCATCGCCGAGCTGGAAACTCGGCCTGCCGAGCAACAGCCTTCGGAGGCGAGCCCCTCCAGAGGAAAGCAGATAAGGATGCATGGCGACGAGATGCCGCACATCCGCCGAGGGATCGCGCGGGCGATCGGGAAAGTCGTCCTGAGCAGGTTGAAAGTCGAAGGTCTGTTGAAGCCGGAGGCGATGAACCTGACGGTGGTGGATATCATCCCGGCGCTGCTTGTCGAAGAGTCCACCTCCCCTGGGTGAGATTTGCCTTCGTCATCCAGTGGCTCTGGGGATGACGATTTCGAGGATGATGACGGCGAGGATGATGGCGATGATGCTGCTTAGTCGCCGGTCTTTTGTCACTTTTTCTTGATTTCTGTACATCATTTTTTCGAAGATGTAATTATGGAAGAAATGGAATACAAATTTTTGTGCTCGCCTAGTGTTTTCATTCCTGCTTTCTTGTTTGCATGCCGAGTAGCCATTTTGGCTTTGGACGAGGTTAAGTGCTCGCTAGGCTCCTAGGCACGTCGAGATTGAGTGTTGCGGTCGACGATCATACCTTACTCGCACCCACATACTCGCACTACATACTCGCACACCTATAGTCGCACACGCATACTCGCCATTTTCAAGATAGACCTTGCTGGAGTCAATTTGTGGAGGGTCTTTGGAGAGTCCTGAGGGACAGATGCTCATAAAGCTCTCTTTTGTACCTGATGAAAGACTGTCAGGACGCTTGTAATAATAAATAGGCTTCAGGATGAAAAAAATAGAGAATGACCGTCGGGCTGATCCTAGGGGAGAACATCCCGAGGTCTTCATCCTACCATAACGTCGACGTTGGTGAAGCGATCGACAGGTAGGGACTGACAGTCGGGGAGGTCCGAAGACACATCATCCCGAGGTCTCCATCCTACTGTGATGTTGATGCTGGTGAAGAGATCGACAAGTAGGGATTGACAGTCGGGGAGGTCAAAAGACACACCATCCCGAGGTCTTCATCCTACTGTGATGTTGATGCTGTTTCGACGATCTTTCTCCTGACCTACTCAACAATCAGAGGGGATTAAACATACCAACTCAAATGATTGGACAGGGTCATCCGAAACAAAAGGCTATGTTGCGAGCCTTCTATTTTTGAGGATTTGCGACGCCTTTATTCAAGGGTCCCCTAAGAGGTTAAGTCGATCATCCTCTTGCCGAGTTGGGGGGTCGGCGTCACGACTTCTTCCTGATAGTCTCTCCAGTCGGATGAAAGGTGCAGTCGGAGGGAACCACGGCCAACGTGCAAGGGGGGAGCTGATCTCGACCGTCAGTGCAGAGGCTTGGTCTTAGGGGAACGCACTACCGAGGCACCGTCCCATCATCCGTTCTGGATCTTACGAGAATCAAGTCGGAGGTCTGTTTCCCAACCTGACGCGGAGGTCGGTTTCACCTGCTTTCCTTTCTTTCTTAAGATAGGCGTTGCTGTGGTAGGAGAGGGAATCTCTCGCCGTCCCATGTTTCAAGGAGGTGAGGAATTTATTTATAAATAATTAATTTACAGGAGGAGGATGTACAGGTTCCTGTTTTAGGGAAAAAACCTTTTCAGGTCATCGCCGCTCCAGGTATTCCCCAATAGCTCCCCTTCGTGATTTTGCAGGCGATATCCTCCTGTTGTAAGTGATTCATGGACGATGAAAGGTCCCTCTCAATTTGGGTTGAGCTTTCCGACGGCTGCTGATCTTCCCGCCGCGTTCACCTTCTTCAGAACTAGATCACCTGCTTGGAAGTGCTTGAGGCGAACGTGTTTGTCGAAGTGTTTCGCCATTCGACGCTTGATCTCCTCCTGCCGAGTTGAGGCTAAGTCTCAGAGTTCTTCGATGTAGTCGAGGGATAGCTTCTGAGCTTCCTCATTCTCCAGACGTCATTCTTCGTCTCCGTCTTCAGCTGCGATCACCCTCGGACTTCTGACCTCGAACTTTACTGGAATGAGAGCTTCGGACCCGTGAGAGAGCTTGAACGGGGTTTCCCCTGTGGCTGAGCTAGGAGTGGTTCTCAAAGCCCACAACACCGAGGGGAGCTGTTCCGCCCAATTACCTCTTAGGTTCTCGACTTTCTTCTTCAGCAGGTTCATGATCAGCTTGTTGGCGGCCTCCACTTGTCCGTTGCTCCTTGGATGATGTACTGATGCAAACCGAAGATCCGTTCCGAGTTGCCTGCAAAAATCTTCCAGCTCCAAGCTGGAAAATTGGGGACCATTGTCAGTGACGATGGCGAGGGGGATCCCGAATCTGCAGACGATCTCCCCCCAGATGAAGTTCTTTACGAGATCAACGTCGATGGTGCTCTCCGTCCTAATCGGGAGGCGGGCGTGGGGATCGTGATTCGGCAGGACAATGGTGAGGTGCTTCGTGCGGCCGGATTCCCCCTAACGCATTGGGATCCGGGCCGGGTGGAGTTGGTGGCTATACTGGCAATTCGGCGGGTGGCTACACCAGCCCTTCTGGAGGCTCGGGGGGTGATTGTGGAAGGTGATGCGGTAAATGTTATCGACTTCTGCCGCAACTGTGTCAAGATGGATGCTCGGACGCCTGCTCAGGGTGTGGACGCTGACCTCTCATTCCTTATCGCGTTCGCGGCCGTCCAGTTTATGGTGGTCCAGAGATCAGCCAACAGGGTGGCCGACTACTGTGCACGCAGGGCTACTGTTGGAGAGTTCCACTGGAGCCCTGGTGGTGAGGTGGATGTTGTATTCCAAAACCTGGTATCAGCCGATTGGCCGGGTGCTGGAGTTGGGTGATTTTTGTCTTTTTTCGCTTCTCTCCTTGTTTTTCCCTGTACCATCATTTATTTCTTGCTAATGCATCTTTCAAGATGAAGTTCTTCACGACTTGAGAGGTGGTTTTGGCCAAAGCTTTGGCCTCGATCCACTTGGAGAAATAGTCGATCATGACGAGAACGAACTTCCTCTGGCTACTAGCTATGGGAAAGGGACCTATCAGGTCCATTCCCCAGATAGCGAACGGCCACGGGGCGTTGATCGAGCGAAGTTGCTGGGACGGCTGCAACCGAAGGGGGGCAAATAGCTGGCACTTCTGACACTTTTTTGAAAAGATCGCCGCATCCTTATGGATAGTGGGCCAGAAGTAACCATGCCTCAGGATTCTCTGCTCTAAAGTGCGAGTCCCAGAATGACTTCCGCACTCTCCCGAATGGATCTCTTTCAACACTCTAGGTACTTCATCTTCAGAGACGCATCTAGCCAGGGGGCCCGAGATGGTCTTGCGATATAGCTCCCCGTCCTGCAACAAATAGTACGCCGCTTTGTATCGAAACTTCCTTTGATCCCCTCCACCCGCTGGGGGCTGCCCGGTAGGTAGAAACGCTGCGAACGGATCCATCCACGAGGGGCGCTGCTCGATCTCCATCATCTCCCCTTCTTCGATGGATGGTCGAAACAACTCGGTGACGATCCCTCCAGTCCTCGGTCCATACTTGGCTAGGCGATCTGCTGCCGAGTTCTCCTCTCTCGGTACATGCTCAACGAAGAAGGATTGAAAGCCACCAATCAATCCTTTCACCTTGACAAGATACTTTTTGTAGAATGGTGTCGCGTACTTCGAACTCTCCCCGAATCTGCGACGCGGACACCATTGAATCAGTAAAGGCTCTGATATCTTGAACACCCAGCTCCTGTGCGAGACGTAGACCTGCTACTATGGCCTCGTACTCCGTTTGATTGTTCGTGACGGGGAAGAGAATTTCGACTGCTTGCTCGATTCTAGTTCCCTTTGGGTTGACAAGAACGATGCCCACTCCCACAGAGCTTTTGCCCGAAGCTCCGTCCACGAACATCTTCCAAGGGATGGGAGTAGAAGCCTCCTCTCCCGGCTCCGCCTCTACTGAGAAATCGGCTAAGAAGTCTGCTACCGCCTGCGCTTTGATTGCCACCCGGGGCGAGAAGGAAATGTCAAATTCGCTGAGTTCTACCGACCATTTCGCCAGCCTTTCTGAATGCTCCACCCCTTCCAAAATATTTCGGAGAGGATGGTCAGTCACGACTCGGATGGAATGATCCTGAAAATAAGACCTGAGCTTCCGCGCCGACACTACCAAGGCGTAGGCAAGCTTTTCCAAGATTGGGTATTTCAACTCCGCCTTTTTGAGCACCTGACTAACATAGTATATAGGGAGTTGCTTCCTTCCTCCTTCCCGGACCAGTACTGAACTTTCGGTTTCCACTCCTACTCCCAAGTAGAGGAGTAGGTCTTCGCCTTCTTTCGGGCTCTGAAGGAAAGGTGTTTGAGTCAACTGCTCCTTCAGCCTACCGAACGCCTTCTCGCACTCGTCGGACCAAACGAAGTCCTCGCTCTTCCGGAGCGTTTTGAAAAATTAAGAGCACTTCTCCCCTGCCTTGGACAGGAAGCGGCTAAGACCTGACAACCTTCCTGTCAGCCTTTGGACCTCTTTCATCGTCTTTGGCGAGGTCATCTCCAGGATCGCCCTGACCTTGTCAGGGTTCGGCTCTACCCCTCCCGGGGTGATGAGATGCCCCAGAAACTTTCCCCTTTCAGCTCCGAACACACACTTTGCCGGGTTGAGTCTCATTTTGAACTTTCTTAGCGTCGCGAAGGTCTCCACCAGATCAGCTACATGCTCCCGGACGCTCTTGCTTTTGATCAAGAGGTCGTCCACATACACTTCCAGGTTCCTCCCTTTCTGCTCTTCGAAGACGCGGTCCATCATCCGCTGGTAGGTCGCTCCTGCATTCTTTAGCCCAAATGGCATCATCTTGTAGCTATAGCAGCCATCGCCAGTGATGAAGGAAACATCGCGACAATCGGGGGGATACATCCGGATCTGGTGGTATCCTGAAAACGCATCAAGGAAGCTACAGAAAAACCGACGGCTGAATCAACCAGCGCGTCGATTCGAGGCTAGGGATAACAATGATGTAAACCGGATTTTTAGGGTTTTAAAATTAATTATTTTTCAAGCGATGGCTTTATTTATTATAAAATAAAAATTAGGATTTGAAAAACATAAGTTGATTTTATTTAAAATTTAAGGTAGGCCGAGCGACCAAACAAATTTTGTGCGCGAGAGTCTCTTTACGTTGAGTTTGACTAGAGGCATTAATTTCGTTCGAGTCGAGTTCTTGTGCGTTCATAAGGTTCGAATCTTCTCCAACTAGATAATTACCACCACAAGCAGTTTTGCAAATAATAACTTATGAAGAATTGACAGTAAATTTAGCAAAGAGAACGCACGGCAAGCTCAAGATTATTTTAGGTGAACACATAAAAATAGATTAACTCAAAGGAGCGGGATACGAAAGTTACCAAGGGAAGGATGGTCCCTCCCAGAACCGGGCGCACACAAGCAGGATTGCGGGCGATCGACGGTGGTTTTGTCGAAGTCGACGTCGATCGCTTTCAGGGGCGGCGCCAGAACTAAGGGTCGCAGTCGACGGCACCGCTTGTACGCTTGTTGACGAGCGGCGAAAGGCAGCTGTTCGTCGTCGGCACCGAAGATGGGATTCATTGGCAGCTGCGCGTCGGGGTTCGTGGAGCGGCGGAAGACCTCCTTGGACCCGGTCGATGATCGGCGTCTGGAAGGTTAACAGTAAAAGAACGAGAGAAAGGGGGTTGCGGCCGGCAACTGTAGAAGAACGAGGATTTCGTTCTCTACAACCGGTGTCTTCTTTTTCCTTTGAACAACTTTAAAGCAATTTTCTCACGTATGCCATGTGAGGATTTTCTAAATGTGGACATTTATTTTTGGTATTCTCATAATCAATTTAAGGCTGGATTTCTAAACAAGGGCAAACAATATTTGGAATTTATTTATAGTAGATTTTGGGTCTCAAAAGGGATTTTGAAATTATCCTCTTAATTAACTATTTTATGGATTTCCTGCATAATTTGAGCTTGTCGTAATCGTCCTAACTCCTAAATTTACTGGACCATTTATTTAAGGTCTTATCGGGTGGTCAGCTCGATAAGCCGCAAATAATATATTGGCGCTTGAATAAGAGATACAATAAATAGAATGCATAAAATAAAAATAAAACTGATGCGCATAAAATAAAATAAAACTGATGCGACGCAGTTGCATCAAACAATCCTTCGGGCAGCTTTTATTTAATAACGAAAAGTCTACACACATCCTCTAGCTGCCCCCAACTTTCTTCGTCATTACAACGTTCGAGACCCAGCCTGGGTACTGGATCTCTGACACAAAGCCTGCATCCAGCAGCTTCTTCACCTCCTCGCGGATTGGTGTAGCCAACATGATGGCACTTGACCTCTTCTTCTGGCGGACGGGCCTGACCGTGGGGTCCAGATTGAGATGGTGGCAGGCCACCTTAGGATCGATCCCGGGCATCTCAGCAGCATTCCAAGCAAAGATGTCGTCGTTATCTTGCAAGCACGTCGCCATCTCCATCTTCTCGCTGACCTTCAGCGATCCTCCAATCTTCAGCAACCCAGGTACTCCTGCCGCGGAGAGTACCTCTATTTCTTCAACCTCTTCAGATGCTTCCAGCCGGGCCGGGCCTCCTGTCACCCTTTCGAACTCCTCCGCGTCAGCCATCCAGCTGATAGTGCTGACCGCACTAAGGTAGCACTCGCGGGCGGCCCTTGGATCGCTCCTGATCCTCACCTGAACATCCCCCTGGCAGTACTTGAGGCACTGATGGTAGGAGGATGGAACGTCCTTGAAGGTATTGAGAAGCGGCCTTCCGAAGATGGCCTTGTAGCAACTCGGGGCATCGACGATGACGAAACGGCACTGGAGAGGGGTGCCACCGAGAGTCACAAGGAGATCTACTCCTCCCTCCACCTCTTTCTTCTCTCCGGAGAAGCCAAAGAGTGGACCATCCGGCGCCCGGACTCTTTCTGCGCCGACGCCCAGTCCGTCGAACGTCTCCTTGAAGACGACGTTCACGGAACTACCATTATCGATCAGGATCCGATCAACGGTGAAGTCCTCCATTGCAGCTTGAATTACGAGGGCATCATGGAAGGGATTCTCATTCCCTAGCATGTCCTCCTCTGAGAAGGTGATCTCCTTCAACTGGGGTGGGGCCTGTGAAGTCGAAGCAACACCTCTTCGATAAATTTGATGTAGACTCCCCTTGCGGGAAGCTCCCAGCCCTGCTCCCCCGTAGATCACTCCAACTCCTCTGCCTCCCTGGACGAGGTCTCCTCGACCTCCATGGTCGACGCGGTCTTCATTCCTCCTTCGACCGACGGCTTGAACTGCCGGCGGCTCGACAGGGGCTTCAATCCTCCGCTGCTCTCCTCCTGCTTCTCCTACTGCCAACCTTCTACGAGCTTCCCAAAAATCTGGGCAAGCCATCGTCCTATGGCCCTCCACCTGATGGAGATCACAGTAGAGGGGGATCTCCTCTGCCTGCGGCCTCCTCTGCTGTCGGTTCTTCAGACCTTGCCGATTGCCGCGCCGGGCAACTGCCATCGCTTCCTCCCTTCTCCTTTTCTGACGCCTCTCTGGTCGATCGAAGCGTCTTCTTTCCGGGGATCTCCTTCCCCGGTCCTGACGCAGAGGTCCTCTGGCCGGCCTCCAAGGTGGTCGGTTAACGGGGACTTGGTAGCGTCTCTCCTCTTCCCGACGCTCCGGGGCTACGATGAGCCTCCTCTTATCATTTCTTCTAGGCTCCTCCTCCCTGCACTCGTTTCTCTTTCTCTCTTCCCGACTCCTTCCTTCTGGCTTCCGCTTCTCTGCCCTCTGGGGCTCTTCCTTCTTCTTCCTCTCGGGGGTCTTCTCCTCTTCCTCCTCATCCTCTCTGGTCACTCGGGTGAGCCTGGCTAGGAAGCCGTTGTTGGAAGCCTCACCCTGAACGAACTTGTTGGCCCTCTCGATCAGGTTATCGTAGGAATAAGGAGGATTCCTGCCAAGTTCCAACTTGAAGAGACCCTCGCAAAGGCCGAACGTTAGGGCCAGCTGCAAGGTGGGACCATCCACCTCCTGGATGTCCAACACCTCTTCCTGGAAACGATCGATATAATGCCCAACGTTTCTTTTGCTCCTTGTACCAGATGAAAGAGGGTCGTGGCTTCCTTCTTCAGCTTCTTGGCCGTGGCTACCCGCATGGTCAGCCCCCGACACAAGTCCTCGAAGCAGTAGATAGAACCTGCTGGCAACTGGTGAAACCAGTCTCTGGCCTTCCCCCGGAAGGTGATTGCAAACAGCTTACACTTGAAGGCATCAGACATGGTTCGGATGGAGGCTACATCCTCGAACCACTGGATGTGTCGGATAGGGTCATCCCTCCCCGAGTAGTAATTCATCGCGGGATCTCTGAACCCTTCCGGCACTGGCGCAACAACGATCTCCTCACAGAATGGGCTCCTCCCACCAAACTGGCGACGATCCTCTGCTTGGCGAGTATCTCCTCCATACTCGCTAACCTGGCGAGTACCGTAATACCTCGCCTGCTCCTCCTCGTGGAATCGAGTTCCGCCCGCTCCCTGCGAGACCTGCGGGTAAAATTGCGAGCTCCTTGGTCGCTCCAGCTCCTCTTCATGCTCCTTCCCTGCTCGCCGAGGGTAAGCACCTTCTTCGGACGGAATCGGGCGATGAGGCAAGGTCGCCGTTCCTTCCGCGCGAGGCTGGAGAGCTGCTCGCACGGACCCTTCTATTCGTCGCGCGAATTCCTCGAAAACCGCCAAAGTCACAAACTCGCCACTGCCGGCCGAGTTCCCGACTACCTCTGCATGGTCGCCAACTACAACCATCTCGCCTTTCAACCAAACTTTCTCCCTCTGGCTACGATCCAAGCTCACCGCACCAAAGTGTTGAAGCCAGGAAAATCCTAGGCTCCAAAATTCGGATCAATGCAGCCGGAGGCTACTTGCCCAGCAGTCCAACGAGAAGGTCTGATTGGCAATGACGAAGAGGGCTCGGAAAAAGAACAACAGGAACCCAGGCGCTGCGGCAGGGAGGTCCCACCACGTACCCAGAAGCTCAGAAGAGACTTCCCCTCCAAGACCAAGAATGGCCGAGCAGGGTACGAGGAAGGCACCGACTTGGCTAGTACCGGGAATGACTACCAAGGATGACGGGTTCGAGAGTTTGAACGAGGGGGATTCCAAAAGCTCAAGATCAGGTGCCAATCCAAGTACCCCTGGGGTCCTATTTATAGGAAAACCAAAGGGAGGGGGAGGTCTATTTATACCCCACCCAACTCGGCGACTAGGCGACCTCGCCGGGAGAGGGGCGAGTATCACTTATGGTCGCCCACCTTTTGGCGAGTATCAGGGCTACTCGCGCGAGTCCACCCATGCTCGCCCATGCCTTCTTCTGCTCCTGCTGGCTGAGCTGTCTTGTGTCTTGGACTGCTGACCTCTGTGTTGACCTTTTTACCTTGACTTCTGCCTACGTGGCTTTGAGCGGGCCCACCCTTGGAGAATAAGGGTTGTACAAAGACACTTTTTCCCCATCGCAAAAATGAACTCTATACAAGTTTTGTTATCATGTGCTGCATGCAAGGGTTGAGACTATCCAATTGGACGTGAAGAATGTTTTCTTTCATGGGAACTTAGATGAAGAGGTATATATGTCTCTCCCTCCAGGTTTTCCCCTTCCAGATCTGAAGGGAAAGTGTGTCGGTTAAAAAAGACACTTTACGGCCTGAAGCAATCTCCGAGAGCTTGATTTGGTCGGTTCTACGAAGTCATGATTTCACTTGGATACAAACAAAGTCACGCTGATCATACTTTGTTTATTAAACGGAGAATAAATCTGTTAACTGCTCTCATTGTCTATGTTGATGACATCGTCATAACAGGAGATGATATTGAAAAAGTCAAAGCTTTGAAGGTGAATTTGGTGAGAAAGATTGAAGTAAAAGATCTGGGGAACTTAAGTATTTTGGGGGAATTGAGGTAGCAAGATCTAAATGTGGTATCTTCATCTCCCAGAGAACACCCTTGATTTCCTGGAACAATCTGGTAAGAGTGGTTGTAGACCTGCTGATACACCTAGGGAGGTGAATCATAATCTTGGAAAAGATGATGGTGACCATATTGAAGACGTGGCTGACTATCAACGCCTTTTTGGAAGATTAATCTATCTATCACATACTCGTCCCGAGATAGCTTATGTTGTTGGAGTCGTTAGTCAATATATGCATTCCCCAAAGACGAGACATCTGGATGATGTTCATCGAATCTTGAGGTATTTAATGGCTTCACCGGGAAGGGGGATCCTGTTCACTCCCAATACATATTTGAAATTGAAGTTTTTACTGATGCTGATTGGGCCGGTTCCGCTGGAGACAGACGATCATCCGAGTATTGCTCATTTATTGGTGGGAACTTAGTCACTTGGAGAAGTAAAAAACAATCTGTCGTCTCAAGGTCCAGCGCAGAAGCTGAATTTAGAGCTATGGCTCATGGCATATGTGAAGGATTATGGATACGCTCTTTGATGTGTGACTTGGGTTTGAATGAGTCTAGTCCTATCCATTATGTTGTGACAACAAGACTGCAATCAGCATTGCCAACAACCCCGTTCAGCATGACCGCACCAAGCATATCGAGGTGGACAGACACTTCATTAAGGAGGAAATCGAGAAGAAGATTATCTGCATTCCTTTTGTTCCCTCAGAGGGACAATTTGCTGATATCCTGACTAAGAGTCTTGGGAGAAATATTTTTTGTGTTTGTATTGACAAGTTGGGTATGAAAAATATAACATGCCCAACTTGAGGGGGAGTATTAAAACGTATTCCGTCACTGTTACGTTACGATGTATTCTCCCGTATATAATGGGGACCCTTCTATTGAATAACACATAACATTAGCCCTAATTAACAATATCTTTCCCAGCTAATCGTATATACCGGCCTGCATTAGAGAAAGGTGGATCAAAAGAAAATTCTAGTCGAGAGAACTTGATGTTAGAATCCATTGGTGTTTCCACGTGTTTGCACTTAAGATGACCCATTTCGGCAAGAAGATTAAGAGTATACTTCCTTGAGATAATTGTAACTGTTCATTGTTTCTTAGTACTTCAATACCTAAGAAATAATGGAAATGTTCATCGTCCTTTGTTTGAAATTTTGATGGTAGATGTGTTTTGACCTTGAAGATGCCTGCAATATCAGTTCCATCTTGCTGGGTGAAGCTTTTGGCTACAAGTCGTGCAATAGAACCATCAAAATTTTGTTTAACGATGAACATCCATTTGCAACCAATGACTCTTTGGTCGGGAGTTATGGGAACCAAAGTCCATGTATGATTTGAGATCGGTGCATTTAATTCCATTAACATGCCCAGGTTGAGAAAAAGCATCCGCAATATAAGAAGGGGAGAAAAAATTCAAAGAAGTAACAAACTTCAGGGCAGATGGGCTAAGTTGATGATACAATACAAATTGAGGGATCAGATAAGACGTGCATGAGGGTATGTGAGGACATTTACCTTTCCTTAGAACAAGAGGCAAATCTGTATCATAGAGCACAACTGGTGGGTTGGGTGGCAAAGAAGGTTGCATTGGTGGACCTTCAGTTAATGGATTGTTATAGGTTGAGGATGGTCCAGAAATGGTGGATATGGGCTATCGACGACGAAGACGAACGAAATGGTGATACGTGGGAGAGAGGATAGTGATGAGCTTGGAACAGGGGGTAGAGGACTCTTAGAGTCAGTGTCAGGGAGAATAGAGAGGTACCTGAGGGGTTGTGTAGGAAGGTATAGATGAAAAATAGGTTGTGTCTTCAAAGATGATCACATCACACTAAACAATGGTACGATGGGTGTTAGGATCAAAGCAAACATAACCCTGTTGAGTTCGAGAGTAACCGACAAAAAACATACGTTGAGCCCGAAGGTCGAGTTTATTAGGAGTGGGGGTTAGCATGTGAGAGTAACAAAGACACTCAAAAACTTTAGGAGGGAGAGAGAAGGGCTCAGTTGGTGAATTTAAGATGAAAAACAGTGTTTGGTTGCGGAGGATACATGAAAACGTGTGATTGATGAAAAACATGTGATTAGCAGAGCGAAGTTCCAACATTGTTTTTGGACATCCATGTGGAGCGTTAAGGAGCGGGCAACCTCTAAGAGATGGCGATTTTTGTGCTCGACAACCACTAAGGTATTCTTTTGCGATGTCAGATCGAGAAGCTTTTGTTGAGGTATTGAATTGAGTAAGAATTTTTGCATAAAACATTTTAAGGACTGCAAGGAGCTCAATGCGAGAGCCTAATAAATATAGCCAAGTCATGCGAGAGCGAGAGTGATCATCAATAAATATAATAAAGTAATTATATCCACCAACATTTGAAAGTTTAAAAGGTCCCCAAATATCACTATGAACTATATCAAAGATGTGGTTACACCGGGTATAGGAGCGAGGAGAAAAAAATAGAGCGATGATGTTTTCCTAAGATACATGGCTTACATCTAAAATCAGAAAAAGAAAAACTAGGTAACATAAGACGCAGTGAAGACAATGGTGGATGGTCAAGACGTTGGTGCCACTGAATGTTTGAGGTGCTATCGGGCAACTAATCCACAAAGTACAAATTGTTTTGCTCATGTCCCACACCAATCTGTTGTTTTGTCGACAGATCTTGTATTACAAAATGAGGAGAAAAATGTTACATAATAGGGGAGATCAGGAATCAGTCGACAAATTGAAAGGAGATTATGCCAATACCGGGAACAATTTAGGTATTATGTAAATGTAGCACGAGAGAGAGGGGGGGGGGGGGGGGAGGGAGAGAGAGAAGGGGGGAGTTTGTGGTGCGTAGGATGGAGTTTGGGGGACCGTCTTTAGACTTATGATTGAAGGTACCCAAGTTAGCGGTCCAAGAACCAGAGTATACATGAGGGGAGGGAGAGGTTGGCGGGTGCTGCTTGTGAGAGGAGTAGATGCAACTTTGTCAATTTGGCCTCAGAGAGGTGACCTTGACCATCCGTTGAGTTAGTGAGAGGAATAGGAGCTTTAGCGGACGAGGTAGAGGAATGACGTCATGTAGGGACGTCTGTTGGATAGCCATATTTCTCCTCACATTTTTCTTCGCGGTGATTTGTGTCGCCACACCAACCACAATATAATCCTCCCCGGCTAGATCGGTCGCGACCTCGAAGGCTAAGGGTATCCACGACCCTTAGTCTAGCCTCGACCACTAGAAGCATTGCCACGCCCCGAGAAATCAAAGTGTCCCCGACCACGTGCAGCAAGAGCAGAGGTTATGGCATCAGTCAAAGGAACTGAAGAGGTAAGCCGATAAATGGTGGACAAAGTGGTGATCAATGGGGGCTAGCTGTGTTGTGAGAGTATGAGGGTGTGAGCAACGTCATAGGAGATGGCCAGGCGCGCAACGAGTAAAATACCAATGGGAGGTTCCCAATGGAGTAGGAAGATAGCGGGATCTATGGGGAAGGGTTGGATGACATTCCACTATTCAACGGGGCCACTAAAGAAAGCACCAAATTCATGAATATTTGTAGTTGGAAAGATATCATATATCATATAATTTTTGTTAAAAGATATCATATAATTTTTGTAAGTTGTCTTTGGAAGAGTGTAATGACTGGAGATGTGACTAGAAGTCCTTGGCAGTTAGGAGGACACGAGGAATTAGAAAGCCACACAATTATCTGGTTGTGTTCCGGAACCATGTTTCGTAAGTTGCATTTTTAGCCTTCGGAGGCATATCTATTAAGTGGCGGTGAACACCTTTACTATTGAGAACTTTCTCAACAACATTAGACCATGACAAATAGTTGGCAGTCTCGATGAGAGAAATATTGGTTAGATGTAAGTCAGTCTTAAAGTTTTCATGAGAAGGAGTTGACTTAGATGTGTTCTCCCTGAGCGGGAGCAGCGAAGAAGCGAGAACATGAGAGATCAGTGGACCGTCCGAGAGAGATAGGGCGCCCTACAAGAATCAAGCGCAATGGAGCTCACGCTATGCAAGTAACAAGAACAAGATTGCGTTCATAGTCGTTGGCGGTATTGAGTTCGCGGGAGCTTATAGTCGCAAGGTTTAGTGCAAGAATACTGAGAGTACTCGCGGGTTCGGGATAGGTGGTCGAGCTAGGATTCTCACTAAAGTGGGAATGGAGACGGTGAATTCTTATTCAGAGAGCTCGTTGGGTGAACTCGCGCGAACAAGAAGCACCGACGGGATCTGGGGGGGAGCTTATGGGAGTGGAGGGAGCTTGCGGCAATGACAAGGGCCTGCATGATCTGAGAGCGAGCTCGCGAGATCAGAGGGATTGGAAGAAGCTCGCGAAAATGAGAAGAGCCTGCGGGATCAGAGAGGGGATTCGGAGCTCGCGGGATTCGGGAGAGTGCTCCGAGAACGAGAGAGCTCGCGGGTTTTGACCTGGGGTCCGTCGAGTACCCTAATTCGACGAATACTCGGGATCAGGAGGGGGTTCAGAGTGAGTTCAAGAATGCGCACACCAAGTTGGATCACCCCAGATTATTTTGTAAGAGAGAGTCGATCGGGCGGCAAATACGTGGGTGGTTTGGCGAGCTCACAAATCTTAGTGCAAGAGCGAGAAAAAATTTCGTCCTGCTCCGATACTATGTAATGACAGTAATTTATATATATCATTTGTTGGAATTATGAGTTTATTATTATATTAGTCTATTAGAGTCTTTAGGAGTTTAGTTCCACATCGTGAGTCCGGTTTAAGAGTCTTGTTGTAATGTTATAAATAGCCCCTTTGTGGAAGAATAATATGCACTTGTATTTCTCATTTCTCCTCTTCTAACATTGTATCCGAGCTAGAAGTTGACTCTGGGAATTTTTCGTTGCCCTAATTTTTTGGGACGTAAACTTCTCAGCCTTCTATCTGATTTCCGTCTTTTTTTCTCTGCTCGAGCCCGGTTCCCATCCTCACAGCTGTTAGGGCTCCCGACGAGCTGCAACCCGCCAGCTCCCGTCGACGGAATGGACGATTGACTCCATCGACGGGAGTGGCCATCTCTTCCCCCTACTGCGACGGAGGTTCTCTGCCCTATCGTCGACGTGCTCGCCTGCTGCTATGCTCGATCCCGTCGACGCTCTATCCTCTCCCCCTGGTCGCTGTTGCCGGGTATTCGCCTCTTCTCCTTCAGGTTCCTTCCCGTGGGTTTCCTGTGTCGCTGAAGCCTCACCTGCCTCCGTCGAACATCTTTGAGGGCCGGTCGATGATCCTGCTTCTATTCCCGATCGACGACCTTGCTCGTCATCTGCTTGGGACGAACCTCGACCCCTGTTGACCTCTTCGAAGGAAACTCTGTGCTCATCCTGCTTGCTGTTGCGCCTTTCGACAGTCGGCGGCTTCCTTTCCGCTGCTGTGCCTGATGCGGCTTTCTTCTGATGGAACCAACTCGGCGTCCCGCGCCTATTTTATGCTCCTGCTATGATATCGGCTCTGTTTACCGACCCTGTAGCTGATCCCCTGCGATCCTGTGGTGCTCAACGTCTGGCTGCCCTTCCAGTCATGGCAGAAACTGCATGGGTGTGCCTGTCGACGATCCGTTTTCCATCGCAGTCGTCTTCTGTGACTACTCATCTTTAGTCGACTATGGACGCTGCTTCCGTCGACTCCAGTTTCTACCCCTCGG
The DNA here is from genome assembly GCA_033032865.1 of Dactylorhiza incarnata. Classification (NCBI taxonomy): domain Eukaryota; kingdom Viridiplantae; phylum Streptophyta; class Magnoliopsida; order Asparagales; family Orchidaceae; genus Dactylorhiza; species Dactylorhiza incarnata. Next base: position 1,084,608 of record JAWHQI010000268.1, on the reverse strand, counting down.
GGTTCTTTCGCTTCCAGTCGTTGCTGCTCCTTACGGAATGCTGATTTTTCGCCGGGGATGATGTCGTGTGCTGTTTTTTTTACCGTCGTATGTGTTTTTTTATTGTTTGTTGTCCTAATATTTGTTTAGGTCTTGTTCTGCCTATATGCACGTGTTATCCACGTGAGGGGGAGTGTTGGGATGAAGGCGACTCGGATGATCTTTCCTGATTTTTCGCCTTCATTCCACACGACATCCAGGCTTATGTCACGTGTCTCTCTATGTTTTCTTTCGATTGGTCGTGTGTTGGGGATGCGATTGATGTTAGTCTTTTAATCTCAGCGGGTTGTGTCGCGTGGGACCGCGTCGTATGGGACTGTGACGTGTGGGACCGCTCTTGTGCGGATGTATCCCCGACGGATTATCCACGGTTGCTCGAGTGATGATTTGCTCCTCATTTTTCGTTTCTTTTTCGCATGTTGTGTGTGTAGTTGATGTTGGTTGACCGGTTACCAGCGAGTCCATGTCGTGTGTGGGTCCTGCGTCGTGTGTGGGTCAACGTCGTGTGTGGCTCTGTCCCCGGCTTGATTCCCCGGTTTGGAATTTCCCCCGGTGGCTCGTCTGATGTTTTGTCCCACATCGCCTACCTCCTTTGCCATTATTTGATGTGTCCAAGCTGAAGGGTCCCCCCTTCAGCTTGAGGGGGAGTGTTGGAATTATGAGTTTATTATTATATTAGTCTATTAGAGTCTTTAAGAGTTTAGTCCCACATCGTGAGTCCGGTTTAAGAGTCTTGTTGTAATGTTATAAATAGCCCCTTTGTGAAAGAATAATATGCACTTCTATTTCTCTTTTCTCCTCTTCTAACATCATTATTGAAGTGACTACATGTACATATATAGCTACAATGAGATAGCATAAATTATCCTAGACAATGTGGGACAACAACTATATATGAGGATGTGACAAGTGGGCTTTCAGGATGGACCTTCTTCATTCGGCTTCAACACTTACAAATTATCTTAAGGCGTACATTGGAATGCATCCAATTACTAGGTGATTTTAAAGGTTCTTGAGAGAATGTGTTCGAGTAGTTTAAACGGATGTTGTAGTGAATGGACGGCTTTGATCTTGCCTTTGAAGGACTCTAACTATGAGAAGAATGCTCATTTTCTTCTTTAGAGCAGAAAGGTCAACCTCATAAGCGTGTGCGCACACACAATTTTCGATTCATAGCTAAAATTATCCATTCTTTCCAACAAGCCTAATGCCGCACATGAATTCAACAAATTTTAAGATATTCCATCAATCAGATGCATCGAAATTTTATTTAAATGTACATTTAGCAGTTTTCATATGCGTACCTAGTGCGTGGAATTTTTGCTTGATTGTCGATGGTCTTCAGAAATTCGGATCCCCTTTTGGCTTGGATGGTTTTTAGATCAAAATCGATGGTTCGACTACCGAGCAAAGCTTTATTCAAATCGAACTTGAATTGTTTCGAGCCTGGATTGGATCTAACCTAGCTTAAGATCGGATCGAAATGTATATACCTTGTATTTTTGATTTGAATGAGCAAATGTATGCCTTTATATGTGTGTGTACATCTCTCTCTCTCTCTCTCTCTTTAAGTGTATGCCTTTATATGCGGTTGGACTACTGAGCCAAGCTTTGTAATGCTGCAACCTTAGAGAGGAGGTTTTTGTAATTTCAAACTGTTGAGGGAAAACTAGTTTGACTTGAAAGTGGATGAAATTTCTTAGGCGTTCGGGCGTTCGGGCGTTCACGAAGGACGTTCATGAAGGACGGTACATAACAACTGCGTTTGTGACAGCCACCGCCGCCCCAAACAGAGCATTTATATGTTGCACCTAGTTGACCCACCACTGGATCTATTCTTTATTCGGGCTGACCTTTCTAAACTCCTTAATGATTAAAAATTTCAGATTCCGGCGACTTACGCCGGCGGCGTGACAACGATGGCGGACCTGGAGAAGATCAAAACTGCAGGAAGGGGGCGTGTGGATGTCACCGTGGGGAGTGCCTTGGATATCTTCGGAGGCGACCTTGCTTATAAGGATGTCGTCGCCTGGCACCGGGACCAAGCCAAAGGTAAGTAGATAACATCAAAGTCTCAGTTCAGGATTTAAGTTTTTGAAATCTGATCAGAATTCTGTTCTATTCAACGATGGTGAATTGCATATAACCGTGCTATAATTTTGTCCGAGCATACTATAAACATGCGTATAATTTGAAGTTTCTTCGGATTTTATTATTTTTTGCATTTATTAGCCCCCTTGTTCTCCCCCTCCCCGTGTAAAATTGATATATTGCTAGGGGTAAAAAGGGAAGTTTTGAAACTTCTAGTCTTATTCGTATCTATACTATTTTATAAAGAAATATTGTGACATGAAGTTTAAAAGTCATTGAGAAAATCAGATCCGTCAATGATGACATTATTAATACGGACCTTCAGATTACTTACAGTATTTTTATTAGAGCTCCTACAACTACTATGACATGGTGTCCTAGGCTTATAATAAGGTGTATGGTACCATACAACATGAAATTATGATTTTACCCCTAAATTTATTGAAAAATGAGGGTCATATGACTATTGAACTCAGGTTTTCATTATATCAAGCAAAGGTGACAACCATCACACCATAAGATTTTTGTTGAACAACATTGAACTAAGTTTTATATATACGTATATAAATATGAACCGCCTCCGCCTAATTTCGCCGCCCCCGCAGAATGTTGCCGCCCGACGGGGCTAGTGCCCTGCCACTCTTATGTTGTAATACTAAAATATACATTTTCTCTATAAAATCATGTGTATAATAAAAAGTATTATTAAAATTGTCGAGCATATTAGAGGGAGTTATAGGTGTTTGTAGGGTTTAATCTTTAGGTACTCTTTAAGTGAAATAATAATAATAATGTTTAATTTGGATGATTTTGAAGGTATTTGTGGAGTTTAATATTCATTGTTAATAGCGCGCCTATTGGCTATTAGCACACCACCCAAAAATGAAGAAAAAAAATGCAAACAATGGAAAACAGGGAGAAATATCATAAGAAACTTATCGGAAGAGGGAGATGCATCCGGAAGAGGGATATGCATCAATGGCGGAATGTCTTCTCTGGTTCGGCAAAACAATGACGAAATACGAGGCGGGACCGGCGAAACCTAAAGATTGCGCTTTCACAAGATATAAAAGAAAGGGGTGCGAACATTTACCAATGTTTTCGACTGCGGGAAGGGGGTAGTTGCGGTTGGGCGGTGGTGGCGGATTTTCTTTTTAAAAAATTGTAATCAGTAGAGTTTAAAAAAATTCGAGTCGAGTTTGTGTGATTTAAGTTCAGCTTGAAATCGAAATTTTTGAGCCAACCCGGTTGAAAATTGGTTTTGAGTTGAGAGAGTTTGACTCTAAATGACTCTAATTTTGTGAGACAATCATTATTATTTTAAGACAATCATTTTGTGTGACAATGTCATAAAATATTATTATCTAATGTCGTGTTTCAAGATGTAATATATTTTGACAAAACAACATAATTATTGGTCCAATAATTATATAGTTTGTTACTTTGTTTTATAATTTTATACATTTAAAAGTTTACTAGATTAAATAATAGTATAATGTGACATCACGGTTCGACCCCGGTCCGACCGGTTCAACCGGTCGGACCTTGAACCTTTGATCTCACCGGTTCGATCTCCGGTCCGATTTGGCTTGAAATTTATTCCTTTAATTAAAACCAGCCGCTCCCACTCTCTCGAACCAGAATTCACTCTCAAAGCCCTCACTTTTTCCTACCAAATTCTCTTTTTAAAGCCTCTGATTTCTGAGTGTGAGCAATTCTTGAAAAAATATTTCTATTTATTTATATAGACTAAATAAAAAGGTGGTAAATGGCAATTTGTGCAATTTTTTTAACCTGAACCGAAGCCAACACCGAGCTGATCAAGGTAGGGGTGTGCAAAATTAATCGAAGAACCGAGAATCGGACCGGAACCGAAACAAACCGAATGGTTTGGGTCAGTTCCAAATAGGTTCGGTTCGGGTTCGGGTCCGGTTCTCATAATACCAGAATCGACAATTCAATTTGGTTCCTGGTTTCAAGGGACGGGTACCCAGAATCGACCCGATAACCGACTATCAATGCAAAAAAAATATTTTGAGGTTATAGTCGTACTGCTTAATACACAAACGTAATTGAGAATATAGTCGTATTGCTAAAGAAAATAGTTGTTGTACTTGTGTAGTTCTATGACTTTAATATTATAAAGAGTCTTTATTCAATTAATTTGAGACATTGATAATGTATTACAAAGAATCATGAGTTTGAAGTGCCATTTTTTTAAATTATTTTGATTCATAGGTAGAACCGAAAATCGAACCGGAACCGAACAGAAGCAAGCGGTTCAGATCTGGTTCTGTACTTTAGGACCATGGGTTAGTTCCGGTTCCAAAAGTTTGAAACCGAACCTATATGAATTGGTTCTTGGTTTTGGGTGAAACCGAACCAAACCGATCCGAGTTGCACCCCTAGCTCAAGACAGTTTATAAGCCTAAGGCACCACGAAGAGCTCATCCCGAACCTCCCACGTCGCTGTGTGGCGTAACCGTTACGCGCACTTTCCCAGGGGCAAAATTTTTAAAATCGCGCTTCGGGCGGAAATTTTGTACCGGTAAGAGATGGAAATTTCGATCTCCTAATTCTATGACCTCTCTCTTTTGGGCTCACGTGCAAAAATGTATGGCGCGCATGGGCGGAAATTTAGGGATAGAACCCGGTTGGAAATATTTTCCCTGGGAGCATCTCCCGCTCTCCAGCAAGGGCATTTTCTAATTTTTGATTTATTTATTTTTGCATAAAAATTTTCAAAATTAATATGAAATTTCCAAAGATAACTTCGGTGAGACAGCAAACGTGCGGGGTTTACGACCGGAGGCGGGGTTGGAGACGTGTCTCACCACCGTCTTTGCGAAGGTATGCGGGAGCAAACGCTGCCACCTGCGCGCAGCACGAGTTTATTTTTCCGCCCTGCGGGGGAGGTTGCTTAGTAATTATTCCTTTGAATCATTTAGCAGAGGTGGAAATTCTCAATTTTTGGAAACTCTTCTCGCGTGCTTCACATCTCTCTGAATTTAAGTACAATTTGAGTAAGAAATAATTCACATTTTAAAACTTGGCGACATTTGCAATTTTTTGGGGAATTTGGAGGATGTGATATATAACCAATTTGCATTCTTTCATTGGTATTGCAATAAATTAAGGGAAATGTTATAAATTAGGTGTTTTTAGGAATGTGAACAGCCGTTTTAGGTGTGCTAATAACATCGCCCTAAATTAAATTGCATACAATATATGTGAATACACTAACAAATCAGTCGAGATAAGGGTGTTCATTAAATCCATAAATGCGACTGGAATATTAGTTTGATCAAACAACATCACTAAAAACTTGACTAACCCTAACTTGCTTAAAAAATTACGTATGCTTATATCGAAGACCCATATTTTCTAACGATGATAACGGTAGATTCCCGCTCAAAGCGGCAACAATTCTATATAGGTATTCTTAGATCCATCACTTTTATTTTTTGTCACAAATCTCAATGTAAACACAATGATTTTAATTAGGAGTTCCTTATGTTCATTTTTATGGCGATTGTTATTCGCACTACAGTTTTGGCTATCCGCACTCTTTTTGTATGATTTATTACATGTCTTTTAGAAATGCGTCTTGAACATGCATTTTTAGGAAAAGTGTTCAACATAAAAGATGAAGATCTCGTCGAGATCTACAACTTTCATGCTGAACACTTTTCCTAAAAATGCATGTGCACGGCGTATTTCCAAAATTTCGCTATAGTGCCCATAATTCAATCAGGGCGGCAATACGTCTTGTGCGTGCATTTTTAGGAAAAATGTTCAACACGAAAGTTGTAGATCTCGACGAGATGACACTTTTTGTAAAAATGCACGCACAAGACGTATTTCTAAAAGACGCGTAATAAGTTATAAAAAAAAGTGCGGATAGCTAAAACTATAGTGCGGATAACAATTGCCTTTTTTATTCTCCCAAAAGATAATATCTTGGCAAAATCAAATTTTGAGAGATGAGAGGAAGAATCATGAAGAGAGATTATCTAATTTTCTCTATAGCACAATCAATGCCTACATCACATTGAAATTTTTGGGGACAAGCTTTTGAATCAATCTAGATTGGATTATTCTATTATTTTTTATACTTCAGCCGTTTTATTTTTTACATCTCATGTTTCTACGTGCGATGATCCGTGTTAAGCATTCATGGCTGAATGGTTAAAGCACCCAACTCATAATTGACAAATTCGTAGGTTCAATTCCTGCACATTTGTTCCTATTCCTCTTAGGCCTATCCGCCCGACACCTTCACCTCCATTGTCAAGACCTGATGGTTGTTCTCTCGGTTCAAATGTTTCAGCCCATCCTTCAACTACTACACAAGTGAGAAGTGTGGGTGCGCTGCGAACGTGAGACCGCTATCCTACGAGCCAGACGGTTCCTCATTGCAAATTCTTCTGAAGGGAATTCACACGTGTACGAAAAAATTGCAGTATTTTGCTTATCTTTGTAGGATAAGAATGTTAGGAAGTGAAAATAAAAGGAGGTTTAAAGTTAAGCCGAATGCATCAACGGTCAAATTTATTAGTTCTGAGTGAATGCCAATCATATAATAATTCTGCACCAACATAATTTCCACATATAAGATGTGAAGCTGAAAGAATAATATCTTGTGATTTAACAAAATAAAATAATGATTTCGTGAACATAATTGTCTGACGTTTAGTATGGAGGTTTGGTGTGAAGTAAAATTGTTGCAAAACAGTCCTAGAATTGGTGTGAAGTAAAATTGTTTCTGAGTGAATGCCATCAATTCGATACATGATTTTTTTTGCCTAAACTTTACTTTCTGAGGTTTGGCCTATGTCAAAGCTTGACCATATTTACGTAACTACGGTGATGGTTTGATAAACAGACTAAAATTTGGCTATTCGTCGACCATTATGCCTATTTGTTGACCAACTTTGATTATTCGCAGACCAAGCTCAGCTAATTGCACCCCGCCTGCTCACCTCGCTCAGTTGCGAAATAGATCACTCCTTCAGGAATTAGGGCAGAGCCTTCGATTCGCGAAATAGAAACTAATGAGATATTTTATGTATTATTATATTTAGATTTTTTTTTGTGCACCCCCATTTATAAATTTCTGGATCCGCCAACTGCACCTACCCACTTTGCCACCGCTCTGTCAAACAGGGTCTTCGATACACGTCCACCCGCCGAGAGTGTTCTAGCGAAAATGCCGCCGAGAAAGACAATTTCGGCGCCGTTCGAAGGTGCTCGCCCTGGCATGCTGGGGTTTTCAGATGGGGGGAGACCCTAAATCCACTCTGGCTGAGCATCAGCAGGCCTGAAAACCGTCAGGAGGCGCAGGTGAAGTTTGTTGGGAGGTTGGAAATTGAAGGCACCGCAACCCCACCCCACCCTTCTTCAGTACTCAAATCTAACCACCCCAATTTATTGCAAGATTCTTTAACTCTGCAGTAATGCAAGCAAACCTGATGTAGCGTGTCGATCTAGGGTATGACTCTATGCTGGAGGTACTATAAATACACATTCAAAACCTGATGAAATATTCGTAGAATACTTTGAGCGGCCGCCCTAACATAAAGCTCCACTGAATATAGCTGCATAACTCTCCTCAAAGCCATTGAATTCCTTTTCAATCCTGTTTATCTACTAACTCATCTTCCATAACTACTACTACTACCTATATCCACCTCTCATGATGCATGTACTAAATGCACTGTAAGGAAGACAGAGACTCACATGCGAGAGTAGAAAAAAGCACAGCATGGTAGTTGAAACATGTTAATGGCGACATTGAAGAGAAGATAAAGCATCCGTCTTTCTGCTATAAAAGAGCAGGGGCGGCAAAGGTATTCGACAGAGATATACACACCTCCCCTCCCTTAAAACTGAAAGATAGGATGAAGACGTTTTCTGCGGTGATCCTCTTCCTCGCAGTTTCTGCCATTAGTACGGAAGCTAGAGAGATCAAGCTTGCCAAGCCCGATGATTATAAGCAGCCTCAGACGTTTCCCGGGTTTGAAGGACTCCTGCCGAATCCGGGGCTAGGAGGAATCGGAACCGGGATTCCCGGAGGTGGGTTCGGCCTGCCGTCCATCACCGCGCCGCCGGTACTCGGAGGAGGTTCTTCTTTGCCGTCGTTCGGCGGTCTGCCGGGGTTTCCGGGCGCGGGATTTGGGGGCCAGCCTAGGGTTCCAGGTCATCCGTGAGGAAATCGTCGTGGGGTTAACAGAACTGCTGGTTGATTTTATTACATTGTGATTTGTGTTTGTGGTTTGCTATTTATATGATGTTTTTTTTCTGTACTCTTAAATCTCTAACATAGAAGGGGAGCATTGGGGCACGGATTCTCTGGAGTTTGTGTGGGAATTTCAGGGGTGAAGTTCGTGCGATCTCGTCTGTTGGATTTCAATTCAACGGGCCGAGAGCTCTCTTATTTTTTATATATTTTTTGTTTTTTACTTTTCCTCTTTTGTCTTCTAGCGAATAAACGATCGCGTCTGTTGGATTGATGGAGTTGGGGGGTCTCGTGCCGTTGGATTGAACTCCACCCTGAAGTACCCACACAAACTCCAAGGGATCCGAATCCTGTGTGGGGGATGTTTTGTGCACCGAGCTGTCCTTTTATATTCTTAATTATGTAATACATATATGGTAGTGTGTTTGGTCCAGGCTTGCAGTACAGAGTCAGCTTTCTGTCCTGATGAATAAAAAGAGAGTTCCAGTTTACTCTTTCGTTTTTTTTATATCTATATTTGGGTTGAATGACTAAGAATTTGTGGATCTGTGATTATTGCGGATATAAGGATTCGTTTGCCGCGGGGATGGGAGTGCGGTGAAGCGGCCTTCGATTGTCAAATTTTTGAATGTGACTCTAGAAAAATGATTACAACATGATTTTTGACTTCATTTGTTATTTTTGGACTCAAATAATTTATGTAGCGGACTGTTTAACGTATTTATTTTTACCACTAATGTTTTTTAAAATTGTTTGAAAGTTGAAATGATCTCTTTATGTTAGAAAAAAAATATAGTGTTGATACGCCTAATTGTGTTATCGAAAATTTAGGGCAACATAAAACATTGAATGCAGCGACAATGAATGATGTGGGATCGTCTTATTCAAAAGATATTAATCAGATCTATTGGAGTGATTATGCAGGATTAATTTTTTGAGTAGTTTATAAATCAAGAACACGCAAATAAAGCTGAACTTGAATAAATGGTAACTGAAGTGCGGACATTAATGTATATTGTTATTGGATTCTTGCTAGTTCTTTATGATGGCGGCTATCCGCAGTAGTTGAGATGTGTTTCTCTTTATGAAGTTGGCGGCGTTAGCGGATCCCCAAATATAAAATGAAAAGTGTTAGCGCCAAACACATATGAAAATGATTATAAGATTGGGATCTTTAGAGCTCGATTCATAAGAAGGTTCTATAGATTCCGATTATACATACCCAGCCTTTCCATTTCAACAGTTCAAATGAACATTATAATAGCTAATCTCAATCACTAAAATTTATACAAATAGTTTGAAGGCTGATCAGATAAAGGTATCAAATTAAACTTAAGAAATACCTCCTTGTAGTGGTGGATCCAAAAAAATTTAAATGGGGGTGCATAAAAATTTTCTAAACACAAATGCTAGCGGGATGAGTAGAAGGGTCATGGGTCACATGTTGGAAATTAATTTTGGGGGTGCACATAGCTGAACTTGGTCTGCGAATAGCCAAATTTGATCTGCAAATATCCAACTTTGGTCCGCGAATAGCCAATATTTGTCCCAAAACAAACTAGTTACGTGACGTGAGAACGCTTCCATCTTATCGGAGTTGTTTCTCCTTTATCTGGCTACCATTTTTGACATATAAGTAGTCAAAATTCATTGCCTCGACCAGAGGAATCCAAATCCACTAACAATTTTGAAAAATAATAAGGGTGTCTGTGTCCCTCAGACCCCCCCCCCCCCCCCCTGGATCCGCCCCTACCTCCTTGAAAACCATGATCTGAAAGCAATAAAATCCGTCCACCTTTAGATCCAAACAGTGGCAGAAACCTTCACTGTGGGAAGCTTTGGCGTTAACTAGTAAGGGCCCGATCTACAGTGTTTCAGAACACTTACTACTCTGCCTTCACGTGAAGGTGATATAGGCAAACGGTTCTTCAACATGAAACGCACAGCCCGACGATTTGAGATCCAGATCGGGGAAAAGGCGGAGTGATTGTCGGTGGACTGAATCTGGGGCCTTGTTGTTGTTCTTCAATGGCCACTAGGACCTCTGCTCTTCTCCAAAATTGAACAGATCGCTGCCTCCCTTGCCGGATGATGAAGACGTCGGAGACTATGAAGATTTCCAGTGGTATTATCCCGATGTATTGTGAAAAATACCTAGATATGCTCTTCTCCAAAACTGAACGGAGAAAGAGGAAGATTGCAGTTTCGCAAAAAGGGTAGTGAGAGAAACTCGGTTTTTCAGCCCTTGTTCACACTTGACAGAAAAGAATCAAGGATAATAGGCATGAGAATAAACTTAGGCTTTAATAGGGAGAGCCAATTGGAGTTACAAATCAATGGGTCAATAAATCTCATTTAACTCCAATGAAGAATATGAAACCTATGAAATTAAATAGGATTTCATCTCATGCCAAACATATGCCAAATTTTGTGTCAAGGGTGAGACCGCGTTCGCGACATGAATTTACGAGACGGTCTAACCCACCTATCACGGGTTTCGATCGTTCGCGCGACTAAATTAACGCAAGCTTGTAGGAGTCCGAATAGATACTAATTTTTGTGTACGACTTTATCGGGACGTCTCGATGAATTGAGTCCACTCAATGAAAATTTCCAACACTTTATTGATACATGGTTTGCAATTAACATTTTAGTGTGTGCATAGTGAGATTGAGTTGTATATAGCGATATTGGGTTGTGCATAGTCGTTGGGTGTCCATAGTCAAATATGATGTGTCCATCACACCACTCTAAATTTATCAACCTCTTGAAAAAAAGTAAGGTAAGGTTTGTTAGGCTCCGCTCAAGATAGTCCACTAAGGCTCATCAAGGTGTGGAATGGCCTTATGTAGTATCTCCAGCGTAGAGCTCTAACCTTAGTGACGCGTAACTCATTGGGTCGTTCTGAGTCGGTCCTGATACGCGCGGACATATATTAATAATAAACCTAACAATCTTCTCATATATCCGCGGTAAATCCGACGTCAGAATAGGGTTGGTGTATGTAGTGTTCAACCAATTCAACTCAATACACAATCATGTCCGCAAGCACCTGTTATAACATATTGGACTGAAAGGAAACAAAAGTATGTATGCACGCATAAGAATAAAATATAAACTCAGCCGCATCACATCATAGTCAAAAGTACAATCAGAGAAACAGGTATCAGAACATCTAATGTTTCGTGATCAGCAGAAGAGCAAATAATAGTCCAAACAAAACAGGTAAAAGGAAGAGAGCTAAAACAGTGCTCTAAGCCAAAGAAAGAAAACCAAAACAAACACTCTAGAAGCCATCGTCCAACAGATCTTGTCAGGATCCCAATCTGCACGTGCTCCTCCTACAACAACAACTCCTGTAATTTCCAACAGAGAACTTCATTCAGAATGAATTCAACCATGGAAAATGTACATGTATCTAGTTCTACATATAAGAACGTAGTACTTTAATTTAGCTTAAGAGGGCATTCATGTAGAGTATTTTAGGTTCAACCACAGAATCTATTAACTGTTTCCAAACGAAATGATTTCAGACTTCTGGACAACACAGCTATATCTGTGTTCATATATGTGATGTCATGGTTACTGTTCTTCTAAAGTTGGTTGGAACTCATCAAATGTGGAATGGAACCAAACAACAGGAGAAGATCCAAAACAGGTCGGATCATGTTATCAGATGTGGAATAACACTCTCCTCCAAGTTAAGGAAGACGAATCTGAATAAGGTTGTTAACATCAAATGTGGAATGAAAAAACTAACTAGATTCGTACTCAGTAACAAAAATATCAACGGAGCACAACATGCTTGATTTGACAAAGGAAAGTGATGAAATCAAAACATTTGGACTAAGGCTGATCTCAAATCACCTTGAGTCTCATTTCACCCATTGTTTTGATTGAACGATCTCTAGACATTACTTTCGTCAATGGATCAGCTGGATTTATCCTTTGATCGCATATCGACCAAAGTAATAATGTCATGTTCTTTCAGATAATTCAAAAGAGTGTGTCTCAGTCGTACATGTCGTCTCTTAGTATTAAAGAGGACATTCTTAACAACTTGGATGACTGCCTGATTATCACAGTACAGGCTTAAAGAATTGACTTGATGTCTATACAAGGGAATATCTAAAATCAAATTCCTGATCCAGTCTGCATCTTCACCAGTTGAAGCTAAGACAAACAACTCGGCTTCCATAGACGACACGGCTATACACGTCTGTCTTTTGGACTTCTAAGTAACTGCAGCGCCACCCAAGGTGAATATAAATCCACTTATGGACTTGCTGTTTCCAACTTCTGAACACCAAGAGGCATCAGAGTACCCTTCCAAAGTAGGAGGGTGACTAATGTAGCACAAAACGTGATCTTTAGTACATTTCAGGTACCTCATCAGTCGGTCTAAGGCATCCCAATGCTCTTTGCCTGGACTACTGGTAAAGTGGCTCAGCATGCCTACAGAGAAGGCAATATTTGGTCTAATACAACTTGTGGCGTACATGAGACAACCAATGATTTTTGAGTACTTTACTTGATCAACGTTTGTCCCTTCATTCGGACTCAGCTTGACGTTCAGATCAATTGGTATTTCAATGGGCCTACAATCTTTATAACCCCAGGTAGAGAGAATCTACTCTATGTAATGAGCTTGACTTCGAGTGACACGTCCCTTGTCTACTCTAACTTCTATACCTAATAGGGTATCAACAGGACCAAGGTCCTTCACATCAAACGCTTTTGCGAGAGCGGACTTAATATCCCTCACAGCAGCAAGGTCAGACCCCAGAATTAACATGTCATCCGCATATATGCATATGATGACTGTTTGGTTTGACCTTTAGCGGTAATAGAGACACTTGTCTGAGAGACTGGACTGAAATCCAACGCTCTTTACCACTTGATCAAACTTTACGTGTCACATCTTAGGCGCTTGTTTAAGTCCATAAATGGATTCATCTAGCTTGCACACTTTATTATTTAGATCTGTATATACATAACTTTCAGGTTGTGTCATGTAGATCTCTTCATTAAGCTTTCCATTCAAGAAGGCTGTCTTCACATCCATCTGATGAACTATAAAATTCTCGATAGAAGCTTGGGTAAGAAGAATCCTAATAGTGGATAGGTGACACGCAGGTGAATAGACGTCAAAGTAGTCAATTCCCTACTGTTATTTATAGCCTTTAGCGACTAGTCGTGCTTTATATCTTGTTATGGACCCATCACTGTGCAATTTCTTCTTTAATACTCACTTGCATCCCAGGACTTTAGCTCCTTTCGGTAGGTCTACTAGATGTCAGGTATTGTTTTATAGCAGCGAGTTCATCTTATCATCGATGGCTTCTGCCCATATTAACGCATGTCTAGATCTCATCGCTTCCTGATAGGAGAATGAATCATCCTCTAAGTGGTAGATGACGAAATTCTCACCAAAATTCTTAGAGATTCTATCTTTTGTAGATACTCTAAGAGGAACAGGTTCCACCTCTATAGGTTGAGGAGCAGTGCCAGAGGGGTCAGCTTCAGGTTCTATAGTAGATTCTGAGATCATGTTAGTAGACCCGGAGACGGTCAAGCCATGATCTTTGATAAATTTGTGCTCAAAGAAAATAGCATCTCTAGACTCTATCACTGAATTAGTGGATAGATCCAGAAACTCGTCAGTTGCACTGGCTTATGCACTTCCTAGATAGACATAGGTTATCGTTTTAGGTCCCACCTTAGGTCTCCTAAGATCTTGTATGCGCGCATAGGCGATACAACCCTAAATCTTAAGAGTGCCATATCTACAAGGATAGTCGTGCCACAACTCATACGGAGTAGAACTGAGCTTTGAGTGAGACACTCTATTCAGAATGTGATTCGCAGTAAGGACTGTTCCCCCCCCCCCCCCCCCAAAGGTATTAGGCATGTCAGCGGTCAGGAGCATAGAATTTAACATTTCTGTCAAAGTTTTATTTTTACGCTCAGCAATGCCATTCGATTGAGGTGAGTAAGGAGCTGTAGTTTCAAGGATTATGCCCTCAGAGGCACAAAACTCCTTAAACCCAGTTGCAGTGTATTCTCCTCCTCGATCACTTCTAAGTCTCTTAATCTTTGAATTTAACTGATTTTCTACCCGAGATTTGAAGATCTTAAAGGTCTCGAATGTCTCGTCTTTCGATTTCAATAGGTAAACATGACAAAATCTAAAAAAATCGTCGATGAAGGTAATTGGATACTTCATTCCCCCTCTAGTGGCATGGCTATGAAAGGCACAGAGGTCGGAATGAATCAAATCCAGAAGTTGTGTGCTCCTAGAAACGGTCTTGTATGGGTTTCTAGTTATTTTGGTCTGGGCACAAACCTCGCACCTATCAAATCGAATAGAAAAATCTAACGGAATATTGTGACTCTTAGCTAGATCGCGTATCTTCTTATAGTGAACGTGTCCAAGTCTATTATGTAGTAGCTTTGGATCTATCTGAGACGAACTCACTTGATTTATGCACTCGTTTTCTAGGCTAAGTCAATACATTCTATTGATTAGGTAAGCGCAATCAAAGTAGTGTGAATTAACAGTTAGTGTTATTCTACCGTTTATGGTTGTGAAAGACATTCCAGACTTATCTAATAAACTCATAGAAATTAATTTTTTTGTTAAATTAGGGATTACTTTAAATTTTGTAAAATTAAAATTTTACCTGAAGAGAAGACTAACTCTGTCGTCCCAGCATGAGTAACATCAGTCTCTCCTCCATTGCAGTTCTCAACTCTATCTCGGACTGCTCTGACCTCTGAGAGAAGACTTCTGTCATTCGTAACATGACATGTAGCACCGCTCAAAAGACGACTGCGGTGATTACTCTCAATCTTAGCCATGAAGGACTTGGGATCAAAGTTGTCGACCACCATGTTCGTCACTTATTGTGGGCTTCATCCTTCTGCTTCTTTGGACCCTTGCATTCAGCAACCCAGTGACCTCACTTGCTGCAGTTGTGGCATTTGCCCTTCTTCCTTTTGAGAGAAGACTTTTTGACCGCCAACTGGGCAGGGGTGTCACCCTTAGATGTCGGGGACATCCGAGAAGGCCTATTAGGTCAAGAAATGAAGTTGACAGCCTGTGAGGTCTGAACAACCTGCTCCGTACATTTTCCAGCGATGTTCTGGTCCTCAATGTGGATGAACCTTTTGAGTTCATCCAGAGTGATCTTCTCCTTCCGCCTATGCATTTCGGTCTTGAAGGTCAGCCACTCCGTAGGCAGATTGCTCAGAATCATATATATAAATAGATTGTCGTCCATCTTCGACTGATCGTCTTCCAGCTTGTGACACGAGTTCTCCAGCTCTATGATCTGGAAAGTGATCGGCAAGTTCGCTTTGAGGTAGAAGTTGAAGAACTTCTCCCCAATGAGCGACTTTGATTGTACCTCCTCCTTCTAGAAATGCGCGTTGAGACGATCCTAGATCTCCTTTGCGGTCTTGTAGGAATGGTAGGTCAGTGCGAGACGAGGATTAAGGGAATTCAGCAGGTAATCCCTGCAGAAGCCCTCATCCTTGTTCCACTAGTATTCGTCTACGCCCTTGCCGGACGAAGCAAAGTCACTATGAACAGTGTAGAAGATGTCGTGTTCCTTTATTCCTAGTTGGACTTGAATTTTCCAACTGAGGAAATCAGAGGTGTCGAACGATTGCAATTTGATAGTGTCGAGCGCGCTCTTCTTTGACATCGTACTAGATTCAAAATAAAAATAGAAAATTCTAGAACGAGGTTACATGAGTCGTGCATAGATGAGTCGGGCACTTCAGATCCAATCTAGACATTTTTGTGTGTTCTCACCGACTGAGATCAGTTACTGCAGACTTTATTCGATCCGCAATCTTCCACTTGATCTGCTCCAAACAAACCAGAGGCAACGGTGCACGACCAAGAGAAGTCTCCTCCTTTAGATCAAACTAGATCTCTCCCGCCAATCGACAACAAGGTAAATCCTTGACACTCAAGCAACAGATCTGGAGAAGAACTCTAGGGAGATCAACAGAGAAGCAGATCGATCAAGGCTGCGATCTGGCAGTATCTGCAGGCGACCAGGACAAGGAGATCGACAGAGAAGCAAATCTGGAAGCGCCAGATCTTAGCAACAGCGTATGGACCTCCTTCAGATAACACGAGGTCGGCGACTAAGAAAATTGTGTGACTCGCGATCTGGATTCGAGCGACGATCTAGAAAGAGCCGACTAAGAGAGAAACACAGGGTTCCTCAGATCTGTCCCCTTACCGATCTGCGACAACAATGACGTAGAAGAAACACAGGAACTACGCGAGTGGAGAAGAAGCACAGGAACTGCACGAGCGGCTTCATGTAGATCGCGAAAGAACTACGTGAGCGGCTTCGGGTAGATCGCGAAAGAACACAAAAGTGCCGGCGGAATCATCTGTGTAGAAACGGGAGCGGAAATCCTAAGCCAATATCTTGAGAATGTTAAGCTCCGTTCAAGATAGTCCACTAAGGCTCATCAAGGTGTGGAATGACCTTATGTAGTATCTGTTGGGAATAGTGCCCAACAGTGTTCTTGATTTGAAGAAATGCTCTGCTCAATGATAAATGCAAGTTGTATTTAATGTCCCTCTAGTTCATGCTTGGAGAGATCAACAATATATAAAGTACTTTAGTTATTTCACTAAGTACTATATCGTCGAGAAGAATAGGAGATGTTGTTGACAAAGTATGCATGTCGTCATGATGATGAGCAAAGCAAAAGCTGAGATTTGGCGAGTTCGTCGAACGAAGAATGAAGTTCGTCGAACGAAGAACGAAGTTCGTCGAACGCAAAGACAGGACAAGCAAACGCTGGGACTTGGCGAGTTCGTCGAACGCAGAATGTTGTTCGTCGAACGAAGAATGAAGTTCGTCGAACGCAGAGATGGGACATAAGAATGAAGTTCGTCGAAAGCAGAGTGATGTTCATCGAACGCAGAATGAAGTTCGTCGAACGCAGAGAAGTCATGAAGATATCAAAGGAAGGAATGTCGTCGAGAAGATGCAGTATCGTCGACATCAACAAAGTAGCCTTGTCGTCGAGAAAAACAGACATCGTCGTAAAGAAGGCATGACGTCGAGAAGACTGAAGAAGGATAGCTGAAGACAAGCAGTTGCTAAGGCTTAGTCCGTCGACATGATATCGCTCATGTCGTCGAAAGAACAAAGTGATTACGATGACAAACTATAAGAAAGAAGATTACGTCGACACAGTCAGAGATAGCATATCGCCGTATATGCAGAAACGTCAGGATATCTCGTATCGTCGAAATATCAATATCAGAGGCAGAAGCTAGAAGACTTGGAGATCTACCAAGGTCTAAGACATCGACAAAGTCCTGTCGTCGAGATATTATCCATATCGTCGTGATGCTGCCAGTATCGACATGAAGCTGAAAATGTCGTCGAGACGGAATTCAAATATTGCGGACGCGCTGTCAGCATTTAATGTCGCCGCCTGATTGTCCAATCAACGCGTGCTCTTAAGGAATGAGCGTCTAACATTAAAGGACATCATATGAGACCGTTGGGAGTCTCGCAGTCTTATAAAAGAGATAAGAGGTTGCCCTAGAAAAAAAAACGAATGTGAGAGAAAAAGAATCTCACCGTTGCTGCGGAGAAGAAGAAGAAAAAGTAGAGAACAAGAATTAAGAGTTCTCAGAAGAATCAGTCATTTCCATTGACTGATAAGTAGTCGATCAACATCAGGCAAAAGAAGAGGAGGCTGAAGAAGATCCAGTGCTAAAAACGACAAATCAAGAAGCATCTTCTTCAAGTCTAAGAAGTCGATCTCCATCAGGCTAAGAAGTCGATCTCCATCAGGCTAAGTTGCCGATCTCCATCAGGCAGAAGAAGCAGTTGTCATCACTGTAATTTCATTGTTGTAAGGCTTGCGGGCCTAACCGTCTAGCTTGAGGGATGGAGAGCTATGAGGCTTGAGGGCCAGGGCAGTGGACTTGCGGGTGGGTCCGACACCGTTTAGCTTGAGGGCTGGAGAGCTGTGAGGCTTGAGGGCCAGGGCAGTGGACTTGCGGGTCCGACATCGTCTAGCTTGAGGGCTGGAGAGCTGTGAGGCTTGAGGGCCAGGGCAGTGGACTTGCGGGTCTAATCTTGTCGAGCTTGAGGGCTTGGGTGCAGTAAGGGCTTGCGGGCTTAGGCTGTAGGCACAGGACTTGCGGGCCTGTGTTGTGTAGGGCTTGAGAGCCTAAGTGTCGAGCTTGCGGGCTCGGGTGAAGTAGGGGCTTGCGGGCCTAGGCTATAGGGCTTGCGGGGCCATGTTGTAAGGCTTGCGGGCCTGAAGATTTGGCGGAGTTTGCCGAGCCTAGCACACTGCTAGGTAGGCGCAGAGGGAAAGATGACTACTCAAGACACCCTGTCTTGAGGAACCTCTATAAGTTCTTGCGTGTTTTCTGTGTTGTGCTTTATAACTTATAGATCTATTAATCAGAAATTTAGAACTAAAGGGGATAAAGTAATTTGAACCCCCCCCCCCTAGGTGATAAGTTGACACCCAATAAACAACAGTATCTCCAGCGTAGAGCCCTAACCCTAGTGACACGTAACTCATTGGGTCGTTCCGAGTCGGTCCTGATACGCGCGAACATATATTAATAATAAATCTAACAAAGTTTGCCTACAGTTCACCTTTGTGGTGGGACATTTTCCCGAACCCTCACCGCGTGAGAATGTTTTGGGCATCGGGGTGCACTTTTTTTTCATAACTAAATTATCATAATTGTATATCAGCTTAATTGTGATTTTATAGAATAAGATAAGAATAATTAAGGGTCCGTTCATTTCAACGATATTTGTATTTAAGAATTGACTTTAGATTGAAAACTAATTTTTGAAGGGATTGACATTAAAACAGTAATTTAAATGTTGTTGTTCGGCACATAATGACTATGCCATAGAGATTGACATTCATAATTTTGTAGGTCGTTTGCAGGATAACTTTCCATCATAGGAATTGATATGTGCATATTTTTAATAATATTCAAATCAATTACAGTAAGAATGACAACAATGTATGTTGACGTGTTTTTTTACCAGACGCTGGTTTTTTTTGCGCGGGCGCAAGTTTATTGTCTGAACGCCGTTTTTTTCGCCCGAATGCGCATTTTTTCGTCGGGGTGCACATTTATCGTCTGACGCGCGTTTTATCGCTCGTTCACGTGTTTTTCGTTGAGCGCGCATTTTTCGCCCGGTCACGCGTTTTTCTCCCGAGCGTGCACTTTTCGCCCGGACGCTCTTTTTTCCTCGGGCGCGCATTTTTCGTCCGGACGCGCGTTTATCGCATGGGCGAAAAAATGCGCACCCGGTCGAAAAAATCGTGTTGGGCGAAAAACGCTCGCCAGGGCGAATAACGTGCGCACGAGCGAAAAAAGAATGTCAGGCAAAAAAACACGCACAACAAAATCTTAAAACCACGCACTCGAGCTCGAGGAGTCAAAAGAAGTGCTATATTCACAATTCCGGAATTAACAATCTCAAAATCCACCGCATGACATAAACATTGAATCAGGGGTTTTCTAGGTTTACTCGAACATAGTTGTTTTTGGTCCCGAAGCCAATGTCTTCTTAAAACTTTTCATACAAACAACAGAATTGACTTGAATTGGCCGAAAGCCAATTCTTGAATATTAATATTGTTGAAACGAACGGACCATAAAAATTATTTAAAAATAAGAGATGGAAATCACCTCTAGATTGTGTGATAGTTTGCCAAATATTGTGCAAGAGGGATATTGTGCCCCCAGTTCTAGTGAATGAGAAAAAAACAAGGCTCTGTAAACACCAGATTTCAATAAGGATGAGGCTTTGAGAATCCGACCGAATATCAAATCCGTGAAACGGAAGGTTCAAGGTTGAGTGCGGAGTAAAAAAACCAAGGCCTTGGTATAATAACATTTTAGAGGCATATATCACAAAGAGCGTTGTTAACCGCATGCCGATTTTGGCTGTATGCAGGTCAGAATATCAAAATAATAGTCTCATTTTTCTTTATCAACCTGCATGCCCTAAATCCTCGCGTCGCTACTCCCGTCCGCTCGATGATGCACTCGCCAGCCCCGCCGCTTCGTTTGTCGGCATCTCTTTTGCTCTACTCATCGCTGGGTTTGTTGAAGCTATGGTTCAGGTTACAATGGAGAGGGAGAAGGTACCTTAGAAAATTGCTTCTTGCATCCTCTTGGGACGATCCCCTCTTTTGCCTTCCACTGAAACCTTCAACCGAAGCCCCCTCTTGAATCTTTCCCCCTCTTATTATGAGCTCTCCCAACCTTAATGTCGGGCCGTCATTTTTTCCTCTGGTTCACACCCACAGTCCGAGAACAGAGCCTCGAAAGCTCTCAAATGGAGCAAAATACAGAGGACATATTTTTTTAACCTCTCAGAAATTATTTCTAATCTCAAACTCTTGATTTTTTCATAGAATGACCTCATTTTTTTCTAATATATGACTATATTGGTCCCAAACTCTTTAGCAATTTTTTTTTATAATGGTTGGTGAAAATTTTTATATTCAAAATTATATTTTTAGTTGATTTTGCTTTGTTTTTTTATTTTTATAGGAATATGAAGATCATGACTATCAATGAGGACAAAATTAATGATTTTTTGTTTAGAACAATTTGCTTTTTGCTGAAATTTATGATATAGTTCTATGATTTTTTTTATAGAAATTTAAGTTAGGTGCGTTTAACATTATTGCAGTGCAATTAATAATTTTAGTCATTTTTAACAAAACATCAGAAAGTGTGATGTCTTTACCAAATCGGTATATCTAGCCAAAAATATGACGTGACTTTAATAATTCGCTTAAATAAAGTTATCTGGTTGATATTAATGTGATGTATAAAATAATCTTAATAAAAAAGTCAACTTGATGATATTAATGTGATCTACTGATCTATAAAATATTCGTCAAAGAAATTCTTATATTCCAGATACAGTGTCTCGCTCTCGGATCAGATACCCTTCTCCAAATCCTACGTGGTGAGACTCCATGATCTCCATCTGATTGCCACGTGTTTGGATCCCACCCGTCTCGCGGAACGACGCTGCATCCGCCGAAAGTTCCGAAACCCCCAATCATCCATAAATACTCACAACTCCGAGAGCAATTTTTTCGTACGCCAAGCGTATATCACTTATATACACGTGGATTTTAAAAAACTGAATTTAAGATCTTATTTGTCTAAAAACTATAAAATCATTTGTCCGGACATTGTTGCTTTTGAAAATCCTGTTGCAATATTTTTTCTGGCTTTTTGGCACTTTGCACCCCCGAAATATGGGATTTTGGCACTTTGCATCCCGAAGTTTTAAAATTGGCACTTTGCACCACCCAATTCAAGATTTCTGGCATTTTGCACCCCTATAGCTGAATTTTCAAGGATATTTAGGTCCGGACATCAGTAAAAATGCTAAATTTTTATTGCACATTGTACCGAATTTTGTCAAATTTATATTTACACATCAAAAATGTTAAATTTCTATTGCTGTCCGGACTTAAATATTCTTGGAAATTCGGCCAGTAGGCGCAAAGTGCCAGAAATTTTGAATTGAGAGATGCAAAGTGCCAATTTTAAAAATTAAAAATGCAAAATGTCAAAACCCCATATTTCAAGATTGCGAAGTACCAAAAAGCCCTTTTTTTCTTAAAATCTAGTCGTCCGATAAACAATCTAACAGTCCTCAATCAACACCATAATTAAGAAATATACGCTGAGCATTTACAAAAAAAAAAAAAATCGAGCTACAGACTGTAGTGGCGTGCAGGCCTTGAAGCGGCGCCGAGCGGCGCTCCCATAACCAGGGACCCAAAATTTGTAGATTTTTATCTCCTCCTCGCGGTGCGTTCTAATCTCCGTGTTTACTTGTTCATTTGCTCTGTTCAATGCGCTACTGTTTTTTTTTTTTCATTTTGTTTCATGGGTTTAGGGTGAAGAGAGGCTAGTTGAGTGGATTCGATCGGCTCTTTTCTACTAAATATCTTTGGAGCCAGCCGTCGGTGTTGCCGCTGCTCCCGGATCTTGAAATGTAGGGTTATTATAGCTTCCCTCTTTCTTTCAATTGGGAGACTTAGTTTGAAGTTTGTGGGTTCTGTTAGATCTAAAGTACTCCCCAGGTTTAGGTTTAGAGTTCTCCATCTCTCAAGATATTGAAACTCTGATGCCGTACTGCCTTATTTGATATTCACTTATTTAGTATATGTTCCAAAGATGTTTAGTAATATTTATTACGATTTTACATGTTCTTTGTTGAATTCTTATTCCTGCAAATCCTCTAAACCCACCTAAATTTGCTTTACAGTGGGAAATCTCTGAATTGTTTACATTCTGCCACCTTTATTCCATGATGTTATCCGTTGAAAAAGAGCCTCCATCAACAACATAATTAAAGTGTTCTATTGAGTAGGATTTCAGTCATTGATATGCTTGGGATATGCTCAGTGTCCATTAAGTAGCATCCTTATATTCTCACTGTAGCAGTCTTATTGATTATTTTAGCATCTCTCTGCTACCTATAAGCAGTTGTGTAAATTAGAGAATGTGGCATATAATTTTTCGTGAAAAACCTTTGGAGCGAGAAATTTACAGAGGATAGTTTAGTTGCATAGTGTTTGTTATTTGTGGAAAATCAGTATAAAGGAGGCTTGCCTCCACGTAATTAGGGGGGATTTTGTACAACTTGCCTCCTAGTGAATTGAGATGCTGGTCTTTAAGGAATACACGTTTATGATATAGGTCCTACGACACATGTAAGTATGCATCTGTGATTTAGATCTCGTGTATAAGGGGCTGCGATCGGGCGGAGGCGTCCGCCGCACCAAACAAGCCCTAAGAATTATTTCATGGCACACAAAAATTACTGAATTTATGCAAGGAGCTTCATGTAAAATATCGCACGGCTTGGTAAGAAGACAATGGCATGCAATGAACATCATGTGCTTTAGTATTCGCAGAAGTCCTTGAAGTTAGGAGGCTAGATATATGAAGTGAATATCATACATAAAAAAGTTTAATCAAGTTGCCAATCGCAAGGGCATTTAGAACCAAATGACAAACTTGTTGTCAAGACCACCTATTACCTAGATGATTATGATGCTACAAGTGGTGATTATTTTGATTTGTATTTGAGAGACACAACTTCAAGGAAGTCTTCAAAAGCAAAACAAAACTCCAGAAGAAGGGATATACATCGAGCATAGTAGGGCACCGAGTAAAATGTCTATAAGAAACCGACTCTTTCTGAGCGTCATGTGCTTTAGTATTCACAGATGTCGTTGAAGTTAACAAGCTAGGTATTTTAAGTGGATATCTTACACAAAAATGTTTAACCAAATTGTTAAGTACAAAAGTTGCATTTATAACCAAATGATCGTTGTCGAGATCATGTATTACCTATTGATAGTTGTTATGCTGCACTCAACTCTACATGGTGATTATTATTGTTGAAACCGGCAACTTGGTGAACAAGTCTCGGTCTCTGTGGAGTTCGGGGCCCTCAACAAGCTGAGGGGCGACCAACACTTACTCCCCCCAAGGGAGAGCTCTAGGTTGAAGGTTGAGGCACTATGAACTGGACCAAGGGCTCGGCGAGGAGGTCCCGCCACATACTCGGAAGATCTTTAGGCGCTTCCCCTCCCAAGCCAATGCCGGGCTTGGGCACCACTGGAGGCTCTCCTCACCCCACTAGAGAGAGACCTGGGGAGGGAGAGGGAGAGAGAGCTAGCCTAGGATAAGCTTGCCTCCAAATGGTGCCCCTTGGTCCTATTTAAAGGATTTCTGGATTTGGGCTGCAAATAGCCACAAACTGGTCCGCGAAATTACCAAAATACCCTCGGAAATGGCCTGCAGATAGCCAAATCCTGCTGTTCTGGAGTGCTAAACGCAGACCAATCCCTCCCCCCGGAACTGGGCGAGAGGGGGTACCTCGCGGGGCTCAGCGAGCCCCCTAACTGGGGCTGGGCGAGACCCAGGGGTCGGCCTCCCCCTGCTGGTCTCGCCCCCCTATAGGGGCGGGGGCGAGGGGGGCCGGAGGCCTCCTCCCCTCGCCCCCCTGCTTGGGCTGGGCGAGACCCAGCCAGGGTCGGCCCCCTGGCTGGTCTCATCCCCCTGCTGCTGGGGGCGCGGGGCGAGAGGAGCTCGCCCCCTGCTGGGGGCGAGTGGAGCTCGCCCCCCCTAACCTTGGGGCGGGGCCAGTGGAGCTCGCCCCCCCTATCCTTGGGTTGGGGCGAGTGGAGCTCGCCCCCCCTTACCCCCCTGGGGTCTCGCCCCACTGCTGCTGGGGGCACGGGGCGAGAGGAGCTCGCCCCCTGCTGGGGGCGAGTGGAGCTCGCCCCCCTAACCTTGGGGCGGGGCGAGTGGAGCTCGCCCCCCCTATCCTTGGGTTGGGGCGAGTGGAGCTCGCCCCCCCTTACCCCCCTGGGGTCTCGCCCCACTGCTACTGGGGGCACGGGGGTGAGAGGAGCTCGCCCCCCCTTGCCTTGGGGCGGGGCGAGTGGAGCTCGCCCTCCCTAACCTTGGGGCGGGTCGAGTGGAGTTCGCCCCCCCTAACCTTAGGGCAAGGCGAGTGGAGCTCGCCCCCCCTATCCTTGGGGCGGGGCGAGTGGAGCTCGCCCCCCCCCCCCCCCGCCCTTACCCCCCTTGGGTCTTGCCCCACTGCTGCTGGGGGCGAGGGGATCTCGCCCCCCCCTTGCTCGCCTCCTTCACGGGCGGGGCGAGCGGGAGGTCTCTACCTCCATCGCCCGCCCTCCTCTCCCCCTGCTTTGGTTCATATTGAAGAACGATGTTCTAAAATACTTCTTGTGTCTCGAGAACCTACTCGGCGAATACAGAGTTGTACACAATCCCCGCTTTTTTCGAGCGAGGTACACGCTCGGAAAGAAATGTCCAACCCTGCATATTCGACGAGTGTCGTTGGAAATCCGGCTAACGGAGCTACTTTGCGAAAAAACATACAGCCTCCTCGAGTGGTCCTCCAACCCTGCTGGCTACCGAGAGCCCGGCTAGCGGGCCAGCATCGGGGCTAAGGTCGACACACTCTAGGAGCCGAGCTCAACCAGAGGTGAATACAAGGTCGACACACTCTAGGAGCCAGGCTCAACTAGAGGTGGATACAAGGTCGACACACTTTAGGAGCCAAGCTCGACTAGAGGTGGATTCAAGGTCGACACACTCTAGGAGCCAGGCTCAACTAGAGGTGGATTCAAGGTCGACACACTCTAGGAGCCAGGCTCAGCTAGAGGTGGATTCAAGGTCGACACACTCTAGGAGCCAGGCTCAACTAGAGGTGGATTCAAGGTCGACACACTCTAGGAGCCAGGCTCAACTAGAGGTGGATTCAAGGTCGACACACTCTAGGAGCCAGGCTCAGCTAGAGGTGGATTCAAGGTCGACACACTCTAGGAGCCAGGCTCAGCTAGAGGTGGATTCAAGGTCGACACACTCTAGGAGCCAGGCTCAGCAAGAGGTGGATTCAAGGTCGACACACTCTAGGAGCCAGGCTCAGCTAGAGGTGGAGTATTTTCCTTCCTGCCCCGAGCAGTTCCCGGACCCGCCAGCTAGGTGGGAGCCTGGTCAGCGGGCCAGTGTCGGGGCTAACCTTTGAAACTTTTGGAACCTACTGCCGAGTGAGCCTTCGGACCTGCCAGCTAGATGAGAGCCTGGACAACAGGTCTGCTCGGGGCCAACCTTTGAAAACTTGGAACCTGCCGCCGAGTGAGCCTTCGGACCTGCCAGCTAGATGAGAGCCTGGTCAGCGGGTCTGCTCGGGGCCAACCTTTGAAACATAGAACCTGCCACCGAGTGAACCTTCGGACCTGCCAGCTAGATGAGAGCCTGGTCAGCGGGTCTGCTCGGGGCCAACCTTTGAAAACTTGGAACCTGCCGCCGAGTGAGCCTTCGGACCTGCCAGCTAGATGAGAGCCTGGTCAACGGGTCTGCTCGGGGCCAACCTTTGAAAACTTGGAACCTGCCGCCGAGTGAGCCTTCGGACCTGCCAGCTAGATGAGAGCCTGGACAGCGGGTCTGCTCGGGACCAACCTTTGAAAACTTGGAACCTGCCGCCGAGTGAGCCTTCGGACCTGCCAGCTAGATGAGAGTCTGGTCAGCGGGTCTGCTCGGGGCCAACCTTTGAAAACTTGGAACCTGCCGCCGAGTGAGCCTTCGGACCTGCCAGCTAGATGAGAGCCTGGACAGCGGGTCTGCTCGGGGCCAACCTTTGAAACATAGAACCTGCCACCGAGTGAGCCTTCGGACCTGCCAGCTAGGTGAGAGCCTGGACAGCGGGTCTGCTCGGGGCCAACCTTTGAAACATAGAACCTGCCACCGAGTGAGCCTTCGGACCTGCCAGCTAGATGAGAGCCTGGTCAGCGGGTCTGCTCGGGGCCAACCTTTGAAAACTTGGAACCTGCCGCCGAGTGAGCCTTCGGACCTGCCAGCTAGATGAGAGCCTGGTCAGCGGGTCTGCTCGGGGCCAACCTTTGAAACATAGAACCTGCCACCGAGTGAGCCTTCGGACCTGCCAGCTAGGTGAGAGCCTGGACAGCGGGTCTGCTCGGGGCCAACCTCTGAAACATAGAACCTGCCACCGAGTGAGCCTTCGAACCTGCCAGCTAGATGAGAGCCTGGTCAGCGGGTCTGCTCGGGGCCAACCTTTGAAACCTTGGAACCTGCCGCCGAGTGAGCCTTCAGACCTGCCAGCTAGATGAGAGTCTGGTCAGCGGGTCTGCTCGGGGCCAACCTTTGAAACATAGAACCTGCCACCGAGTGAGCCTTCGGACCTGCCAGCTAGGTGAGAGCCTGGACAGCGGGTCTGCTCAGGGCCAACCTCTGAAACATAGAACCTGCCACCAAGTGAGCCTTCGAACCTGCCAGCTATATGAGAGCCTGGTCAGCGGGTCTGCTCGGGGCCAACCTTTGAAAACTTGGAACCTGCCGCCGAGTGAGCCTTCGGACCTGCCAGCTAGATGAGAGCCTGGTCAGCGGGTCTGCTCGGGGCCAACCTTTGAAACATAGAACCTGCCACCAAGTGAGCCTTCGGACCTGCCAGCTAGGTGATAGCCTGGACAGCGGGTCTGCTCGGGGCCAAGTATTTTTTGAAAAACTTTCATTATATTGACCATCCGAGTACATGTGAGAACACTAGACATGGAAATGAAACATTACATTACATATGCTTAAAGGCAGAAAAAACTAAGTATGGAGACCAAATTTGGTCTCCTACTCCCGGGCCTGGTCCTCCTCGACCTCTCCTGGTGGTTGATGTTGGTGCCTTGGATCCCTTGCCTTCTTCAGTTTCAAGAACTCAGGGCAGGCGGACGTCGCGTGACCCTCCTCATCGTGAAAGTCACGGTAAGGTAACCCCACTCGGATGCCCCTTCTTCCTCCCGTGCGGTTCCTTCTTCCTCTTTGGCCGATCGCCATGGTTTGCTGGGGCGGTGGAGGGGGTGTCCTCTGCCCCTGCCTCCACCTCGGGCGGTTGGATCTTTTCCTTTTGAAGTCCTCCTTTCTTTGCTCTCGCGGAGCCGACTTGCGGGCCTTTGCGCCCGTCGGGCTATCGGATGGCCGCCACCCAAGGTGGTCTCGCCCACCAACATTCACTCGACTCCTTTTGGAGCGGGGCGAGTGGGGGCCTGATGCCTCCCCGCTCGCCCCCCTCTGGAGCCGGGCGAGACGGGGTTTGACACCTCCCCTCTCGCCCCCTTGGGTCTCGGCGAGTGGGGGTCGAGGACCTCCCCACTCGCCCACTTGGGTCTCGGCGAGTGGGGGTCGAGGACCTCCCCACTCGCCCCCTTGGGTCTCGGCGAGTGGGGGTCGAAGACCTCCCCACTCGCCCCCTTGGGTCTCGACGAGTGGGGGTCGAGGACCTCCCCACTCGCCCACATGGGTCTCGGCGAGTGGGGGTCGAGGACCTCCCCACTCGCCCACTTGGGTCTCGGCGAGTGGGGGTTGAGGACCTCCCCACTCGCCCCCTTGGGTCTCGGCGAGTGGGGGTCGAGGACCTCCCCACTCGCCCACTTGGGTCTCGACGAGTGGGGGTCGAGGACCTCCCCACTCGCCAACTTGGGTCTCGGCGAGTGGGGGTCGAGGACCTCCCCACTCGCCCGCTTCCGGCACCTCTTCCCCGGATGCCTGGCCGAGGATGCTCTCGCCCACCTGCTGAGGTGAGGCCTCCAGACCATTTTCTCTCCTTTTGCCTTCGACTATCATGGCAAAAGCAACCTGGAAGGTCTGCCAGACCTCTTGCTTGAAATCTTCGATCATCTCCAACGTCACCCCAGCCACCGGAGGCTGCGAGTGACCTGGGTCGGAACTTCCTCTACCTCCGTCCCTGGAACTCATCTTGAGAGTTTCTTGAATCGGTCACACTCCACGCTCACCGCACCAAAAATGGTTAAACCGGCAACTTGGTGAACAAGCCTCGGTCTCTGTGGAGTTCGGGGCCCTCAGCAAGCTGAGGGGCGACCAACACTTACTCCCCCCAAGGGAGAGCTCTAGGTTGAAGGTTGAGGCACTATGAACTGGACCAAGGGCTCGGCGAGGAGGTCCCACCACATACCCGGAAGATCTTTAGAGCGCTTCCCCTCCCAAGCCAATGCCGGTCTTGGGCACCACTGGAGGCTCTCCTCACCCCACTAGAGAGAGACCTGGGGAGGGAGAGGGAGAGAGAGCTAGCCTAGGATAAGCTTGCCTCCAAATGATGCCTCTTGGTCCTATTTAAAGGATTTCTGAATTTGGGCTGCAAATAGCCACAAATTGGTCCGCGAAATTACCAAAATACCCTCGGAAATGGCTTGCAGATAGCCAAATCCCGCTGTTCTGGAGCGCTAAACGCAGACCAACCCCTCCCCCCGGAACTGGGCGAGAGGGGGTACCTCGCGGGGCTCGACGAGCCCCTTAACTGGGGCTGGGCGAGACCCAGGGGTCGGCCTCCCCCTGCTGGTCTCGCCCCCTATAGGGGCGGGGGCGAGGGGGGCCGGAGGTCTCCTCCCCTCGCCCCCCTGCTTGGGCTGGGCGAGACCCAGCCAGGGTCGGCCCCCTGGCTGGTCTCGTCCCCCTGCTGCTGGGGGCGCGGGGCGAGAGGAGCTCGCCCCCTGCTGGGGGCGAGTGGAGCTCGCCCCCCCTAACCTTGGGGCGGGGCGAGTGGAGCTCGCCCCCCTATCCTTGGGTTGGGGCGAGTGGAGCTCGCCCCCCCTTACCCCCCTGGGGTCTCGCCCCACTGCTGCTGGGGGCACGGGGCGAGAGGTGCTCGCCCCCTGCTGGGGGCGAGTGGAGCTCGCCCCCCTAACCTTGGGGCGGGGCGAGTGGAGCTCGCCCCCCCTATCCTTGGGTTGGGGCGAGTGGAGCTCGCCCCCCTTACCCCCCTGGGGTCTCGCCCCACTGCTGCTGGGGGCACGGGGGCGAGAGGAGCTCGCCCCCCCTTGCCTTGGGGCGGGGCGAGTGGAGCTCGCCCCCCCCCCCCCCCCCCCCCCCCCCCCCCCCCCCCCCCCCCTAACCTTAGGGCGGGGCGAGTGGAGCTCGCCTTCCCTATCCTTGGGGCGGGGCGAGTGGAGCTCGCCCCCCTTACCCCCCTGGGGTCTCGCCCCACTGCTGCTGGGGGCACGGGGGCGAGGGGATCTCGCCCCCCCCCCCCCCCCCCCCCCTGCTCGCCTCCTTCACGGGCGGGGCGAGCGGGAGGTCTCTACCTCCATCGCCCGCCCTCCTCTCCCCCTGCTTTGGTTCATATTGAAGAACGATGTTCTAAAATACTTCTTGTGTCTCGAGAACCTACTCGGCGAATACAGGGTTGTACAATTATGATTAGCCATCACAAGTAAAACAAAAATTTTAGAACAAGGGATATATGTCGAGGAGCCGAATAATAGGCACCAAGTAAGATGGATACAAGAAACTCACACATCAAAATGGTTGGCCACTTCAGAGATGCAATAATACACTCTTAAATCTTCAATGACATTTGTGTTGGTTCAATGCACCTTATTGTAAGAAAAGGGGTGTGTTCTATATTGCATATCCAAGCCACAAGTGAGAAATTGGGATTCTATGTCTTCTTTTGTTCCAAGTTTGTTGTGGGTAAGCATATCTGATGCAGACAGACGCTTACAACCCCAAAGTTTACTTTACACATGTATTTTGTTTTATTTTAGTTATGTCGATCATTTTCTTTTATGTCGCGCACTTGTTTTGCACATTTATTTTCCTGAAGTTTTATGTATGGGAGCTTCCCCAACACCACCGACATCAAATACTTGGTGAGCTTTTACTTATATTGTTCATTTATTCACATTGTATGGATATTTCGTATTGCTAGTAATACCTGATTTAGATTAATTTGATTGCTGTCTCTCTTTATCTCAACACACTCAACACTCAAGCCTTTATTCCACTATAGTGGGGTCGACTATATGGATCCTTTGTCGCCATTGCGCCCAATCTTTAGTCATAATCTCACTAATGCTTAAGTCCATCATGTCATTCAAGTCTACTGACCTGCATTAGTACCGCACCAACTTCTGATCTCGACACATCGCACTCGACGACAAATTGCTGGGCGAAGTCTGGAATGGTGAGAACTAGGATGACCACCAATGCATGTTGCAGGGCCATAAAGGCCACAGTTTCCTCCAGCAGCAAATGAAATCGTGGGTCCGTGGTTTTCTTCAAAAGAGAGGTGAGTGGTTTGGCAAACCGCTCGTAGTAGGAAATGAATCGTCGATAATAACGCATCAAGCCAAGGAAGCTGTGGACCTCATGAAGGGAGCGTGGCGGTGGCTAGGGGAGCACAACCTCGATCTTGTCCTGATCCATAGCATTGTTTTAAATGTTCTCCGACACGTTTGCCATTTTTGCCGACATGTCGTTTTTTAGGGCAATTGTCATTTTTTTTCTAAAAAAATAGCTTGTCCTTTGGTAAAAAAAAGCTCAGCCGACCCAACTTTTGAACATATCGCGAAGGCGCTGGAGTTGCAGGCCTAGAAGGAGTTGACGAGGGTCGGCGAAGTCGCTGGAGTCGCCGATGAGGTTCGGCGAAGGTGATGGAGTTACTGAGAAGGTTCAACCATGAGCACACGAGACAAGATCGTGACCGTGAGCGTCGACGCGATCGAGCTTGAAAGTATATTGTCAGGGGGGGGGGGGGGGGAATTGTAGTAAAATTTACATCTACCTTTTTCTAACATACATTTTTTGGCTTCTCTCACCTTGGCATCAGACCTCTCGATCCCGCCTCCTGATCACATATGTGCTCAATCTCGATCGCATCGATGCTCACGGTCCCGATCTCGTCTCATGTGCTCATGGTCGAACCTCCTTAGCGACTCCATCACCTTTGTCGAACCTCATCGGCGACTCCAACGACTTCGCCGACCCTCGTCAACTCCTTCTAGGCCTGCAACTCCAGCGCCTTCGCGATATGTTCAAAAGTTGGGTTGGACGAGCTATTTTTTTACCAAAGGACAAGCTATTTTTTAAGATAAAAAATGACATTTGCCCTCAAAAATGACTTGTCAGCTAAAATGTCGGACATATCGGAGAACATTTAAAACAATGCTATGGACCTGGACAAGATTGAGGTTGTGCTCCCCTGGCCACCTCCACGCTCCCTTCATGAGGTCTGCAACTTCCTTGGTTTGATGTGTTATTATCGACAATTCATTTGCGACTACGAGTAGTTCGCCAAACCACTCTCCTCTCTTTTGAATAAGACGACGAACCCACAGTTTCATTGGTTGTTGGAGGCAACTGTGGCCTTTATGGCCCTGCAACATGCATTGGTGGTCATCCTAGTTCTCACCATTCCAGACTTCGCCCAACAATTTGTCGTCGAGTGCGATGTGTCGAGATCAGAAGTCGGTGCGGTACTAATGCAGGTTGGTAGACCGATCACTTTCGATCTATTTACCGAAATCATCGCCTTGTAAGTCTATATCATCATAACTCAACATTTCAAAAAATTAATCAGAGTTATGCGGAAGAATAAATATCAGAGTAAGTGGAAGCATACTAATACAAAATCAAGATAGCTCACGATAGAGCCATGATGTCTGGATAGAATATTGACCATCGATAACTAGTACAACATGTGACGGTAAAGTTCTCAACTACTCTCACTACTAAAGGTGCCTCACATCATGTTAGATCGTCCGTGGTGGCTCGATCATCACATCATTAGATGGGGCACATCTATTCACGTCCTCGGGCTCCTGCTCTGTCAATACGGTCCTCAGGTCCTAAATTGATGTAGTACAACGTACACAACAACAACAACAACAACAGAACCCATATAGTCCCCAATCATTGGGGGTATGGGCGGGGAAAGATTGGAAACAGACCTAACCTTTGGCCCTATGCACAAAGTGGCTTCTCTCAAAGGAGAAAGACCGAACCTTTGACAATAAATGCACAAAGTGGCTGCTCACAGATTACCACTGAAATAGTGGCCCCCTATACTGTCACGTTTGCTGCAGAATCATGCCCTCAAATCAAAGCCAAAGACATCAGAGAGGGCAGACCAAAGAATCCATTTTGATTTATGTGCACATAACCATGCTTCCTTCATTCAGCATCCACACTATCCCCTGGCGCCAAAAGGAACCAGATGGAGTACCTGTGTAACACCCCAACCTGTAAAATAAGATATAACATGGGTTCGGCCGGGTCCCACGACATATAATACTCATAAGCAGGAATATTAATAAACTGAAAAAGAAAACAAACTAACCATCTCAGAGTTCATAACCAAAGTACAATGGAAGCTTAATACAAAAATCCAAAGTACGAATGTCCAACTCCAACTCCTCAGCACAACTTGGGCCCCGGCCCACTAAACTCCACTTCAAACTACTCCACCCTAAGTTATTAAAGGCACACCGAGGCGCAAAGAGGTCCTGGTCCTGAGGCACACAAAAAAATATAGTTTATTAAATACAAAAAAATATATAAAATAAATCTACCACCATATCAACACACTAGAATTGCATATATCATTGACTACACCTAAAACCGGAAACACACGAGAGTGGAGACGAGGGTCAGCTTTTGGGCTGACCACAACTACGTAATGACCCCTTCCCCCGGCCATCCTATGCGGACTCTGGGGCGAGTATATATCACACTTGCAAGCATGCACATAAAACAAGTACGTAACAAAAACATTAAGTGTCGCGTAATACCTACGACCAATACACGCGTCATGGACAGGTCACACGACCTAGGTTCTAAAGGCGATCAAACCAAGATGCCTGCGACGAGAGGCGTGAAGTCACCTTCTATCCACCACCTTAGCGACAGAAGGGATAAATTTCGCATCTGTCCGAAAAGAGCGCAACAAAGGATCTGTGTGATCCTTGTCCTAGAATGTAGTGACAGAAGGTGAGAATTCACCTCCGTCCTGAGAGCGCGACATGGAGATCACGTCACCTATCTTAAAGTGTAGTGACGGGAAGCATGATCGTTCTTCCGGTCCTGAGATGTAGCGACCGGAGACAAACTCGTCACTGGTCCTTAAATGTTAATTCCCAAATGAAGCCCAACACGTTATGGATAAATTCTCCACGGGCTAACTAGCTCGCAAACGCAATTACCAGGTGACGGGAGAAATACCCATCCTACGATAGCCCTCAAAGAACGTCAATACTAATGGACCCAACGCAGGCGCACCTAGGAATGAGGCCTTCACAAAGAAAGCTCACACATTCCCGCATACATAACAACGAACATTATGGGACATTCCCGTCCGCAAACTTAGGGCTATACGAAAAGCATAATACATAAACATCACCAATCTTGGCTTAATGCCACGGGTAAGTTTCACAAAACATGCCTAAATCTAGACTCGCACGTCAGATTTTTAATGCAACTATTCAAGTCGGGGACAGACACAATCAACCTGGTTGTTCATACGAACCGAAGGAGATCATGCACCGTCGCCAATTAGCGAGGGGTGGTCCTTCAATGCAATTAAAATAAAAAGCGACGCCGAGGACGCAATCTCACGCCCTGGCAGATTCTTTTCTCTCTACCGCGTAACTGGAGAGGGACTCTACGTACAAATCACATAAATATATGTCGGGATCGCAATCTCACGTCCTGACGGAGTCCCCGCCCTCAACCAAAATGGCGTGAGGGGACTCTCATTGCACAGAATCAATTAAAATACATAAATACACAAAATAATGGTCCTAAGATCGGGGAAAGAGGTCCCTTGGAGCGCGTCTTGGCGGCATAGGGGCTTGCACGAATTTGATGGAGTGCGAGCGTAACGGTTGCCCATTCACGAATTCGACCTCCACTCGAGGTTTGCCCTCCGAATTGACCTCTACAACAATTTTTTGCAGCACCTTAGGCGCTCTTCCCTCTTTCTCTTGGCAAACGGAGCTTTGAACGTTTCCAGGTCGGCCAAGACCCTCACGACAAAAGGGGAAGACCTCTAAAACGCCCTTCAACATGAACAATTGGGTTTCCCCCTTCCTTGATAGCATGGAGGTGGTTGGCAGTGGCAAGTTCGGCGAGGGACAAGGCGGTGCTCTGCTGGAGAAGAGCTCGACTAGGAGGAGGGGGACTGGGAAGCGCTTCTCTGGCGACGACGTTGCACCTGGACGGAAAGCAGCCCCTGTCGGAGTTCTCTGGACGAGAGGACTGAGGAGCGACCTCTCCTCTTGGCTCCTTGAGGTGGTGGCCGGAGTTTGGATGGGGAAGGGAGGAGGTGCGACGATCGGAGAGGAGGTGGGGTTTCGGATCAAGCGTGAATGGGAGTAGAGAGGGTTGGGCAACTAGATTTAAGTTTTATTCACACACCCTCTCTTTATCTGCACACCATTAGATAATTTTAATTTAAATAAATATGAGGCGTTACAACCTGCAAGTAAAGTTAGCAGAATAACCGAAGTAACATATGTATAAGGGAACACAAGGTAGTAGAACACAATCATTGACGTATAACCAGCTCACATAAGAAGGTTATGCATTAGTGAAACAAAAAATAATCATAAATAATTAAAACAATTGTGTTATCGTATGACTGACCCTGACAATTTTACGGTAGCATCATATAGTCATGTCACTAACTTATGGGATTATGTTGTATTTAAATGAATATGCATGCAGTCTCCCTTTTACTCTCAATGATGTACTCTTTTCTTTCCCCCTATGTCGACATGATGACCTATTAAGAGGAGCTCGGCTCCTCAGGCCTCACCGTCGTGGCCAAACGATAATAGTGGGTACGAGTATCGGGTACGATGCGTATCCGGTTACGCCAAAATTTTAAAAACCAAGATATGGGTACGGCGGAATACGTTCTATTAAATTATATATATTATATATAGCAATTATGTATATTACAAGATTTCTGTACAAATTAGAAATCTGTATATAGACAGAAATCTGTATATACACAGAAATCCGTATATACTACACAAAATTCCGTATATACACAAAAATCCATATATACACAGAAATCCGTATATACACAGAAATCCATATATACACAGAAACTACGAAGCACGAATACTTAAAAACGCTTAGCGTATCGGCTCGAACGCGTATCGGACATGGGGAACGCGCGGAAACGCGCGGAAACGCGTTTCCGAAACGTAGGAAACACAATATTTAAATTGAATAATTAAACTTAATTGGGAAACGCATATCCCGCTTGCGGATATGCGTTTCCTGCTTTTCTCGTTCACGCGTCACTCGCGACGTTCACGACTCAGGACTCACGCCTTATATAATTTGAGTTTTAGGGTTCACGACTCACACGCACGACCCCAACAACTCTCCTCGATCTGTGTCGTTCTCCCCCGACCCCCACAGCCGAATCTCTGCGTCAAAAGCTCGTCGCATCTCTCCTCGCTCTACGTCGTTCTCCCCCGAAGCATTTCTAGGTCGTTCTCCTCCGAAGCATTTTTAGGTCCTTCTCCCCCGCAGCTGAAGCTCTGCGTCGAAAGCCCTTCGGCATGTGAGTGCGGCTCCTAAACCCCTTTCTCTGCTCTTCCTCTGCACGAGCTATCATCTCTCGCACTATTCTAACCTACATTTCGCAGCGGTCTCACGAAGCAAGAATCCACCTTCCGCGGCAACCCCAGGCAAGTGCGACCCCGACTGCTCCTCTGCAAGCTCAGTTCCTAGGTGTCTGCGACTCCGAATCCGACTCTAACTACACCATTACAGCCCCGGTAAGTATATTTCACGGAAAATATATAATCACAGCTAGGGGATCTGCTTTTCCCTTAATTATAACTTCTCTTCGTTCGTGCATGTACCCGCATCTTCCTGTAGCCAAGCTATATTTACATTTACTTGTTATATCTTTGGTGAGACACCTCTGGATGCTATCTTTTGATTTTCTTGCTATATTACTCCATTATATCAAACAACCTGACTTCACAAAACAAACAAACTGATTATTATATGTATTAGTCGAATAACAGTTGAGGATTTCTTCGTTTCCTGCATGGAAATATAAATCTATGTTGAAAAATACTCAAAACAAACTCAGTTGAGGATTGTCTCTTAATATTAGCATAGTTAATGATGTTAATATTAACATTAATTAATACTTATATTA
The DNA here is from genome assembly GCA_033032865.1 of Dactylorhiza incarnata. Classification (NCBI taxonomy): domain Eukaryota; kingdom Viridiplantae; phylum Streptophyta; class Magnoliopsida; order Asparagales; family Orchidaceae; genus Dactylorhiza; species Dactylorhiza incarnata. The sequence continues at coordinate 1,047,645 of JAWHQI010000268.1, read as the reverse complement.
AAATAATTAAAATAATTAAAAATATTTCTCGTATCCTTATTTTTTTAAAATTCACGTTTCCCGTATCCGTTTCGTATCGTATCCCGTTTTGGATGTGAAATCTGTAAATACACAGAAATCTGTAAGTACACAGAAATTTGTATATACAGAAACCAGCGGCGTCTGCAAGCGGAAATCAGCCAGCGGCGTCTTACCAACGAGCGGAATCAGCGCGTATTCACGCGTGCGGTACGTGTACCCGTACCGGAAATGCACCCGGTACGGGTACGTGACTCTTTTTTCCTTATCCATGTTTCGTAGTTTTGGATGCGACACCATACTTGAAACATGCGCAACTACCACGCACTTGGGAACTAAAGTTCCCTATCCAGAGGTGTTTCGTTATCAGGTGATCAAGTAAGCACATTTAAAGTTTTCCACTCGCCGAGTGAGAACAACAAGGGTAGGTGACTCCTCGGGGGTACTCTGCTTTGAGTAAGAATAGAAGTAGCAAGTTGAGTCCAGCAAAGTGAAACGCTGCTGCTTATAATTTTGGGGATGATATTGGGTTTGAGTTTGGGCGGTGTCAGACTATAAATATGGATTTGTGTGTGAGGATTTCAATACAATGAAGGCGCCTTTTGGTTGTCGCGAAGCAACCACCCGAGCATGTTAGGCTAACTTGTTATTGCGGTTTTTTTTTTTTAATTCTTATATTTCAGTTTCTTTCTTCATATTTCTGTTTTCAATGAATTTACACCCTAGGTTTGCCTACATACAATAAGTTAGAAAGAAGTTGTTGGAAACTATTACATTCCTAAAACAAGTTTCACTACAACGTTTTAGCTCTTAGTCTCAATATCTTACTGCCTTGGGTTAGAGGGACTGCCACTCGGATCAATGAAAGATATCTTAAGTTTCAACTCATTCAGAAATTATTACCTATTTCTAGTCAGCTTCTCGCGATTTAGGTTACACTAACTTCTTCAGATCACACGTGAATGGCTCATATGGTTTTGGGGGCATTCATCAGAGAGCCAGGTGCCTTTGAGGTGACCAGTTGCTACAGTGTTCACATGGCGCTGAAGGTGTATTGGACTAAGATGAAGATGGGGTGTTGCTGCTGCTGCAATCTTTATTTTCAACGGCTAAGAGATGAAGGGGTATAGTTTGCAACAACTCATTACCCGTCTTGGCTCAGTCTATACTAAGCCCTTACCAATTTGCTCTTTTCTCGGGTGATCCATTGGAACTTTCTAGTAGGTTACCCAACATAGAATTACTCACATAAGCAAGATTAATTGAGTTCACAGCGGAACTTAACAAGTCTAATGTATTTGCGGTTTAACTTGTTATTTATGTAGTCCATATATCTTTCTTCCATTTTTAGATAATGGATTCAGTCAATTCTTCTACCCCTTTTATCCTAGAAGTTCAAGAGGAGCTGTTTCTTGTCAGTCTTACTACCCTGAAGACACTTTCCGTCATCATCAGATTACCCTCATCAGGTTTTGGGATATCACGTAGTTCTTATTGGGTTGGGATTCGATATGATTCAACTCGTTTCATCATTTTTAACCCATTGTAAATTGTTTTAAATGTTACCCAGAATGTGAAAATTATCTAAATTATGACACCAACATGCCTTAGAGATATCAGTCATGTCATCAATTAAGTTAAACCTTACCCAAAATTAGTTTCATGGATTGATGAACCCCAATAATGTGGGTGTCTATCTTTTTTATTATACGAGCTATCAGTTTTTAATTACTTCGAGATGGATACATTCATGTTCGGAACTCATGCTCGGTTAGATTATAATTTTTAAGTTCTTCGTTCAAGTTCATATTCCTTTTAATGATTTGAATCTTCCATCCCTATTATGAATAGATGAGTTCATACGATTTTAAGTTTCTATCTTCCATCCCTATGAATAGAGTTGATTTCATCTGATCATTTTGATGCTCCTAGGATCCACAGCTCTGCTCGGAGAAGACATGGCCGAATCCGACACATTCCTCTTCACCTCTGAATCTGTGAACGAGGGGCACCCGGACAAGCTCTGCGACCAGATCTCCGATGCCATCCTCGACGCCTGTCTCGAGCAGGACCCCGACAGCAGGGTTGCTTGCGAGACTTGCGCCAAGACCAACATGGTCATGGTCTTCGGCGAGATCACCACCAAGGCGAAGGTGGACTACGAGAAGGTTGTTCGCAGCACCTGCGCCGCAATTGGATTCATGTCCGATGACGTCGGCCTCGACGCCGGTAACTGCAAGGTGCTCGTCAACATCGAGCAGCAGTCCCCCGACATCGCGCAGGGAGTCCACGGCCACTTCACCAAGCGCCCGGAAGAGATTGGCGCCGGGGACCAGGGGCACATGTTTGGCTACGCAACCGACGAAACCCCGGAGTTCATGCCGCTGAGTCACGTTCTCTCCACCAAGCTCGGGGGCCGCCTCACGGAGGTTCGCAAGAACGGCACGTGCGCGTGGCTTCGGCCTGACGGCAAGACCCAGGTCACCGTCGAGTACCGCAACGATCAGGGCGCCATGGTTCCCATCCGCGTCCACACCGTCCTCATCTCCACCCAGCACGACGAGACGGTCACCAATGACGAGATCGCCGCCGACCTGAAGGAGCATGTCATCAAGCCCGTCATTTCGGAGAGCTTCCTCGACGAGAAGACCATCTTCCATCTCAACCCTTCCGGCCGCTTCGTCATCGGTGGCCCCCACGGAGATGCCGGGCTGACCGGTCGCAAGATCATAGTCGACACATACGGCGGGTGGGGGGCACATGGCGGCGGCGCCTTCTCCGGCAAGGACCCAACAAAGGTGGACAGGAGCGGGGCCTACATTGTGAGGCAGGCAGCGAAGAGCGTCGTGGCCAATGGGATTGCTCGGCGCTGCATCGTGCAGGTGTCGTACGCCATCGGGGTGCCGGATCCTCTCTCGGTGTTCGTGGACACGTATGGGACGGGGAAGATACCGGACAGGGAGATCTTGCGGATCGTGAAGGAGAATTTCGACTTTAGGCCGGGGATGATCACGGTGGACCTTGATCTTAAGCGGGGAGGCAATAGGTATATAAAGACGGCTGCCTACGGCCACTTCGGAAGGGAAGACCCCGACTTCACGTGGGAGGTGGTGAAGCCCCTCCATTGGAGGAGATAAATATCGGTGTTTGGCCACGGTCGCTGCGGTTGATGTTTTTTTTTGGGGGGGGGGGGGGGGGGGGGGGGGGGCTTTCTGTGCCCGCATTTGGCTTCATGATTTTGAGTTTTTGGTGAACATTTCATTCCCCGACCTCACCTAAAAAAATTTATGCATTTTATGCTCAAAACTAGTTTATTTTCTTTATGGCGGTCTTGTCTTGTCTTGACAAACATACATTCTATGATAATGACGTTTTTGACCAAACTCACTGGAGCAAATAAGCCGCGCCAAACGAAGCCTGAGTTGACTGTTCGTGGGCAGGCATATGTAAGGATCAAGTAATTGTGAGTTGAATGGACCTCGCTCCCCAAGGTCGGAACCAACTATAGAACGCTTTTGAAGGGATTTGTGGTTCCAAATGGGAGCTATTCTTGCTAAAAGTAGAATTTGCATTTTTTGAAAAAATGAATTGATAAAAAGTCCAAACAAAGAGAGCCTTAATCCAGACCCAAGCGGTTCAGTAAGGTAGAAATGAGGGGCTTTTGGGTGTTCGTAGGACAGACACTGATGCACCTGCATTTTAAGGTAGTTTGGTTCCGATGATCCATTCTTAGCGCATATTGACATGGACTAGTATTTCGTGACGGATAGATTGGTGGCTATCGGCTCGCTAGTATTTATATCCTGGCTCTAAAAGTTTGCTAGTGGGGTGTAAGGTTCCTCTTATGATACTGAGATTTAAGTATTTATTTTGCATTCATTTTAGAATTTGGGATGTCTGGTTAGAACATAGATAAATGAAGTACTTGAAATTCCTTAAAACACCCAATCTCTCTTAAAACCAATAGAGAGATAGAGAGAGTTGAGCCTGCAGGAGTTGATTCAACTTTGTTTGGGAGAGCGGTTGAAGTGCGGTGATAGTTGTGAATACGGTTATGAGGAATGCAAGTAATGATTGGTACGTTATGTGCAGTTACCAATGATATTTTTTCAAAATGTAGCTTAGGTCAAAACACCACGAAACTTAGGCAGGTGTGATCAAATTTTAGCAATTGTGAACACCTAGAACCCATAAATTGAATTTTTGGTTAAAAAACTATTACGAAATTTCCAACATAACTAATTATTCACCGGTCACCATTGCATTTACTATCATAGTTTCACACCGCTTTCGTTCAAACGCTGCCGCTACTCCAAACATAGCTGAACTCTCCAAACTTTTGGAGGCATGCTTCATTAAGGAGATCAAGTATTTATACTGGATCTCAAATGTTGCAACGGCAAGAAGGTGCGTTGATTTCAACAATTTAAACCAAACGTGTTTGAAGATTGCTGCATGTGATCACAAATAGCGTCTTTAATCGAAAACTATAGTATATCTTATGAAGGTTTATTAGATGATTTATGAGGATATTATCAAATTTTATTGTGTTCATCATGTCAATCTAAGGCAAGATTCATCATATATAATGTATATTATTGTTATAATAATGTGATGCTGTAGAATTAGGGCTTCACTTCTTATTAACACATATATACATGTATATATACCTCTACAACATCTCTAAACGCACACCACTCCTATACGCATACCACTACTCTAATATGTGTCAACACTCCTCAAAGTGGGCGAAAGATGTTAACTAAGCTCATCTTGTCACAATTCCTCATCATGTCGTTTGAGCTGAGCCCATTTGTCAAACAATCAGCAGCTTGATCCTTGGTGGTGACATAGCTAAGCTTCAAGAGTCCACTATCCAATTTCTCTTTTATAAAGAACCTATCAATCTCGATATGTTTGGTCCTGTCATGGTGAACAGGATTGTTAGTGATGCTGATTGCTGCTTGACTGTCACACCATAGCTTCATCCCGTCTCATCGATTCAACTTCAGCTCCATTAGCATTCCTTTCAACCAGAGGAGTTCCGTGACCCCCAGAGCCATAGCCCTATACTCAGCTTCAGTCGTTGATCGGGCTACAACCGACTGCTTCTTTCTTCTCCATGAGATCAGGTTGCCTCCCACAAAGACGCAATAACCTGAGGTTGATCTCCTATCTGTTGGAACATGGTTTTCCGCATCCCTTTAATTTGAGAATAACAAATCCTACTTGCATTTGATCTTGTTTGTCATTGTTTTTTTAGCATGCAGGTTTGGACTGATATGACACCAGGTTGCTGCAATACTGGTCTGACACTATCCAGAAGCAGAAGAATTGAAAAATGTCTAACGCCAGGCGTTAGGTCTTAACGCTGGGCGTTAGCGATCGACGGGATGGTCTGCTGATCGACGGAATGGCTTGCTGACTGAATAAAAAGAGAAAGAAACTCAACGCCAGGCGTTAGTACTTAACGCCGGCGTTAACGATCGACGATTATGGCAAGGAGGAATACAGCCGTGATCGAAGGAGCAATTTAGGAATGATTTGACTCAACGCCCGGCGTTAACTCTTAACGTCGGCGTTAACTTTTGTTCCCGCCAAGATGCAAAAAGTATGGAGGGAAGCTGCCGTGATTGCAGGAGCATTTTGGGAATGATTTGACTCAACGCCCGACGTTAGAGTCAACGCCAGCGTTAAATGAATGTTTCCAAAGTTGCAGAATATCCTTCCTGTTTTGAAGATCTGAGCCATCAAGTTATTTCTATACTGAGTCAACGCCCGGCGTTAACTCTTAACGCCGTCATTAGCTTCCAGTCCTATAAAAAGGTGGATTTCGTCTTCTTCAACCACTGATTGAAAAGAGCCATATTCCAGCACTTCAGAAACTTTGTGAGGGCCGTATTTCCAGACCAACACATCTCCCACTCATATTTCAAAAGGAGGAATCAAAGGAGGCTTGAATCAACACGCTAACACAACGCGAAGAACGCACGCTTGGACTTCAACGATCTTCAGCGATTCTTCATCGTCTTTTTCAGATTACCTCATAGGGAGTTTTATATTTGTCTTTTATTTTTATCTTTGTAATCGGTTCGTGAATTCGCCTCGTGTTGGCGACTAGGTCTGGGTAGGACTTAGAGAGTAATTCGCCTCGTGTTGGCGACTAGGTCTAGGGAGTAGGTCTATGGGGTGCTCGAGGCCTTTCTGGGGATAGGAAGGCAAGAACGGCTTGAGGACGTATCTGGGGAGAGATCGGCTAAAGCCAACCGGTTCGTGGGGATATGAGTCGATATAGAAAACGAAAAGAATATTTTAGATTTCGCCTTCGATTTCTAGCGTCATAGAAATCAGCTTTTGTAATCAATTTTATAAATGATAATCATGAATTTTCTTGTTTAATAAAATTGATTTCATTATCTCTTTACTTTTGATTTAACTTACTTCTACCAAAATATCAACAGTTTTCTATTAAAATTTAAAAATTTTAAAACCCTTATTCACCCCCCCCCCCCCTCTAAGGGCGCCTCAAGATCCAACACTATCATCAACACAGCTTGCCCAATCTGAGTGATATTAATTTTGCGGTTTTGAAATTAAGCGAAGGTTAAAGATTTTTTCCAAAACTATATCCGATTAAGGCAAGTGCACTTTATCGTCTATAGTATATGATATTTAGGAATATCAAGGTCGTATTCCACGGGGCGCGTTGATTACTTCTACTTCGAGGAAAATCACCATTATCTTATCGACGAAATTTTGAGGTTGTTTTAATTACTTAGCTAAAAAAACTAATTGCAAGCTAAATGAAAAGATTAAACATTGCATGAAAGGAAGAGAGAAATTGACCTTGCATAAAAGAGACATTACTAAGGAGAGAAAGATTGATATTGCATGAAAAGGAAGAAATTACTTAAGGAGAAAGAGAACATGAAAGAGGAAACTAATTTTTATTGAAAATAAAAAACTATTACAAGCCTTAATTAGAGAGTGCAAAGCTAAGGAAAATGAATATTACAAGCTTAAGAAAACTAGTACATGAAAGTTACATCAAAACATTGCATGAATTGAAAGGGAAGAGAACATGAAAGCTTTAAGAAACATGAACATTAACTTGCAAAACTCACTCTCAGCTCTAACAGCACCTCCCCCACTCCAAAATTCTGAACCCTAGACTCAAGGAGAGCCTCTGAATTTATAGCAGAAAATTTCAAGTTACACGCCCTCGGTCACGGGCGTGACCTAGGGCGTGTAAACATTTCTGACAGTGGATTTGGCAGCGGCGTGGACTTTGCGTGACGGCGGCAGAAAATTGGACATTACACGCCCGTGTAACTTTGGTCACGGGCGTGACTTTGGACGGCTTCATTAAATGCAGCGTGGGCTGGAATTCGGCGCGGCAGAGCAGGGATCACGCGGAAAGTCACGGGCGTGTTCCTGGGGCGTGTACCTGGGAAAGAATTCGGCGCGGCAGAGCGCTTTCGTCGAACTCAGCGGCAGAGCTTTCGTCGAACGCAGGGAAACTTTCGTCGAACGCAGACGCAGCTCCAAATTCGTCGAACGCAGCTCCATATTTCGTCGAACGCAGTGGCGACTTCGCCGAACGCAGATGCAGAGAGTTACACGCCCTTGGTCACGGGCGTGACTGAGGGCGTGACTTGTGATTTTCTCCAATTTGTCCCAAAATTCTGCAAATATTAAAATTAAGCTAAGTTAGAGACAAAATTACAAAATAACTAATTATGACCTAAAATTGACATAAAAAGAAAAATACATATTAAATATTTACAAAAATTACTATTAAAAAGATATATAAATACTACTTATCAAATACCCCCATACTTGAGATTTTGCTATTCCAGAGCAAAAGTGTGAGACATAATTTATAAGACATCCTTAAAAAATTTTAATTTTAAACTAAAATTTCATTTAAACCAAAAGTTAAGTTAAGAGTAAATTCAAGGGGGAGTTAAGTCCTAAATTATGATGATGATTTGAAAAGAGAGAAAAATGTTTAGGCAAGGACTTCTCAAGAAAATTAATTAGTTTGACAAAATTGTAGAAATTATAAAACTAAATTAAATTAAAATTATAAGAACTCTACCTTAAAAGAAACTTAAGGGAAAGTAAATTACTAAATATTACTCTCTCCATAATTTTCTACTAAAACTAGATCAATGATGCTAAGGAGGATTGAAATTTGGCATAAGAAGAGATCTTTGAATGAAGGTGATGGATTTTTCTTTTCACCAGTGGTTTTTTTTAATTTGTAAATGATAAACTTCTCTTCTAATAAAAATCCAAATGTATATGTTTAGGAGTAATGAATTTTATCCTCTTACTCATGCCATATAATTTTTTTAAAAATATTTTGGGTGCATATGTTTAGGGAATAATGAATTTTATCCTCTTATTCTCATGACATATGATCTTTTAAATACTTTTTTTATGACATCAAGGGGTAGGGTAGGGAAAAAAAATCTAGCTAGCTTTAAATTATATTGAGAGCAAATTCTAGTAATATTAAATTTCCTAAGATCTAAAAAGTTAGAAGAAAATATAATTGAAATCTAAGGAGGTTTAGCAAATTCACTACAAAATGAAGCCATTTAAAAATAAAAAGAGAAGTCATGCTAAATAAATTCTCTAATCAATTTAAAATCATAAGATGATTCTTAAATCAAGATTACCTCAAATTTAAAATTAACAAACTATGATAAGCAAAATTTTAGCCAATTAAAACCTTAAACATGCTTATAAACATTCTCAACTAGATTTCTAAGAAATCACAAAAACAACAAATAAGAGAGGTATAAGATTTTTTTTTTTTGTATTTTAAGTTTTTTTCATATATATATACATATATTTTTTTTGCATTTTGATATTATCTTTTTTATTTTATTTTTGAAAAGAAATAACAATAAAAACATATACTAAAAAGTTTAAAATTTTTTTGTTAATTCTTGGACTTTCCGAGGTATACCCCGTGAAGGGTTCTCACGGTACTAGGAGGTGAGATGGGGTGAGGTCCCAAACGTCCCTTTCCAAGATTTAAATTTTTCAATTTTCTAAAATTTTTGAGTTTTGGGGTTTTACAAGTGCTAAAATAGAAGAAAACATAAGACAATTAAATTTTTTTTTTTAAAATTTTCTAATTTAACAACTATTTACAAAGAACTATTTACACCCCCATACTTAAAGTTAAACATTGTCCCCAATGTTTAAAACCAAGTATGAAGTAAAAGAAAATAAAGTGCAAGACAAAACAAAAAGGAAATGCATGATAAAAGAGAAGGAAGAAAGAGAAAGGACTTCCCTGATTTTTTTGAAGTTTGCACGGGGAAGCGGCGATTACCTACAAAATATGTTAAAGAACAAGAGAAAATAATAAAAATATAACTTTGGGGTGCCTCCCAAAAGCGCTTTGTTTAAGGTTGCGTAGCTTGACCCACTTGCCGATCATATTATAGGTTGAAATACAATCGAATCATTCTTTTCATTAGTTAACTCTCCCGGAAGATATAATTTAAGGCGGTGCCCGTTAACTTTGAAGGAACCTTTTTTCGGGTGGGAAATTAAAATTGTCCCATAGAACCAAACCTCTTTAACAATAAAGGGTCTGGACCATCGGGATTTTAGTTTTCCCGGAAAAAGACGAAGGCGAGAATTATAAAAGAGGACGAGATCGCCCGGTGAAAAAGTTTTTGGAAATTTTATATGCTTATCGTGATAAAACTTTGTTCGCTCCTTATATAATTTATTGCTCTCATACGCATTTGCTCGCCATTCATCTAACTCGTTCATTTGAAATTTTCTTTGATCGCCCGCTAAAGTGGAATCGGGGTTTAAAAATTTAAGCGCCTAAAATGCGCGGTGTTCTAATTCGACCGGAAGGTGGCAAGCCTTGCCATAAACCATTCGATACGGTGTACAACCGATATCGGTCTTGTACGCCGTTCGATAGGGCCATAGCGCGTCATCGAGCTTTGTTGCCCAATACTTCAGATTCATAGAAACTGTTTTTTCTAAAATCTGCTTTAATTCTCGATTAACAACTTCGACTTGGCCGCTTGTTTGTGGGTGATATGCAGTGGATAATTTGTGCGTGACACCATATTTTGTTAAGATTTTTGTAAATTGACTATTGCAAAAATAGGTGTCCCGATCACTCACAATAGCGCGCGGCGTGCCAAATCGAGAAATTTTTTTTTTTAAGAAATTAACGACGACTCGCGCATCATTGGTGGGGAGAGCTTGCGCTTCCGCCCACCTCGAAACGTAGTCGACCACCACTAGAATATATTTAGTTGAAAAGGAGGGAGGGAGAGGACCAACAAAATCGATACCCCAAAGGTCGAAAATTTCGCATTCTAAGAAAACGTTTTGGGGCATCTCATCCCGGCGAGAGATGTTCCCCGACCGCTGGCAGCTGTCGCAAGTACTCACAAGGGTGTGAGCATCTTTGAAGAGTGCGTGCCAATAAAAGCCCGCCTCCAGCGCCTTCCTCGCGGTTCGGTTCGAATGATAATGACCACCGGTGGGTCCCTCATGACAATGACGTAAAATTTTAAGGCCTTCCTCACTTGAAACACATCTTCTCACAACCTGGTCTGCGCATACACGGAATAAAAAGGGGTCCTCCAAAAAGTAATTCTTTAAATCAGAAAAGAATTTCTTCTTTTGCTGACTCGAGAATTCTTTTGGCAGGACCCGGGCTACTAAATAGTTAGTCAAGTCCGCAAACCAGGGGGTAGAAGATGAATTAATATTTTCAAGAGCTAGGAGGCGCTCTTCAGGAAATTTATCATTAATGTCGGCTTCTATTAATGCTTCCGAGGAGGGATTTTCTAAACGAGAAAGGTGATCGGCCGCCAAGTTTTCGGCTCATCTTTTATCCCAGATCTCTAAGTGAAACTCCTGCAAGAGGAGGATCCATCGCAAAAGACGAGGCTTGGCGTCCGATTTACTTAAGAGATACCTAAGCGCGGAGTGATCTGTGAAGACGATAACTTTTGAGAGAGTGATATACGACCTAAACTTATCGAAGACGAAAACGATTGCTAGAAGTTCCTTCTCGGTCGTGGTGTAGTTTGCTTGTGCCGACGTGAGTGTTTTGCTCGCATAATAGATCGGGTGAAAATACTTACTCACCCGTTGGCCTAAAACGACACCAACCGCAATATCACTCGCGTCGCACATGATTTCAAAAGGGAGCGACCAATCTTGGGCGACTAGAATCGGGGAGTTTATAAGTTTCTCTTTGATAAGTTGAAAGGTTAAATGGCATTCATCGTTAAAAAGAAAAGATGATTCTTTCTCGAGAAGATGAGTTAACGACTTTGTGATTTTGGAAAAAATTTGTATAAAGCGCCGATAGAACCCCGTGTGGCCTAGGAAACTCCTAATAGCTTTTACGTTTGTTGGAGGGGGGAGTTTTTCAATTACTTCAATCTTGGCCCTATCGACCTCGATCCCCTTGCCCGAAATTTTATGGCCAAGGACTAGTCCTTCCTTGACCATAAAATGACATTTCTCTCAATTAAGCGCTAAATTCGTTTCCTCGCATCGCTGCAACACGAGCTCGAGATTTTTTAAACAGTTTTTAAATTAGTTTTCGTACACGGAGAAGTCGTCCATAAACACTTCCATCACCTCCTCTACTAACTCGTCAAATATTGCCAGCATACATCTTTGAAATGTAGCTGACGCGTTACAAAGGCCGAATGGCATCCTTCGATAAGCGAAGGTGCCAAAGGGACAAGTGAAAGTGGTTTTCTCTTGGTCGTCGGGCGAAATCGGGATTTGGAAGTATCCCGACAAACCATCGAGAAAACAGCAGTAGGAGTGACCCGAAAGGCGCTCTAAAATTTGGTCGATAAATGGTAGAGGGAAGTGATCCTTACGGGTGGCATCATTTAGTTTCCGATAGTCGATGCACATCCGCCAACCCGTAACAGTACGGGTTGGGATCAATTCGTTATTTTCATTCGCAACTACCGTGACGCCACCTTTCTTTGGCACGACTTGTACTGGGCTAACCCAAGTACTGTCCGATATCGGGTAGATGATTCCCGCGTCCAGAAGTTTTATAACTTCGGCCTTAACGACTTCTTTCATGTTCGGGTTTAGTAGTCGTTGAGGCTGGACTGAGTTGCGGGAATTTTCTTCGAGAAATATTTTATGAGTGCAGAAAGATAGGTTTATACCCTTAATGTCCGATAATTGCCACGCAATTGCGTGGCGGTGCTTTCTTAAGACTATAGTCAACTCAGAAATTTCTGAGTTGCTAAGATCGGATGAAATGATGACGGACAGCTTAGACTCGATCTTTTTCCAAAAACAAGTATTTAAGGTGAGGGGGGAGTTGTTTCAACTCTAATACGGGTGGTTCTTCATAAGAAGTCTTGATTTTTAATTTTTCTAAAAGTAATGGTTCGGGTGGTGTGGGGTGAGAAACTTCTTCATCATAAAAGAGCTCTACGGGCTCGGAATCACTACTCGCCGATGAAACTAACTCGAGGGATGAATCGAACTCACAACACTCTTCCATGTAAAAACACGAATCGTCATTTTCTAGTGTGTTCCGCATCGAGGAATTTATGCCGAAAGTAACTTCATCGTCTCCAACCCGTAGGAGGAGTTTTCCGTTACTTACGTCTATAATAGCGCGGGAGGTGGCAAGGAATTGAAGGGGCGGCCGAGTATGAGGGGTACTTCGGCATCCTCTTCGATGTCAAGAATGACAAAATCCACCGGGAAGATGAATTTGTCAACCTTGACGAGCACGTCCTCCACTATTCCTATCGGATATTTTAAAGAACGATCCGCTAATTGAATACTCATTCGAGTGGGCCTTGGATTTCCTAGACCTAGCTTTTTGAACAAAGAAAACGGCATAAGGTTGATGCTTGCTCCAAGATCCGCTAAGGCATGTTTTACTAACGAATTGCCAAATAGACATGAGATGGAAAACCGTCCCGGGTCATTTGTTTTTTTAGGCAATTTGTTTAGTACAACCGCGGAGCATTCTGCGTTCAAATAAATATGTAAAATATCTTCTAACTTTTTCTTATTGGAGAGCAACTCTTTAAGATATTTCGCATATTTAGGCATTTGAGAGATAGTCTCGCAGAAAGGTACATTAATATGGATTTGTTTTAAAACATCTAAAAAAAATTTATAATTTTTTTCGGCGCTTTCATTTTTAAATTTAGATGGATACGGAATATTAGAAGTAGGAGCGCGCGGATTTAAAATAGCAGTGTGCGGAGCTATCGTAGCGGGCAAATTCGAAGATGAATTAAAAGTAGGAGGAGGAGAGGAAATTACCTTGGGTTCGTCCTGTTTTTGAACCACCTCCTTCCCGCTTCGGAGTGTAATCGCGTGCGCGCTCTCCTTTGGATTTTGCTCGGTATTCCCCGGTAGTGCTCCTTGTTGACGCCCAGAAATCATCTTTGCGAGCTGGCCCACTTGATTTTCTAAATTTTTGATCGATCCGGTAAGGTTCTGGATGTTCGTTTCATTTGTAGCAACATATTTTGCAAAAACCTCTTCAAGCGGAGAGTTTTTGCTGTTGCGGTGGAAAACCGGGTGGATTAAAATGTTGAGAAATCAAATTTGGAGGCGGAGTTAAGTTAAGAAGTTGATTAGGGGGAGGTTGATTTAAATTCATAGGACGTTGAGCATTTCCTTGGTTGCTCCACGAGAAATTCGGATGATTCTTATAACCCGCATTGTATGTGTTGTTATATGGAGCGGTGTTGGGGTTATAGGAAGGCCGAGGCGGATTTCCCATGTAGTCAACATGTTCTTCAATTAAAACGTTATTTGCCCAAGGAGGAGTGGCGGAGGAAGCAGACATCTCCGCCACTTGCTTTGTTAAGCGCTCAACTTGTAAAGCCAAATTTGCGTTAGCGTCTATTTCAAAAATTCCGACCGGCTTATTAGGCCGCGCTCGGGGCATGTTCCATTGATACGCATTTGTGGTCATCTCTTCGAAAAGCTCTTGAGCGGCGATCGGGGTTTTGTTATTTAATGTCCCCCCGGCGGCCGCATCAATCATTTGCCTCGTTTGGAGATTTAAGTCATTATAAAATATTTGCACTTGTTGTCAAGTGGCAAGTGCGTGGTGAGGGCATCGACGCAAAAGCTCTTTGAAGCGCTCCCATGTGTCATAGAGAGTCTCCGAGTCGATTTGCATGAACGACGCAATATCCGTGCGCAATTTAGCGGTCTTTGAAGGCGGGAAATATTTATTGAGAAATTTTTCCGCCATTTCGGCCCATGTAGTGATGGATCACCTAGGTAGGGAGTCCAGCCACTGCTTGTCCTTAGACCGCAAAGAAAAAGGAAAAAGACGTAATCGAATGGCGTCATCGGTGACGCCATTGATTTTAAAAGTGTCGCAAATTTCAAGAATGTAAGAGATATGCGAATTAGGATCCTCGTCTGGTTGACCATCGAAGGTCACCGATTGTTGCACCATTTGTATGATGCTGGAGTTGATCTCAAAATTATTGTTCGCCACCGTGTGGCGAACAATACTCGACTGTGTGCCTTCCAAATTCGGCCGCGCATAATAGGACATGGTCCGTTGCGCGTCCTCATTAGGATTTGGCTGGTTAAGATTAGGAGGATTAAGATTATGATCCATATTCGCTGCGTTAGTGTCCCCGATCGATTCTTCGGAGTCTACTTGATTTTCCTGATCACGAGAACGGCGGTGCCTCAAAAAGGTTCGCTCGATCTCCGGATCAAAAGGAATAATCGAAGTGCTACCGCGGGTCATACACTAAAAAGAGAAGAAAGGAAAAGGAAAAACTAAATTTTTTTTTTCTTTTTGAAATTTAGAAAAAGCAAAATAAAATAAAAAGAAGCATGATAAAATTAATAGCTATCCTCTTTTCAAAATATCTACGCAAATTCCCCGGCAACGGCGCCAAAAACTTGATATATATTTTCGGTTTTGAAATTAAGCGAAGGTTAAAGGTTTTTTTCCAAAACTATATCTGATTAAGGCAAGTGTACCTTATCGTCCATTGTATAGGATATTTAGGAATATCAAGGTCGTATTCCACGGGGCGCTTTGATTACTTCTACTTCGAGGAAAATCACCATTATCTTATCGACAAAATTTTGAGGTTGTTTTAATTACTTAGCTAAAAAAAACTAATTGCAAGCTAAATGAAAATATTAAACATTGCATGAAAGGAAAGAGAAATTGATCACCTTGCATAAAAGAGACATTACTAAGGAGAGAAAGATTGATATTGCATGAAAAGGAAGAAATTACTTAAGGAGAAAGAGAACATGAAAGAGGAAACTAATTTTTATTGAAAATCAAAAACTATTACAAGCCTTAATTAGAGAGTGCAAAGCTAAGGAAAATGAAGGTTACAAGCTTAAGAAAACTAGTACATGAAAGTTACATCAAAACATTGCATGAATTGAAAGGGAAGAGAACATGAAAGCTTTAAGAAACATGAACATTAACTTGAAAAACTCACTCTCAGCTCTAACAGCACCTCCCCCACTCCAAAATTCTGAACCCTGGACTCAAGGAGAGCCTCTGAATTTATAGCAGAAAATTTCAAGTTACACGCCCTCGATCACGGGCGTGACCTAGGGCGTGTAAACATTTCTGACAGTGGATCTGGCAGCGGCGTGGACTTTGCGTGACGGCGGCAGAAAATCGGACATTACACGCCCGTGTAACTTTGGTCACGTGCGTGACTTTGGACGGCTTCATTAAATGCAGCGTGGGATGGAATTCGGCGCGGCAGAGCAGGGATCACGCGGAAAGTCACGGGCGTGACATTGGGTCACGGGCGTGTTCCTGGGGCGTGTACCTGGGAAAGGATTCGGCGCGGCAGAGCGCTTTCGTCGAACTCAGCGGCAGAGCTTTCGTCGAACGCAGACGCAGCTCCAAATTCGTCGAACGCAGCTCCGTATTTCGTCGAACGCAGTGGCGATTTCGCCGAACGCAGATGCAGAGAGTTACACGCCCTTGGTCACGGGCGTGACTGAGGGCGTGACTTGTGATTTTCTCCAATTTGTCCCAAAATTCTGCAAATATTAAAATTAAGCTAAGTTAGAGACAAAATTACAAAATTGCTAATTATGACCTAAAATTGACATAAAAAGGAAAAATACATATTAAATATTTACAAAAATTACTATTAAAAAGATATATAAATACTACTTATCACTGAGTCACAGTATCCTTCGATCTTTACATGTCCGTTCCGTCTAAAGAGCAACCCTTTTCCTGGAGCTGATTTCACGTATAGAAGAATTTGGTATACAATATCCATGTGACCTTTCCTGGGATCGTGCATGTAACGACTTACCACGCTCACAACGAAGGAGATGTCTGAACGCGTGTGGCTCAGATAGATCAATCGCCTGACAAGTATTTGATATCTCTCCCGATCAACTGGTTCCCCTGCCTCAGCACTCACTTTCTCTTTAGTGTCGATAGGCGTTGCAGTTGGCTTGCATCTAAGCATCCATGTCTCGGTGAGGAGATCCAATGCATACTTTCGTTGAGATAGAACAATTCCCTTCGCACCATATACAATCTCTATCCCAAGAAAGTACTTAAGAGAACCCAAGTCCTTCACCTCGAACATCTTCCCCAAGTCACACTTAAGACGCGCAATTTCCTCCCCGTCATCTCCCGTAATGATCATGTCATCCACATATACAACAAGTATAGTGATGTGATGTTTCTCATTATGTCTGAAAAAACACAGTGTGGTCGGCATTGGTTTGCTGATATCCCAACCCGATCATGGTCCTTCTAAAGCGATCAAACCATGCACGAGGGGACTACTTCAGTCCATATAGTGCCTTCTTCAACCTACACACTCTGCCTTCCGTCATGGTTCTACCAAATCCAGGTGCGACCTCCATATATACTTCCTCAACAAGATCGTCATGCAGAAAAGCATTTTTTACATCCAATTGGTGCATCTTCCATCCACCATTGTTCGCTAGGCTGATCGGGGTACGAACCGTACTCATCTTCGCAGCAGGTGCGAACGTCTCATCATAATCGATGTTGTATGTCTGGTTGTACCCTTTCGCAACCAATCGAGCATTGTAATGCTCAATTTTGCCATCTGGGTTCTGCTTTATGGTAAAGACCCACTTGCACCCAACAACCCTCTTCCCCGTCTGGAGCTGTGCTAGTTCCCACGTCTTATTCTTCTCCAGAGCGCACATCTCCTCCTTCATTGCTGCTTGCCAGTTGTGGTCGGCTTTAGCTACCTGCCAACTGTTAGGTACAGTAATACTATCCAATGATGCAATGAATGCTCCGCGAGAAGAAGAGATAGAGTCGTAGGAGACAAATGAAGCAAGATCCCAACCATATCGATCAGGAGGATTACCCGCATTGCTGCGAGTGCTCCTTCTGACAGAAGTAGTCGGGGATGTGGGAGAGAGACTCACAGGGAGGTGACAGTGGTTCAACTGGAGGTGTTTCCCGGATTTAGACGGCCATAGACGAGGGAATAGGCACTGTCGCTATGGGTGCAGGTACGAGGTCAGGAGTTCTCCTTTCTCTTCTCTGATATGTTACAAGATCCCCTGAAGTTGTGGGTATCACATCTCTAACCTCCTCCTGCTCCTCATTCGCCCCTTGCTCCTCAACGAGTTTTCCACCGTCTTTACTTAATCTGTCACCAGGCTCTCCCATTCTCGGCCTCCATTCCTAAGATTGGCTTTTCAGGTACGAGTAGAATCTCCTCTTGTGGGTAGTATTGCTCTTGCTCTCGGAAGTGGACATCCATGCTCACGAAACACCTTTTCTCGATTGGACTCCAACATACATATCCCTTCTGAGTACCAGAATACCCCCACAAAGATACATTTGATTGCCCTGGCATCAAGTTTGCCAACGTTTGTCCTATTATCCTTCACAAAGCAGACACACCCAAAAACCTTAAGTGGAAGCATACCTCCGTTATGCCCTTGCATCTCCTGACACGGGGATCTCCACCCTAAGATCTTCGATGGCATTCTATTGATTAACTGTGCCGCCGTTAACACCGCATACCCCCACAAGTGTTGGGGAACCTTCATGTGCAGCATCATGCTTCTTGCCACTTCCATCAGATGTCTGTTCTTCCTCTCAGTGACGCCATTCTGTTCAGGAGTATATGTACGCGTGGTTTGGTGCAGTATCCCGTGGGATGATAAGTACTCTGCAAGAGTCTTATTGGTATATTCCGTCTCATTATCCGACCTAAGTACCTTGAGTACTGCACCGTATTAAATTTGGACATGCTTGTGAAAATTCTGGAAACAGGTGGGGACCTCACTCTTAGCTTTCATTAAATATACTCACGTGACACGGGAAGCACAGTCAATAAAAGTCACAAAGTATCTATAGCCACTAGAGAAATTAACTGCACACGACCCCCAAACATCTGAATGCACAACATTAAACACAGAAGAACTTCTATAACCAGAACTAGCATAAGAGTTTCTTGTGAGCTTGCCTAAGTCGCAAGCATCACACACAAGTTTACTTTTACATGCCTTTTTAAAAATAGAAGGAAACAATCGTTCTAACACACCAAAAGACGAATGGCCTAAATGTCGATGGTGGAGCAGAATTGCCTCCTCTATACTTGTCTCCAGGTTCCCTTCCTTTATCTTCTCCGTCGTAGATACGAGTGCAGTGTCCAATCCCTCCTGATTCAGGTACCACAACCCATCACGCCAGGTCCCAGTCCCAAGTATACACCTCGTCTCTTTCTCCTGGAAGGTCGCCTTGGGAATATCAAAGGAGACAATACATTTTAGTTGGAGTATAATAGAGCTGATAGACAAAAGGCTAACAAGAAATGAGGGAGCATGCAAGACATTGGATAGTTTCACCGAACCTGTACAATCGACCGTACCCTACCAACCACTGGCTGAAAGGTCCCATCCGCTTTCTATATGCCATCTGGAGATGCAAGGCGTGAGTAGGAAGTGAACTTCCCCGAGTCCCTGGTCACATGTCAGGATACACCTGAGTCAACAATCCACTATGTCGTTCCAGAAGGATGAGCATACATAGCCTGAGATGGCCCCTCAATGGCGTCTCCAGCTTGCCTCCTCTTAAGTCCCTCCATCTTGTTCATTAGACTCAGAAGAGTCTGCTCCTCCTCAGTGTAGATAACACCAACCTTCTCATCACATCCACTAATACCTAGATTGGCATGATAGCCACCTCTCTCACCACGACCCTGGCCACGTGCACGACCACGCCCACGACCACCAAAATTCCCCTCCTTGGGTGGTCTGGGGCAAGCATACAACAGATGACCTGTCTCCCTACAGTTGTAGCACTGTCGTGTTTCCTCTCGTGGTCTTGGAATACCCGTGCCAGTAGCCGCTAGTGCGGACTTTATGGCAGTGGAATCTCTTGTCCCTGCCTGGAGTTTGAACCGGGTCTCCTCCTGAATCATGGCCGAGATAGCCTCTGCCAGAGTGGGGATCTTCGTACCGGACAGAAGTAAGGCTTTCCTCTGATCGAACCGTTCATTTAACCCCTTCAAGAACCTCTTTGTCCTCTCTTCTACTATAACCTTGGAAGCCTTACACTGTGGGTCACTGCAACACATACCACCAGAAGCATGGTCATAGTCCACCCATAGTCATTCTAACTCTGATGCGTACTCCTGCACAGTCTTCTCCCCTTGAACTGTGTCATAGATTTCTCCCTTCACCTGGAAGACTCTGAGAGTGTTCCCCACTCCATCATATGTACTTCGCAACCTGTCTCAAACCTCCATGACTGTCTCCAGACCCTCAACCGTGGCAGCAATCGATGGGACAACCGAGCTAAGAAGCCACATGAACACCATCATGTGGGTTGATTCCCACTCATCTCCTGCAGTTGGGTTTTCTGGCTTCTTCAACTCCCCTGTCAAGAAACCCCCAACCTTCTGCGTTGTAAGAGTCTTCCTCACGCGGCGCGACCAACCCAGATAGGTGGTCGATCCATCGAGCTTCAGGTCAACCGGTGGAAGGTCCAACTTCACCGGTCGTGGTGATGAACCCAACAACTTCAAAAAGGTAACCACCTCATCCGGATCTAACTTCTTGAGGACCTCCTCCATTCTTTCTTCGTCGGCAGTCTTCTATAATTCGTCGAGTAAGAGAGACTTCAATTCGTCGAGGAAGAGAGACATCATCGAGTATCGCACGAGTAGCTCCCGTCCCCGTCATCGACGACCCGCTCTATCTCGACCGAGCAAAGTCTATTTGCCCGTCGACGATGCTCCAGCGCACTGCGCTCGCTCCTTGCCCATCGAGCGAACCCGTCGACGACGATGTTCCAACCCGTCGACGACGCTCCAACGATCTCCAACGATCTCCTTCCCCGTCGACGGTGATGCTCCAACGACGATGCTCCAGCGATCTCCTTCCCCGTCGTCGGCGAGTCTTCAGCGACGGGAGATCGTCAAGGACGGCGCGCTTCAAACCCCCCCTGCTCTGATACCAAGTAGAATTAGGGCTTCATTTCTTATTAACATATACATACATGTATATATACCTCTACAACATCTCTAAACGTACACCACTCCTATACCCACACCACTACTCTAATGCATGCCAACATATGACTTTCACAAAAAAATCATTGTCATAGAATGTATGTTTGTCGTGACAATGGTTACGCCTTCGTCACCAAAAAAAGAAAACTAGTTTTAAACATAAAAGAAGATGAAGTTCCTTAGGTGAGATCAGGAGTACACGAACGACGTGTTCATGACAACTGTACAACCCGTATTCGCCGAGTGGGCCCCTCAAGCCAGCTGGCGAGACCTGGGCCAGTCAGAGCATTCAGCCAGGTTCGGATAGGTAGAAGGGCCCCCAGGTCGATAGGGAAGGAATTCGGCGAGTGGTGCCCTCACGGACCATTCGCCCAGAGGAATGGGGCACTCGCCCAGCTAAGCGGGTGCCCAGCGAGTGGTGCCCTCACAGACCACTCGCCCAGGATGATTTGAGGAGGAAATGACCATAATACCCCTGGTGGGCTGCAAATAGCCCTTCGGAACAGCGGAGTTAGGCTGTTAGCAGACCAATCTGGGGTGCTGTTAGTAAAACCAAAAGGCGGATTCATGTTATTTGCAGACCAGCCTAGAAAAACCTATAAATAGACCCTTAAGGGCACCTTGGAGGAGATCCGATTTTAGAGAATCCTCTCCTCCAGGCTAGTTTTTGGTCGGCTGCTAGTGCCCTCCAAGGTGCCCGGTTGAGCTCTGGTTCGGGAGGGGAAGCTCTCTAAGATCTTCCGGGTGTGTGGCGGGACCTCCTCGCTTCAGCCTTGGGTCTATTCATATTCTCACATCCACCGTCAAGAGAGTCTAGTGAGGGAGAAATAAGCATCGGCTATACCCCCAGTGGGTCCGAACTCAAGAGACCTGTTGCAGGTTTCAACAACAACCACCACCAAACGGAGCATGACAATTACACAACATCTTGAAGATCTCTCGTAAACATTAGCCTCATTGAGAAAAATCCAATAAGAAACTCAATACAATGAGATGCATATTAATTCAGTGCTGAGTAAAGGGATAAGAGCTCTGCTGAAAGACTCTTATCTAGGAGGTCGGGTTTTCGATCCCAGGCCTCAACAACCTGTCGCATGGTGATGACTCCATGGCAGAGAGCTGGTTGGGGTGTACGGGCCGCGAACCTGATAAAGCCTATCAGGTGGACTCCCGGTGGGACCCCTGGGCCGGGGTGTGATGCCAGGTCGCAGGATGGCAGGCAGGTGGGACGCCTGTCCTGCATCGATCAATATGTATATATATTTCCAAGTGCATTTAGCTCATGTGATCAATGATCATCCTCTAAACCTGATTCTTGCGAAGTTAAGAGTGTTTTCTTACAGACTTATGAAACTGTTGATGGAACTTAGGGAGTTCGACTTTCTTATATATATTTTGCTCGATTAAGACCTGAATTTGGTAGCAAATTTAATTATGGACGATGAGATGGAGAGAGAAACCACACACCCCAAAGTCAAACGATGTGTTGCGAAAACGACAGTAGAAAGATAAAAAAATAGAAAATCAGTCTTCTGTCGGTCTGAGCGGCAACTTCTTTCGCCAGACGAGCTGTTACAGTCCGCGGCCCAGGAAGCTCATCGGGTAACGCGAGATGCATGGAGCTATCAGCGCCGGACAACTCGTCTGCGTCAGGATCCTCGGAGCGGGCGGCGTCTTCAGGCGCTACATGGTTTGGGACCAGCAACGGCCGGCCGCCCAATGTAATGGCCGGGTTGGGGGTGCGAGGGGCTCTTAAGTTCTCAGCATGGTGAGCATCTCAGCCTGGTGCTCCTCCACCAGGCGCACATGCTCCTCCACAGTTGTTGTCGGCGCGGCTACAGATTCTTCAAGAAGCGGGACGTTGTCTTGCTGGTGAATTGAGCGAGGCTAGATCGGTATGTTCCTCCGGAGCTGCCTCGTTAGCAGTGCGAGTAATTCTTCTTGATATTGTCGTTGGTTGTTGGCATTTGTGAAGATCAAATGCCGCTTTCAGAGATTCGTTGGAGAGTTGGGAACACCTTCCCACAGACGGCGCCAAACTGTTGTTGCTCACTCGGCGCTCTCCTGGTCTAAAGAATCGAACCGCCATAGCTTGAGAGTGAGCCGAGCGCACAAACAGTCAAAAGAGAATCAATATCATTGACAGCGAGACGTTTTATGTGGGAAAATTCTGTAAGGGAAAAAACTACGGGGTTAGTTCGGTGTCGACCAAATTCCACTATCTCCTTAGTAGTTACAAAAGGCTGAGATCCCAGGGGGGTGACAGGCCACCTCTTCCTTTACAAGTCTTGTGAAGAAGAAAAGAGGAAAAATCGCAAGTCTCAAAGGCGTCAACGGGTGCAGTCTCTGGAGCCTCCTCTAGAGCTCACAAGAGCGATCTCTAGAGTCTTGAGAGGAGTGGACTTGGGAGAGAACGGAGCGAAGGAGCGAGCAAAGTGCTAAGTGTTAGGGAAAGAAATGACGTCCATAGAACACACAAGAATCACAGAATAAACCAGGCAAAACACACAAGGATTTAACGTGGAAAAACCCCAAAGATCGGGGAAAAAAGCACAACCACCCGCGCCCACAAAATCCACTATGAAAGAAAGATCAAAAAAGAAATACATCTTTCCTCTTCCGTCGCTTCTCCTCAGGTTTCTCTACACTACAAACCCTAGGCCGAAAACAAGGCCTTTTATACACAAAGTATAACAGTGAAAGAAAATTACATAAATGCCCTTGGAGAAATTGTGTTGAGTGTCCAGTACACCTAACGCAGTCAGGATCCACAAACTAACACTAAGTCCTCGCCAGAAAACCTCAAAGCTCTCTCTTCTCTTTTTGATTGCGTGTCTTCAAATGAATGCATGTGGGCCTTTTTATAGCTTTTCTGGAGGGTGCGCACTAGTAACTGCGCCTGACTGGAACTTGAGTTGACGAATGACGTTGCACGGTTCTGATCACCTGGATCACCAATTTTTCGAAAATGACGAGCATGCCCCCTGGGTGGCCCGGGCAAGGCGGGCAGCCCGAGCGAATTTTCCGGCGAGGCGGCGGTGGCTCGTCGGGCGGCGGAAGTGGCAGTGGAGCACCGGAGCCCGCCGGCATGCGCGAGCGCGGCGAACGGGCGCGCGCGCGGTGGGGGCCGTGCGCGACCATGCATGACAGAGGCCGCACGCGGCGGATGCAGCAAGCGCGCGACGACGGTCGCTTCTGCGGGCGGGGAGGAGGCCCTTTTTGAGCGGATTTGGGACCCTTTGAGCGAGCGCGGCTCACTCGGTTGTGATTTGCGAGAAGACGAGCCCATAATTTTTGTTATAACCGTACTGATTTCGAGCCGTGGACTTCGAAAAGTTTGGTGTGCGCGCACGTTGAGTTAATGTTTGTTTACGAAACAAAACATTCTTTTCATTAAGTCTGGAGACACATGTTGATCACTTTGCGTCACTTGGTGTCAACTTTGCGGGATGCAGATCTCATTGTTGGCGTTGGTATTGAGGGGTGATCCTTGCGATTGATTGTTTTGGTATCACTTTTTCTCAGACGTGTCGTGGGGGGGGGGGACCTTACTTTGCCCTTACCGGAGGTCGATGAGCTTGTTGCTCAGGATTGGCGCCAAAGGTCAACGCTTGGCGTTAGTGCCGGCGGCAGATACTTGGATATGACATGGATGGACATTTTTCGCTTTTACCGATGGTCAGCAAGCTTGTTGGTGAAGAGGGTTCTGGAGGTCAATACCCAGCGTTATTGTCATGGGTAGACGCTCGGATGTGGCGTAGAGGGACATATGTCCGTCTTGACTCTTGACTGAGAGGCATAAAAGGACTTAGGGTCCGCTCTTATCGGAAGATGCAGATGACTCGGGGTCCGTTCTTATTAGAAGGCGTAGAACGACTCGCGGTTCGCTCTTATGAGGAGGCGTAGAACTAGGGATCCATTCTTATCAGAAGGCGTAGAAGGACTCGGGGCCCATTCTTATCAGAAGGCGTAGAAGGACTCGGGCCCGTTCTTATGAGAATGCGTAGAAGGACTCGGGGTCCGTTCTTATCAGAAGTCGTAGAAGGACTCGTGGTCCATTCTTATGAGAATGCGTAGAAGGACTCAGGGTCCATTCTTATCAGTTTTCCGCTTCCAGGGGCTTGGTTCAATGCGCGTACTTGAAGATGCTGATAGATTGGGCTTCAGAGGCAGTTGCTGTAATCGCTAGCGCACTACCTGGTGTTGGTACCATGGAGAGTTGTTGTGAGCGTGCTACCAGACAAAGGAAGCCGTGTGAGCGCGCTATCATGCGAGGGCAGCTGCTGTGAGTGTGCTACCCGGTGAGGGCAACTGCTGTGAGCGCGCTACCCAGTGAGGGAAGTTGGTGTGAGCACGCTACCCGGCGAGAGCAGCTGCTGTGAGCGTGCTATCTGATACGCCGAAAATGGATTTACGTTTTAACGCAAGTGCACGTGTCGAATCAAGTAATATAAAGTGAGAAAAGATCGTTCCCTCGGAGAAGTGATTAATTTAGTGCTCGCAAGTACTAGCTCTACCTTTTCTTTAAATTCAAGCGGAATAATTAGAGTGAGTTTTTAGTAATGAAAAATTAACAATAACGACAAAACTAAACAATAATTACTTAAGAATACTTTTATCAACTTAATTGGAGAAATATCAGTTTGAGAAATAATCTTGTATATTGCTTTCCTTTGATTATTGTAATGACTTCTTAAGATGATTCAATATCAATGTTGAAATGACTATCCTGCAACAATTTGAAAGTGGAAAGCATGATCTCTCGATCTATGAAATCCGTTTACCCCTTATTTCTCTAGTTATCTCTAACTTAGGTAACAATAAAGAATAACATCAAGTACACAAATCAATGTTGCTAGCAAAAGATGAAATTTCTTTCTACCTTTATGCTATATTGAAATTCATGATATACTTTCATCGCTCCTCTCTCGAATCTCGCAGTGCAGTATAAAAACAGAAACTTTGGTGAAATATTTACGCGACTCCTTTCTCGAATCTTGCCGCGCAATATAAAGCAATCATCTAGCCTGACTCCTCTCTCGAATCTTGCCAAGCAAATTTTAAAGATGAACATAAGCCAAACTTTCCAAGAACAAAATCATGAATTCGATAAAGATAATATTTCAAATATCCATACGAGAATTTAGATTCTAAACATCACAATAAAACAAAGTACTCACAATATACAAGATCTAGGAAATTAATTCATGGTGGAGGGATGAAACCAAATAAGAAAGATCGTACTAGACATGCTTAAGAGAGTCAAATAACCCAAAAAAATCCACTCAAAGATGTGCACGATCCGTTGAAGATCCAGTCTGGTCTCCTTCTTCTCCACTAGGGTTTTTCGCCAACCCTAGTTCTCTTTCTCTCCAAAACTCCTTTCTCCCTCTCCAATTTCGTGTTTTCTTCTGGTGGTTATTTGCTTCCTTAAAAACGAGCAGCCCCCTCCCAATAGATGCGTCCTTCCATATTTCAAAATGGCACAAATTCAAAATTTTGAATTTGAAATCTGCCCAGATTTGTTGTATCATCCAAAAATGAATGTTATAACAACTTGGACCAGCCAAAATATTTAAATCCAGCTTTTCCTCTCCGAGTCGATTTCTTCGGCGATTCTAATAAGAAAACATAAGATTTTAGTCAAATAATCCATAATTGAAATAAACATGAATTTATTTATATTTTAAATTCATTTAGGTCATTTATTCCATTTATAATAAAATAATAAGTCAAAATAAAGGGCTAGATAACTTCTTTTTAGGAAGTTATCACACCTCCACACTTAAACTTTTGCTAGTCCCTATCAAAGATCATTCAAATTACTGGATTGAATGAAGAAATAATAACATAACGTAAATTCAAATGATCTTTCATCCTTGTAAAAAAAATCAAAGCGTACTATAGAAATTCGCTTTACTCAATTGATAAGCCTACAATCAATAAAAATTCAACCATTCATAACTCCATTAGCTTGAATAAAAGATAATGCTCAAATAAGAATTTTAGTGCGGTGAGTGCTAAAAAGGAATTTACTCTCATGCAATATTTCTTATTGAACCTCTGCATTTATTGGAAAGGATAAGAATATGCTAAGCTATTGATTTTAGTCTCCACATGAGTTAGTACTTCAATTGAATATCAGAATGAGTTTGGCTTGGTTCAAAATTTATGGGTAACTTTGATAGTGGAATGACATTCCCTAGTTAATACTCTTAGCAAGTTTACCATAATATAGGGTTTATCAGCATATTTTTTTTCATAGTAGGGATCATTCCAAGTACAAGTGTACATACCTAGGCCACATATCACTATGATGCTCTTTTTTTAACTTTTTTTATATATCATTGTTGGGATCATTCCAAGTATGTGTACCAATACCTAGGCCACATATCACTATGATGCTTAACCATTTTTTTTAAATTAAACACTCATAAATGGCTACTTATTAAGATACAACTAGTAGGAACATAGGGAAATTAAGCATGAAATGGTGTATATCAAAGTGGTAAGGATAAGGCTCAAAGTATTTAGTGGATGCTCGAAATGGATTAACTTCCTAAACTCAAGTCTTGACTTACATCGTTAACTCAGTTCTTGCTCACCCTCCCTGGTAAATGCAGAAGTCAATATCAAAAATTGCCTTGGTTGTAAACAAAAATTTTGTGCATGAAATAATTGCCTAAATGAGCATTATTCAAAAAAATTTTACTAACTTCAAATTCATGAATTGAACTCCTAAGATTGATAATTCATACCAATTAATTATCATTAAACACTTAAGTAACTTATTGATTAATAAAAACAAGAATTAAGATCATAAAATTCATGATTGGTTAATCAATCTTCACTCAAGTGGTAGGGGTTATACTACCCTCACCTCCACACTTAGGCTTTGCTAGTCCCTAACAAAGAAATTAGATCATGTAAATAGTGAAACAGAGCAATACACAATTATAAGGAGAATCAAAATTGAAATAGGAAACTCCCCTGAAGTGAATTGAATGTGATGGGATGGAAGCTCAAGACTTCTTATTTTCCTCCATGGTACTCCCACCTCCACACTTAATCATAAAAACCAGGCCTGCATTCTTATAATTTCTAAAAATGGATAGGCATTAAAGCATTGGATATAGTTATAGATCATATATAGTGAATAACAATCCATCAATCAGAACAACAATTTATCATCAATCATGAAGTATAATGAAGATCATAAAAATGTATAATATAATATAGCAGGCCTCAGGTCATCATTAATTAGCAGTTCATAAGAAGATTCATTATAATAAATATCATCAAGCATTAGGTATAATAAGCAGGCAGCAGGTTTTACCAAATTGCGTCAAACATTCAAAAGCAACTAATAAGGAATAATAAGATAAAAGAGATTAGTGCAAGTTTTTCTTTAAAAAAAACCCACAAAAATAAAATGCCACATCAAGAAATAATCCAGCTAGCCTAGCTGATTAAGTTGTAACAGGAAAATGGTTTAGAGCATGTAAGCAAGTATGCAATATCCAAAATATAACCATGTTTATAGATTAATAAAATAAAATAAAGAGACCGATACAGCTAATCCTCCTAGTTGTCGCCTTCGTCTTCTTCTTCCTCGTCGACTTCCTCGTCATCATCATTTTCTTCCTCGTCATCATCTTCTTCTTCGTCGGTGATTTCCTCATCTTCAAAACCTTCTTCTTCGTCGAATTCTGATTCGCTTCCCACGTCGGCCTTTGACAACCATGCCGATGGATCCAACCTAAGTCGATCCCTTGACATTAAGATACCCTGGCGGTCCCATTGGCCTGACATTCTTATATTAGGAGTTGGGATCGGAATTTATGCTTTCAGCATCAATTGATGTTGGTTAGCCCGAAGATCCTGGAATTGTGACTCAAAATAGAGATGATGGTACCGTTGATATTCTTTTAAGTATTCTAAATTGTTCATCATTCTCACTGTTGCATTGTCCAAATCTGCCAAGGGGAGTCCAAGGCATTCAGGTTCACCAGCTGGTGGATTGATGAATGAATCCACCTCCTTACTTTTGGCTACCTTAACGTTCACCTCAATAACGGTCTTGGTGATATGGTGTTTCACTTGTGTGATTAAATCATCAACATGCTCAACTACCCCGGCATTTCGACATAGGTCGGTGATAAGAGTCGGGAACCACAAGTGCCTAGGCTTCTCTTCATCAATCTTCTGCCACAGTTGTAAACTGATAATTTTTCCCAAATCAAACTGCATCCCCGTCATAATTCCAAAGAGCAGAGCAAACCTATCCATGGTGACACTATTGGAATGACGGGTGGGCATGATGCTCGCATTCATAAAGAGTAACCAAACCTTTGCTTCCCGTTTTAAACAAGTGGCCTTAATTGCTTTTCTTGCTCGGATGACCCATTCTGGTTGTGGTGTGAAACAAAGTATCCTTACCATCTCCTGCAGACTGACGTTGGTCAGAATTTCTGTATAATCAGGGAAATCCTGATCTTCAAGGTCGAACATTTCACTTATGGAGGCAGCGGAAAAATTTATCTCTTTTCCTCTTACGATTACGATTTCCCCACCCGTGCTCTTCGCATTTGCATAAAATTCATAGACCAAGGGGAGTATAGCTTCTGACCTAGGATGACAAAAAGACTCCCATTTTAGAGTTTCCATTTGGTCAGCGTAAATCATGCTCCATGCCTTCTTCTCTATTTTAAAACCTCTCTCATACAGGCAAGGTAGGCCCTTCAGAAGTTGGAACCATCTCCTAGCTGTTGGATTAGAAAATGTTTCGGCTTGCTTGGCTACCTTCTTTCCCTTTTTCCTCTGATTTTGGCTCTTAGAAGATTCGTCCTCTATTTGTGCTCCAGCCACCTCCTTTCTCTGATTCAAACGCACCATAATGTCCAGTCAGCAATGATCCTCTCGCTATCTCGTCGGCTGCTGTTTCGATGTCCTCCTCTGCTTCTCTACGCGAGAATGGCCTCTGCTCCTCCACAGAATCGCTTGTCGATCGCCGCTCTTCGTTTCCTAAACCTAGCCGACGGTTTGGGTTTTTTTTGAGGGGGTTTAATATGGGAAGTTAATTATATTATGAATTGTGCAGTTAGATTAGGAAAGGCGGATTTTTAGGAGAAAATTGTTTTAGGCGTAATATAACTGCATGACGGTTCGGGTATTAGATCGCTTTTTGTCGTTCGTCGTTCGTCAAGCCGCATGAGTGATTAGATTGCTGTCGTTCGTCGAACGCAGGATTGTCCCTATTCGTCGAACGCAGGATTGGCCCTATTCGTCAACGCAGGATTGGCCCTATTCGTCGAACGCAGGTTTGGCCCTATTCGTCGAACGCAGGATTGGCCCCATTCGTCGAACGCGGGTTTGGCCCTATTCGTCGAACGCAGGTTTGGCCCTATTCGTCGAACGCAGGTTTGGCCCTATTCGTCGAACGCGGGTTCGGCCCTATTCGTCGAACGCAGGTTTGGCCCTATTCGTCGAACGCAGGTTTGGCCCTATTCGTCGAACCGGCCAGAAGCGCTGAACTGTGATATTGCTGAAGAAAAAGTCAAAACACCGGATGTGATAGCAATTTAATTTTGTTGTCGTAACATTCAACTTAGAAAAATTTTACTTAGAAAAATATCAGCCAATTTTTAATAGTAATTTTTTTTTACTCTATTCCTTAGGTCATCTTCTTGTGGCTTCCCTCTCTCCATTCACATATCTTATACTAAATTACAAGCATCTAAATCTTATAAATAACATATTAGATGGGTTGCCTCCCACTAAGCGCCTTATTTAACACGTCCCGGCAGGACGTTCTTCACGCAATTTCTTATTGTAAATTTATGACATCGCAGCACGATGATTATCTCCTTCGTAATACTCTTTGAGTCGTTGTCCATTTACCTTGAACATCGAACCATCTTTCTCGTTACAGATTGTTATCACCCCATACGGAAATACTTCTTTGACTCGAAAGGGCCCAGACCATCTAGATTTCAATTTTCCAGGGAATAACCGCAGTCTCGAGTTGTATAAAAGGACTAATTGTCCTACCATGAATTCTCCTTTCTGTATTCTAGAATCATTCCATTTCTTTGCTTTTTCTTTATACAACGTAACATTCTCGTACGCATTAAATCTAATCTCATCCAATTCATTGAGTTGCAACAATCTATTCTTTCCCGCTTCTTGAAAATCAAAATTTAATTTCTTTATGGCCCAGTATGCTTTATTTTCTAATTCTACGGGAAGATGACACGACTTTCCATATATCATCTTATACGGAGTCACTCATATGGGTGTCTTATATGCAGTTCGATATGCCCATAATGTATCATTTAGTTTCATTGATCAATCCTTACGATTTGTGCTCACTGTCTTCTCAAGAATTGACTTGATTTCCCTGTTTAAGACTTCAGCCAAGCCATTAGTTTGCGGGTGATATGCAAGAGCGACTTTATGGGTTACACCATATTTTTTAAGAGTATTTTGAATTGTGAGTTACAGAAGTGCGACCCTCCATCACTGATTATTGCTCTCCTTGTACCAAACCTAGTGAAGATGTTGGACATGATAAATTTCAATACTACCGATGCGTCGTTCTTTTTGCGTGGCTATGGCTTCGACCCATTTTGAAACATAATCCACAACTAATAAAATATATAAATTCCCATTTGAATTTACAAAGGGTCCAATAAAATCAATACCCCATACGTCAAAAAATTTAACTTCAAAGATGTTATTCAAAGGCATGCTCGCCCCTCGATGGATGTTCCCCGTCTTTTGACATCGGTCACATTTCCTAACAAACATATGCGCATCCTTAAACAAAGTCGGCCAGTAAAAACCAGCTTCTAATACTTTCATAGCAGTCCGCTCCCCCATAAAGTGTCCTCCGTAAGGTGATGCATGACATTTTTCTAGAATACCATGTACCTCTTCTTCTGATACACACCTACAGATCACTTGATCGGCACAAATTCTAAACATATATGGAGCATCCCAAAGATAAAAGTTCACCTGGTGGAGAAATCGTTTCCTTTGTTGATAATCCATATCTGGCGGGAATACGTTACTTACTATAAAATTAACAAAATCTGCGTACCAAGGAGTGCTACAAATGTCTGATACGGCTAGTAATCGCTCATCAGGAAAGTTTTCGCTAATCTCAATGTGCATATTTTTCTCGTTTTCATTATCTAGTCGTGATAAATGGTCGGCTACTGGATTCTCTACTCCCTTTCGATCCTTGATCTCTAAATCAAATTCTTGTAGAAGAAGGACCCATCTAATGAGCCTAAGCTTTGCGACCTTTTTATCAACTAAATACCTTATTGCTGAATGATCCGTATAAACTATAACCTTGGAGTTTATCAAATACGAGTGGAATTTGTCAAAGGTGAATACAACAGCTAATAATTTCTTTTCCGTAGTGGTATAGTTTATTTGGGCGTCCATAAGCATTTTGCTAGCATAGTAGATGGTGTGGAAAACCTTATTCTGAACTTGCCCTAGGACTGCTCCTACCGCAAAGTTGCTAGCATCACACATAATAGAGAATGGTAATGACCAATCAGGAGCAATGATGACCGGTGATTAAATCAGACTTTGTTTTAAGATGTTGAATGCTTCAAGGCATTCCTCATTAAAAATAAAAGGACTATCCTTTTCAAGTAAGTAACTTAGAGGTTTAGAAATTTTTGAAAAGTTCTTTATAAATCTCCGGTAGAATCCCGCATGACCCAAGAAACTACGAATTCCCTTAACATTTGATGGTGGTGGGAGTTTTTCAATGACTTCTATCTTCGCTATGTATACTTCTAAGCCCCGTTTTGACACCTTATGGCCGAGTACAATACCCTCGCGTACCATGAAGTGGCACTTATCCCAGTTGAGAATCAAGTTGGCTTGTACACATTTATCTAAAGCTTTCTTTAATACTTCTAAACATTCATCAAAAGATTTCTCAAACACAGAAAAGTCGTCCATAAAAATTTCAATACCATCATCAATCAAATCCGCAAAAGATCATACAACGCTGAAATGTAGCTGGGGCGTTACATAATCCAAATGGCATTTTCCAAAATGCGAACGTTCCATAGGGGCATGTAAATGTAGTTTTCTCCTGATCTTCCGGTGCCACCATAATCTGGTTATACCCGGAATATCCGTCCAAGAAACAAAAGTACTCGTTACCTGCCAATCTATCCAATACCTGATCGATGAATGGTAATGAAAAATGATCTTTTCTAGTTGATTTGTTCAATTTTAGGTAGTCCATACATATTCTCCACCCTGTTACAGTTCGAGTGGGTATCAATTCATTATTTTCATTTTTCACAACTGTCATACCTCCTTTCTTCGGCACACATTGAACAGGGCTTACCCATTTGCTATCGGAAATAGGGTAGATAATACCCGCGTCTAGCCACTTGATTATCTCCTTCATGACTACATCTTTCATGGGTGGGCTAAGTCTTCGTTGAGGTTCAATAGATTCTTTTGAGTTTTCTTCCAACAAGATTTTATGCATACAGATTGATGGACTAATTCCTCGAATATCTGCAATCGTCCACCCCATTGCACCCTTAAATTCATGAAGCACCTTAAGTAGTTTTTCTTCATTTCTTTCTTCTAAAGATGAGTCAATAATGATAGGTAATGTGTTCCCTTCTCCAAGAAAGACATATTTTAAATTTTCAGATAAGGGCTTTAACTCTAGTGTGGGTGGATCAAGAATAGATGGCTTCATTATTGTTGATTCGCTTGACCTATTTAATACTTCAAACTTCTTATTAAAAGGTAAACGTTCGCAAGTGTCTAACGCCTTCACACATTCGACTATACCTAAATCTTCTTCATCCACTTCTTCATTAGTTAAAAAGCTGAAAAGCTGATGCTCTAGATCATCTTGATCATGCATTAATGGAGTGGGCACATCTACTTCTGTTATAGAATAACATTCCTCTTCGTCGTTAGGAAATTTCATGGCTTTAAGTATGTTGAATGTTACAGCCTCATCGTTGACTCGCATTGTTAATTCACCTTTTTGGACATCTATTAGTGTTCGTCCCGTGGCTAGAAATGGTCTTCCTAAAATGATAGGGACATCCTTGTCCTCATCCATGTCTAGCACAACAAAATCGGCAGGGAAGATAAATTTCTCAACTTTAACCAACACGTCTTCAACAATTCCCTTAGGAAATGCTAAAGATCTATCGGCCAATTGAAGAGTGAGAGATGTTGATGTAATCTCTCTTAAGCCTAACTTTAACCACCATGTCTTCAAATTGATGCTAGCACCCAGATCACACAATGCTCTCCCGAAAAATTCCACTCTTATTGAACATGGTATTGTAAATCTACCGGGATCTTTCAATTTTTGTGGTAATTTCTTTTGTAGTATTGCACTGCACTCTTCAGTTAACGCCACTACCTCCTTTTCAACAAATTTTCTTTTCTTAGACAAAATATCTTTCATGAACTTGACATAACTAGGTATTTGTTTAAGTGTTTCAGCAAATGGAATGTTTATGGTCAATTTCTTAAAGATATCCATAAACTTTTGAAATTGTTTATCAAGCTTTGTTTTTGCTAGCCTAGATGGAAATGGTGGTGGAGGATAAATTATTTCTTTCTTCTTATTATTTTGTTGTGCAATCTCCACTACTTCTGGTTCCTTATTTGCTGATTGTTGTTCTTCTTGAGATTGATTTGAATGGACAGTTTTCTCTCTTTGTTCCTCCTCTCTGGCTTTTTCTAACAACCCATCACCACTAGAAATTTCTACTCCACTCCTTAAAGCGATAGCCTTACAATGACTAGTTTGTTCATCTCTTGTAGGATTAGGTGTTGTATCTGAAGGTAACGATCCAATTGGTCGTTGGCTTAATGAATTTGCTAGTTGACCCAAAGTGGTTTCTAAAGATCTTAGGGATGATTCAATGTCTCCTATTCTAGACTCATTCTTTTGAAACATTCCTATAATCATTTCATCAGTCAACTTCCTAGGATTAAATTGAGTGTTTGGAGGATTATTTTGCAGTTGAGTTGGATTTTGATTGAACCCCGATGGTTGATTCATTCCTTGATTATTTTTCCACGAAAAATTAGGATGATTTCGCCATTCAGGATGATAATGATTAGCAAAACTCATTGGAATTTGTCTTTGTTGCCCCCCCCCCCCCCCCACATAATTTGCTTCCTCGGTTATTTGATTAAGTTGTTCCACGGTAAGTGGTGCACTAGATGTAGGTATAGATAAAGAATCTAATCTTTTATTAATCAGATTGGATGTCATTTGTACGACCAAGGATGTAATTTGATAAACTTGATGTATTCCAGCCGGATTACTGTTTCCTTGTCTTTCATAAGCTTGATAATTATTAGATGTGAGATCTTCTAATATTGTATAAGCGTCTTCCGGATATTTCTTCATTAAGGAACCCACAGCGGCTCCATCTACTAAAATCATAGTAGCGGTTTGTAACCCGTTATAAAATGTTGAGACTTGTTGGTGTTGTTGTAACCCGTGATGCGGATATTTCCTTAATAATTCTTTAAACCGCCCCCAAGCATCATACAAAGTTTCACCATGATTTTGCATAAATATGGTTATATCCCTAATTAGCTTAGCAGTCTTAGAAGGTGGAAAATATTTACCCAAAAAATTTTCCACTAATTGATCCCATGTAGTTATAGATTCATGTGGTAATGAATTTAGCCAATCTTTTGCTCGACCTTCTAAGGAAAATGGAAATAGCATTAGATAAATTGATTCTTCAGTTGCTCCATTAAATTTAAACATGTCACATATTACTAAGAACGTTCGTAAATGAGAATTTGCATCTTCATGATTGAGTCCCCCAAATTTATTATATTGTACTTGTTGCATAACTATTTGATCCATTTTAAAATCATTAGCATCTATTGCTTTTCGGGCTATGCTAAAGTGCAAACCTCCTCCTAAAGGTGTGTTATAACGTCCTTCGTGGTACAACAGGTTGGTTGTTTTGACCATTCTGATCAACTTGACCTTCGTTTTCATTGATGATATTTTGTTCGTTATGATCCATCTCAGGATGAATAATATTAACCCTTCTAAACTCTTTTCTGTTTTGTTTGCAAGTGCGCTCAATTTCTGAATTTAGCGGCAATAATTCAACGTTACGATATCTGGACATGCATTAAGCAGAACTATAATAAAATAAAACAAAATAAAATAAAATACTTGATCTCTAAATACTCTGGATTTACTAATATTACAAGAAGAGAATCACTAAATAGTTGCACTTCCCCGGCAACGGCGCCAAAAACTTGATACGCCCAAAATGGATTTACGTTTTAAAGCAAGTGCACGTGTCTAATCAAGTAATATAAAGTGAGAAAAGATCGTTCCCTCGGAGAAGTGATTAATTTAGTGCTCGCAAGTACTAGCTCTACCTTTTCTTTAAATTCAAGCGGAATAATTAGAGTGAGTTTTTAATAATGAAAAATTAACAATAACGACAAAACTAAACAATAATTACTTAAGAATACTTTTATCAACTTAATTGGAGAAATATCAGTTTGAGAAATAATCTTGTAAATTGCTTTCCTTTGATTATTGTAATGACTTCTTAAGATGATTCAATATGAATGTTGAAATGACTATCCTGCAACGATTTGAAAGTGGAAAACATGATCTCTCGATCAATGAAATCTGTTTACCCCTTATTTCCCTAGTTATCTCTAACTTAGGTAACAATAACGAATAACATCAAGTACACAAATCAATGTTGCTAGCAAAAGATGAAATCTCTTTCTACCTTTATGTTATATTGAAATTCATTATATACTTTCACCGCTCCTCTCTCGAATTTCGCAGTGCAGTATAAAAACGGAAACTTTGGTGAAATATTTACGCGACTCCTTTCTCGAATCTTGCCGCGCAATATAAAACGATCATCTAGCCTGACTCATCTCTCGAATCTTGCCAAGCAAATTTTAAAGATGAACATAAGCCAAACTTTCCAAGAACAAAATCATGAATTCGATAAAGATAATATTTCAAACATCCATACGAGAATTTAGAATCTAAACATCACAATAAAACAAAGTACTCACAACATACAAGATCTAGGAAATTAATTCATGGTGGAGGGATGAAACCAAATAAGAAAGATCTTACTAGACATGCTTAAGAGAGTCAAATAACGCAGAAAAATCCACTCAAAGATGTGCACGATCCTTTGAAGATCCAGTCCGGTCTCCTTCTCCACTAGGGTTTTTCGCCAACCCTAGTTCTCTTTCTCTCCAAAACTCATTTCTCCCTCTCCAATTTCGTATTTTCTTCTGGTGGTTATTTGCTTCCTTAAAAACGAGCAGCCTCCTCCCAATAGATGCATCCTTCCATATTTGAAAATGACGCAAATTTGAAATTTTGAATTTGAAATCTGCCTAGATTTGTTGTAACATCCAAAAATGGATGTTATAACAACTTGGACCGACCAAAATATTTAAATCCAGCTTTTCTTCTCCGAGTCGATTTCTTCGGCGATTCTAATAAGAAAACATAAGATTTTAGTCAAATGATACATAATTGAAATAAACATGAATTTATTTATATTTTATATTCATTTAGGACATTTATTCCATTTATAATAAAATAATAAGTCAAAATAAAGGGCTAGATAACTTCTTTTTAGGAAGTTATCACTATCCTACGGGGTAGTTGATGTGAGCGCGCTACCCGGTGAGGGTAGCTGTAAGCGCGCTACCTGGCTAAGGGAACTGTTGTGAATGCGTTACCCGGTGAGGTTAACTGTAATGACAGCGAGATGTTTTACGTAAAAAAACTTGGAAAAGAAAAAACCATGGGGTCGGTTCGGTGCCGACCAAATTTCATTATCTCCTTGGCAGTTACAAGTGGTTGAGAGATCCCAGGATGGTGACAGATCACCTCTCCCTTTACAAGTCTTGTGAAGAATAAAAGGGGAAAATCATAAGTCTTCAAAGGCGTGCACGGGAGCAGTCTCTGGAGCCTCTTCTAGCGCTCACAGGAGCGTTCTCTAGAATCTTGAGAGCAGTGGACTTGAGAGAAAAGGAGCGAATTTGGAGCGAGCAAAGTGCTAAGTTCTCACCGGAAAATCTCAAAGCTCTCTTTTCTCTCTTTGGTTGTGTCTTCAAATTAAGGCCTGAGAGCATTTTTATAGCTTTTATGGAGGGAGTGCACTGGTAATTGCGCCTGGCTGGAACTTGAGTTGACGAATGACGTTGCACGATTCCGATCACCTGGATCACCAATTTTTCGAAAATGATGAGCATGCCCCGGGCGGATTTTCGGGCAAGGCGGCGGCGTCGGGCAGCTCGTCGGGCGGTGGAAGTGGCGGTGGAGCGCCGAAGGCCGGAAACATGCCCACGCACATCGGACGGGCACGCATAGGCGGGAGGCGGAGGCGGCCGCGCGCGCACAGGGAGGAGGTCGTGCGTGTGCGCGGCCTTCCGCACGCGCACGGGGAGGGGGCCGCGCCCGGCCTTCCCTACGCGCGGGCGTCGCTACACGCGGTGCCCAACGAGCTTCCGCTCGGGCGTGTGCCTGTGTTGTTCCGTGCCCCTTTTGGGCGGTTTGGGACCCTTTGAGCGAGCGCGGCTCACTCGGTCGAGTTAACTTGCTTGAGCGCTTCAGTCGAAGTTCGACTCGGAAATATTTAGGGGGATCCCATCAACCTTATTAATCACTTTTATGTCCATATTGTAGATAAAATAATGAGGGAACCATAATCTGTGTTAACTGTGCTTGAATTAGTACAAACAACATAAATAAGGGTTAATTATGGGGACCTGGCCAGCGGATTTGCATAATAACAGATACCTCTCATCTATATTTCAAAATTACAAAAACATCCGCTGCAACTTTGGCAAGTTTACACTGCCCCTTCCGTTTAAAATGCCAATCATTTTTTTATCAAAAGTCAAAATTACCTTTAAATTTAAAAATAAAAAGATCCTATTTTATTGTTAATAGTCCGAGGCTTTTTATTTCCTCCTGCAGGAGCTTGCCCTAACCATGTTCCAGCCTTCGGTTCGGCGACTTCGGCGAGATGACTCCGGCGTGACAACTTCAGCGAGGCAACTACGGTGTGAAGACTTTGTCCAGGAGTCATTGTTCTTTAAATGGATATTGTTTTTACCGGGCGAGGAGTCATTGTTCTTTAAATGGACATTGATTTTACCGGGTATGACGCTACGTCGAGGAGTCATTGTTCTTTAGCTGGATATTCGAATTTGGCTAGGTGACGAAACATAAGTGAATTCTAATGTGGCCTTAGTTTGGAAACAATTTTATTAGATAAACAAAATGCCTAGCAATCTAAAGAGTTTACACGACTTTCCGGCAATGCTTTCAACCGATGCTCAATTCTCTAAGGTACAACACACGAGTAAATCCCAAAACTCTGATGTGCACAGACACTGAAAAAGCACAGAGCACCGAACTTTCACTAGATGAAGCAAATATAGAATAACAAGAAAATAAAATTGGAGATATGAGACT
This sequence comes from Dactylorhiza incarnata, assembly GCA_033032865.1. Classification (NCBI taxonomy): domain Eukaryota; kingdom Viridiplantae; phylum Streptophyta; class Magnoliopsida; order Asparagales; family Orchidaceae; genus Dactylorhiza; species Dactylorhiza incarnata. The sequence continues at coordinate 1,008,546 of JAWHQI010000268.1, read as the reverse complement.
TTAAAGAGAAAGATGAGAAAATAGTGTGTATCTCAAACTCTCATAATTTCATCATAATTTCAACTCTAGATTTAACTGATTTTCAAACTATTAAATAGATTTAAATAGCATATTATTATTAAATAATAATCATATAATATTATTCATCAATAAAAATATATATATAAATTATTGAATACGAGTAAGCATGCTTATTTTGAGTTTTTCTCCAATGAATTAAAATTTCAACATATTTACACCCTTTATAAATATAAGAATCATTGTTCTTTAACTGGATATTGATTTTAGCTGCCCCAAGTTGGGAATGCAATGAGTAGTTAGATCCAAGAATGCTAATCCTGAGTTTTTGGATTTTTTGTAATGTTAACTGCATCTTCTGATGTTTGGACTTTTGATTTCGGCAATTGTTATTAGCACATCAGTTTTGGCTCACCAATTTCTAGGAGTTATTACTCGCCTTTTGAAAATACGCCTTGTCCATGCATTTTTAGGAAAATTGTTCAACACGAAAATTGTAGATCTCGTCGAGATCTACAACTTTCGTGTTGAACATTTTTCATAAAAATGCATGGACAAGACGTATTGCCGCCCTGATTGTAACTATAGCTAATTTTTGACGAATTTTTGAAAATACGCCTTGTACATGCATTTTTAGGAAAATTGTTCAACACGAAAGTTGTAGATCTCGACGAGATCTACAATTTTTGTGTTGAACACTTTTCCTAAAAATGCATGTACAAGACGTATTTTCAAAATGCGCGTAATAACTCATAGAAATTGATGTGCGAATAGCCAAAACTGATGTGCTAATAACAATTGCTTTGATTTTAGCTACTCCTGCAAGTTAGCTAATTAACTGCCCACATCAATTAAATAGCAGAAACATAAGTTGGAAATGCAATGTTACTGTTTCAATAAACTTGTACAACTTGCATCGGACGTCTTTGTAATTTCGAAATATAGAGCGGAGGTATCTGTAAATCTGTAATTATGCAAACTTGCGTGCGAGATTTGTGTAATTAACCCCTATAAATAATGAGCGAGGTTAAACGCAGGCCAGTTTTGGCTATATGCAGGCCACAATTTTATAAAAAGAGCAATGTTAAATGCAGGCCAGTTTTACTTTTAGCTATATGCAGGCCATAGTTTTTAAAAAAAAAAATCATTTTTTCTTTTAAAATTTCAAGAAAATGATTCGAGTAGTTTAATCTTATGTGTTTTTTCTTTCCATGCAACCGTGTCCCCAAGGAGTTTACTCGTTTGTCCGAGTCCGATCTGTTTTTAAATTACAACTAGCCTAAAGCTATTCATGGGTATTTGCTACGGCGATGGCGACGGCGGCGATGGCGACAATCGCGACTTCGTCGGCGATGGCGGCGATGGCGGCGTTGGCGGCGATGGTGGCGATGGCGGCGATGGCGACAATCGCGACGTCGTCGGCGATGGCGGCGATGGCGGCGATGGCGGCGTCCGCGACGTCGTCGGCGATGGCGACGATCGCGATGTCGGCGGCGTCGTCGGCGATGACGGCGTCGTCGGCGATGGCGGCGTCGTCGGCGATGGCGGCGACGTCGACGATGGCGGCGACGTCGGCGATGGCGGAGATCTCTCTCTCCTCGCACGCATGATATTTTACTTACTTATTTTATGAATGCTATTTTGCTTAGTGATTTATTTAGGAAATTATTAATTTAATTTTTGAATATAGTATGTAAATATGAAGTTTGACTGAATAATTTTTTGGCCTGCATATATCCACGGCCTACATATAGCCAAAATCGGCCTGCATTTAACATTGCTCTAAATAATTGAGGCCAAAATTGCTTCTCAAGTGCTTGAGTTTATCTTTTCTTGATGCGCAAGTCCTTAAGAACCCATAAACATAATTTAAAACCCGGCTAACTTTAATTTTAATGAAATGTTTTTATCCTCTTATTATTTTATGTGGTTAAAGTGCAACTTTTTTTAGTACTAGTTGTAGGGGTGTGCGCGGTGCGGTTTGATGCGGTTTTGACCCAAATCGCAACCGCACCGCAAGGGCGCCCGAGCAAAAACGCACCGCACCGAAATTATGCGGTGCGGTTTCAGTTTGGTGCGGTTTTTTATGGTGCGGTTGCGGTTTCGGTGCGGTTTTTAACATGCGATATACATAAACACACAAAAAATGTGAGGTGAAATATGATGTATAATTTGGGAAAAAACATAGTTACATGAGTTATATTATCATGAAAAAAATACGTAATACATATATTAAATATAAATACTACAAAATTAATCACAAGCTAAAAATAGATTTTTAGATACCACAATTCTAATTGTATGACTACTTTAGTTGCATAAGAAATGACACATTCAATGCAAATATAAATAAATCTGAATGGTTTTAAGTCCTAAATATGCACAACACTCAAATAATTGTAACTTTATTTATCCTTCAAACATTGAAATATTATGAGAAATCTAGTGGATACACATTTATGATAGATAAACCATTCTGATGCTACTTGCATTTAACAAAAGATTATAAATCGACAAATTCATCAATAAATTGATAGAGAATAAACCAACTAAAATAATAAAGAAAATATATGCACTAATATAATTAGTTAATTACTATTATTAATTAATAATTTTTAAGTTATACTTTTATTTAGATGCATGTGATATGTCATATGTTCATGAAAATTGATAATATGTAATTAGCCGGACCGGTGCGGTTTTTGCGGTTTTCAAGATCTAAAAACCGCACCGCACCGAACCGCGCTCGGTTTGTAAAAGTTCAAAACCGCATCGCACCGAAACTATGCGGTGCGGTTTAAAAATCGGTGTGGTTTGTGCGGTACGGGCGGTTTTTGCGATTTGCACTCTTATGCTCACCCCTAACTGGTTGGACAGTCATGTGTTTTCTCGTGCACGATATCCGGTCGACAACGCTAATACTCCAACCGTTCACATACAAAATTCCTAGTATCTTTAAAGCTTTCGTTGTTACTTTGTCTGTATAAATTATGAGAGCAAATAAAGCTTGGCATATATGGGTTGTTCTAGCGCAGTACAAATGAGTTGGTAATTGAATACTATACAGTTCAATAATTCTATCTTTTTTTCATTTTTCATATAGTCAAAATATTTCAATTGGAAAAATGAAAATCAATCTGAACCATTACAATTCAGTCCCAACGGGTCAGTTTGCTCTGGCTTGGGCCGGATAATGAATATTGGGCTTTATTGGATATTCCAAAGGGGGTATCTAGCTAGGGGACTAGAACAGCATCCAACCCCTAGACCGTGGAACAATGCCCAATGTGTAAATCAAAATCCATCACTATTAATTAATTCATATTAGACTGATCGTAATTACGACTCGTAATAATGTTCTAATAGTCTCACTATTCATACAAGCGTTGTTGTGGCTCACTCGAGACTCCTGAAACTGGTCTACATTGGATCGTCCTAGCTCGAGAGCGGTCGAGCGCGCAATCAGTCACAGAGAAATGAGACGGCTGACAAGAGACATTTTTTACTGTGGAAAACCCAGGAAAGAGGAAAAACCACATGACCGGTTCGGTGCCGACCAAACTTCACTATTTGTTGTTGCTTACATGGATCTGAAGAGAAATTGAGGGGCGACATGTCGCTTCTCATTAAAACTTGCGGGGAAGAGAGAGAAGCGTTCAGAGGGTGACAGTCTGACAGACCACCGCTCTCGAAGCTAAGCCTTTTTCTTGGCCGTGGAGGGGAGCATCGCGTTCTAGGGCCTAGTCAGGCTTCTGCTTGCGCTTGGAATCTTGAGTGGTGTGCTCTGCACGTCTTGGTGTCTTCGAAGCGTATCCTGTAATTTTGTGGTGGAGTCTGGAGAGGTGGGCCAGTTGTTGACTGGAAAGCTCCACGCTGAGTTGAGGGCGTTGTGAGCGCTGAGTGCGTTGTGCACAGAATGCTTGTTGCGGTGTGCGCTGAGCGCTTGCTGTGGGGTGAAGCGGAACGTGCGCATAAGCGTTAGGGGAGGAAGAATGCTTTCAAATAATCTTCAAGGCGCTCGAAGATCTTCGAAGGAGTCTTCGAAGGCGAGGGAAATCTTCAAGGGTTTCTTTGAGGAGCTCTCTCGTGCGTAGGAGGAGAAGTGGAGGGAGGAGAAGATGCCAATGAAGGGGAGACTGAGGTCCTATTTATAGGCCTCAGGGGTGGTTACGGTAGTTATGCGATTATTCGTAGATCGTAACCACCATAATTGTTATTTGTAGGCTGATTTCATATGGTCTACGAATCGCATTATTTAAGTATTTTTCTATACACAGACCGATATAAATTCGAATAAAAACATCCACCCATATAATGGGTGGTTACGTTGGTGGTTACGCGGGTGGTTGATGGAGATCGCGTGGGGACGATCAGACGGCGGAGACGGGACGACCGGTGATGGCGGTCGGCGACGAGTCCACGACGGCGGGAGGCCGTCCGGGGAGGAGTGAGGCGGCCGGCCGGGGGCAAGCTGCGGCGGCCGGCCACCCCCGCCGGTCGCCGGCCCTCGCGGCCGCGGGGGTGCGACAGTGAGGCGAGGCGGCGGCCGGCCGCGGGATGTGATGGCGGATGGCGGTTGGGCGCGCGGTGATCATGCGTGCTGTGATTTCTTTCATAACTCCTCATTAAGTTAGCGGGGGTCATAAAATTTCGACTAATTGTAGCCCAAATTACTTCCTATAAATTAGTCAGACCCCATCAAGCTTACTGTTCATGTTAGCATAATAAAATCACTCATAAATTTCCATAAAAGTTATCATCACATATTCTTTCATTGTTTAATATTTTTTGAGTAAATTAACTTTATGGTCAACTTTTTACTATACTATATAGAATTTAAAGCGAGATAAAAGTTAGTCCAATTGAATATTAAAAAAATAAGACTTTTAGACAAAAATTTGGACAAAAATGGATGAAGTAATTTTGCTCGGGTTTATTTGCTCGGGTAAATTTGGACAAAAATATCATCATCATTAAATATATGTTTGGCATTATAGTGGTTATGACCGCCACCGGGTGATTCGTGACCACCGTGTTCACAACCGTCACCGCCACCGCCGCGCCAAACAGAGCCTAAGTACGACAATGCCCTTGATTAAAAAGGCAAGTCATTAAACTCTAAATGTCATGTTTCCTGTGAATATATTCAAACTTTGCCACGTGTTGCCATCATGCTCGATCTATAAATTAAGATTAAAAAAATTGTCATTAGAAAATGTCTAAATGGCAAAAAATGAAAAGAAAAAAATCAATCCATTTTAGTGTACTCGTATATGATTGACGACATCAGTATTTTAATTGTAGAATTATATATTATATATTTTCTTTCTCTTTTAATATTTGCCTATTTTATTTCATGATGCATTTATGTATTTCAATTCACTATATTTTATTTTATCTTAAAATATACATTCATGTGCAATTTTTGTATATAATTAGAATATCTAATTTATTAGAACAACTTCATTAATATAATAACACCTTTTCTAAAAAAAACGAGGCTTTTGAATTTTCCAACACCTTTTCTATTTCAAGTAAATAATTAATAAATTATTTGTATCCTCCGTGACAATTCTTAGGAAATATGATCCCTTTTTATATTGAGCAAATTCCAAACAAAAAAAACTAAGAGAGAGAAATGGCTATTTAATTCAATAATAATAATAATAATAATAATAATAATTTGCATTGTCTATTCGTAGCTTTAAAGAGCCAATTTAATTCTTCGCATATATTTTTGTTATTCACAGATTAATATAGAAAAAAGAAAAAAAAAACCTCAATTGTTCAATACATATTAACAAAAATAGTAAATTTTATTAGCCCCAAAACTTTGGCAATGCAAAAAAAATTCCAATGTCTTTTTTTGAGTGAAAAAAAGTTATCTTTGCTAACAATGTACAAGGTGTCTTCTAGTTTTATTGCTAAGAAAGTTATCTTTCTACGCTCTCCAATTTCAGAGTGATTTCATGTTTCGACCTGCCGAGTTCGAACTGAGGAATGTCTATGTGAAGAGCTTCATGGGCGTCATGGTTGAATCTTGAGCGCTTCAGTGGGTTTCCTTTGCCGCAGCTTTCATCGCCGTCGGCGTAGCTTTTTATGGAGATCTTTGTTTTCATTTGGAATGGTTGTGTTTCTCTGCTTATAAAAATTCGTTTTCATCGCCGTCGGCGTAGCATTTTATGGAGATATTTGTTTCCACTTGGAATGGTTGTGTTTCTCTACTTATAAAAATTCTTAAATTGCCTTAGGCTTCGTTTGGCACGGCTTATTTGCTCCGGTGAAATTGGACAAAAATGTGACCATCATAGAATGTAAGTTTGGCATGATAGCATGATTATTGTTGCATATTTGCGTATATGTCCGCATGTGTTGAGACTGATCTGATAGGAACTCGTGGGTTCCGTGTCGTCCTAGGGCACCGCTCTACGCTGGAGGTACTATAAATACTCATTCCAGATGTCTGATGAGGTATTGTAGAATATCTTGAGCGCTTGAGCCGCCCTAACAATTATGACCGCCATCAAGAAAAGAAAACTAGTTTTGAACATAAAAGTGGATGAAGTTCCTTAGGTGAGGTCGGGCGTTCACGAATGATGGTTCGTAATCACCACTTTCATGACCGTCACCGCCGTGCCAAATGAGAGGGTTGCTCGAAGCATCCGGAGGTCCATCAAGGTGGAATGTACTCCCCGTTTCCCCTAGTGGGGTATATATAGGTAAGCCCTAGGAGTGTCTACGGGTATCGGGTATCCGTGTACTCGATCGACCTGTTTAGCCTCCGAACAATATTATTTATCCAAATATTAACAATCTTCTCCTATATTTGTGACAAATAACATGTACGTTTCGAAGTGTAGAAAGTAGTAAATAGCATAAAGGAGTTTTCGACTTAACATAAAACATAAGAGTTAGCACATTAAATAACAGCAGGATTTTCCACAGAAATATAAATCATCCAGAATAAAAGTGCTACTCAGTAATATTAGTCTGAAAACAGAATGACAAGGATAAACATATGACAATTCTACTCGTCTAGTAGATCATCAGCATCCATGTCAAAAACACCTCTCTCTCCTCCATCTCCACCAGTGCCTGCAAGGAATTTCATGAGTTAGACTCTATGAATTCATGAACATATGCAGTAACGTAGAAAGTGAACTAGCTCTTACCTAAGTGAGCTTAGAACCTGTAGCATTGGTGAAGTAACACTGTCAGCATCTCTATCTGGTCTAGCAGGAACCAGTCTAGTGTTGATTTTGTAAATCAACCGTTATCTTATCCATTAGTGATCATTATGTGTCTCATCCCCAAATGTGGAATGATTTTGCACAACAACGTTTGCAACATTATCAGGTGTGGAATAATGTGTTATGATCATCAATGTTAGATAACCGACTACAACGACTTTCCATTCCCAATTGAATAATTTTCGAATCAACTTACAATGAGAAAGATGTTTAGTTATCAAATGTGGAATAGTAGGCATCTAGTCATCTTGGGTTTTCATCAAGAAATTATTTGGAGTTTTCAGTCTGTTATTAGATGCTTGAATGTTGCGACTATATAGGTTCTCACTATGAAAAAATAAACAACGGAGGACAGTTTCATACATCTATGAACTTTAGTCTCATCTCCCACGTTGTTTTTATTATGAGAGCTCTATTCAAGCCTTTGGTCAAGGCGTCTGCAACATTGTCTTTCGATCTCACATCAATCAGGGTCATAATCCCTTGACTTATGAGTGAGTTCAACCAGGATTGTTTCAGCCTAAGTTGCCTTCTTTTGTCATTGAACAAAGTGTTCGTAGCAATCGTTTTAGTAGTCTGATTGTCACAGTAAACTGCAACAGAACTCATTTTCAGGCTCGCCAGAGGAATGTTCATCACCAAATCTCTTAATCACTCTGCTTCTTCTCCTGCTGATGCTAGAGCGTAGAGTTCAGATTCCATTGAAGAGAGAGCAATATAGGATTGCCTCTTGGACTTCCAGGCTACAGCTGCTCCTCCTAGTGTGAATACGAACTCACTAGTGGACTTGCTGTCATTTAATTCTGAGCAACATGATGCATCAGAATATCCTTCAAGAACTGAACGATGTCTAGAGTAGAATAAAACATACTTTTGGGTGTGTTTTAAGTATCTCATTAGCCATCTAAGGCGTTCCAGTGCTCTTGGTCAGGACTACTAGTGAATCTGCACAACATGCCGACCGTAAAGGCTATGTCAGGTCTAGTGCAGACCATAGCATACATGAGACTACCAAGCAGTTTAGAGTAATCTAACTGTCTAACCATAACTCCTTCATTGGGCTTTAGGCGGTTAGTGTAGTCGTATGGAGTCTCAAATGCTCTACTGTCACTGTATCCCCACGTGTCCAATATGGACTTTATGTAGTGGCTTTGACTGAGGGAGTGTCATTCTTCCCAAAGCTCATTTGCATGCCTAGTATAATTTTAGCTATACCTAGGTCTTTAATGCTAAATTCTTTTATTAAGTCTGACTTAACGTCATCCACTTCGGATTGATCAGACCCTAGAATGAGCATATCATCTACGTACAAGCATATTATGGTGCCTTTATCCGATCTATTACGTTTGTAAAGACATTTATCTGAGAGACTCGATATGAATCTCATGTTCTTTACACTATAGTCAAACTTCTCATGCCATAATTTCGGTGCTTGCTTTAGTCCGTATAAAGATTTTAGTAAATTACATACCTTTGTTTCGTGACCGTCTACAATGAAACCTTCAGGTTGACTCATGTAGATCTCTTTGGTCAGATCTCCATTCAAGAACGCAGTCTTAACATCCATTTGATGAACAATAAAGTTCTTAATAGATGCAATAGCAAGGAGGACCCTAATGGTTGCTAAGTGAAACACGGGTGAGTAGACATCAAAGTAATCTACTCCGCTTACTTGTGCGAAACCTTTAGCCACCAGGCGTGTTTTATATTTAGCTACGCTACCATCAGGATTCAGTTTCTTTTTCAGAATCCACTTACACCCTACGGTTTTAGCCCCTTTTGGCTTATCAACCAACGTCCAGGTGTTATTCTGAAGTAGAGAATACATCTCTTCATCAATAACTTCTTTCCAGAGTAGGGAATCCCCGGATCTCATCGCTTCCCTATAGGTGGATGGATCAGCCTCAACGTGGCAAGTGACAAAGTCACTATCGAAGGTTCTGGGAATTCGCACTCTTACAGAAGTTCTCCTAGACTCTAGGAAGTTGTCTACAGGAATGGAATAGGGAGTGCTCGGTACTGATCTAGGATCTGTTTCAGTAATAGTTACTTGCATACCTGAGAGAGACAGGTTCTTATCCTTGAGGAACTTATCTTCAAAGAACACTGCGTCCCTAGATTCTTTAACAACATTATTAGAAATATCTAAGAATCTATCTGCAGCACTATCCTCAGCACAACCTAGGTAGACACATGTATTGGTCCTAGGTCCACTCTTAGACTGTCTAGGGTCAGGTACCCTGACATAGGCTATACAGCCTCAGGTCTTAAGTCTAGTAAAAGACGGGGGTCTCTTAAACCAAAGCTCGTAGGGTGTAACCTCTAACTTAGCATGAGGAACTTTGTTTAGAATGTGATTTGCTGTTAAGACTGCTTCTCCCCAATAAGCGAAAGGCATACCTGTAGTCCAGAGCATAGAGTTTAACATTTCTGTTAACGTTTGATTTTTACACTCAGCTATGCCATTAGACTGGGGTGAGTAAGGAGCAGTGGTTTCTACAATGATTCCATATTGGGCAAGGAAACATTTGAACTCACTGGACATATATTCTCCTCCTCTATCACTTCTAAATCTCTTGATTTTCATGTCAAGTTGGTTTTCTACCCTGGTTTTGAAAATACAAAATTTTCCAAACGCTTCATCTTTAGTTTTAAGAATATAAATGTGACAAAACCTAGAACGATCATCTATAAAGGTGATCAAATACTTCATGCCTCCTCTAATGACAAAACTTTTGAAGTCACATATGTCAGAATGTATCAGTTCTAAGGGTGTTGTGATCCTAGTAACCGCACTAAAAGGTTTCCTATTGATCTTAGTCTGAGCACACACTTCACATATATCAGTTTTGACTGTTGTGTCTAAAGCTATCTGGTGAGTTCTAGCAATTTGGATCATTTTCCTATTGTTTACGTGTCCTAGTCTCTCGTGTAGAGTCTTAGGGCTAACTAAGTTTGTTTGAACTTGTTGAACTATTTCGTTTGCTAGACTTAGTCTGTACATCCTATTTTGGATTTATGCACATCCAAATTAGTGTGAGTTAACTGACAGTGTTACTCTACCGCTACAGAAAGTAAAAGACATACCAGCATCACATAGCAAGATAATAGACACTAAGTTAGCAGCTAATGAATGAATAAACTTAACATTCTTTAAAGTTAAAGTCTTACCTGAGGATAGTAACAAAGTTGCGTTCCCCACCTTCAGAACGTCAGCTGTCTTACCATTGGCAACGGTCACAGATTCTCTTGCATCAGTCAGTCCTGTCATCAGAGTAGAGTTGTTGCACACATGGCACGTTGCCCCTGAGTCAAGGTACCACTCTATACTGGCCTTCTCATTTCCAATCAGGGCAACAAAGTTGGATGGCTCAGTGAGGCTAATCATATTAGCATGGTTGCCTTCTTGTGGTGCTTTGCCCCTTTCCTTGCGAGGAAGCCTGCAATCAGATGCACTGTGTCCCCACTTGTTGCAGTTAAAGCACTTGCCCTAAAACTTTTTAATTTGTTTACTGGGGCCTGCAACCTGGGAGCTACTAGGGTTGGGTTTTGACTTCCTAGGGTTCGGCACGCGCTTAGAGTTTGTAATCATGTTAGCAGCAGTCTTCTGCTTGCTAATAACTTCTAATGCGTGTCGAATCCTGTTCTCGTCCTCGATGCGTATAAAACGCTTGAGTTCGTTTAAACTCACTTGCATCTTCTTGCGGTACATTTCAGTTTTGAAATTGTACCACGTATAAGGCAACTTATACACAATTGCGCCAGCAACAAAGCTATCTGGCAACGAAATATTTTCGTTATGCAGGAAATCTACTAAAACTTCAAAATCTGATACCTGAGGGAGAATGACTTTCTCCTCGTTGAAGGTGAAGGAGTGGAACTTGTCCACCAGGGGCGCCTTGGACAGATCCTCCTCTTGTCTGAAGTGCTCCTGCAGAGCATCCCAGATCTCCTTCGCTGTCTTCATCTTCATGTACGTCTTCGCCAGATTAGAAGACAGGCAGTTCAGCAGGTAGTCGCGACAGAAGTCTTCATCAGAAACCCACTGAGCCTCATCATCAGTCCCGACGACCCTAGCACGATCAGACTGAATGGTGTAGAACACGTTCAGATACTTCATCCCGAATTGAGTATTCAACTTCCAGTCGTTGAACTCAGTCGTCGTGAACTTCTCCAGCTTAATCATCGGAACGGGAGATGAAAAGTTCTTCCCCTTCATCATTGTGCGCCCAGGAGACGAAAACAGGTCACCAACCAGGAGAATGTGGAATCTGGCACTAGCGTCGGCGGTAGCCGGGGCGTTAGCGTTAGCAGCTGCCAGCGCCAGGCGCTAGCAGTTAGTGCTGACGGTAGCGCTTAGGGATGCACTTCCGTGAGCTTGGAGACGGCGGCGGCGGGAGCTACTGATGGCAGCGGCTGGGAGATCTGAGCGGCGGAGGCGGCAAAACCTTCTGAAGCAGCGGCCGCGACACCGGCGGCGGCCTTTGGATCCGGCGACGGGACACGGCAGGGGCGGCGAGGGCGAGCGGAAAAACCAGGGGGCGTCCTCCTTCGCTAGCGATGGCCTGCCAAAAACAGCGGCGACGAACGACGAAGACGCCGATGGAAGGAGAGGCGCGATCTTCTTCCACGAACCAGCTACCGGCGACGATCGGAGTTCAGCGGGAACAAGGAGATCTGCGTCGATCAAGCAGCGAATGACTAGGGCTTGCAAGAAAGACGAGAGGGGGAGGGCGACGCGACTGGGAGGTCGCGATCTCTCCTGCTTCCAAACGAGCGGCGGCGAGCGAGAGAACTGCTACAACAGTTACCAGATCTCTCCTTGCTCACGGCGACGGGGAAGAAGGCAGCGACGGGAAGGATCGTGAATCCTTCTCTCGCGAACGGCAGCGGCTGGGAGGATCACGAATCCTTCGCGTGAACAGGGAACCAGACGGAAGCGGGAGCAAGTTAACCCTAGGGGCGGGACTTCGAGATTGAGAGGGTTGCTCGAAGCATCCGGAGGTCCATCAAGCTGGAATGTACTCCCCGTTGCCCCTAGCGGGGTATATATAGGAAAACCCTAGGAGTGTCTACGGGTATCAGGTATCCGTGTACTCGACCGACCCGTTTAGCCTCCGAACAATGTTATTTATCCAAATATACATTAACGCCAAACGGGTCTTAGGCTTCGTTTGTCGCGGCTTATTTGCTCCGGTGAGTTTGGACAATAACGTCATCATTATAGAATGTATGTTTGACATGACAGTGGTTATGACCGCCATCAAGAAAAGAAAACTAGTTTTGAACATAAAAATGGAAGAAGTTCCTTAATTGAGGTCGGGCGTTCACGAACGATGATTCGTAAATCGTAACCACCGCGTTCACGACTGTCACAGCCGTACCAAACGGAGCCTTAGGCTTCGTTTGGCACGGCTTATTTTCTCCGGTGATCGAGTTTGTACAAAAACGCCATCATCATAGAATGTATGTTTGGCATGACAGTGGTTATGATAGGCATCAAGAAAAGAAAACTTGTTTTGAACATAAAAATGGATGGAGTTCCTTAGGTGAGATCGGGCGTTTAAAAATGATAGTTCATAACCACCGCGTTCACGACCGTCACCGCTGTGCCAAACGGAGCCTTTAGTCTTCGGTCTTCCAATTCAGCCCAAATAAATATTACAAAAAATCCCAATTTTCTATCAAATATATTATAAAACCTAGAAAAATTTTGTTTCCTTCGTACGACCAAATGAGCTCGTGATTTTCTATTTCTGGGAATGCTGACACGGTGTATATTTTATAATAAAAATAATAATAATAATAGGTGATGGAGAACCCTAAACTATAGATTCGGAATTTGGTCATAGAAACGTCTACAGACAAAACTACATATATATGTCATCTTAATTTCCATCGATATTCCGTCAATAACGTACCACTTCCTTCTGAAATAATTAATTTGAGGCATTTATGTATTATAAGACATAATTAATAATAAAAATAATAATATTTCAAAAAAAGTTGGAAGCGAAGGTTGCACACACATTGGACTCGAGTTTCGTAGGCGTGGCAGTGCATGGGAAGTTCCTCGTGTCCCGTGCGACAGTACCCGCCCTGCTTTCGATTGACGGGCTTATTTTAATTTTTCGGTTTAATTTATTTTTTAAATAATTTTATTTTTTTACATTATTTCAGCTTTTTGCATTTTTTTATATTTTTTTTCCATTTTTTTAAATTATTTATACGGTATTTTATTATAATTTTTCGGAAAAAAACTCTACGCAGATGGTCTGCGAATAGCCAACCGGCGCAAAACTGTTTAGCTATTCGCAGACGGGAGGTGTCTGTGAATAGCCAACCAGCGTAAAATTTAAAGGTTATTCACAGACCAACTGTTAATGGATAGGATCATTTGGATCTTGATCTGACGGCTTGTATTCAAATTTTTAGATAAAAAAATTAAATTCTTTGTTTATTTTAACAAAAAAAATTTATGAGCCGATTTCTCTTCAAACGCTCAACAAAATTCAAATCTTAAAGCGACCTTGAACTTCTCTTGACAAGCACACAAGATAAATTCCACCCTTGAAAAATGCAACTCAAATATTCTTATTTTTTTTTAACAAAAGAGAAGATATTCATTCATTCATAGCGCAATTCGAACAAAACAAATCCAAAGCAGAAATAGGCAAAGAGGTGGGCGAATGAAAAGACAACGACGCAATAGTATGCGCCACCCGATTAGATTGACGCCCGGAGAAGAGAAACTCGACACATGAAAGTCCCCGAGCCAGCAGAACAGTATCAAAGATGATAGGCCTATCCATCGAAAAAGGCGACACACCAACCTGCAATAGCATGATAAGGGTAGCGCAATCACCCTCAATCAACACAGATGACCAACAAAACTTCAGAGCCACCTCCCCCGCCAATCGAGTCGCAAGTGCCTCAGCCACCATTGGAGATGACAAGTGATCCCAAGTCGCAGAACGTCAAGCCAAACACTTACCAGAAGAGTCCCGAGCGATAACCCCGACAACAACCAAGGCCGAATCACCACAAGTAGAACCATCAAAGTTGATCTTAATAACCCCCACAGGGGACGGGGCCCAGGTACACAAAGAAGGAGGCTCGGGAGGCAAAGACATTACAGGAGGGCGCAATAAAGACGTGTGGATGAAGACCACAGTCACAACCAAGTCTTGCAAAAAGCCCTCCCAAAGCATATGGTTGTGGCGCCACCACAACACCCAACACGTAGTCGAGAAGAGGCAAAGTCATCTGATGACAAGGAGGCGTGAGCCGCCCAGAGCCAATCAAAACCAGATCATAAACCTCCATCCTGAGCCAAATCCGGGAGCCCCAACAAGGGCCAATAGGGGCCACCAACGGACATGTACCAAAAGCATGGCGAAAGTCCTCGTCAGAAGCTCCAAAAAGGGGGAAGCCCACCACAGTCAAGCAATGCCTATGGTGAAGGGTAGAAGTCGTCGGTAAAATATGCTGAGCCAGGCGCCACAAAAAATCACGAACTTTCGGCCACACTCCAGCCTTCCAGATATAGTCCCAAGATAGCGTCCGAGTGGAAGAAGAAGCTCCCCTGAATAGGAGTGTATGAAGAGCCAAGCGATACACACTCTGAATAGAAAAAACACCATCCGGTGAGTAATGCCACACCCAAGCATCCGGAAGAGCGCTCCGCCCCAGAGGAATAGAAAGAATGGTTGCAGCATCCTCAGCATCAAAAATACCACAAACCAAATTAGTGCCCCACGCCCGTTGTCCAGCCATAAAAAGGTCACAACCCCTCGCGGCCCAACCACAGTTGTCTGTAAAGTCTGAACCCTGAAAGAAGTAGGTCGTGGAATCCATCGGTCAACCCAAATGTCAATGGTCGTCCCCGAGCCCACCGACAATCGAGAGCCTTCCACAATAAGCGGTAGAGAGTGGTAGAAGCTACACCAACAATAAGAGGGGTGAGAACCCAACGTGGCCGCAAATTAAGATATCACACCCAAGATAATAACGCACACAAAACACCTGAGCAACCAAGGAAGTCGGTCTAGTCAACACACGCCACACTTGTTTAGCCAGCAATGCAGTATTAAATGCCTCAAGGCACCGAAAGCCCATGCCACCAACCGCCTTGGTCTCACACAGTGAGCGCCATGAAATCCATCGTGACCCACGCTTACCACCACCATCCCACCAAAAAGATGCAAGCAAGGACTCAAGCTCCCGGAGAAAGCACTGCGGGAGGCGAAAACAGCTCATAAGTCGGGAAGCCTCCACGCCCATTCCTCCGTAAATGGAGTTGATGCCTCCTTCAGTCCCTACATTGACTCGCTCCTCTCATCTTCCAAGAGCAGGGGTCGGGACAAGCACGCCCCGACTGCCGCATCTTGTTGTTGATCATCCCCTCTGCTCATGGGGATCTACCGGCTCCTCCTGTCCTCCTTCTTACCTACAAGAACTCCTGGCACGCCAAAGTGGCACGCCCCTCCACTTGATGGATGTCACATCAAAGTACTGTGTTCCCTCCACGCTACTCCTGGTTCAGAGCTTTCATTCAATGTTGTCGGCCTTGGTGATTTATTGTCATCGCCTCCCGAGGTGGAGATCTGTTGTGCCTCATGGCCTCTTGACACCTTATCGGCGTGTTTAAACTAGCCAGGTACTCGGGAAAATGATGCAGACCAGGCCCAAATGGATGGGATCATATTCTTGTAGGCCTCCAAGGAGGTCTATTCACCGGGGCCTGAAACCTCCTCTCGGGATCCTAGGCTCCGGAATAGTTCCTAGCCACCTGAGCTCTCCGCCCTATCGACGGGTATCTTCATATCTCCTACCTCATCCTAAGATCCACATCTCTTTTGCTTCCATCAACCTCGTCAAAGAAGCTATAAACTCTTGTTGGTAGCCTCCGCCTTGATATACCACCCCGCACAGTCAATTATGTCTTCAAACGAGACGGGGGATCTCTGCCCACCTCCATCTTAAACATCCCTCCTTCATACAAACCACACGTGAGGGCTAGCTGCAGAGTGTAGTTATCAACCTTCCTGGATACCCATGACCTCCTCCTAAAAGCGATCGATATAGCTTTCAGCCAGCGTCTCATTCAGTCCTTGCTTGAGAAGAAAGATAGTTGTTGATCCCCTCTTTCTCTTCTTCGACGTTGCAAAACGCAACATCAACCCTCGTCGCAAATCCTCAAAGTAATATATAGAATCCGCCGACAACATCAACCCCTGAGTCTTCCCTTTGAAGGTGATTGTGAAAAATCAACACTACTTACAAGAATATGTCATGCTACAAATGGAAACAACATCCTCAAATTATTGCAGGTGTGGAGGGAATCATCCTTCCCAGTATAGTAGCTAAGAACAAGCTCGTGAAACCCCTCAAGAATAGATGTGCTCAAAACCTCTTTACAAAATGGGGTGGACGACCTGGATTGCCGAGATGCCAATGACCGAACGGGTTCGTCCTCGCAGAAGCAAAGAGCTCACAGGGCCATGCACTAGCTTCGCTCATACTGAGGTCGCTCCTCCTCCAGATGGATGGAGACCCCCTTCCCATGTTCCCTTAACAGCTCGACATCATATGTCGAGGTGTTGGATGGTAGCGAGGTCATCATGGCCTCAACACTGGGTGCGAAAAGAGGCCGCATCGACTCCATTATGCCATATGTGAACTCTACGAGGGCATCTCGTGTGACGAACTCGTTTGCGAGTTTATGACCTCCAATTCTCGCCCGTCATTGTTCGCCATCAGATCTCAGACTAGAGATTTCCTCCTTCGATCATGATCAACACTCACCGCACCAAAGTGTTGGAACCAGAAAAATTCAGTTCACAAAGTTCGAACCAAGGGTTGACCAAATGTTACTGATCCAGCGGTCGACCCAGGAAAACCAAAACTAGAAGAAGTTGAAGGGCTACAGACGATCTCTGGATTGTCTACAATCAAGACCCGGGTGCTGCAGCGAGGAGGTCCCGCCACACACCCGTAATTTTATAGGAACTTCCCCTCTGATCCTAATGCCAAAGCCTTCTACTTGTGCTATGAGGTCCTATTTATATGCAATACAGAGGGGTTGGTCTGCGAATAGCCATTCCCGCCTACGTTGGATATGAAATATTTGATTCTCAGATGACCTTACTGTTGGGAACAGCGCCCTGCAATGTTCCTGATTTGAAGAAGTGCTCAGCTCAATGATAAATGCAAGTTGTATTTGACATTCCATCTAGTTCATGCTTGCAGGAATCGACAACATGTCATGTACTCTAGTTATTTTACTAAGTACTATATCGTCGAGAAAATAAAGTGGTATCGTCGACAAAGAATGCTTATCGTCGTAATGACGGATAGAGCAGCAGCCGCTGAGAAGCAAAGTGTTCGTCGACCGCTGAGACATGGCGAAATCGACAAACGCAGAATGCTGTTCGTCGAACGCAGATAAGACACAGGACATCATCATGTGGAACACATGTCGTCGAGAGAACATATGATTACGACGACATGATGCAAGAAGAAAGCTCACGACGACACTGTCAGAAAAAGAAGATCGTCGTATATACAGAATCGCCAGGATATCCTGTATCGTCGAGAGAACATATGATTACGACGACATGAGGCAGAAGGAAGATCGCGACGACAAAGTCAGAGACAGTTTGCCGTCGTAATGATGCAAATATCCTGAAGACAGAATTCAAATCTTGCGGACGTGATGTCAGCAATTAATGTCTCTGCCTGATTGTCCAATCAGCGCGTGCTCTTATGGAATGGGTATCTGATATGAAAGGACAACAAATGTTACGGTTATGCGGCTTATCTGTCCTTTAAAAGGGAACAGTATTGCCCTAGAACAAGTAGAGGCTTGCAGTGCAAGAAAAAGAAGTGAAAGAATTTCGCCGCTCTTCAAAAGAACAGTATTCTTCAGCGGAGAAGAAAGAGAACAAAATTCAAGAGTTCTCATAAGAATCAGTCATCTCCATTGACTGAGGGGTCGCCGTTCAACATCAGGCTAAAGAAGAAGATTGAAGAAGGAGCTGAGCCATAAAGATCAAATCTAAAGCGTCCTCTTCAACTGTAAGAAGCCAATCTTCATCAGGCTAAGTTGCCGATCACCATCCGGCAGAAGAAGCAGTTTTATTTACTGTAATTTCTTGTAAGGCTTGCGGGCCAAATTGTCTAGCTTGAGGGCTGGAGAGCTGTGAGGCTTGAGGGCCAGGGCAGTGCACTTGCGGGTGCGTCTTGTCGAGCTTGCGGGCTCGGGGGCAGTAGGGGCTTGCGGGCCTAGGCTGTTGGGACTTGTGGGTCCGTGTGGTAGGGCTTGAGGGCCTGAGTGTCGAGCTTGCGGGCTCGGGGGCAGTAGGGGCTTGAGGACCTAGGCTGTTGGGACTTGCGGGTCCGTGTTGTAAGGCTTGAGGGCCTGAATTTTTTGGCGGAGTTTGCCGAGTACAACACATTGCTGGGTAGGCGCAGAGGGAGAGAGGACTACTCAACACCCAGTCTTGTGGAACCTCTATAGATCGCTGTGTGCTTTCTGTGATTTATTCTTTACTTCTTAAATCTATTAACAAAAAGAAGGAAAGACCTAAAGGGGGATTTTATACAAAGAAAAACCTATTCACCCCCCCCCCCCCCCCTCCTCTAGGTGATTAAGTAGACACCTCATAAACAACAAGTGGTGTCAGAGGGAGGTTGTTCAAAGAAAAGCTTCACAGCTTGAACAGATCTACCTTTGGGTGTCTAAGTATCATAGCCATGGAGTCAAGAATAGCTATCTGCTCCAGGGAGAAGTTTGCCATCTGGAAAGTCAGAGCAAGAATATTCATGGAGGCGATGGATCCAAGAATGTTTTCGATTGTTCAGAATGGTCCCTCCATGACAATGTTAAAAGATGAAATTCTTCTTGCCAGCTTGGACAAAGAAGCTAGAAGCATCCTAGCTGGTGCAGTAGATCTGGCAACACATCAGAAGCTGAGTTGTTGCTCATCAGCAAAGGACATGTGGGACTTCTTAGAAGTTCTCATGGAAGGGTCAGATGAAGATTTTGAAGAAGAGACCTCTCATGAAGAGGTATGCATCAGAGCACCACTGACTACTTCAGACAGTGAATCAGAAGATGATGATTGCTCTGGAGCAAAAGAGTGGATAAGAGAACCCCTGTCTCCTACAAACTGTGACTCTGAGGATGAAGAGGTTCATGGACTGATGGCTCTATCAGATGAAGAAGATCATGATGAATTGCATCATGATCAGGTATGCACCACCCACACATCTTTACTACCTGCTTCATTTAAGAAAAACAAGAGTGCATCAGAAAATTATTTATCTTCTGAAGATGATGCAGAAGACTGCTCATCATGCAACAATAAGAACTATGCTGATCTATTAGAACAGTTTGGTGATCTCTTGGAAGCTCTGAGGAAGAGCAAGAGGCTTGTTAAGAAACAAGCTAGGGAACTAGAATCACTCAAGCCTAATAGGGTTGAGTCAGATAGGGAACTGGGTATGTCCTACTGTAAGGACACCAATCACTACAACAAACTGCACCTTTAGTAAGGACTAAATTGTAACGAAGAAGAAATTTGTTACTAATAACTACATTTGGTAACGCAATTTTTCTATCGTTACAAAAGATTAGTTTTTTGTAACAAGTATTTTATATTTTGTTACAATAACTAAATGTTTATTACAATAAGTGCAGGTATTTGTAAATTGTAACGATATTAGTTACCTTTTGTAATGTTTTTAGTCCTTACTAAAAGTGTAATTTGTTATAGTGAATCCTCATGAGCTCAAGAAAACCATAGACAAACTTTATGCTGAGAAAAGCCAAAGGGAAGAACTTATCAAGAAACTTGAGAGTGATCTTCTTAAAGAAAGGAGCTTGGTAGCTCAATTCTCTAAGCCCAAAATTGTTCTGCCCATCATTGACACCTTCTCATCCTATAAAAATAGGAGGGGGTTAGGTTACAAGGAAGGGGCAACAGATGCTGGGAATGGAGAAAGGGGCAAAACTAAAGCAAAATCTCACACCACCTTTCAGAAGGTAGTGCTTCTCTCAAACAGGTATGATCAGGACAATGTCCATGGTCACTAGATGAATGGAAGCTCCACTAGTCATGGAAATGCTCCTGACTATGGAAAGAGAAAGGGCATGGGGATGAGTGCATTAAAGGCTCCCCATGAGGAAATTCAAATGGCCCATCATGGACCATTTGTATTTGGTGTCCCAGCCCCCACTCTCAAGGATAAAGGTGCAACATTTTCTCAATCCCTTCCAGATAAGAAGCAGACTAGTAGCCCCAGTATGATCAATTCTCACTTGAACATATCTGACGCCATCAACACCCTGTCAGCTACCAAGCTGACATCTGTTGCTGACAAACAGATAAAATCAAGAAGAAACAATAATACTAGAGCAGCTAGTCAGCTCTTGGATGAGAGAGATAGGAAGAATGTTGATGCCTTCTCTACTGAACAGACTTCCAAAATTGTTCAGAAAAGATGGTACAACATCCATGAATGTTGGTGTTGTGGCAAAGTGGGACACTTTGCCATCGACTATTGGCACAACCCTAGTGTGCTTAATGCAAAGGAGAGACCTCCTGGACTGTCTGCAATGAGTAGTGGGATTCCCTATTATGCTAACAAGAACCTAGAGCCCAAGTCACTTTGGGTTCCTAAGGGATATTAAATCTGTTTTGCAGGATAGTCCAATTAGCCAATCGAAAGTAAACAAGGCTAATGGACAATAAGTGCTCCAGGCTCAACTCTAGACTAAGAAAAACTCACCACATACTAAGGTGCACTAATCTAGGGGAGCTGGAAGTAAAGATAAGTGGACATTCCATCGAAGGGGAGCAACTGGCTCAAGGAGACTTAGAGGCCAAGGTGAAGGTAACCATGTTAATGTTTATCACATAAACACATCTTCATCTAATATTGTAAAGGTAATCATTCAAAAACCATATCTTCGGAATGGCCATTAGTATCGTCGAAAGACCTGCATTACGACGATACCCAATCGTCAGCGGACTCTTAATTAGGTCTAAGATTAATCATTACAGCTAAACAAGAGTTAGTCAGACATTTAACAAATGACACTTCAACTTCCAACTCGGACACTATAAATAAGGTCGAATGTCTTGAGGTTAAAACGCTCTCTACATTAGCCCTAAAAAGCCGTCGTGTTCCCCACGCCATCTAAGAGTGAACGAGTCGACTGAGCTGAAATCCTCTGGAATCAAAAATATGGCGCCAAAGAAGGAAGATCTTCTATTCGAAGGATGTGAAGTGGTGAGGAATGGATTCTCAGAAGGCTCAGAAGAAATCCAGGGCACCATTAAGCTGCTCGAGACCATCGGTCTGGAATACGCCCTCTCTGAGCCCACAGTAATATTAAGAAGAGAAGTGTTGGAGTTCTACTCGAATGCCAAGGGTGGCTCAAAGGGAACATCTGTGAAGAGCGTAATCAACGGGATAAGTGTCAAGGTAAACCCTAAAAGATTGAACACGGCTCTTCGGATGCCGATCTTTGCCAAGGGGGAGGAAGATGAAAAGATCACCCAGGAAGACCTTGACAAGGCTCTTGCATGGTGCGGACACTCCAGCAAGACCTATGGGTCTCTGGAAAGGAAGAGCTTCAATCAGCAAGGAAAGCTGATGGCGGACATAGTGGGAAAGGCCCTCCTCTGCAAGGTAGGGTCGCATGATAGAATATCCAAGCCCATGTTCGAAATAATGGCAAGGATAATTCTGAGTAAGAAGACCAATTGGGGTCAGCAAATTTTTAGGAGGATCCAAGAAAGCTTTCAGGCCCCGAATCTTGGAAGATTTCTATCACTTTATCTTCTGCTTTCCTACCCTGAAAGCTTCAACAATAAGTGTGGAGTCAAAATACAACACATGAAAAGAATGGATATCAAAATCCTTGCAAGATGGGAGAAAACTCTGACTAAGCCTCCCACGAAGACAGAAACTGCGGAAGATGCAAAGAGAAAGGGAGAAAGCTCATCTGAAAAGAGTAAGTCAGGGAACAGCTCTCCTCCACGTGGCTTAAAGGCAGCTACAGAAACACGGCATGTCGCCCTCCTGACCTCTGATCTAAGTCAAGGATTCAGGATATCAGCATGCACAAATCCAAGAGGTGCTGAAACTGAGGGGGAGAAAAACAATGAGATCCCTGCTCAAGTAGAAACAGTGATCCAAAAGATCATAGGGGTTGAGGATGCTGAACATTCTGAGTCTGCAATGCAAGAGGACAATCAAGAAATCCCTGCTGATGGAACTAGTAGTGATCAGCAAGGCCCTGAAAAGGTGAGTAAGCCTAGCCACTCACCGACAGGAAAATCTCTATCTCCAATACTGGAAGGGGATGAAGAAGAGGGATCAAGAGGAATCATCTACAGAGAATAGACAAGAAGAGCCCTCCCTTCTATCTCAAATAAAGACGCTCATGGAAGAGCAAAGGATAAAACTAGAAACACATGTCACCTCCGCCATCAATGATCTAAGAAAGGAACTGTATGCTGAAACAGCAAACCTAAGAAATGATGTGAAAAGCCTACAAGATTATAATACCTGCTCTCACAAAGCTCTAACTAACCTAGGGATCAATCAGTCATCGATTATCGGCAGCATATAAAAGGCCTATGTTGCATCAACCAAGAAGATGGTTGAACACAAAACTGATCTTCAAGGAAGTTTAGATCACCACAATAAAGAGCTCGACAGCCATTTGCTTGAGACCAAGAATCACTTGGAAGCTGGAATTCACATGCTCAAAAACAAAATACTAGCCTCTGAAGAGAACCTCCAAAAAGGGATATCTGAAGAAATCATAAAGGGGGGAGAGATCAATGATAAAGGCCAGCTATGATCATGCCATCTGGACCTCGAACACGATCAGGGAAGCAATGAATCTTCCTTCCCTGTGTTATGACGAGCCTACCGTAGGTCCCTGTACAGATATGGAGAAAGAAACAACTGAGACTGAAGAAATTAGAAAGAGAAAGTACATGGAAGAGTTGGAGAAAAAGGAGCAGGAAGTCGGTACCAAGAAAGCAAAGAGAGCTGCTGATACCATTGCACCAGATATATAGATGGTTAAATATATAAATGTCAAAACTCTTCTGAACATTCTGAACATTTGTCAAAAATTCTGTGTTTACTTAATTTTTGCCGAAATGACATCATAACGTGCTTGTCTGCTTAAATGTTAATATCTGTTATGAGAATGACATTTATCATTGAGTGGGTTATGACTTCTTCAAATAGGGGGAGATTGTTGGGAACAACGCCCTGCAATGTTCCTGATTTGAAGAAGTGCTCAGCTCAATGATAAATGCAAATTGTATTTGACATTCCATCTAGTTCATGCTTGCAGGAATCGACAACATGTCATGTACTCTAGTTATTTTACTAAGTACTATATCGTCGAGAAATTAAAGTGTTGTCGTCGACAAAGAATGCTTATCGTCGTAATGATGGATAGAGCAGCAGACGCTGAGAAGCAAAGTGTTCGTCGACCGCATAGACATGGCGAGATCGGCAAACGCAGAATGCTGTTCGTCGAATGCAGAGAAGACACAGGACATCATCATGTGGAACACATGTCGTCGAGAGAACATATGATTACGACGACATGATGCAAGAAGAAAGCTCACGACGACACTGTCAGAAAAAGAAGATCGTCGTATATACAGAATCGTCAGGATATCCTGTATCGTCGAGAGAACATATGATTACGACGACATGAGGCAGAAGGAAGATCGCGACGACAAAGTCAGAGACAGTTTGCCGTCGTAATGATGCAAATATCCTGAAGACATATTTCAAATCTTGCGGACGTGATGTCAGCAATTAATGTCGCCGCCTGATTGTCCAATCAGTGCGTGCTCTTATGGAATGGGCGTCTGACATGAAATGACAGCAGATATTACCGTTATGCGGCTTATCTGTCCTTTAAAAGGGAACAGTATTGCCCTAGAACAAGTAGAGGCTTGCAGTGCAAGAAAAAGAAGTGAAAAAGAATTCCACCGCTCTTCAATAGAACAGTATTCTTCAGCGGAGAAGAAAGAGAACAAAATTCAAGAGTTCTCATAAGAATCAGTCATCTCCATTGACTGAGGGGTCGCCGTTCAACATCAGGCTAAAGAAGAAGATTGAAGAAGGAGCTGAGCCATAAAGATCAAATCTAAAGCATCCTCTTCAACTGTAAGAAGCCAATCTTCATCAGGCTAAGTTGCCGATCACCATCCGGCAGAAGAAGCATTTTTATTTACTGTAATTTCTTGTAAGGCTTGCGGGCCAAATTGTCTAGCTTGAGGGTTGGAGAGCTGTGAGGCTTGAGGGCCAGGGCAGTGCACTTGCGGGTGCGTCTTGTCGAGCTTGCGGGCTCGGGGGCAGTAGGGGCTTGCTGGCCTAGGCTGTTGGGACTTGCGGGTCCGTGTGGTAGGGCTTGAGGGCCTGAGTGTCGAGCTTGCGGGCTCGGGGGCAGTAAGGGCTTGAGGGCCTAGGCTGTTGGGACTTGTGGGTCCGTGTTATAAGGCTTGAGGGCCTGAAGTTTTTGGCGGAGTTTGCCGAGTCCAGCACATTGCTGGGTAGGCGCAGAGGGAGAGAGGACTACTCAAGACACCCGGTCTTGAGGAACCTCTATAGATCGCTGTGTGCTTTCTGTGGTTTATTCTTTACTTCTTAAATCTATTAACAAAAAGAAGGAAAGACCTAAAGGGGGATTTTATAAACAGAAAAACCTATTCACCCCCCCCCCCCCCCTCTAGGTGATTAAGTAGACACCCCATAAACAACACTTTCTTTGGAGAACATCTGAAGTTGGCGAGATGAAGCAAGGCACTTTAGGTGATGTCGTTGGAGCCAGGCTTGCTGAGGGCGAGGTTGCGAGAGACAGACTTGTGAAATTTTTCGAATCTTTATGAAGTGAGCAGGAGTTAGTCAACTTAGAGTTACAAGCCAAACAACCAGAAGCAAGTGGAGGCAAACAACTGATCTTTATTGAAAGCAACTTCAAATTACACGGCAAGGCATGCTTGGCGAGACATGATTTCGCCAGCACAAAACACCAAAAGAAAATTACAAAGTTGAAGATAACACGAGACCGCGCGGTCTCCCCTTGCGACCTCAGCAACTCGCCAACCCGCAAACCGCAGCCGACCTCAGAACAACACCAGACCGCTGATCAGACCGCACACTTCCTTTCGAACTCCTGATTCTCCCGAACTCCAGCACCACAACTCCAAGCCGCAGACCGCCCGAACACTTTCAGAGGAAGAGGTGATCGCTACTGTCCGCACTATCCGCAGACGCTGCACAAGAAGAGTTCAATCAGCAGACCGCTCGGTCAGATAATCTCAGACCGCAGGAAAGAAGAAAGTTCAGCTTACACTTGGTGTGTTTAATTATTGCTGTCGATGGGTCCTATTTATAGGCGTGAGACCTTATCCAGTCACCACCCTATGAGATAGGATCACCACCCTCCAGACCGCGCGACCTGACCGGTCACACCGCGCGATCAGCAACAGTACTCCTGCTTCATTCTTGGTGAACCCGCCTGCTTCAACATCGACTATGAGAGACCGCCACTCTCACAGCAGATTGCGACTCCAAAGGAGATCGCTAGACCGCCTGAAGCTGTTCACCCCCTGTGTTTGTCCGAGACCACAAACACAGCCAGTTCGCAGACAGAATGCGAACTCCTGTCCGCATGCCGGTCTCCTCCTGAGACCGCGAACATCGACCAGCTCGCATACCAGCCTCCTCCTGAGACCGCGAACTGAGACCGCGCGACTAAGACCCTTAGTCCGCGACTACCACCAGAAAGCCCGGTCAGCCACCAGACCGCATTCTGGAGAAAATCTGGATCAAGCTGTGCGGTCACACCAGATCGCCACAGCCTTGAAGAGGACAACACGCCACGTGGTCATGCACAGACCGCGCACACCTGAAGACGAACAACCCGCCACACGATCAGAGACAGACCGCGCGACCTCACCTTCAGCCGCCTTGGACCCATACCAGCGATCAGGCCAGGAGACCGCAGCTAGGCTAAGACCAGCCAGACCACAGCGGCAGACCGCCAGGTCGTGCGGTCACACCAGACCGCCCGATCTCCACCCAGACCGCCAGGTCCAAAAGCCCTCCACACTTCCACTTCAACAATTTCAACACTCCCCCTTGAAGTGGGAAGTTGAAACTAGCCCCAGTAAGATCCATAGCCGTATGAACGGCCCCTTTGACAGCGCCTTTGTGAAGATGTCTGCGACATTATCCGCACTCCGCACATGCCCGACCAAAAGAGATCCCTCCAGCACCTTCTCCCGTATGAAGTGGTGCTCGATCTCGATATGCTTGGTCCTCGCGTGACAAACTGGATTGGTAACCAGTTTGAGAGCACTCTCATTGTCACCGCGTAGCAGAGTCGGCTCCCGAACCTCCTTGTGGACGTCTCCCACCAACCTCCTAAGCCAGATGGCTTCCTGAGCTGCCAAGGCCGAAGCCTTGTATTCCACTTCCGTGGTGGAGACCGACACGGAATCCTGCTTCTTGCTGCACCATGATATAGCTGTAGGGCCCGCCATGAAGACGAATCCAAATGTCGACTTCCGATCATCCGAATCTCCCCCATAATCAGCATCCATGTACCCGTGCACCTCGAGGCCCGCATCCCTCCTGTATAGGAGACCCATATCCGAGGTCGTCTTGACATACTTCAGAATGTTCTTGGCCGCTAGCAGATGAGGTACCCATGGCTCCGCCATATATCGACTCACTCTGCCAACTGCATATGCAATATCTGGCCTCATGATCGTCAGATAGATTAAGCTCCCGACCAGAGCTCGGAACACCAACGGATCTTGCATAATCCTCCCCTCATCCTTCCGAAGCTTCATAGCCTTCTCCAGAGGTGTGGAAGTGCACTTCCCTTCCTTCATGCCGAATCGCTCCACGATCCGCTCCGCATATCCGGCCTGGGTCACCAGCACTCCACCTTCCTTCCTCTGCACCTCGAGTCCAAGGAAATGGTGAAGCTCACCTAAGTCCTTCATCTTGAACCTGATAGACAGCTCGGCCCGAAGCTGCGCTACCTCCTCCTTCGAGTTCCCCGTCACGATCATATCGTCGACGTATAACAGCACAATGACTTGAAGCTCCCCGCTCTTCTTGACGAACAAGCTTGAGTCTGAGTCTGAAGCACCAAATCCACAGAATAGGAGATATTCTGCGATCTTCCCGTACCACGCCATCGGCGCTTGCTTCAACCCATACAGGGCCTTCTTCAGCTTGCAGACATGCTCCGGAAAATCTTCAGACACAAAGCCTGGTGGCTGGACCATGAAGATGTCCTTGTCAATCTCGCCGTACAAGAAAGCGTTCTTGACGTCGAGCTGCCAAATCTCCCATCCACTAAACGCCGCCAAAGCAATGATGAATCGAACTGAAGTCATTTTTGCCACCGGACTGAAAGTCTCCTCGTAGTCTTCACCGTACTGCTGCGAGAACCCCCGAGCTACAAGGCGAGCCTTGTACCGCTCGATACTGCCGTCAGCTTTCTTCTTGAGCTTGTAGACCCACTTGCATGTCACAGGAGTGGTGCCCTTGGGCTTGGGCACAAGAGACCATGTCTCATTCTTCTCAAGAGCTGCCATCGCTTCTTGCATTGCAACGTCCCACTCCTTCACGCCTCTGGCCTTCTCAAAGCTCAACGGCTCCCTCTCATCCAAGGGACCAGCGAAGAAACATGAGACGAAGCTCACTGCGTTTCCTCCTGTATAGCGATCAGGGGCGACGATCGCTCGCTTCGACCTCCTTAGCTCCTTCCCCTGAACCGCATTATCTTCAGCTGCTTCTTCCCTAGCTCCTCTTCCAGACGTGCTAGGAGCATCGCTCCCCTGCTCCCTGAACCAGAAACCCCCGTCTCGGAACTAGAAGGAGATGGTCCACCTGGTGACATAGGTAGCTCCACCTGAAGATCCTCCACATCTTTCTCTGGCACTTCCATCCTGCTTTCTGGTAGCTCCATATCAGAAGACCCCTTGTAAGATGTCACCTCATCGAACACGACGTCGCGAGATACCACAAACCTCCGCGTCTCCGGGTCCATGCACTTCCATCCTTTCTTCCGTGCATCGTATCCCACGAAGACTAGCTTCCTTGCTTTCGCATCTAGCTTCGTCCGAAGAGCATCGGGAACATGCACGTAGCAGGTGGAACCAAACACCCTAAGGTGTTCCACGCTTGGCTTCTCTTTGAACATCATCTCATGTGGAGTCAACATGTTGATGGGACTCAGAGGCATCCTGTTGATGACGTAGGCAGCACAAGACATTCCCTCCGCCCAGAAAGACTTTGGGATACTCTTGGCATGCAGCCAACACTTGCAGGTCTCCGTCAGATGACGGATCTTCAGCTCTGCAACTCTGTTCTGCTGTAGAGTATGTGCACAAGTGAGCTCCCTCCGGATGCCTGCCTTCCTGCAAAATGTAGAGAACTCACTGGAGGTGAACTCCCCTCCGTTGTCAGTCCTCAGCTTCTTCACCCGCAGTCTTAGCCGACCCTCCACGAGCTCCTTGAACTCCACAAACTTGGCAAACGCCTCCGCCTTCTCCTTCAGGAAATAAACCCAGACATATCTGGTGTAATCATCAATCAACACCAACATATATCTGCTGCCTCCGAGGCTTGGGGTAGCAGTTGGTCCCATCAAGTCACCGTGGATGCACTCCAACGGCACACTGCTCCTCGTCTGCGACTTGTCAAATGGTAGCCGATGAGACTTGCCTAACTGACATCCCGCGCAGACATGACCTTCACCGTAGGAAGATAGACTTGGCAGGCCCTTGACCAGACCTCTCACTGCCATAGCTTTCAGCTTGTCCATCCCTACGTGCCCCAACCTCTCATGCCATATAACGGCACCATCATTCGTCTTCATCTTGTCAACGTAGGAACTTGTCGATAAAACGAACAAGTCCTTTGCCCGTCTCCCGACATGGACGACCTCGGCCTTTACAGCCTCAAAGTTGCGTAGAAACTTTACTTCTGTTGGGCCGCACTGAACGTGATACCCAGCGTTTACAGCGTTGGTCACGGAGAAGAGGTTTTTCCTCATACCAGGCACGTGATAGACGCTCTTCAAAGTAAGTGGCCCTCTATCACTACCCAAGGAAACAACCCCCACCTTCTCTACTGGATGCACAGTATTATCAGCAGTAATGATTGCATTGTTACCTGTATAGGGCTGTGCAGAGGAAAGCTTGGTCTCGTCTCCGGTGAGGTGATGATCACACCCCGAGTCCACGATCCAGTCCTCCAGATAGTTGATTGGAGCAGAAGCTCCAACAGAAGCCGAGAAGGCTCCTCCCCAACCTCCTTCAAAGTGTCTGGCCTCAGCTTCCTCCTTCTCCGCAGTATGCCCAGCTTGGGTGACCATCTTGCAATCCTTCTTGATGTGGCCATACTTCCCACACTTGAAGCATTTCGGACCTTCCCCCTTCTTCTTCCCGTCAACCTTGGGAGCATACCCCTTTTCCTGCTGCCCAGAAGTTGAAGGCCCATAGCCTCCTCCAGCGGTCTTCTTCTTCTTATCCCACTTCTTCTTCTTCCCTGAGAAGAGCACTTCGCCATCTCCCCCAGCCACCGACATCCCTGCCATATGCCTTGCCAAACTTTCTTGCGATGCAAGCAAGTTCTCCAGCTCCAACAGAGACGACTGATTTGCCCATCCCTGCACCGACGTCACAAAGGCAACATATTCCTTCCGCAAGCCGCGGATGATGTGCCTCTTCAGCTTCGCCTCAGAGATAGGCTCATCAGGATCCAATGCTGAGATTTCAGCGCACAAGTTCTTCATCTTCAGAAAGAAGGTGGAAATAGAAAGATCACCCTAAGCCGACCTTGCCAGCTCATTCTCCAAGAACTGTAGCCATGCTACATTATTCTTGTTAAACAGCCCATCCAGAGCTCTCCAGATCTCCGCAGCTGATCCGCATCCCAGAATGTGATCAAACAGATCAGGTGAGATAGCCCTCTTCAGAGTGAACTCTGCCTTCGCATTCGTCCTCCTCCAAGTTCTCACCTCAGCCCCATTATCTCCTTCCGGGACAACTTCCTGCGTCTGATCTCCTCCAACTACCTCCCAAAGGTCCTCACCTAGAAGATAGCTCTGCATACACGACTTCCACTTCTTGAAGTTAGTCGATGTAAGCATCTCAATTCCAAGACCCCTCACTTCCATTGCTCTAACACTGGTTCCTTCTTCACAAAGGTGATAAGTAGTATTTTTATAACTTTTTAATAGAAAATTTTGTAAATATTTAATATGAATTTTCCTTTTTATGTCAATTTTAGGTTATAAGTAGTTCTTTTTGTAATTTTGATTCTAACATAGCTTAATTTCAATTTTTGCAGAATTTTGGGACAAATCGGGAAAAATGGCATGTCACGCCCTCGGTCACGCCCGTGACCAAGGGCGTGTAACCTGAAGATCAGTCCAGAATCGATGCCACGCTGTTTGAACCAGTCCACACCAAGTCACGCCCCAGGTCACGCCCGTGACCCAAAGTCACGCCCGTGACCGGGGGCGTGTAATCTTAGAATCTTCCACGTAGAGACGCCGTCGAGACATGGAGCTGCAGTCGAGAAGTCAACTTGAGTCATGCCCGTGACCCACATGTCACGGCCGTGACTTGCCCGCGTGATCTCTGCTTAGCCGTCGCGCCAAATTCCAGCCCACGCCGCATTTAATGCAGCCATCCAAAGTCACGGCCGTGACCCGACATGTCACGCCCGTGACATGTCATTTCTCGCCGCGCCGTCCAGAAAGCCCACGCCGCTGTCGGATCCGATGTGAATAGTGCAGTCACGCCCGTGACCAAGGGCGTGTAATCTGAAATTTTTTCCTATAAATTCAGAGGTTCTCCTTGAGTCCAGGGTTCAGAATTTTGGAGTGGGGGAGGTGCTGTTGGAGTCAATCTTGAGTATTTTTTCACTTTCATGTTCATGTTCATGTTTCTTTCCTTTCATGTTCTCTTCTTTTTCCCATGCAATGTACTAGCTTTCTTTCAATGCAATAACCTAGTTTAAGTTTGTAACTTTGTTTTTCCTAGCTTGCAATCTCTTCTCTTAAGACTTGTAATAGTTTTCATTTAAATAAAAATTAGTTTGCTCTCTTGATTTTGTCTCCTCCTTACTTAGTGAAATTTTCTTATTATGCATTTTTATTTTTCTTTCTCTTCCCCCTCCACCATGATTAACTAATCCTCATTAGTACTCGATCAAAATGACTCGAGGATGAGTTAGACAAGTTATGATTTTCTAAAGTTTTCTTTTTCCGTTTTTATAAACACTTGAATTACCCTTGATTTTTAATTAGTGAGGCCATATTTTCGATATATG
Organism: Dactylorhiza incarnata; assembly: GCA_033032865.1. Lineage (NCBI taxonomy): Eukaryota > Viridiplantae > Streptophyta > Magnoliopsida > Asparagales > Orchidaceae > Dactylorhiza > Dactylorhiza incarnata. The sequence goes on along the minus strand of JAWHQI010000268.1, from coordinate 976,864 downwards.
GTTTTCGCTTATGTTTTCATACTTAGTTAGCCGAGAGGCTCAAAGTATGAATTGATCACTCAAGGGTAAAGAGAGTTGCACGCACCCCTCAAGAGAGGATGACGTAAATCTCCCGGATTGGAGTCAAATCCAATAGCGGGGTTCACTTCGTAAAGCAAGTTTTAGGTAATCGATTATAGGACGAGAGTCCGGTTGATTTTTCCTAAACTTAGTTGGGCATTAACCTCGAGAGAGGCATGTTCGAGCTTCGGGAACCTCCACGGTCAAGTAGTTCAATTTAAACGGAATTAGATTTAATTTCTTTTCACTTGTCTTTTCTCACTCCAATGTGACTTTTGATTGAGTACTCGCTTCTTTTATCATCATCTAAACCCATAATTTAGCTTGCAATTTCTCTTTTTCTAGCTAAGTAACCAAAACCCCAAAATATCATTAGATAAGATAATAGCGACTTTCCTCAAAGTAGAAGTAATCAACGCGCCCCGTGGAATACGACCTTGGTATTTCTTAATATCCTATACTATAGACGATAAGGTACACTTGCCTTTATCGGATATAGTTTTGGAGAAAATCTCAAACCTTCACTAAATTTCAAAACCGCAAAAATTAAATATCAAAAGGCGATGGCTACTCTAAGTCACTCACTGCTCAACCACTCCAACCTCGCTCTGATACCATGTGAAATTTTTCGAATCTTTATGAAGTGAGCAGGAGTTAGTCAACTTAGAGTTACAAGCCAAACAACCAGAAGCAAGTGGAGGCAAACAACTGATCTTTATTGAAAGCAACTTCAAATTACACGGCAAGGCATGCTTGGCGAGACATGATTTCGCCAGCACAAAACACCAAAAGAAAAATTACAAAGTTGAAAATAACACGAGACTGCGCGGTCTCCCCTTGTGACCTCAGCAACTCGCCAACCCGCAAACCGCAGCCGACCTCAGAACAACACCAGACCGCTGATCAGACCGCACCCTTCCTTTCGAACTCCTGATTCTCCCAAACTCCAGCACCACAACTCCAAGCCGCAGACCGCCCGAACACTTTCATAGGAAGAGGTGATCGCTGCTGCCCGCACTATCCGCAGAAGCTGCACAAGAAGAGTTCAATCAGCAGACCGCTCGGTCAGATAATCTCAGACCGCATGAAAGAAGAAAGTTCAGCTTACACTTGGTGTGTTTAATTATTGCTGCTGATGGGTCCTATTTATAGGCGTGAGACCTGATCCAGTCACCACCCTATGAGATCGGATCACCACCCTCCAGACCGCGCGACCTGACCGGTCACACCGCGCGATCAGCAACAGTACTCCTGCTTCATTCTTGGTGAACTCGCCTGCTTCAACATCGACTATGAGAGACCGCCACTCTCACAGCAGATCGCGACTCCAAAGGAGATCGCCAGACCGCCTGAAGCTGTTCACCCCCTGTGTTCGTCCGAGACCACGAACACAGCCAGTTCGCAGACAGACTGCGAACTCCTATCCGCATGCCGGTCTCCTCCTGAGACCGCGAACATCGACCAGCTCGCATACCAGCCTCCTCCTGAGACCGCGAACTGAGACCGCGCGACTAAGACCCTTTAGTCCGCGACTACCACCAGAAAGCCCGGTCAGCCACCAGACCGCATTCTGGAGAAAACCTGGATCAAGCTGTGCGGTCACACCAGACCGCCACAGCCTTGAAGAGGACAGCACGCCACACGGTCATGCACAGACCGCGCACACCTGAAGACGAACAGCCCGCCACGCGATCAGAGACAGACCGCGCGACCTCACCTTCAGCCGCCTTGGACCCATACCAGCGATCAAGTCAGGAGACCGCAGCTAGGCTAAGACCAGCCAGACCACAGCAGCAGACCGCCAGGTCGTGCGGTCACACCAGACCGCCCGATCTCCACCCAGACCGCCCAGGTCCAAAAGCCCTCCACACTTCCACTTCAACAATTTCAACAAGACTCGCTTAGGCCGCGCAAGCTCATTGAATGGTAGGTCGTATGGGAAAAGAGCTCGTGGGCGAGCTGGAGACTGCTGAGAGAGCTCGTCAGCTCGCTCTGAATGAACCGCCGACGAGCTAATGATCTTTGGGAGCGCTCACTGGGCAGCCCAAGAGGAGCTCGTCGGTGAGCTGATGCACTGACTTGTCAAGCTCCTAATGATCTCCACTTGTCTTCGATCATGTACTCCCTTCTGGGCAATTATTAGGCTTGCCCCCCCCCCCCCCCCCCCCCCCCCCCTCGTCAAATATGGGCTGTACAATTGGGCTTAAATAATAATTTAAAATCCTAAATATTAGAGTTGCAGCTTCCTGGAGCAGTTAATGGAGTTATGTTATAAAACTCCATAATTGGCGTGCTCTCATAGGAATAGTTCTGAGATGAGTGACCTCCTAAAAAATACTTGCAGGTCACTTATAGAAGGTGATGCAACTATGTAATCCAGCTTTGTATGGGTAGGGTTGATCAAAATGGCCGGGATAATACCTCTGATGTTATCGTGGGGTTGGGTCGTTACATGCAAGACAGTGTTCTTCTACAATTTTTGCTTATAAGAAATTGGTCAAAACACAAACAGACTACGATATCTCATCACCATTCCATCCCTCAAATAAAATTTTATAAATGTCCGAGGGACGCTTACAAGATTTTGTTGTTATGAATATTTTGCGGACGAATTTGAGAATCTATTGTGTCCTTTGGATTGTCATTTTGTGATGGTTGGACAACTTTGCCCCTCCCCTCGCGCGGGTGGATGCAGGCAACTTGGTCACGTTCATCATCAAAATTGGGGAAGTCGTCTTCCGTAAAAATGAAAGTTCTCTAAACTCTATGAAGAGTTCAGGGGAGCATTTTCTTGTTGCTACGAGTCCAACGTCAACATCAATTTCTCGGTTGGAGTTTAGAACTCTGACGATCAGGAATGAAACTTCGCTTTGGGAGAAAGGGTTGCTCCACCGAAGTTCTACAAAAACCTTCGATTGAGTGATCTATTTTGTGTATTCTTCCGAGATGATTTTAACATCGCTTTCAAATTCAAGTTTCGTCGAGCAATTGAAAATTTATGGGTTCTCATAGTTTTTGAGCTGGGGAATGGCCGACATGAACCGGTCTGGTCCAGGACTGACCTGACTGGGACCTCCAAAATTGGTTTCAGGATGATGTTTGAGGGCTTAACGAGCTCAAAATCATGTGTTCTCGAACTTTTTGGACTCACACGGAGATCCGGTCCCAATGGTGGTCTTTGGAGTCCAACCCGACCACTTAAAATTTTTAGGAGTACTAAACGTCATGCTGAAACCGATCACACACACGTGCGTGCGCGCGCGCGAGTGACAGAAATGGGGCTCCGCTCCTATGGCCAACCGCGACAGTACTCCGGACACGGCATTGCTCGATGCTTCCAGGCGGGCTGCGCTGACATCCAGGCGGGTTGCGCCCGCAGCTCCGCTCCTATGGCCAACCACGACAGTACTCCGGACACGACATTGCCTGATGCTTCCAGGCGGGCTGCGCCCGCATCCAGGCGGGTTGTGCCCGCATCCAGGCGGGTTGCGCCCGCATCTATTTATAGTTTAATTTAAAGTCTTATTTGTTAGAAATAATAATTATGTGGGTCATATATGTTAATTATGCGCGTTAATGGGTTGTCATTAACATCGACCTAAATTTAAGTGATCTAATTAATTTGGTCGATTACGTTTCATATTGTATGGACGGTTTAAGTAATGTGTGGATACCAGACGTCATTTACATTTATATGATGAGCTTAAATGTAAATGATCGCATTATGGTTTAGTTATAAATGGGTTATGGTCCCCGAGTCACAATGGATTATATTCACTCTCATTCAGTCTAGCATCCCATCGTTGGAGAGAGCTTAAGGAGGAAGAGGAGGAGGAGTCTTCTTCGTCAGGACCTTGCAGACTTGGATAATCCCTGACCGCAATAATCTATCTAAATGGATTCAGGTAGCTTCCGCTCATGTTCTTGTTTTCTCCGTCTCGATGTTTCAACTAGAGTGAATCCGTCTCCTTCATGGTTTCACGGATTCACCCCAACAAGTGGTATCAGAGGTAGGTTCTATGTCGATTCACTGGGATTTTTCGGCGATTCTAGGATTTCTTTTCTTTTGTTTGGCGGACTTTGGTATTTTCCGCAATTTTTTTGTTTTCGCTCGGCTTCATCTTCGGATCTAGCGCCACCACAGATAATCAGTAGTGAATCGCAGTGACCAAAGATCTCATGATCGCCGGAATCCGCTGCGATTGGTGGTCGGTGGTGCCACCGCTGCCCTCTTGATGGCTAAATCATGGCTAGGGGGGCCGGATCCGGCATATGCCGACGGTTTTCCTACCCCCTTTTCGGGGGTAGAGATAGTTTTTTATTTTTGGCAAGCCCGAATTGGGGCAATTTTTTGGAAAGCCCTATTTAAATGTAGATTTCAATTTTGATTTTGATATTTGGTAATTTTGAATCCGTTATCAAAAAATTAAAATTATTTTGGGGATCTTTTTAGTGTAGTTATGACATGACATATTATTTTTTTGGGAATTACTATTTGGGCATATTTTATTAACTTATAATAGTAATTGTGCCAAAATTTACTCAAAATTTGTTACCTAAATCAACAACATATTTGGGCTATTTTGGCAAGAAATTTTGAGTCTTTCCTGCAGCATTATTTCTCATATTTGTATGTTATGTTGAAATATTTCATGCCTTAATTACCTCTTATTTAGGTTATCTTTTGGCAACCCAAATTTAAATTAGTGTCAATTTAAATCAAATTTGGACTGCCTTTTGTAACCGATTTTCAGCTATCTTTGGATGTTTTATTATTCTTCTTGCTTCTTATGGGTCATTTATTTTTGGCATGTGCTTTAAGGAATTATATCAATATAAACATATTTTGTTATAAAATAATAATGATATTATTATTTTGGTAATAAATATTAAGTTATTCCATGATTCTCATTTAAATCATGAAATATATTAAATTAATAAAATTGAGGATTTAAATAAGTAACCCAATTAAATCTTTAACCCTACTTAAATTTCGTCATTTCGGGCATAATTTGGCGATTAGATCGACGTAAAATTGGTAATATCTACTATAAAATAATAATATAATTATTATTTAGCAGTAATACTTAAATATATTACGCTCGATCTAATTTTGCAAGAAATTAATTTTAATATTCAGATAAATAATATTTTATTAGAATATTTAAAATATTATTTTCATTAAAATTAATAAGGCTCTTTTTTTGGGAAATTACACTCGCGCACATTCATGCTCGTGCTTATTATGAAATAGTCAAATTTACAATTTAATCGCCGGGTCAATTTTGTAATCATGTACCAGCTCTACACCGATTAATTAAATTTGTACTTTAAAATTAAATTCATTAAATGGTGATTCAGTAATTATTAAATATCTAATTTTGCCAAATAAATTAATTGAAACGACATCCCGCCAAAGTGGGCTCTCTCGTGCAAATTAATTTAATTTAGCATTATTAAGATTACAGTGGGTGCATAATTCATGCGAATATTGATCAGCCCAAAGGAAGATTAATATTTGGCCAAATTGCGCTCTCACATGTGGTGATAAATATATGACGACTATTTTATTCTCCATGTGAGCAGTATGTCGGTCCAAAGAAAGGTCTACTGTTTGACAGGAATTATTATCAGTATTTGATTACTACACCAAGAGGATCACTTGGAATCGATATTTCTGTCCAAAGACTAAATGTCGGTGTTCCGCTAGGTCTCTTGTGATGGGCCCCACCATTATTTAATGAATTTATTTTGTGCATTGAGATGTGTAATTTATTTTCTGTGGGTATGCAAATTAATTTATATAATTTTTCTTTTCAGCTCATAACTCCGTTACAACGATTTCTGCCAACATTAATTCAATTCCGATGCTTAATGGAACGAATTTTAAAGACTGGAAAGAAAGCATCATGATCGTGCTTGGTTGTATGGACTTAGATCTTGCGTTTAGGACTGAATCTCTCACACTTCCTTCAGATGATAGTTCCGCTGAGGTGAAACGGAATTATGAAAGGTGGGAGCGTTCAGATCGCATGTGTCTAATGATCATGAAGCGGGGCTTTCCAGAAGCCTTCAGGGGCACTGATGACGGCACCCCTACCTTAGAATTACTTGACACCCTTGAAAAATGCTTTGCACAAAACAATAAGGCGGAGACAAGCATGCTTCTTGCGAAACTTGTTTCCATGAGGTGCAAGGGTAAAGGGAATATACGTTAGTACATTATGGAATTATCCCTACTTGCTTCAAAACTAAAAACACTAAAGTTAGAGCTGTCGGAAGACCTGCTCGTGCATTTAGTTTTGATTTTTCTTCCTGCACAATTCAGTCAATTCAAGGTCAGTTATAACTGCCAAAAGGAGAAATAGTCTCTTAATGAGCTCATTTCATATTGTGTGCAAGAGGAGGATAGATTGAAGCAAGAAAGGACTGAAAGTGCTCATATGACAGTGGGTCCCTCTGACAAAGGCCAGAAAAGGAAGAAAGGGAAAGCAAGCTGCAAGTGGACCTCCACAAAGGAAGCCACAAAAGAAACAAGATAAAGGTTCCACCTGTTTCTTTTGTCGGGGTGGTGGACATGTGAATAAAGACTGTGCCAAATACCACGCCTGGCGTGCTAAGAAGGGTACACTTCTCACTTTAGTTTGTTCCGAAATTAATTTAACTTCTGTACCTAAACACACTTGGTGGATAGATTCTGGTGCTACTACTCACATAAGTGTGTCTATGCAGGTGTACAACCCTGTATTCGCCAAGTGGGTCCCCGAAGCCAAGGGTGTCTTTAGGCCCAATGTCTTTTAGCACCACCCCAGGCAAGGAGAGGAGCGGGAGAGTTTCTGGGCGGACCCAGGAGGGGAGGGGGCGAGCGAAGGAGGCGGCCTGCCCCCTACTCTCCCAGCCGCAAAGGGGGGAGAGCGGGGAGGCATTCGGCCCCCACTCGCCCAGCCCCAAAGGGGGGCGAGCGGGGAGGCATCCCGCCCCACTCGCCCCAGCCCCAAAGGGGGGCGAGCGGGGAGGCATCCGACCCCCACTCGCCCCAGCCCCAAAGGGGGACGAGCGGGGAGGCATCCTGCCCCCTGCTCGCCCAGCCCCAAAGGGGGGCGAGCGGGGAGGCATCCGACCCCCACTCGACCAGCCCTAAAGGGGGGCGAGCGGGGAGGCATCCGGCCCCCACTCGCCCCAGCCCCCAAGGGCGGTGAGCGGGGAGGCATCCGGCCCCCACTCGCCCCAGCCCCAGTAAGGGGGGAGAGCAAGGGAGGCGGCCTGTCCCCTCTCGCCCAGCCCCAAGAAGAGGAGGCGGTCTGCGTTTAGCGCCTCAGAATGGCGGGATTTGGCTGTTGACAGACCAAATCTGGGGGCATTTTCGTAATCTCTTAGGCAAGAATCTGGCTATTGGCAGACCAAGCAAGGAATTCTATAAATAGGGTCAAAGGGGCACCTTTGAAGGCAGATCTCACTCTCTCTTGGCTACTCTCCCCTAGGTCTCTTTGGTGGGGGAAGAGAGCCTCCAAAGGTGCCCCAAGCTCAACATTGGCTTGGGAGGGTAAGCGCTCTATGATCTTCCGGGTGTGTGGTGGGACCTCCTCGCTGAGCCTTTAGTCTTGTTCCTAGTTTCCTAAGCCTTCGGCCTAGCGCTCTCCCTTGAGAGAAGTAAGTGTGAGGTCACCCCCTCTTTTGGGGACCCCGAACTCCACAAGAGACCAAGTATTGGTTTCAATATTATGGTGCGGTGAGCGTGGAGAGTGACCAGCACGGAAAATCTCAAGCTAAGCTCCTTGGCTGCAGATGGAGGAGAAAGATCTGACCTAGGCCACTCGCAACCACTCGCGAGTGGGGTGACGATAGGAATGTTTGAAGATTTCAAGCGAGAGGTCCTGCAGAACTTGCATCTCGCATTCGCCTCCAGAAGTGAGTTCGAGACACCCGCGGTCCCAGTGGTGGCGTCCCAGCTGTTAGGCGGGAACGCATCAGGCCAGCGACCCGGGAAGGAGGCGGTAGCGGAAGGAAATGGCCGAGATCTGTCCGGGCGACAGATTCCCCAGCCCGGCGAGCGCTGAGTGTGCGAGTGGACTCCGCGAGATCATACCACTCGCAAAATGGGAGAGGAAAATCCTTTTTGTGAGATGCAAGGTTGCTTTGCTCAGGTTTATTTTTTGAACTTTGTTTTTCTTTTATGAACGGTTGGTATCACCTTACAAGCTGATGATGCTTAGAATGTGAAAAAGAATAGCCCCGAGCAGACCCGCTGACCAGGCTCTCACCTAGCTGGCAGGGCCATAGGCTCACTCGGTGGTAGGTTTCAAAGGCAGGTAGCCCCGAGCAGACCCGCTGACCAGGCTCTCACCTAGCTGGCAGGGTCGTAGGCTCACTCGGTGGCAGGTTTCAAAAGCAGTTAGCCCAGAGCAGACCCGCTGACCAGGCTCTCGCCTAGCTGGCAGGGCCGTAGGCTCACTCGGTATCAGGTTTCAAAGGCAGTTAGACCCGAGCAGACCCGCTGACCAGGCTCTCACCTAGATGGCAGGGCCGTAGGCTCACTCGGTGGCAGGTTTCAAAGGCAGTTAGCCCCGAGCAGACCCGCTGACCAGGCTCTCACCTAGCTGTCAGGGTCGTAGGCTCACTCGGTTGCAGGTTTCAAATGCAGTTAGCCCTGAGCAGACCCGCTGACCAGGCTCTCACCTAGCTGGCAGGGTCGTAGATTCACTCGGTGGCAGGTTTCAAAGGCAGTTAGCCCCGGGCAGACCCGCTGACCAGGCTATCACCTAGCTGGCGGGGTCGTAGGCTCACTCGGTGGCAGGTTTCAAAGGCAGTTAGCCCCGAGCAGACCCGCTGACCAGGCTCTCACCTAAATGGCAGGGTCGTAGGCTCACTCGGTGGCAGGTTTCAAAGGCAGTTAGCCCCGAGCAGACCCGCTGACCAGGCTCTCACCTAGCTGGCAGGGCCGTAGGCTCACTCGGTGGCAGGTTTCAAAGGCAATTAGCCCCGAGCAGACCCGCTGACTAGACTCTCACCTAGCTGGCAGGATCGTATGCTCACTCAGTGGCAATTTCAAAGGCAGTTAGCCCCGAGCAGACCCGCTGACCAGGCTCTCACCTAGCTGGCAGGGCCGTAGGCTCACTCGGTGGCAGGTTTCAAAGGCAGTTAGACCCGAGCAGACCCACTGACCAGGCTCTCACCTAGCTGGCAGGGCCGTAAGCTCACTCGGTGGCAGGTTTCAAAGGCAGTTAGCCCCGAGCAGACCCGCTGACCAGACTCTCACCTAGCTGGCAGGGCCGTAGGCTCACTCGGTGGCAGGTTTCAAAGGCAGTTAGCCTCGAGCAGACCCGCTGACCAGGCTCTCACCTAGCTGGCAGGGCCGTAGGCTCACTCGGTGGCAGGTTTCAAAGGCAGTTAGCCCCGAGCAGACCCGCTGACCAGGCTCTCACCTAGCTAGCAGGGTCGTAGGCTCACTCGGTGGCAGGTTTCAAAGGCAGTTAGCCCCGAGCAGACCCGCTGACCGGGCTCTCACTAGCCGGCAGGGCAGGATGGCCTCTCGGGGAGGCTAGGTGGTTTTTCCCCCGAGATGGCTCCGCTAGGCGGGTTCTCACTAGCCGGCAGGGCAGGATGGCCTCTCGGGGAGGCTAGGTGGTTTTTCCCCTGAGATGGCTTCGCTAGCTGGGCTCTCACTAGCCGGCAGGGTAAGATGACCTCTCGGGGAGGCTATGTGGTTTTTCCCCCGAGATGGCTCCGCTAGTCGGGCTCTCACTAGCCGGCAGGGCAAGATGACCTCTCGGGGAGGCTAGGTGGTTTTTCCCCCGAGATGGCTCCGCTAGCCGGGCTCTCACTAGCCGGCAGGGCAGGATGGCCTCTCGGGAAGGCTAGGTTGTTTTTCCCCCGAGATGGCTTCGCTAGCCGGGCTCTCACTAGCTGGCAGGGTAAGATGAACTCTCGGGGAGGCAAGGTGGGTTTTCCCCCAAGATGGCTCCGCTAGCCGGGCTCTCACTAGCCGACAGGGCAGGATCGGCCACTCTGGGAGGCTTAAGTAATTTTTTTCCCACCGGGATGATGTGGAGTCTTCTCAATTTCACTCAGCACCACTCGCCGAATATGTAGGGTTGGACTTTTCTTTCTGAGCGTGTAACCCGCTCGAAATGAGCGGGGATTGTGTACAACCATGTATTCGCCGAGTGGGTCCCCGGAGCCAAGGGTGTCTTTAGGCCCAATGTCTTGTAGCACCACCCCAGGCAAGGAGAGGAGCAGGAGAGTTTCTGTGCGGACCCAGGAGGGGAGGGGGTGAGCGAAGGAGGCGGCCTTCCCCCTGCTCGCCCATCCCCAAAGGGGAGCGAGCGGGGAGGCATTCAGCCCCCACTCGCCCAGCCCCAAAGGGGGGCGAGGGGGAAGGTATCCGCCCCCCCACTCGCCCCAGCCCCAAAGGAGGGCGAGCGGGGAGGCATCCTGCCCCCTGCTCGCCCAGCCCCAAAGGGGGGCGAGCGGGGAGGCATCTGGCCCCCACTCCCCCCAGCGCCAAACGGGGGCGAGCGGGGAGGCATCCGACCCCCACTCATCCCAACCCCCAAGGGGGGCGAGTGGGGAGGCATCCAGCCCCCACTCGCCCCAGCCCCAGTAAGGGGGGCGAGCAAGGGAGGTGGTCTGTCTCCTCTCGCCCAGCCCCAAGAAGAGGAGGCGGTCTGCGTTTAGCTTCTCAGAATGGCGGGATTTGGCTGTTGGCAGGCCAAACCTGGGGGCATTTTCGTAATCTCTTAGGCCAGAATCTGTCTATTGGCAGACCAAGCAAGGAATTCTATAAATAGGGTCAAGGGGGCACCTTTGAAGGCAGATCTCACTCTCTCTTGGCTACTCTCCCCCTAGGTCTCTTTGGTGGGGGAAGAGAGCCTCCAAAGGTGCCTCAAGCTCAGCATTGGCTTGAGAGGGGAAGCGCTCTAAGATCTTTTGAGTGTGTGGTGGGACCTCGTCGCTGAGCCCTTAGTCTTGTTCCTAATTTCCTAAGTCTTCGACCTAGCGCTCTCCCTTGAGAGAAGTAAGTGTGAGGTCACCCCCTCTTTTGGGGACCCCGAACTCCACAAGAGACCAAGTATTGGTTTCAACAGCAGGGTTGCCTGAGCTGCCGAAAGCCAAGTGATGGTGAAAGATACATCTTTGTGGGCGATAGCAAATCAGTTGAAGTTGAAGCTATATGCACTTTTCGTTTATTATTAGAGACTGGTCATTATCTAGATTTGTTTGAGACTTTTATTGTACCGTCTTTTAGACGGAATTTGATTTCTATTTCTATATTGGACAAATTTGGTTACAATTGTTCTTTTGGAAATAATAAATTTAGTCTCCTTCTGAATTCAAATCTCATTGGTGCTGGTTATTTATCTAATAATGATAACTTATATTTGCTTAATACAATAGCTTCATATAATGAAACATTGCATGTTAATTCAAGAAGTACTAAACGTAAATTAATTGATCATAATTACGCCTCTTTATGGCACAAGCTTAGGGCATATCTCCATACGGAGAATTGAGAGACTTGTGTCAGACGGAATTCTTGATTCCCTTGATTTTACAGACTTTAAGGTTTGCATAGACAGTATAAAAGGGAAACAAACGAACATAAGAAAGATATGTGTCAGTAGAGCTACGGAAGTCTTAGAACAGATACACACTGATATTTGTGGACCTTTCCCTACGGCCTCTTGGAATGGTCAACAATATTATATCACGTTCATAGACGATTACTCTCGTTATGGATACATCTATCTTATTCATGAGAAGTCATAGTCACTGGACGTATTTAAAGCCTATAAAGCTGCGGTGGAAAACCAACTCGGTAAATGGATTAAAGCAGTCAGATCTGATCGTGGTGGTGAATACTACGGTAGATATGACAGATCAGGAGAACAACATCCAGGCCCTTTTGCTAAATTCCTAGAGGAGTGCGGTGTTGTCCCTCAGTACACCATACCTGGTACCCCTACCATGAATAGCATTGCTGAGAGGCGAAATAGAACGCTTAAAGATATGGTGAGAAGTATGATTGCTCATTCTTCTTTACCTCAATCCCTCTGGGGTGAAGCACTCAAGACTGCAGCCTATATTCTAAATAGAGTCTCAACTAAAGCAGTACCAAAAACCCCTTATGAGCTTTGGACTGGTCGAAAGCCCAGCCTAAAGCATCTTCAGGTTTGGGGTTGTCCAGCTGAGGCCAGGCCTTATAGGCCAAATGAAAAGAAACTGGACTCTAGAATGGTGAGCTGCTACTTTGTTGGGTATTCTGAAAAGTCCAGGGGATATAAATTTTATGATCCTACTACTAAGGTTTTCTTCGAGACTGGTAATGCTCGGTTCTTTGAAGATGTTGAGTTTGTAAGGGAAGATATGGTTAGAGACTTTGTCTTTGAAGAGGAATTTATTTCTCTTCCTACAGTTGTTATAGACAATACTCAGGAATTCATTCCTGATATCGCTCCAGTAACAAATCCAGATCAAGACATTGTTGAAGAGCTTCCTCGTACAGTTCCAAATGAACAAACTCACCAACCTCAAGAACCATTGCCAATAAGGAGATCCACTAGAGAAAGGAGAAGGGCGGTGCCAGATGATTATATCATCTTTCTCCAAGAACATGAGGATGGCCAAGAGATGTTAGATGATGATCCGATCAATCTCAATCAGGCTATTCAGAGTTCTAATTCCCAACAGTGGATTGATGCCATGAAGGAAGAGATGAAGTCCATGAAGGACAATGACGTCTGGGATCTTGTCACATTACCCGAAGGTGTGAAACTCATTGGTTGTAAATGGATATTTAAAACCAAGAGAGATTCAAAGGGTAATATTGAAAGATATAAGGCACATCTTGTCGCTAAAGGATTTACTCAAAAGGAAGGCATTGACTATGAAGAGACTTTCTCTCTGGTTTCATCGAAAGACTCTTTTAGAACTATTATGGCATTAGTAGCACATTTTGATCTTGAGCTACATCAGATGGATGTTAAGACTGCGTTTCTCAATGGCAACATTGATGATATGATCTACATGGTGCAACCAAATTACTTTGAGTCTGGAGACCCAAAGCAAAAGGTTTGCAAATTAAAGAAATCTATCTATGGACTCAAACAAGCGTCTCGACAGTGGTATTTCAAATTTCATCAAGTAGTCACCTCCTTCGGTTTTGAGATGAATGTTGCAGATGATTGCATATATCATAGATTTAGTGGGAGCAAATATATCTTCCTGATCTTATATGTGGATGACATCTTGCTTGCCAGCAATGATATAGATATACTGCATGAGACCAAGAAACTTCTTTCAAAGAAATTTGAAATGAAAGATCTTGGTGACACCTCTTTTATACTAGGCATACAGATACACCGAGATCGCACTCGGGGTATACTTGGGTTATCGCAGGAAAGCTATATCGATAAGGTTCTCAAAAGATTTGGCATGCAGAATTGTAAGCCAGGAGATACCCCTGTGGCTAAGGGAGACAAATTATGTCTAAATCAATGCCCCAAAACTAAAGCTGAGGAATTAGAGATGCAAAATCCTCCTTATGCATCGGCTGTAGGAAGTCTCATGTATGCTCAAGTATGTACGCATCCGGATATTGTGTAAGACCCCATTTTTTCGCTATAAAAACCCGGGTCTTATGCCCAGAACCGCCGCTTTGAGGTGACACCCTCGCACGGGAAGGTCGTCACTACAAAGAGTTGATTCTACCGGCCAGATCGATCACAAAGAAGAATAGAATACTTGAATAAATATAAATCCAAGTCCACAATCACATGCTATATATAAATATAAATGTCCACATTATATTAACTGAATACAAAGATAACAATAATAAGAAGAAGGGCTCAAGCCCAGTACATCATAACCTCACTACAAGATCACTCGCGGAAGCTAACTACTAATCACTCTCTGATCCTGTGACTGGTTCTTCTGTACTAAACTTGTTCGCCTTCGTCTGCACCGGCCTCTGGTGTTGCTGCGTCTCCTCGATCCCCTAAAATGATATGGTCCACCGGCCGTTAGTCAAAAAGACTAAGCCAATCCCCCACCCTCCCCCAGTGACTCCTAGGCACCGAGCGGGAAGGATGAAGCAGAGGACAACAAGGGGTATAATAAAAAAGAAGATGACGGGGCATGATCTACAGGAAGAGTTCTACCACTACTCAAGTATATATATACATAATCGAAGCAGTTAATAAAGCATAGTAAGAGCAGGTAAAGAGTAAGTAAAGTGCAGTAAGTAAAGACAATAATAATAGAAAAATAACCATTGATTTATAGGAATGCCCAAACAAACCTATAGACCAAGGGGTCGTTTAGCATGGCCTATCGTATAAGAAGTCCCATAACCGACTTATACGATAGGGGTAGGGGTTGAAATGCAATGTTTATGCTATGACATGCAAGGTATGCACTTTATGCTATGTTCATACAAGTGCAACTCACACACTTCGACTCTATACGCACAGACCTTTACTTTCCCCATTTTGGAGCTAGCAAGACTCCCAGGATACTCCCGTAGTGGCAAACGGAAGCGGTGGGTTGGGCCTCGCCCACCTCTAGGTTGGTATTCACACTACCTAACTTAGACCTATCGTACGCCTCAACGCAAAACCGCGGAGCATCTGCGTACTCTTACTGGCTGGACCACCAGACTTTTATGGCTAAGTGCAAATTCCACACTTGTCAAGTCAACGTATTGACATCGGTGTGAACGACCGTCCAATACCGAAGACCCACCACCTTCGTGCACATGCAAACATGTTCTACTATCTATCTATGAGCCATAAGCTCCCCGGGCTATCCCGCCCGTGACTATAACCTTCCGAGCCACTGGCTCGCCGGACCAACCCGTCCGTACCAACAAACCTTACTGAGTCACAAGCTCACCAGACTAATTAGTCTACTGCTACAATCACCGAGCCTACCGCTCGTAAGACCAAATTGACTAATATTACCGTGATAACGGGGTGTGGGTGAGAGTATTATTAAGTTAATCTTGTATAACAACTTCTTACTCCTACGACTTATGGTTAATCTTGGACCTCCCGAGGATTACCCTGAAAGGGGCTCGCTACGGTACTAGGAACTGTAATGGGATGACACCCCAAAGTTCCCTTTCTCAAGACACTTAGTGTTTTTGGTATCTACCCATAAGAACACCCCTCTTATCATTTCACTTGAGTTAAACCTAAGTACTTTATGACACGCTAGGGAAAAGACGATCCTTCGTCAATCTCAAGCACTACCTTACCCTTAACTCACCAAGCACTCTTAATACATAACTCCTTTTTGGTGACCTAAATATCTTCATCCTGACCATGTACACCAACTACATGCCATTCCCACTTAGTAGGCCACTAGTTACCCAAGTTCCACAGTTTTACTAAACGCGGATCAAACTAACTATATGAAGCTTGTAATTAGACGTACTGCAAATATTCATCCAACTGACTCAATATAATTACTGGGGGTCTATCATGATGTTATAAGACTAAATCCAGATAATCATATTTTTCCTTAATTATTTAGTATTTATTTTAATTTCTCCAAACATTTGCGAAGTATGAAAATGAACATGAAGTATAAGGAATTCTTATGATATGGCTCTGCAAAAATTATGATAAATCTATGATGACTAAATAACCGCAAATACAACATATCATATTTTTACAGTAAGAAATTGTCCTCTATTTGTATTATTTATCATCTATCCAAACTTGTAAATTTATGAAGGAACCACCAAAAATATCTACACAACAATTATGGAAAAAAATACCAAGCTCTTGTATTCATTAGAAAAGTTTACTGACTAAGTTTCAGGATTTATTGAAATCATTTTCTCACTTAAATAAATACTTTAAGAAAACCTCAAATAAGATAAGTTGTGAAGTAGCCTACTGATTTAAGTCTCCAAAAATTATATAAAAAATCACAGAGTTTCCTAATGCTCTGAAATGTCATATCACTAATTTTCACAATTTAACAAAGAGTATTGGACCCTCAATTATTTTTCTTAAGCCTAAGATAAAATAAATGCCTTATGAATGAAGTACTGGTTAAATCATTCACTTAAATACACAAAAATTACCAAAGGTGTATATCATGATAACAATGACACTGCCAAAGTTTCATCATCATCTAAGGCCATTTAAGTATGTAAATTTCTCTTATAAGGAATTTCCCTAAAGAGGTTATGACCTATCTCAAAGGGAATAATTGCTTCTAAAATTTTTATAAAATTATCTAGGGCCTATTTATACCATATAAACTTATCCACCATGTTTCATGGCCATTCTATAGCTTTTGACCACATGCCCTTCACAAAGCTCTACATGCACCCCAAGGGGTAAATCTAGAATCCTAGGGCATATCCACCTCCACACCACCCCAACTCACTCATGGGGGTGTTTTAGGTGATCCTAATCCAGTGGACAGGGCTTCAACTCATGGTGATGAGTTCTGACCACAACATCACAAGATAAACACCATACCCTAACTTTGACCCTATTTGTCCTAACTTGGATTTACAAATTACTCAATCAAAACAGTCCCAATTGGGCTGAGATTTTTACCAAGGTCACAGCTTAACCCTAAGGAGCATCCACCAAAATTTGGAGGGCATTGGAGGTCATTTGACCCACTAATTAATTAATATATGATTTATGAAATTATCTCAAAAACCTTAGAAAATGGTTCTCCTAAAAATCCCATATTTTAGTATGTTGTGTGGGTGTATATAACTAGCCTAGGTTTTAAATATCAAGACCATAGCATCTACCTATAAAAAGATATGAAGGAAAGAGTGACTGCCCTACCCTAGGGACCAGTCCCACCATCTTGACTCTACAGGGAGCTACATTACTCCTTCTGGGGTGAAATCAATTTTAAAACACAATAGACTTCAAGGGCTACAACTTTGATGTTGACCACTTTTTCATCAGAGGGCCCTAAGTATTTTTAATAACTAAATCTAGGTACAGCCAAATATATGACAGAAATTACATAAACATTTATTTATATAAGGGATTCTGCGCTCAACGAATTGAAAACTGCGTTCGACGAAATCTTATATAAGCTGCGTTCGACGAAATAAAGTCTGCGTTCGATGAAATAGAATCTGCGCTCGACGAAAACAGAACAAATCTGCGGTCGACGAAATAAAGTCTGCGTTCGACGAAATATAATCTGCGCTCGACAAAAACAGAATAATTCTGCGTTCGACTAAATAAAGTCTGCGTTAGACGAAATGAATTCTGTTCGACGAACTCTATAATCAGTTCGTCGAACTTAACTATCAGACCGACGAATAATAAAATGCGATCGACGAATCAGTTCCATTCGACGAATCCAGGATTCCGTTCGACGAACTCATAATCGCGTTCGACGAATGAAATGATATAAACGAAAACAAATAAAACTAATCTGACGGCTCTCTATCATCATCCCCAAGGAATGAACGGCGCGCGATAGCCCGACCTGGGCTTCTTTGTGGGAAGATTTTCCGGCCACCTGAACCTCTTTCCAGCCAGCCAATGCCACCACCACCTCCGTTGAGGTGGTGGCCGGCGATAGGGGTGGTTGGCCGGCCGGAGGTGGTCGGATCGGTTTTTTAAAGGAGGGAAAAAGAGTACGAAACGTACCCTTTCGGAAGCACAATCTGAGCCCTATTGTGCACGGATCAAGCCCCAAAATATGAAAAGATCTAGCACTATGGGAGGAGAAGAGGATCGGACCCGTGTGGGGGCTTGGTGGCGTGAATTCCGGTGAGTTGCCATTGACGGTGCTGGAGCTTTTGGTGCCATGCCGATCCTTGCTCCTGGTGCTCGATTTCTTCGGGGAAGAGGGGGGTTTCACTCCTTTCCAACCTCTGAAGATGTTAAAAGGGTCGATTGAGGCTAAGGGTGGGGAGTTACTCGGATTGCCATTAATGGCCATAAGTGGAGATTTCAGTTACACTTAGGGGGGATGAATTGGCCATCAATTAGGCCGGGAAGAAGCTGAAAACTTCTCCTCTCCCCAAGGGGAGATGAATGGAGCCATTAATTGCTCAGATTGGGGGGTTTCTCCTTCTCCTCCATTAATTCCCCCTTCTTTCTCTCTCTCTTCCAAATTGGGCTCTCTCTCTCCTAACCAATTTCTGAAATTGAATTGCCAACTCAGCAGCATTCAATCCCTAATAGGTGGTGGACCACATCAATTGGGTCTATCTCAAGTGTAATGGGTTCAATTTAGGTAAAGTAGGTCATGTTGACCTAAATTTAGGATAATGTTGACTTTGGTCAAATTGACCAATTGGATTGACCACAGTGGGTGGCTTAGGCTCCAATGGCCTCCCTTAAGGGTTAGGAATGTGTAGGTGGAGCCAATTTTGCAAGGTGAGGTTGAATTGCCCCTTAATAGGGTACTTTGACCAAAATAGGGCTAGGGTTGACTTAGGGTAAATTGGTCAAATTGGAGGTCCCACGATGGGGCTTTTTGGTCCATTAGGTTCCTAGTACCCATACAAGGGTAGGGCATGGTCAATTTGGCATGGTGAGGGCCAATTGACCTTAATTGAGTTAGTTTGACCAATTTAGGGTTAAGGTTGACTTTAGTCAAATTGGCCTCTTAAGTTGACCCCAATGGGGTCCCTGGGGCTCCAAGGAGGCCCCTAATGGGTTAGGGATGCTATGGTGGGGTCAAGGATCAAGGTGGGGCCCTAAAGTCCAACCCTAGGCCTGGTATCTGAAAATTGCTATTTGCAGACCACTTGGGTTTTCTCCTTCTCACCTAAATTCACATGGTCTTGGGCTCTTCCTATGGTTTTGTCATAACCTAGTCATGACAAAACCAACTTAGGGATCTAGCTATTTGGGGGATGTTACATATTGCGTTCATAGTTGGAATGTTGGGCAAATATCTGAGTAATCCAGGACTGGATCATTGGAAAGCAGCCAAACGGGTCTTGCGATACCTGAAGAGGACAAAGGCTTTCATGCTCACCTATAGAAGGTCTGATCAGCTTGAGATCATTGGGTATTCTGATTCAGACTTTGCTGGATGTCAAGACAGCAGGAGATCCACTTCAGGCTATGTATATATTTTGGCTGGAGGAGCTATATCATGGAAAAGTGCCAAGCAGACACTCATGGCTTCCTCGACCATGATGGCAGAATTCATAGCATGTTATGAGGCATCCAATCATGGAATATGGCTGCAAAATTTTGTCACAGGGCTGCGCATTTTGGATGGTGTTGGAAGACCACTCAAGTTACTTTGTGACAATAAGTCTGCAGTGATGTATTCCAATAATAACAGGAGTAGCTATAAATCTAAGCACATAGAGATTAAGTTCCTGGTTGTTAAAGAGAGAGTTCAGAGTGGACAGATGTCTATAGAGCATATTGTGACAAACTTCATGTTAGCAGATCCACTTACTAAGGGTTTGACACCAAAGGTCTTTCACGAGCACACAGCTCATATGGGTGTCATTCTATTAGAGGATATGTTGTGTTAGTGGGAGTTTTTATTTTGATGCTTATTTGTTGTATGACATTTTATGATTATTATTCTGCAGAATAAAATATTCATTATTGCACTCTGAATTTAATTATTCTGATCTCACTAAAGTTAAAGTAGGACCAGTTGAAAATAGGCATGTCAAGATCACATTACATGTAATTTTCATGTCATACATCCATACTTGATCTATGTCATTGATTGTGCACACATATGTGACCATTGATGGGTCTATCTACGATTATAGTAGTACAGACATTGACCTATGTTAGTACAGTCATTGACCAGATTGGATGGAAACATTTTCGGAAATGACAGCAATTTTTGAGCTCATAAGGTTATCATATAATGCGCAGTTAAGAATTTAACATATGTTGGCCCAAGTGGGAGATTGTTAGAATAATAATTATGTGGGTCATATATGTTAATTATGCGCTTTAATGAGCTGTCATTAACATCGACCTAATTTAAGTGATCTAATTAATTTGGTCAATTATGTTCCATATTGTATGGACGGTTTAAGTAATGTGTGGATACCAGACGTCATTTACATTTATATGATGAGCTTAAATGTAAATGATCGCATTAGGGTTTAGTTATAAATGAGTTATGGTCCCCGGGTCACAAGGGATTATATTCACTCTCATTCAGTCTAGCATCCCATCGCTGGAGAGAGCTTAAGGAGGAAGAGGAGGAGTCGTCTTCTTCGTCAGGACCTTGTAGACTTGGAAGATCCGTGACCGCAATAATCTATCTAAATGGATTCAGGTATGCTTTCGCTCATGTTCTTGTTTTCTCCGTCTCGATGTTTCGACTAGAGCGAATCCGTCTCCTTCATGGTTTCACGGATTCACCCCAACATTATTTTGTATTTATAATTTTATTTAATGACTCTCTCCCCCACTCTTTCTCTCCCTCTATCTTCCTCTCACTCATGAAAATCTCTCTTTATATTTATTTTTCTTTAATCTTAAATACATGCGAGCTCCTCCACTTTTATATTTATATTTTTATTTAATGTCGCTCTCCCCTCTCTTTCTTTCTCCTTTATTTTCCTCCTCACCTCATTCTCTCCCTATTTCTTTAATCTTAAATAGATGCTGGCTCCTTCACTCTCTCTCTCCTTAAATTTTTTTTAAACTAAAGATAAAAAAATATTGAATATTTAATCCAATGTCTTTTTTTTTCTTTTTAATATAGCATATATATATATATCTTTATTATATAAGTGAATATATCATTCTTCATGCTCTTACCGTACTTTCATTTTCAACGGTTGGATCTTTCATGTTTTATCCGAAAATCTTTAATATAAAAAAATAAAAATAAACTTATGGGAGAGAGATAGTGAGAGAGAGAAAGAGGGGAGAGAGAGAGGGGGAAAGAGAGAGGGAAAAATAATCTTTTTAAGCGTACACGTTTTTTTTTTACAAAATAAATATTGTAATATTTATGTATATTTGTTTACGGTCATTTTGAGTACTCATATGTATATGTTGCGGGCGCAACCCGCAGACGCATCGAGCCTGGATGCGGGCGAAGCCCGCCTGGATGCGGTCGAAGGTCACCCGACAACATCACGCCGGGGTGGGCGAAGCCCGCCGTCGCCGGCCGGGTACTGTCGCGCTTGGTCGTAGGGGCGGAGCCCCGTGTCAGGCACTCGTATATATATCTATCTATATATCTATCTATCAATATATATATATATATATATATATATATATATATATATACGAGTGACAGTGCACGGGGGGTCCCCCGTGCCCGGCGTGACAGTACCCGGCCCGCCCCGGCGGGCTACACCCGCCCCCGGTGGGCTTCGCATTTTATAAATACTGATATGATTTATAAATTTATGTATATTTTATATATATATAATTTAAAAATTCTGTATTTATATTTTAAAAATATAATAATATCTTTATTTAATAATAATATTTTAAAAATGTAATAATATATTTATTGTATATTAACTCATGCGTTCGACGAACGACGACATTCCTGCGTTCGACGAACGGCCTCCTGCGTTCGACGAACGGCATCCTGCGTTCGACGAACGGACTCCTGCGTTGGACGAACGGCCTCCTGCGTTCGACGAACAGCGGCACTCCTGCGGTCGACGAACGGCGACACTCCTGCGTTTGACGAACAGTGGCGCTCCTGCGGTCGACGAACGGCGGCGCTGCTGCGTTCGACGAACAGCCTCCTGCGTTCGACGAACAACGACCTCCTGCGTTCGACGGCGGCACTCCTGCGTTCGACGAACAGCGACGCTCCTGCGGTCGACGAACGACGACACTTCTGCGTTCGACGAACGGCCTCCTGCGTTCGACGAACGACGGCACTCCTGCGAATAGCCAACCAGCGCAATACTTACAGGATATTCGCAGACCACCTGCGAATGGATAGGATCCTTTGAATCTTGATCGGGCGGTGCAAATTCCCCTGATGGGCCTCAAGTGTTACACCGAAAGACGCTCCATACATCTTTGTATATATAGTATATATATAGGGGAATTTTAGGGAGAGAACCGGTTCTCTCCCCCTTAGGGAGAGAACCGGGAGAAATCCGTCAAAATATAATTTATTTTAAAAAGTGATCAACATGAAAGTTGTAGATCTCTGAGATCTACAACTTTCATGTTGATCACTTTTTGATTTGAAGCTGTTTAGGTCCCCGGTTTGAGCCCCGGAAAAAGTCACGCCGAATATATATTTGGACGCCCGGGATTCGGCGTGACTTTTTCCGGGGCTCAAATCGGGGGCCTAAATGGCTTCAAATCAAAAAGTGATTCACATGAAAGTCTAATCTACAACTTTCATGTTGATGACTTTTTGAAATAAGTTATATTTTGATGGATTTCTCCCGGTTCTCTCCCTAAGGGGGAGAGAACCGATTCTCTCCCTACAATTCCCCTATATCTTTACCATATATAAAGAAGTATCAAACCCATGAATTTTAAAGCCGTTGAAATGATTACGGCAGTCGAATCTGGCATGATATTTCATAAGCCGTCGGATCAAACTACTCCCTCTCTCTCCACTTTTTCATAGGTCTCTTAAACCTACTAGGGGTGACCTAAAACTATGAAGGTGTAGAGTACCATACAACATGAAATTACGATTTTACCCCTAAATTTATTGAAAAAGAAGTGTCATATGACACATTTTTTAATCTCACAAAAATTATTAATGGTGAGATTTGAACTCAGGTCTCTACTATGTCAAGCAAAGATAACAACCATCACACCATATGATTTTTGTTAAACAAAATTGAAATATGTTTTATATAATAAATTAAGAGCAATGTTATATGCAGGCCGTGAATGTATGCAAACCAAAATATTACTCATGCATGTCAAATTTAGTATATATAGGTCAATTTAAAAGCTGGATTAGGCTGATGAGTTCCCTCTCCAATCTCACACATGAACTCGCCCTGCCACCATCCTCCCTCAAACGTCGCCCTGCCTCTGACGCCTCTTTATCCGGCCTCATCCTCCAAGATTACCTCGTCGGAGCTTTCGTAAAACCATCGCAACTCTATTAGGACTCGCTGGAACAACTCCAACTCCCCCTGCCCTGCTAAAGGATTCAGAGGAGCAATGAAGGCAAAAGCAGCGGTCGGAGTCTGGAACCGGAGCTAATAAGAAAATGAGGGCATGAGGGCGGCCTGCATTTATCTTGAGAAAAAAACATTTCAATTGATATTTGTGACCTTCATAAAGGCAAAAATGACCTACATATAACGTCACTCTAATTAATAATTGTACATATATATCTTTAACTACTATATACAAGAAATTGTCTTTAGTGCAACATTCAAAAGTGTCAAATATAGCCTCATTCTTTTACTCCAATGACTTAATATATATTATAAAAAATGAAAATTCATAAAATATAATGGCTATTTGTGTAATTACACTATATCCCTATAATAAAAATAATGATGGAAATTCATAAAATCCAAAATGTTGGGAATCGTGCCCACATGATTCCTGATTTGAAGAAGTCATCATGTCAAGAATACTTCACTTTGTATTTGATCACACATCTAGTTCATAATCTCAGGAGTATACAAGTATATATCGTCGAGAAAGACAGAAGGGATGGCCGACAAAGTATGCTTGCCGCTGTAATGACAAGCAAAGCAGACGCAGAGATACTATCAAAGAAAGGCGTGTCGTCGAGAAGAATGAAGTATCGTCGACATCAAAGTAGCAGCCATATCGACAAGACAATACTGCGATCACAACGACAAGATGAACAAAGAAGGTTCCAACGACACAGTCAAAGTCAGCATATCGTCGTATATACAGGAACGCCAGTATGTCTCGTATCGTTGGAATGCAAGCGGCGGAGGCAGAAGCAAGGAGATCTGAGAAGAATTTCCAAAGCACAAGGAGCCGACAAAGGGATGACGTCGAGAGATATTCCATGTCGTTGTAACGATGGATTATATCGTCGAGACAAATTCAAATCTTGTGGACGCATGCTGTCAGCAATTAATGCCGCCGCCTGATTGTTCAATCAGCGCGTGCACTTAAAGTTTCGAGGTATTTGCGCGTGCTAAAAAGATTTGGAGATCTGACACATAAAGGAACTTTTCAGATGACCGTTGGGTGACCCCTCTCAGTCTTATAAAAGGACATATGAGGTTGCCCTAAAAAGATCGATCATTCAAGAAAGAACTTGCGTACGAAGCAAATCGAACAACACAAGCACCGCAAGAAAGAAAGAAGCAGTCATCCTCATCGACTGCTAAGAAGCCAATCCACATCCGGCTAAGAACGAATTGAAGAAGAACCGTGCACTCAAAATCTGATTCAGAAGCATTCTCTTCATTCTCAAGAAGCCGATCATCATCAGGCTAACGTTGTCGATCAACATCAGGCAGAAGAAACAGTTTATATCTGTAATCTCTTGTAAGGCTTGCGGGCCATATTGTCTAGCTTGAGGGTTGGAGAGCTGTGAGGTTTGAGGGTCAGGGCAGTGCACTTGCGGGTGCGATTTGTCGAGCTTGCGGGCTCGGGGGCAGTAGGGACTTGCGGGTCTAGGCTGTTGGGACTTGCGGGTCCGAAAGGTAGGGCTTGAGGGCCTGAGTGTCGAGCTTGCGGGCTCGGGGGCAGTAGGGGCTTGAGGGCCTAGGCTGTTGGGACTTGCGGGTCCGTGTTGTAAGGTTTGAGGGCCTGAACCTTTTGGCGGAGTTTGCCGAGCCTAGCGGATCGCTGGGTAGGCGCAGAGGGACAGAGGACTACTCAAGACACCCGGTCTTGAGGAACCTCTATAGATCTTGTGTCGTCTGGTGAAATTTGTTTGCGTGTTTTCTTTTGTGCATTACTTAGTTTCTGATAACTCACGCTCGTAATTCAAAAAGCATCAAGATCACCTAACCCCCCCCCCCCCCCCCTATAGGTGAACGTTCCATAACCAACACAGAACTTTTTCGTAGACCTCCTACACCTACTATGATAGGTAATTATTAGAACTCTTAGACCTACTTTAAAATGATTTTTTTGTTAAAATATAAATATTTTTGAAAAAAACCAATTATAAAATATTAATTAAAATTTTTGTGCGGTCACTTAATTTTGAGTACTCATATGTATATGTTGTGGGCACAAGTGTGCGCAAAGTCCGCCCGCGCGAAGCCCGCCGGGGGTGAGCGGAGCCCACCGTCACTGGTCGGGTATTGTCGCGCTTGGCAGTAGGGGCGGAGCCCCATGCCTCTCACTCGCGTGTGTGTATATATATATATATATATATATATATATATATATATATATATATATATATACAAAGATGTATGGAGCCTCCTTTGGTGTAACACCTAAGGCCCATCAAATAAATCTGAACCGTTCCCTAATAAAAAATTCGATCTCAGCCGTATGATGGTATCCGGCTCTCCACATAACCCCTAATCTCGCTACTCTTAGCCGCCTGTCTCCCCGCAGAAAATCCTCGCCGATCCCTCCTCCCGTGCACTCCGCAGAAGAGATCTTTAGAAGCGCCATTACCAGAAGTGCCTCCTCAACCTCCGCAGGTAAATCCCCGTCCGGCCCGCAGAAGAACTCCTCTGAAGCGCCTCAGCCATATCCTCCTCCTCCTCCGTAAGTCTCCCAACCTCTTCCTCCTCCTTCTTCTCCCCAATTTTGGGTTATTCATTGCGTAACCTCATTTACCCCCAAATCTCTTTTCCATCTTCAGAAGCGCAATGACCAAAAGTGCCTCCTCATCCTCCGTCGTTCTCCT
Organism: Dactylorhiza incarnata; assembly: GCA_033032865.1. NCBI lineage: Eukaryota > Viridiplantae > Streptophyta > Magnoliopsida > Asparagales > Orchidaceae > Dactylorhiza > Dactylorhiza incarnata. The sequence goes on along the minus strand of JAWHQI010000268.1, from coordinate 951,052 downwards.
CGCCGCTCCGTCCTTCTGAAGATATCCATGTTCGGCCCGGAGAAGAGCTCCTCCAAAGCGCCTCATCCTCCGGCCTTCTCCTCCTCCGTAAGTCTTCCAACCTCTTCCTCCTTTCGCTAGGAATTTCTAGAGCAAAAAAAAAACTCAGTCCTAGAGCAAAAAAAAAAACTCACACTCTATATCCTGCTACGCATCTAAATCATTCACGTTCTCTCCCCAAAACTTACTCACAATTGCAATTTTAATTTTTATACAGTGACAGCGGCAAGCAAGAAGATGAAACACCGATTACATTCTGTAACCAGCCCTTTCATCCTAAAAATGAACCGGCAACGAATCACCAGCACAAGAACACCATTAACACAACAGCTGAAGTTTATAATGCTTGCTACACTAAAATTTCAATGTTTAATCCCGCTGTTCGTCGAACGCAGGTGGCCGTTCGTCGAACGCAGGAGATCGTTCGTCGAACCCAGGAGGCCATTCGTCGAACGCAGGAATGCCGCCGTTCGTCGACCGCAGGAATGACGTCGTTCGTCGAACGCAGGAGGCCGTTCGTCGAACACAGGCGTGCCGCAGTTCGTTTAATGTTTAATGTCGCCGTTCGTCGAACGCAGGCGTGCCGCAGTTCGTCAAAAACAGGAGGTCGTTCGTCGAACGCAGGAGGCCGTTCATCGAACGCAGGCATGCCGCAGTTCGTCGGACGCAGGAGGCCGTTCGTCGAACATAGGAGGCCGTTCGTCGAACGAAGGAGGTCGTTCGTCGGACGCAGGAGGCCGTTCGTCGAACGCAGGAAATACAAAATAAAAAAAAACATAAATTTATATATACTATATTCTTTATATTTAATATTTTATTTTTTTAATTTTCTAAAAAGAAATACAACAAAATTTAAATATATCTGGGTGCATGTCGGGTGCAGGCGAAGCCCGCCGGGTGCGGGCGAAGCCCGCCGGGTGCGGGCGATGCCCGCCGGGCACGGGCCGGGTACTGCCGCGCGAGGCACGGGGGGCCCCCCGTGCGCTGCCACTCATGTGTATATATATACACACGAGTGATAGTGCACGGGGAGACCCGCGTGCCCCGCGCGACAGTACCATGTCCTCCCCCGGCACGCACCAAGTTATATTTATTTAATTTTCATTTTTCATTTATTTTTACAAATTTTAAAAAATAAAATATTATGTATTTTATTTTTAAAATATTTAGATTTTATAAAATATTTTGTATTTTTTTTTTTCATTTTTCTCTCTTTATTTCTCTCTCCAATTCCGCCACCCTCTTTTTCCTCCATCTCTCTCTCCTAATTGTGGGCCCCACTCCCTCTCTCCCCTTTCTCTCTCTCTTCCTCTCTCCTTATTTATTTCTCTCTCTTTCTCTCTCCAATTCAAAGATGTCGCCCACTTTCTCCCCCCTCTCTCTTAATTGTGGGCCCACTCTCTCTCCCATCTCTTCCTTTATTTTTCTCTCTACTTATCGAACGGTCGATATTAATTGGCTGAACATTACACCGATAAAGAGATTTCTTTATATTTTAACGAGTGACAGTGCACGGGGGGCCCCCCATGCCCCGCGCGACAGTACCCGGCCAGCAGCGGCGGGCTTCGTCCGCCTCCACGGCGGGCTTTGCCCGCACCGGCGGGCATCGGGGCGCCCGACGGGCTTCGGGGTGCCCGACTCATAATTAATAATGATTAATTTAATTAATAAATTTAAATTCATTTTAAAGAAAATGAATTCACGGATAATGTGATTTCTAAATGTGTAAAGTTTTTTTTAAATGTTTTTAAAAAAAATAATATCAAGGTTTTGAAAATCGGACCAGGCATCGAACCGGCAGAGGGAGAGGTTCAAGGTCGAATCGGTCCAACCGGTTTAACCGGGGTTGAACCGTTATATATATATATATATTAGAAAGAAAAAAAAAATAATGCTATATAAAAAATTTGCACAAAACATAACTCATGGGGCATAATATGTATATCAATTTATTATTATATGTATAAGATAGTTCTGGGATCTTCACATCTACATTGTAGGCAGAGTGGTAAATGTTTACATTCCTGTATGGGAGGTCGCCACTTTGATCCTGGGCAGCCGCATTCTTTAAAAAATTTATAATTTTTAAATTAAAAAACAGTTTAAACCCCGCATTCTTTAAAAAATTTATAATTTTTAAATTAAAAAACAGTTTAAACCCCGGTCAAGACCCTATAACTGTAATAAGCGGGGCCCACAGGCCTGCCCCGTCCGCAACCTATTTTTTTCAAAATAGTGGGGGTAAGATAGTAATTTCACTTTGTAAGGTAGGGGTCCTATAAAATTTATAGGTTTAAGACACCCTATCAAGGTAGGTTTAGGAGACCTAGGGAAAAAAATGGACGGTCGAGATTGAATCAACGTTCCAGGTTGATCGAATGGCTGAGATGTTGTGATGAAATCAGATCGGACGGCTGAGTTTGAATAGAGAGATTTCATTGTTAGATCGGACGGTGGGTATTGATTGGCAGGGCATTACACCGATAAGCCTATTTTCTTATATAGTAGTATAGATATAGATATAAATATGAATTCTGAACGTGTTGCGTCGTCCGCACGTTAATGAACGTCGATTTTATTTAATATTAACAAGTAATGGCCATGTTAATTAAAGTATGGGGACAAATCCAATGATGTTTCTCTCGGACTCAGGGCTTGTATATATTTATTATTATATATAATTATTTATTGATAATTATGTGCGAGAGTTATTTCTAAAATATAATAAGTGGCTATTTATTTAATTTGTATCGCAATATAATTAAAAAAACACTTAAAAAATGAGTTACCACTTACCAGGTAGCGGTGGACTAGGATATTATTTTAGCACACACATCAACGAAAAATAAATATTTATGGTACAGCAATCGTAGACAAATTATTAATTGTGAACTGACAGAAAAAATGAATAATCAATATACCACTTCTTGTATTTCATTTGCACGGATCTTGAAGTTGATTTACCGTCACTACAGTAAAAAAAAACTTGATTAGCAAAGGGTTTAATACCCTGCTAAATATCAAATTTTCATATCTAGACTTCGATCTCTGATCATCTGAATCTCCTCCATAATCAGCATTCATGTACCCGTGCAAACAAAAACCTGAATCTCTCCCGTAGAAGAGACCCAAATTCGAGGTGGATTTGACATACTTCAAGATACTCCTAGCCGCCACAAGACGAGGTTTCTGAGGCCCTGCCATAAACCGACTCACCCCGTCAACTGCATAAGCAATATCTGGCATCGTGATCGTCAAGTATATCAGACTTCCAACCAAAGCCCGGAACACCAAAGGATTGGTAAGAATCTTCCCTTCATCTCGTCGAAGATGAACTCCAACCTCCAGTGGAGTGGAGCTGTTCTTCCCCCCTTCCATGCCGAATCTCTTCACGATTCGATCCGCATAGCCTTTTTGGGAAACGAGTATACCGCTCTCTTTCCTCTCCACTTTGAGCCCAAGGAAATGGTGGAGCTCACCTAAATCCTTCATCTCAAATCTGATAGCTAGCTCAGCACGAAGCCTAGCTACCTCCACTTCAGAATTCCCCGTGACAATCATATCGTCAACGTACAGCAGCACCAAGACCTGAAGCTCCCCCGTCTTCTTTACGAATAAGCTTGAATCTGAATCAGAAGCAAAGTATCCGCAGAACTGGAGGTATTCTGCGATCTTCCCGTACCACGCCCGAGGCGCTTGCTTCAAGCCGTAAAGAGCCTTCTTGAGCTTACAAACATATGTTGGGTGCTCTTCGGATACATAACCAAGTGGCTGATCCATGAAGATATCCTTGTCAATCTCGTCATATATGAAAGCGTTCTTCACGTCGAGTTGCCAAATCTTCCACCCTTGGCAAGCTGTCAATGCGATCACCACTCGGACCGAAGTCATCTTGACAACGGGGCTAAACGTTTCTTCATAATCCTCCCTATACTTCTGAGAGAAACCTCGAGCTACAAGGCGAGCCTTGTACCGCTCAATACTTCCGTCAGCCTTCTTCTTCAGTTTGAAAACCCACTTGCACGTCACCAGAGTAATACCCTCAACCTTAGGCACCAAGTCCCAAGTCTCATTCTTCCTGAGGGCAGCCATCTCTTCATCCATGGCTCCTTCCCACTCCTTGACTCCAACGACATTTTCATAACAAGATGACTCTCTCTCATCCAGGGGACCTGCGAAGAAACATGAGACAAAGCTCACCAAGTTCTCGCCCATATACCGATCAGGTGGAATAATGGTCCTCTTGGATCTCCTCAGAGCTTGACTCTGAACCACCTCTTCCACTGCAGCTTCTGGACTAGCTCTTCTTTCAGGTAGACATGAAGCATCGCTCCCCCTGCTTTCAGAACCCGAAGCACCTGACCCAGAGCTAGAAATACCTGGAGCACCTGGAAAAACAGGCAACTCCACCAGAACTTCCTTTGCAACTTCCTCTGGTCCACCATCTACCCTGCTTCCTTGTAACTCAACAGAAGAGTTACCTTGGTATGACGTTAGCTCGTCAAATATCACATCCCTAGAGACCATATATCTCTGTGCATGTCTCGGGATCCATGCATCTCCACCCTTTCTTCCAGTCATCATAACCGACGAAGACTAGTTTCCTTGCCTTTGCATCTAACTTCGTTCGAAGGGCATCCAGAACATGCACGTAGCAGGTAGACCCAAACACTCGAAAGTGTTCCACGCTTGGCTTCTCCTTGAACATCAACTCATGAGGGGTATTCATGTTGATGGGACTGAGAGGCATCCGGTTGATAACATAAGCCGCACAAGACATTCCCTCTGCACAGAAGGACTTTGGGATACTTTTGGCATGCAGCCAACATTTGTAGGTCTCCGTCAGATGACGGATCTTCCGTTCTGCAACTCCGTTCTGTTGTGGAGTGTGAGCACAAGAAAGCTCCCTTTGGATGTCATGCTTCCTGCAAAAGTTAAAGAACGCCTTGGAGGTGAACTCCCCTCCGTTATCACTAAACCGCTTGACCCGCAGGTTAAGCCGACCTTCCACCAGCTCCTTGAACTCCACAAACCTCTCGACGCCTCCGACTTCTCCTTCAAAAAATATACCCTAGTATATCTGGTGAAGTCATCAACCAAAATCAGCATATACCTGCTACCTCCAAGACTGGCAGTGTTGGTAGGTCCAAATAGATCACCATGTATACATTCCAATGGTCTTTTACATCTGCTTTGTGATTTATCAAATGGAAGATGTTGAGCCTGTTGGAACAACCCTATTACTGATTTGGGCTAGGATCACTATCTGTTGACTATGACTAAGTTGACCCCAATGTATAGTCTAAAGAGTCAAAGTTTTAGGCTGTTTGAGTCAGTTAGAACTTAAGGAAAAGATCAAGTTTCTGCGTTCGACGAACTCCTATCTGCGTTCGATGAAATGCATTCTGCATTCGACGAACGTCTTGCTCCAGTTCGACGAACTTGCCAAGTCTCAGTATTCGACGAACTTGTCAAGTCTCAGCGTTCGACGAACTCAACATTCAGGTCGACGAATTCTTATTTCAGCTCAACGAATTTCAGACAGATCAGTTATATTCTATTCTCTGATTTCAGATCAACCTAAATCAGCAACGGATCTATTTTATTTATTCCAGATAAGTCAAGGATTATATCCTTCCTTTTATTCTTATTCCTTTCCATTGTCTTCTTTCGAGAAAATAGTCGTTTGGCTTATTGGAAAAAGGATATCATTTATTGAAAAGGAAAAGGGATTAAAGATTCAGATTGCAGTTCCAAGACACAATCAATTCTGATTATTATTTTCCTTATTCAGAAAATTTGAAATTCAAATCAGAGATATATTCTCCAAGGAAAAAGGAAGAAGAAGATAACAGCAGCAAAATAGAAGAAGGCTCTCGACCAGAGATATAATACAGAAAGAGAAATACAGAAAGCGGAAAAGAGAAAGTTTCCAGATCTTCATCTTCCTCAAGCAGCACCCTTTCAATATCTGAGAACAACAACACAAATCTAATCCCAGTTTTCTGCTGCAAGTTCTAAATCTTCAAGAGCAACAACAAATCTGAGAAACATTGTCTCTCAGATTCATCAGCTATCAAAGAAGATTTGTTTCATTCAAGTGAAAGCTCCATCCTCAACTGTCAACCATTTCTATCAGACAGGGGGAGCTTTACATCAACACAATCCACTAGTCTTCTCTCAGCTTATTGACAGAGAATAACTTCAAAACCATTTTTATCCCATCTTGTACAGGGTTCTAACTCCCTTCAAAAATTAACTGGTTGGTGGCAGGGCACCTGATCAAAAACTTGTGGTTGGTGGCCGGGCACCTGATCAAAAACTTGTGGTTGGTGTTTGGGCACGTGATCAAAACTCCATTGGTGATAGGGCACCTGATCAAAAACCTAGTGGATTCCTACCAAGGGTGGTAGAAGAGTAGATGTACTCAGGTTTATTGAGGAACCACTATAGATCCTTGTGTCTTCTGTGTTTTTGTTTATTTTCTGTACTGTGATGTGCTGTGTGTTCTTTATTTGTTTTCATAATCACTCTGTTATACACATATAAATATCACTATTTTAATTCCGCTATAAAAATAAGTGAAAAACTTTTTAATACTCTATTCACCCCCCTCTAGAGTAAATCTAAGATCTAAACCTCCTTTCAACTTCTATTAGTGGTTACTTTCAATTGGTATTAGAGGTTTCAACTGATATCAAAGCTTTCAGAGCCTTACCAAACTGACAACCTGCACAAACGTGACCATCTCCGAAAGATGACAAGCTAGGAAGCCCTTTCACCAGACCTCTTCCCACCATAGCTTTCAACTTATCCATCCCAACATGCCCAAGTCTTTCATGCCAGATAGCGGCGCTGTCGTTAGCCCTCATCTTATCAACATAAGAACTTGTTGAAAGAACAAACAAGTCATTTACCCGTCTCCCTATATGAGTGACCTCAGCTTTCACAGCTGAAATATTTCGGAGAAATTTCACTTCTGTTGGACCGAACAGAATGTGATAGTCAGCATCCACCGCATTGGTCACCGAGAAGAGGTTCTTCTTCATCCCCGGAATATGATAGACACTCTTCATGTAAGAGTACCTTTATCATCGTTCAAAGAAACCACACCCTCATTCTCTACTACATGAACAGTATCATCAGTCGTAATGATAGCGTCATTACCTGTATATGCATGCAATGAGGAGAACTTCAACTCATCCCCGGTGAGGTGATGATCACACACAGAGTCCACTATCCAATCATCCTGATAGTTGATGGAAGTCATAGCCCGAACACACGTGCCCATCATGAATGCACATCCACCACCCCAACTACCTTCAGAATTGGAACCAGCCTCCTCCTTCCCTGCAGCATGCCCTGGCTGAAGATTGACTTTGCAGTCTCTTTTGAAATGACCAAGCTTGTTGCACCTGAAGCATCTAGGTCCTTCCTACTTCTTCCCATCACGCTTAGAAGCATAGCTCCTCTCCTGCTGATATGAAGTAGACAGACCATCATCTCCAAATGTCTTCTTCTTATCTCATCTCTTCTTCTTGCCAGAGAAGAGAACCTCACCTTCTCCCTCAGAGACAGACATCCCGGCCATTTGCTTAGCCAAACTTTCTTGTGAAGCAAGTAAGTTCTCCAGCTCCAGCAACGAAGGCTGATTGGCCCAGCCTTGAACAGAAGTAACAAAGGCCACATACTCCCTCCGCAAGCCGCGGATTATGTGCCTCTTCAGCTTAGCTTCTGAGATAGGCTCATCCGGGTCCAAAGCCGATATCTCTGCGCAAAGGTTCTTCATCTTCAAGAAGAAAGTTGAGATAGACAAATCTCCCTGAGTTGCTTTCGCCAACTCATTCTCCAAGAAGTGTAGCCTAGCTACATTCTTCTTATTGAACAAGCCATCCAAGGTTGTCCAAATTTCAGCAGCTGATCTACATCCGATGATGTGATCAAATAACTCCGGAATGATAGCTCTCTTGACAGTGAACTCTGCCTTAGCATTCGTTCTCTTCCAAGCATTCACGAGCTCAGCATTCCCTTCAGCAGGAAAAACAGTTTCTCTTGCTTCTCCTCCTACAACCTCCCACAAATCCTCGCCAAGAAGATAGCTCTCCATGCAAGACTTCCACTTCTTGAAGTTAGTCGGCGTAAGGAGCTCAATACCAAGACCTCTAGCATATCCTCCTTCCATTGCTATCCCATGGTTGCTAACCAACTTGAGGAAACCGAGAGAAATATCAGCAACTACTGCTCAAAAACTCCCTCTGATACCATGTTGAAAAACTTGAGGTCCGGAGGTGAAGTAAAAAGCGGAACACTTTACAAAACTTTCCACAAGTGTAGCACAACAATGACAATGGGAAGACCGAATAGTGCTATGATATTAACTATCTCTTTACAATTCGAGGTATACATGTCGAGACATGATTCTTAAGAATCACGGAGGAGAGAAGCACAAAACACAAAATACAAGCTGCTGATGATCTAACACCTTGAGACTGCCAAATCGCGCGAACAGACAAGCCCAGACGGATAACCCTTGAGACTGCGCGAACAGAGCACAAGCCGCACCTGTCCGACCGCGGCCACAGACCGCCCGACCTGCCGCTTTATTCAACTGCTGAGAGACAACCAGTTCGCACTCCTTGATCGCCCAGACTGCACGATCTTGATCACAGAAGAACCCGCGAACTCTTACCAATGAAAACTGCTTCCTGATGCAGACCGCAACTCAAGATCGCCTGGCCACTTAAGACCGCCTGATCAACTGATCAGTTCGCTGCACAGTCCAAGAACACCTTAACACAGTCCACCCAGACTGGTTTATTAAAAGCTGGAAGAAAGGAGAAAAGCTGACCGCGAGCTGCTAGTCGCTAACCTGCGAACAACACAAACCGGTCAGTCAAAATCTCAGACCGCGCGACCTCAAATTGAGACCGACACAATCAAGCCAACTTTGGTTCATACAGTTCTCGTTATGAATGACGGTCCCTGCACCCCTATTTATAGGCGAGTAGACGGATGTCGTCACCGCACAAACCGGGATACAATAACCGCCCATCAGATCGCGAGCGGTCTCACAAGACAGACCGCCCGAGCTCAGCAAGGCTAATAGCTCCTTATTGAACCATACGATTATACACAAATCGCCCAGTTACCGCGGTCTCATTAAAACAGACCGCCCGGTCTTTATTGCAAAAGCAAAGAACTTCTTCAGTAAACCAGACCGACTAGAACAATTCATCAGACCGCCCGGCCATTGCAAGAAGGCAGACCTACAAGAACATCTGGCTGACTTGAACAAGTCGCCAGAACAACCCGCGCGAGCTGCTTGGATAAATATGCGATCTCCCAGGTCAGACCGCCCAGATCAGATCGACTGAGATAGAACCGACCAAAGCACCAGCGCAGACCGCGCGGTCTCTGCGGTCTCCAACCTTCAGACCGCCCAGCACCATTCCACTTCCACTTAAAAAATTTAACAATAGAGAGATCTAGAAATCTGTCTGCAGCACTATCCACTGCACATCCTAAGTATACATGTACAACCCTGTACTCGCCGAGTGGGTTCCCGGAGCCAAGGGTGTCTTTAGGCCCAATGTCTTTTAGCACCGCCCCAGGCAAGGAGAGGAGCGGTAGAGTTTCTGGGCGGACCTAGGAGGGGAGGGGGCGAGCGAGGGAGGCGGCCTGCCCCCTGCTCGCCCATCCCTAAAGGGGGGCGAGCGGGGAGGCATCCGGCCCCCACTCGCCCAGCCCCAAAGGGGGCGAGTAGGGAGGCGTTCGACCCCCTGCTCGCCCACCCCTAAAGGGGGGTGAGCGGGGAGGCATCCGACCCCCACTCGCCCAGCCCCAAAGGGGACGAGCAGAGAGGCGTACGGCCCCTACTCGCCCCAGCCCCAAAGGGGGGCGAGCGGGGAGGAATCCGACCCCCACTCGCCCCAGCCCCAAATGGGGCGAGCGGGGAGGCACTCGACCCCCACTCGCTCCGGCCCCAAGGGGGTCGAGCGGGGAGGCATCCGGCCCCCACTCGCCCCAACCCCAATGGGGGGCGAGCGGGGAGGCATCCGGCCCCCACTCGCCCCAGCCCCAATGGGGGCGAGCGGGGAGGCATCCGACCCCCACTCGCCCCGGCCCCAAAGGGGGGCGAGCGGGGAGGCACCCGACCCCCACTCGCCCCGGCCCCAAGGGGGGGGGGGGGGGGGGGGGGGGGGCGAGCGGGGAGGCATCCGACCCCCACTCGCCCCGGCCCCAAGGGGGGGCGAGCGGGGAGGCATCCGACCCCCACTCGCCCCTGCCCCAAAGGGGGGCGAGCGGGGAGGCATCCGACCCCCACTCGCCCCAGCCCCAAAGGGGGGCGAGCGGGGAGGCATCCACCCCCCACTCGCCCCAGCCCCAAAGGGGGGCGAGCGGGGAGGCATCCAGCCCCCACTCGCCCCAGCCCCAAAGGGGGGCGAGCGGGGAGGCATCCAGCCCCCACTCGCCCCAGCCCCCCAAGGGGGGCGAGCGGGGAGGCATCCGACCACCACTCGCCCCAGCCCTAATAGGGGGCGAGCAAGGGAGGCGGCCTGCCCCCTCTCGCCCAGCCCCAAAAAGAGGAGGCGGTCTGCGTTTATCGCCTCGGAATGGCGGGATTTGGCTGTTGGCAGGCCAAACCTGGGGGCATTTTCGTAATCTCTTAGGCCAGAATCTGGCTATTGGCAGATCAAGCAAGGAATTCTATAAATAGGGCCAAGGGGCACCTTTGAAGGTGGATCTCACTCTCTCTTGGCTACTCTCCCCCTAGGTCTCTTTGGTGGGGGAAGAGAGCCTCCAAAGGTGCCTCAAGCTTAGCATTGGCTTGGGAGGGGAAGCGCTCTAAGATCTTCTGGGTGTGTGGTGGGACCTCCTCGCTGAGCCCTTGGTCTTATTCCTAGTTTCCTAAGTCTTCGGCCTAGCGCTCTCCCTTGAGAGAAGTAAGTGTGAGGTCACCCCCTCTTTTGGGGACCCCGAACTCCACAAAAGACCAAGTATTGGTTTCAACAATACACAAGTGTTCGTCTTAGGTCCTATCTTAGATCTCCTTATGTCAGGTTTCCTAACATAGGCAATACAGCCTCAGGTTTTGAGGTTATCAAATCTGGGCGGTCTCTTAAACCAAAGCTCATACGGGGTTTGCTTTAATTTAGCATGAGGAACCATATTCAAGATATGATTCGACGCGAGGGCTGCTTCTCCCCAATAAGCTGCAGGCATACCGACAGTCAACAACATAGAATTCAATATTTCTGTTAAACTTCTATTTTTCCGCTCGGCAATACCGTTGGACTGGGGCGAATAAGGGGCAGTGGTTTCAGGAATTATGCCATTGCTGACAAGAAAATCCCTAAACTCACCGAGACGAACTCGCCTCCTCGATCACTCCTAAGTCTCTTAATTTTCGAATCCAATTGATTCTCAACCCTATTTTTGAAAATTTGAAAATTTTCAAAAGCTTCATCTTTGGATTTTAAGAGATAAATGTGAGTATATCTAGAGATGTCGTCGATAAAAGTTATCAGGTACTTCCGGCCATCACGTGTGACAACTTTTATTGTCACAAATGTAGGAGTGTATCAACTCTAGTAAATGTGTACTCCTAGACACCTGACTGAATGATGTTCTAGTTATCTTAGTTTGAGCGCATATTTCACATTTGTCAAATTTGGTTTTAGTGTCTAAAGGTATGTTGTGAGTTTTAGCTAGCAGAAGTAGTTTTCTATAGTTCACGTGTCCTAGTCTTGCATGTAAAGTCTTAGGATCTATGAGATTTGAACTAACCTGATTGACTACTTCGTTCGCTAGACTCAGCCTATACATCCCATTTAGAACGTAAGCGCAACCAAAATAATGAGAGTTGACCATTAGGGTCACCCTATCACCACTAATGTTAAATGACATACCCACATCGCTTAATAGACTAATCGAAATTAAATTAGCAGCTAATGTAATAATGAATTTAACATCTTTCAAAATTAAATGCGTACCTGATAAGAGTAGCAGATCCACAGTCCCTGTCTGGAGTACCTTAGCAGTGGCTCCATTTGCAACTGTAACTGACTCAGAGACTGGAGTAGCATCCTTCAGCAGAACGGGATTGTTCCAGACATGACAGGTAGCCCTCGAGTGCAACCACCAATCAGTACTGGCCTGACCATTCCCAACCATGGCAACAAAGTGGGAGGGCGCAGTCTGATGGAGCATATGAGCTCTGTTATTAGGCTTTGGTGGGTTGTCACCGGGCTTCTTGGGTTGCCTGCAGTCAGAAGCACAGTGACCCCACTTGTTGCAGTTGTAGCACTTGCCCTTGAACTTCTTTATCTTCTTGCTGGTGTCTACTACTACGGGTGCAATGGAGGGAGGTCGAGTCCGATCATATTTAGGCTTCCGTTTTGGGTGTGTGATCATATTAGCAGTAGATTGCTGCTTGCTCACCACCTCCATTGCATGCCTAGTCTGATTCTCGTCCTCAATGCAAATAAACCGCTTGAGGTCTTTCAGACTGACCTGAGTCTTCTTCCTATACATCTCCGTCTTGAAAGAGTACCACGCTGAGGGGAGCTTGAAAATGATGGCACCAGCAACGAACCCATCTGGCAGAGGGACGTTCTCACTGTTGAGCTTGGCCACCAGATTCTCCAGGTCTGCAATCTGGGGTAGGATGTCCCTGTCCTCGGAGAAAGTGAATCCCATGAACTTGTCCACCAAATGCGTCTTGGACATATTATCCTCCTCTTTGAACTGATCTTCCAGCGCATTCCAGATCTCCTTCGTTGTCTTCAGCTTCCCAAACGTCTCGGCTAGCGAATTGGAGAGACAGTTTAGAAGATAATCACGACAGAAATCTTCATCGCTGGTCCACTGAGCCTCTTCATCTCCTCCTTTGAAGTCTGCGAAATCAGTCTGCAGTGTATAAAAGACATTCAGATATTTCATACCGAACTGGGTGTTCCGCTTCCAGGCACTGAACTCGGAATGGGAGAACTTCTCCCGTTTGATCATCGACACAAGAGAGGAGAGATTGCTGTTCTTTGGAAGCGAGGCCATCTGAAGATGTCGGCAGAGTCACGGAAGAGGAGACCTTCACCAGCAAAAGGGAAGCTATCGCCTAGCGGTAGCTCTGGCGATAGCGGCAGGGATGGCTATCGCCCGGCGATACCGCTAGCGCAGGCGTTAGCCGGCGGTTTCCCAAAATAGCGGCAGTTACGCTGCACGATCCGCGCGATCGTCTCGTCCAATGGCGGCGCGATCTGGGGAAGGGCAGGCTCCGAACTCCTCAGCGACAGCAGAGGGCGGCGGCGGCGGCGCTACACTTCTCCTTCGGCGACAGCAGCGGATCTGCAGAGACAGCATCACCGTCGACACAGATCGACGAAGACGACACAGATCGACGAAGACGGCACAGATCGACGATCTCCTATCGACGAAGAACACGGGAGATCGACGACTGGGCTCTAATCGACGAAGAACACGAAGATCGACGAACGGGCTCCGATCGAAGAAAGAACACGGGAGATCGACGAACGGTGGAGGTCGGCTTCCTCCTTCGTCGATGGGGTCGGCAAAGCAGCGGCTGTTTCTAGTTGCGGTTTCTCCTTCGTGTACGAGAGAGACGGCGGCGGACTGCTCCATGCGAGAGGGGAGGAAGGCGGCGACGACTGCTCACAGGCGACGAAACCTCGCGAACAGGGAGTCGGACTCTTCTTCGTTGCAGGGAGACTCGCGAACAGGGATACGAACGACGTGTCTCCTTCGTTCTCCTCGCACGACGGGAAGAGGGGCGACTGAGGCGGTTCTTCTTCCTCCTTCCAGCGATCAGCCGACGACCTTCTACCTTCGATCGACGGGAACCGTCAAGGCGCAAGAGGGAGAGGCGGCGAAACCTGCAGTTACTGGAGTGGGAACCGCTCGGGGCTAGAGGGGGCTAGGGCGCACACGAGAGAAAACTTCGAGAATGATAGAGCGCTCGAAGCATCCGAGTGAGCGTCAAGTTTGGAACGACTCTACCCGTTTCCCCCAACAGGGGTATTTATAGGCGTAACCCTAAATCCCCGACGACCCGTTATGGGTGCTTTAACGGACCCGTTAGGGTTCCGTTAAAGACCCGACATTAATGCAAAATATACCTTAACAAGGAAGATCCATGGTGACTCACTGTAACATCCCTCGCACCCTACCAGACCCATGTATTAATTGGGCCCTAGTGAAAAGAGTCTCAATTAACACAGATCATCAACTTGACCCATTTAGCCTGATCAATGCAAGCAGAACTATACTAGACTTAAATTAGCTCAATTGAATATAACGAACATCACACTTTTTCCCTACTTGGCCCCAACACACTAAAAATACTCATATATAAAGTGAATTATGATCTAACAATGAGTTAAAATTAATTAAAAATATAATAACATTTACATATATGTTTGTTCCTGAAGTAGAAATAGTTCAGTCTGTTCCTGAATAGCTTTTCTCAAAAGAATTTCGGCTTCTTCAGTGAATATCTTGGTATAGAAGATAGAATTTCTTAAAATTTAGGTTTATTCTTTGTTAAGTAGGTACTCAACCCAATGAGAAATCTCTTTACCTGTCCAATTTTTGTTCACGCTTGATCTTTTCCCGCTCACATGACGTCGTCGAGTGGATGAAATTTTCTCTCTAAAAATGATGTCTGAGATATCTATAATGACATCTATGAGATATGGTTTTGGATATCTCAAAGATCATTAATTTTCCTCCCATTGACTTGTGATTTCTGTTCTAAACCTCTCTGCATGATTAATTTACATAGTTCTTCTTATTAAAAAATGTTCTTTTTTTAGAAGAAGAATAAATGGTATATAAAAAATTTAAAAGATAATCTTCCTTCCAATGATTTACTTTTTTTTTTCAAAAACATCTGTCGCGGATAATCCGCAGAGATCGTTAATTTTACACAATTTTTCCCCTGCTCCTCTCTCTCCGGTTCACCTCCGATGCTATGGCTACTGCCCGTATCATCGTTGTTAACTCGTCTTCCACCCACAACCATATTTCATGGCCGGCCACGCATTTGGCAGGACAACATTTTATTGGGGAATTGTTAAAGGCAAATTAAATTTGGCTATCCGTAAAGCATTGTTAATAAAAATCATATATTTTGAAAAATACTTGGTGCAAATCAAAATGTTAACCACAAATCAATATTGTTAACAACAAACCAATAATATAAGTTACGGAAAACAAATTTTCTAGAAAAAAAAAATTAAATTCATGATATTTTTAGCACAACAGTTCAACAAAATAACACGTTTGTAACATAGAAACACCAAAATGTTAAACTATATACAAATTTGAAATTATGAAATAAAATCAGATCTGAAATTGAAAAAAAAAATAAAAAGGTATAAACAAATCTGAAATGAAATAGCATATACAAATTTGTATATATGTTTTTTTAATTTCAAATTTGTATATGTTATTTTATTTTGATTTTGTATTAATTTTTATTTCAGATTTTTTTTGTTTTTCATTTTAAATTTGTATATGTTATTTCATTTCAGATTTGTATATATCTTTTTATTCTATTTTTTTTAATTTCAGATTTGATTTCAATTCTTAAATTCAAATTTGTATATGCTATTTTATTTCAAAATTGTATATGCTATTTAAAATTTGTATATACAAATATGAAAATATCATGAATTTATTTTTTTTTAGAAAATTTATTTATGTAGTTTATATTATTGATTTATAATTAATATTTTGATTTGCACCAACTATTTTTTAAAATATATAATTTTTTATTAACAATTCTTTTTTTTTCTTTTGATTATTTTAAGGAGGATGAGGGAGAAACAGCTAACAACAAAAAAATCGTTCACATGTTGACATGATGTGGGCCCCGGAGCCTCAGTCAACTTAATTAATAACATGTGCTCGAACTGCAATAACAACCGTCCATCTAAATTCGGATTTTATAAGTACGCATCACATCGCCGATTGATATACACGGCAGCTCAACGACCGATTAGGAGCCTTCAAAAATGAAAATGACTAAATTCGAATTTTTTAGAGGGAATAACTTTTTCGTGCGTTACACGGTGTCGGGAATTAGTGAGCCGCTCATCTGGTTTTGTATTTCTTGTATGGCAATTTTTTCCAGAGAGTTGATATTAGCAGTCCAATTCTCGCTATTCGCGCCCCAAATATTGAAACAAAATTAATTCATTATATTCGCAGTCTAATTCTCGCTACTCGCACCCCATCGAATAACCTTCTCCTCTCCATCTCTCTTCTCTCGATGCCTAAGCCCTAGACATAGTTCTATCAGCCGCATCGTCTTTCTCCCTTTTGGATTCACTTTCTTAAAAAAAGAAGGAAATTATCCAGCGAAAATCCTAAAAAAAGTTGTCAATTTTCTGATTAGCGGAAGATTTGCATGCCATTTAACTTGTTTTAGAGTTAATTCCTCTATATGAAGCACAATATGTCAATTTAAATGATATGCAAAAGCTCCACAAAGTCTGAGATTCTATGTAATAGCTGAAAATATAGAAGTTAAAAAAAATTAGATATGTAATTAATCAAATATTTAAAATAAATAATAAAACATAAACTAAAATTTTTTGTTATCTTAAATTACTCAAGCTCGGCCATATCAGTTAATCTTGCATCAATTCCTTGTGAAATTGGCGAAACCCGCAACCAATCTTGAGCACAAATCAAGCACTCGACAAATCAATTTCTTGTGGAATTGGCGAGGACCAAGCGGCGAGCGGGGATGGAAAATCCTAGTTGAGCGTCTGAACGAGAGCGATGAGCGATGCTTATTTGGCATTTGCTGTCATTTAAATTAAAAGTCGTGAATTTAAATATGGATATAAATATATAATTAATTAATCCTATAATAAAAGTTTAAAAACACTAAAAGAGTAACCGCAATATGATATACTATCGAAAAAATCAAATCAAAATATGGATATAGTTAATTACAAAAAATATAAATGTAATTACATATTATTATACACTACGGTTCGGTTCGGTTCGACTCGGTTCGGTTTGCCAAGCAAAATCATGAACCGAACTGTATGGTTTTTCTAAAATCAAAACTGTGACTGAACCGTGCATGACATACTGAAACCGAACCAAACCGTGCAGTTTGGTTTGGTTCGATTCGATTTGGCGGTTCGGTTGGTTTTTGCTTACAGGCCTAGTTAGAGGAAGGTTTGCATGTCATTTAACTTGTTTTAGAGTTAATTCCTCTATGCATATCATTTAACTTTTTTTTCTGCTAGTTATTTAAATTATTTTAGTCTTTAAGATGTTTCTCTAGACTTCTAGCGCTTAATAAATCATCAACGTGTTTCGCTTATTTGAGATAGGAGTGGGGTACACATATAATTTTGGACTGCAAATAAAATTTATGTACTACGATGAACTGCGAATAGCCAGTTCCAGCCTGCTAATATTTTTTTAATTTTTTTGGACGCAAGTATTCCTCTTTTGAGAGAGAGAGAGAGAGAAGAGGTTCACAGCTGTGATTCGTTGACTACTTGACCGTGTCTATATTCGAGCCGATTGAAAAGCCAGCAGAACGACGGTGTCCTCCAAATCGGCTAACACGAGACAAAAATATGTAATCGCCGATGAGATTATTCCACTCCGCCTATATATACACAAGTAAATGCCGATCGAAAATACAATCGCCGATCAAACACGCATGGGGTCGCCTGAAGAAAATACACAATCTGATATGGAGGATGATCAGTTCTTCTCGTCTCGCACCTCCGAAATTTCAAGCACCGCCGGAGAGGACGACGGCGGCAGCAGCGACGAGGAGGTGAAGCTGCAGTGGCCAGCCATCGAGCGTCTGCCTTCCCTAGACCGTCTCCGGTCGTCTCTGTTTAGGCACGGCACCGCCGGAGGCGGCGGAAAGGCTGAAATGAGAGTGGTCGACGTCGCCGGACTCGGCGCCGTAGAAAGGCGGCTGTTTGTGGAGAACCTCGTTAGGGACGTCGAGCAGGATAATCGCCGCGTGTTAGAGAAGCAGAGGGAGAGACTGGAGAGGTACATATAATTCTGTTCTTCAGCTCCGGCCCTTCTTCTAATAAAGCATTAATATTGATCGTAATAAATAATTTAATTGTTGAAATTTTTTAATCCTGAGCTAGATTAATGTTTTGCTAATATTATTTAATATAATTAGATGTTGTTTGATATTTGGATATTTCATTCTTGATACATTAATGGCGTCTGATTTAAGGATTTGATTCAAGAGTAATATTGGAGGATTTAAAAAAATGTGATTTTTTTTTAAATTTTGTGGTTTATTATTACATCATTAAATGAATTGTGTTTATTGAATTTATTTTCAAATCAAATATATTTTGAATAGAAATTAAATTAATTATTTAAATAATGTTTTATTTAAAGTATTAAATCGATATTTGTTTGAAAGTGGGGTTTGAAGCTAAGTTAAGAATGTTTCATCAACACACTTCACCGAAGTAAACTAAATAAATTTTTTATTTAAAAAATGTAATAAATTTATCTACATGTAGATACGAGTGAGAGGCATGGCTCCTCCGCCCCTATGGACAACCGCAACGGCGCTCCCATCACTCATAAATCCTAAAGCGCTCTACTCCGCCTGTCGTTATATCGGGTGTAGTGATATTGTTGCCACCTCATAGTACCCACAAGAGACACTAGTGATCAATTCCACACACACAATAATAATAATAATAAATAATAATAGTAGTCATTATACTGCAACAATACATTTAAGATTATTAAGACAATATACTACACTTTTGTTCCGCATGAAAATACATGTTGAATCAGTATGCCTGATATTTCACATTCTATACGATATGCACCGTAGCATACATGACACTTCATTGTGTATGTTAAAACAACATATGCGACTAATTTCACAGTATATGTTGAAGCGCAACGTATGCGCGACTAATGGGTTTCAAATTTTACATAATATTTTCTCGAGTGGTCCATGATTTTCAATGCATTTTTATTCGCTTAGCACATCCACCGCTAGCTTCCACGAGCTTAGCAATCAATTTTTCTTCTTTTAACGAATGTTTGATTGAAGGGCAAGAAGTGAAGTTTTTTTATTGGCCGACTTTTATGTCGAAATTACCCCGTCCTAATTGAAGAGTTGTCCTCCGGTTCCACGTATCCAATTTTATCGATCCGACGAGTTTTGTATTTCATCACCGCCGTAAAACCGAGCTACATGTCCTCAGTTTCCAGTACATATTCAAGTTGATCGATCATGAGGACAGTTTTGTGTTTCATCATCACATCAATATCTAGTAAAATAATTAATTATTTTATAAATATCATCATTTACACCAGTAAAACAATGCTGGCTAGGAATAGATTTTCAGCGCACAAAGAGACAAATGCAATAAATTATTATTATTATTAAGGAGAACTTTTTAGAGCTACTTTTAGATATAACAAATGATAAAATATTAGGTGAAGATGAAGAATAAAAAAAAGAGTTCAGTCCAATTCTCGCTATTTACAGTCTAATTTCTATGAGTTATTACGCACTTTTTAAAAATATGCTCTGTACATGTATTTTTAGGAAAATTGCTCAACATGAAAATTATAGATCACGTCGAGATCTACAATTTTCGTGTTGAACAATTTTTCTAAAAATGCATGTGCAAGACGTATTTACAAAAATTACGCTAATATTTCAATCAGGGCCGCAATACGTTTTGTGCGTGCTTTTTTAGGAAAAGTGTTCAACACAAAAGTTGTAGGTCTCGACGAGATCTACAATTTTTATGTTGAATAATTTTCCTAAAAATGTATGTACATAGCGTATTTTCAAAAAACGCGTAATAACTCATAGAATTGGACTGCGAATAGCGAGAATTGGACTGCTAATAACAACTCTCTAAAAAAATCTGAAAAACAGCTCGCCATAGAGAGAGCAAAATTGATATTCTGGGAGTTGATATAATCTCCTTGGTAAATTTAAAAGATTATCTATTCATTTGAAAAATAATTTATACTTGAAAAAGGTTTCAGAAACACCCGTGAACGTGGGAACAAGAAAAAGTCTATTTTTAGAGTTTCAGTACTGTTTGTTAGAGAAAACCTCAAAATATCTGTTATGCTTTTCAAAAAATAAAAATATTTGTTTTTTGCTTGTTTGAATAGTCTCTATTTAGAATCACCAATCCTCAAAATATCTTTTTATGTCTGATTGCTGATTCCAATTGCAGTGAGGGAGCTTCATTTAAAAAATAGGCTATGTGCAGACCAATTTCTGAACGAATTCACAAGTTTCTATAGTTTTTTTAGTTTGACCTGCATATATGCTTGGACTGCATACAATCAAAACTGACCTGCAAATAACATGACCCCACAGGATGCGGCACATTCATCGCTCTTTATGGCATAATATTAGGAGATGGTCCCGCGATTCCCTTATTCATATTTCACATCTAAGAGGCCATGGAAAAACTAAGGTCTCGACATTTTTGGAGGCGGTGCCCTTGTCCAAATCCGCAGGATGCGGCAGCATGAAAAATTGCTTTTCTGGACAAGCAAAACTTTTCATCACGGAGAACATAAATGCTCAGATTTGCTCTCATGACAATAGTTTTGCTCTCAAGGGAGCAAAATCGCTCTTTCATCCGAGCAATGGCGGATCTAGAAAATTATAAATGGGGGAGCATCAAAAATTTCTAAATACAAATGCTAGCTGGGTGAGTAGGAGGGTCGTGGGTCACATGCGCATAGCTGTACTTGACCTGCGAATAGTCAAATTTGATCTGCGAATAACCAACTTTGGTCCGTGAATAGCCAATATTTGTTCAAAAACAAACTATTTACGTGATGTGAGAACGCTTCCATCTTATCGGAGTTGTTTCTCCCTCATCTGGCCACCGTTTTTGACATATAAATAGTCAAAATTCATTGCCTCTACGAGAGAAATTCAAATCCACTAATAATTTTGAAAAATAATGGGAGTGTAAGTGTCCCTCGGGCCCCCCTCTAAATCCGCCCCTGCATCCGAGCCGTTTTCCTTGTCCCATATTCAGATTCATAGACGGTTGGATGATCATTTTTCTCTTCCGAAAATGATCCCCAGACGAGCATTTTTTGCTCCCTTGGGAAAACAAAGTTGGTATTACTAGAGAGGATTGCGCTCTCCGGCCAGGAGAACATTTGTGCCCTCCCCCAAGCAGTTTTGGTCACCGCGGGTGTCAAAAATGATCACATGCGACCGAAATTGGATGTGGTAGGCAGCATCATAAGGGACCGTCACCAAATTTGAACAGCGTCCCAAATGAGATATTTTCGATCATATACCAATTATTTTAGGCCATCCACGGGAGGGCCGAGTTCAAAAAGACATTTTTCATTTTTATTTGGTGATTGTTATGCGCACTACAGTTTTGGCTATCCGCACTCTTTTTGTATGAGTTATTACGCGCCTTTTGGAAATACGTCTTGTACATATTTTTTTAGGAAAAATGATCAACACGAAAGTTGTAGATCTCATCGTGTTGAACACTTTTCCTAAAAATGCACGCACAAGACGTATTGCCGCCCTGATTGAAATATGTGCGTAACTATAACGAATTTTTGGAAATACGCCTTGTACATGCATTTTTAGGAAAAATGTTCAACACGAAAGTTGTAGATCTCTACTAGATCTACAACTTTCGTGTTGAACACTTTTCCTAAAAATGCATGCACAAGACGTATTTCCAAAAGGCGCGTAATAACTCATTCAAAAAGAGTGCGGATAGCCAAAACTGTAGTGCGGATAACAATCACCTTTTATTTTATGTTTATTTTTAAGTCACTGATAGTCTGTGAGCCCAACACAAATTAATGGGTCTGTTTTCAAAATTTGTAGACAAGTGGCCGATCATTTTCGCTCACCCAACGAGCAAAATTAATATTCGGGCGAGTGTTTTTTTTCCCGGAAGAGCATTTTTGCTCAATCTAAACTTCAAAAGAAAGCATTTTGCTCCTCTTAGGCGAAATTTTTCCGTTCGAGCAACTAAAATCCATTTTGATCTCGCGCAATCCCTGATCTGATTCCCCACGACCCACGTCCTAAAGGTTTTTAGTTTTTCCTCGCGCACGTCACTTCCTCCGCGTGTCAAACCATACTTTCCCAATCTTAAAATTGGGAGCACAACTTCATCCCAATAATCTACCTTGACCATATTTTGTGGATCCGGGGAGAGTAAAGTGCACCCCTGCACTTTACGATAAAGTACGGGCAAACGCTGGATGCCCACATACATATCAAAACATGCAAAAATGTGCTCGCTTTGAGATATGTGCGGACATCCATACGAGTCATTGAATGCCCGCATTTTTGTTGTCCCAAAGGGAGCAAGCAGCAGGTTAGCTAGCCAGGATGATTAAAAATGTTCCAACTTCTAAAAGGGTGCCAAATTCTAGAGTGTGTTTTGCTTCACCACCGCGTCTTCATTGATCGAAGAAACTAAACTCGGAGAAGGTCGGTCGGGGGCACATCGCGGGCAGCGACGACGTCGTAGGTCCAGGGAATGAAGAAGCCGGAGACGAAGCAGTCTGGGCCGAGGAGGTCTCATCGTCGGACGGCCGGCGGATCGAGTATGGCGGCGACCTTGAGTAAGTAGGAAGGGCAAGATGTCGAGGTGGATGGAGGAATCAAGGAAGAAGAAGAAGAAGGCGGGATTGGTCGTTATGATGACGAGGTGACGACCGCGTCGCAGGTGGCGAAGAGCTTGACTATTTTCGACCATGGGGAGTAAGCGGCATTTCATCATGAAGGGGAAAAAGAACTTTGCAAGGTTGCAATTTGCATTGTTCCATTGCTGCGATGCTGTTTAGGGATTTGAGGATGGGTATACAAATATAATTTTTTAAGTACCGTTAAGCCTTATAATTAGAACAGAGATTTTTTTGGAGTGTATTGGTTAATAAATTAAATTTAATATATGATATAAGTATTCCTTTTAGTTTCTATTTGTATGTTGTGTACTAATATGATTTTTTTTATGTATGTATTTACAGAGTTGGTGTGAAGCTGCCAACCATTGAAGTAAAATTCAAGAATCTTACAGTGGAAGCGCAATGCAAGGTTGTTTCCGGGAAGGCGGTGCCTACAATCTGGAACACAATCAAGGGATTTCTCCAGGTATTCACCATTGATGGTTTAATCAAGAAAAAAACTATATTTTGTCATGTAATCTAATAATGTTGATCTTCACATTGAAAGGGATGTTCGAATGCATGTGGACTGAAATCAGAGGTAAATGTAAACATCCTGAACGATGTCAGCGGAGTCATCAAGCCGTCGAGGTGAATTTCTACCAATTACTCAGTTACTTTGGATTAATGAAATATGCATGCATTACACAAATCATCAGATGGTGGTAAAGTCGTCTCCTTTAAAACCCTAATTCTAAACCCTAAGCTTGAATATCCTTTTTGAGTTATAGCTAAAAATATATTTGTGGAAGTAACAATATGTTAAGCTAAAACCATTTGGGGTGTTGATAAAACCATCGCGTTCGAGAGAGTTTTGAGGAGTTTGAATTCAATGTTGGCATGTAACTGAATCCGAACGGCTAATAAATTTGTCAAATTAGACCATTTTATAAGACATGGTTTCTAATATCAAGGAGCCAAATGAACCCCAGACAAGGAAAATGAGTCTGATAAGCATGTGATTTATTTTCTGAAGACTAGCTTATTCATAATTTTGATACTGTAACTTAGAGAAATTTCTGAAACGTTTTTGATTGTAGTGTGAGGGAGTGATTAGGCAAGTTGCTAAACCTCGTAAATCATTATCTTCTGTCATTTTTTTTATATTTCTTGGTACCCTTTTACTCATAACAAGCAACAGCCAAACAAGATAGTTTGAGCTTAACATATTGTATTAAATTAAGTCTTATGAGTGAAGAACTATATGAAGAAAAACGAATATATTGCATGTTAATGCATGGTGTCCAAAAGCTAGGTTAATTTTAAATATTAATATTGATAAATGTGACGTAAAGGTACTAAAGCTAGTAAAATTAAGTTTGTCGGTAAATCCTTCCAGGAGATTCCCAATGATCATAGATAGAACCTATCCAAATTTTATAGTGCAATGGTTGGCTGTTCACAGATTGGCTTACCTACTGGCTTTTTTAGGTCAATAGCAGCAATACAGTTCATCCAACGATAAGTAGAATTGAAAAAAAGAATTCTAATTGAAAGAATTCTAATTGAAAAATAGATGGGTAGAGATGCCTGTAAATGGACTTTTATGAGCCTCTAAAATGTCTTAAAGGCCATAGGAGAATTCACATCCATTCTCAATTTCGTGAGATATGCGAGAAACGATAATAATTCTCAAATTTATAAATAAATTCTTGAAATTTGTTTCTTAACAAAGTCCACTCATATTGACAATGGCGTCTTGAACAACTATAATTTGATGGGAGATTGATGATAGTGGCGGACTGGCGGTACCTATATTGATGGTAGTGGCCATACCTATATTGATGGTAGGGATGATTTGAGGGAAGGAAACCGTGTAGTAGAACACATTTCTCTCAATTCATGTCCTTTTGTAATAAAAGAAAAAAGTTACAATTTTTCTCCTTTTTATTTCACCTTTCCAGGATGACCCTTTTACTAGGACCTCCGGGATGTGGGAAAACAACGCTATTGTTATCGCTTGCAGGAAAAGTAAGCCAACTCCTTCAGGTAAATCACTTTAACTTTAGATTTTTGAAGTTTGATGTTTATTCACCAAATTTTCTCTCCGCAGTTTTACTATATATGATAAGAATTTTAAGCTATTGACCAAATACATTAAATATAGAAATTCACATACATACTGTTAGGGGTAAGACTTCACCCGTACCCGTGGGCAATACTAGCTGCTCAAATACCGCACCACGCGAAGCAGTCCACGACAATGATCCATAGTGGCCCCCAATCGGGATCCCCTAACAGGACCGCGACTCAGTTGGTGATGAGGCCTGTGTTGAAAGGTTCTCATCAAGGAGGCGGGGGATCGAATCCCCGCCTCAACAACCCGCCTCAATTAAACTGGTTGTGGAGACGGGTTGGGGTGTGGGGGCCGCGGCCCTGTTAGGGAATCCCGATTGGGGGTCACTATGGATCATTTTCGTGGACTGCTTCGCGTGGTGCGGTATTTGAGCAGCTGGTATTGCCCACGGGTACGGGTGAAGCCTTACCCCTAACACATACATATACATATATATATATAATAGAGGTATAATTTATGTGGACAATAAATGAAGGGTTGGGATGATAGTCATTAGGAAATTTATCCCACAGATACTATAAGACTTCTTAAATCTACCACCCCCTTAAATTAAAGTATATGTGAGTTAGTTATAGTTTGTTACATAATTTAGAGAAAAGAAGAGACCATAAAGTTTTGGTAAAAATGTTTGCAATCTGAGCTAGAGACATGAGTGGTAATCTTATTAGCGTGAACAACATCCTGAATAAAGTCGCCACCAACCTAAATATTTTTGGTCATTGTATGAAATACAAGATTTCTTACAATGTTGATCACATCTCAGTTAACATAATATAGGGTCATTTGTCTTAGCAATATAAAAAATGAACTCATATATACCAATTCACAAACAGGGTGGGCCGCAACTCTATATTCAACTTCAACACTAGATCGAGTTATACTAGTTTCTTTTCTTACTTTTTTAGGCAACCATATTGCTCCCACCCAAGATGCAAGGTCCTGATATGGATTTCTTGCAATTAGATGATTACATAATCTCATAGGAGAAGATTTCCACATTCAAGTGCTCAATCCTACTATTAGCTGATCCTACATAGTCTACATAGGAGAAAGCTTCCGCATGCAAGTGCTTATTCATGGTAATATGGTATACAATAGTCATTTTCCATGGGCTTCTCGGTGTCTTGAGAATGCACCACTCTCTAGTATTTTAGTTTAGGAGTTTGCATATATTTACTCAAAACTAAAGTTAAGTCTAACGACTATGAGATAGATATGTTTTCCTGTAAGTTCTCGATAATATGATGCAATATCAAAGGACTCCTCACTGTCTTTTCGAGAACATTAGTAATTTTTTTTCTAGAGAGAGATATAGAGAGACACTTTTGTGAATAGCTGATTAAACACATTCTTGGTCTTTTTAGTTAATGATATCATTGACGCATATACTACTAGTTAATGGTATCATCCGCATATATAACTAATATAGGAGCTTGTCAAAGTAGACTTGTGTACTTTATTTCAGTCCATAGATAACCTTAACGAGTTCTACCCTTGAGTAACATGCTCATGTAAAGTGCTTCTTGAAGATCACTATTGAGAAAGATAAAGATGAGAATACAAACCATGTTGAGCTTGGGAAGGGATCC
The DNA here is from genome assembly GCA_033032865.1 of Dactylorhiza incarnata. Classification (NCBI taxonomy): domain Eukaryota; kingdom Viridiplantae; phylum Streptophyta; class Magnoliopsida; order Asparagales; family Orchidaceae; genus Dactylorhiza; species Dactylorhiza incarnata. The sequence continues at coordinate 924,604 of JAWHQI010000268.1, read as the reverse complement.
AAGTAGGAACAACAACAACAACACTCAAGCCTTTATCCCACCATAGTGGGATCGGCTATATGGATCCTTTGTCTCCATTGCGCCCTATCTTTAATCATAGCCTCACTAATGCCTAAGTACAACATATCTTTTCTTATAGTTTCATTCCAAGTCTTTTTTGGTCTACCCCTCCCTTGTTTAACATATCTAGTGACTAAACTCTCACAACGCCTAACAGGTGCCTCTAATGGTCTCCTATGTACATGTCCGAACCATCTTAAACGAGCTTCTCACATCTTCTTTACAATTGGCGCCACTCCTGTCTTATCCCTGATACATTCATTCCTAATTTTATCCCGTCTCGTGTGACCACACATCCACCTAAGCATTCTCATCTCCATAACTCCCATTTTTTGCTCATGTACACCATTCACTGCCCAACACTCAGGTCCGTAGAGCATTGCTGCCTAATTGCAGTACGGTAAAACTTGCCTTTAAGTTTTAATGGTACTTTACGATCACATACGATCCCAAACGCGCCTCTCCACTTCAACCAACCTGCTTGGATTCTATGTATCACATCTTTATCTACACCTCCATCTTTTTGAATCATTGATCCCAGATATTTAAAGCACTCACTGCGGGAAATATCTTGGTCACCCAATTTAATGACGGAGTCATCCGACCTTCTTGCACTACTAAATTTTAGCTTTATATACTCCTTCTTTGTCCTGCTCAACCTAAAACCCTTCTTTTCTAAAGTGTCTCTCCAAGATTCAAGTTTCGCGTTTACACCCTCGCGCGTCTCATCGACCAAAACAATATCATCTGCAAATAATTAAACCAAGGTATTGCTTGTTGGATATGTCTGGCGAGCTCATCTAAGATAAGGGTAAAGAGATAAAGGCGTAAGACTGACCCTTGATGTAAGCCAACAATGATAAAGAATTCCTGTGTTAATCCTCCAGATGTCCTCACCCTGGTCACTGAATTTGTATACATATTTTTGATTATGTCAATGTATGATACATTTACACTTTTCTTTTCTAAGACTCTCCACAAGACCTCTCTTAGAACCCTATCATAAGCCTTCTCCAGATCGATAAACGACATATGCAAATCTTTTTGTCTTTCCCGATAGTTGTCAATGAGTCTCCTCAAGAGATTTATAGCTTCCATGGTTCACCTCCATGACATGAATCCAAATTGATTCTCTGAGATGCTAGTCTCTCGTCTAACTCTTCTCTCTATTACTCGTTCCCATAGTTTCATAGTATGACTCATTAATTTAATTCCCCTATAATTGACACAATTTTGTATATCTCCTTTGTTCTTATACAAAGGTACCAAAATACTTTCTCTCTATTGGTCTGACATCCTCTTTGTCTTCAGTATCTTATTGAAGAAACTTGTAAGCCATTAAATTTCTTCCCTCTCTAAGCATTTCCACACTTCAATGAGTATATCGTCTGACCCAACCTCCTTTCCATTTTTCATCTTCTTCAGAGCGTCATCTATCTCTGATGCTTGAATTTTACGATAAAAAGTTATGTTTCTATACTCTTCCGATTTACTTAACTCTTCCAAGTTCAATTCATCGTCTTTTCCTTCATTGTATAGTTGATAAAAATATCTTTTCCATCGCTCCTTAATAGCCATATCATCCGTCAAAACCGTATCTGATTCATCTTCTATGCATTTAACTTGGCTTAAATCTCTTGTCCTCCTCTCTAGCTCGAGCAATTTATAACATATAATGTTTTGTAGCTGACCCTCTTTGCCCTCACTTTGTCTTGCACTTTCTTTTTCCACCACCAAGATTCTTTTTGTGGGGGCGCACGACCTTTTGATTCTCCAAGTATGTTCTTTCTACTAATCCTTAAATGAGAAGACATAACTTCCGATGTGACACTAGGATCAACATAAGGATCATCAACTAGTTGTTCTAAAACCGCTGCCTTGAAAACAACCTGTTTTTCCTTCTTCAAGTTCCACATCAAATTTTTGGCAACACTTTTGTCTTTCTCTTAAAGTTACTATATTTAATTTGCACATCCAACACCATTAGTCTATGTTGCGTTGTTAAACTTTCTTCTGGTATGACTTTGTAATCCTTATAAATCTTTTTATCCATTTTGCGAGTCATAAAATAGTCAATTTGTGACTTATTTTGTCCGCTCTTGAACGTAATTAAGTGTTCTCCCCTCTTCATGTAGAACGTATTTGTCACAATTAGCTCATGTGCTATGACAAAGTCTAGAATGGTTCTTCCTTCTTCATTTCTTTCTCCATACCCAAATCCTCCATGAACATCTGTATAATCCGTATTTTTCTTCCCTACATGTCCATTTAAGTCTCCTCCAATGAAAATTTTCTAGCTTTGTGGGATTTCTCTTACCAAATCATCTAAGTCTACCCAAAATTGTACTTTAATAGCTTCACTTAATCCTACTTGTGGCGCATAAACACTAATTACATTAATAGTTTCCTTTCCTACGATTAATTTAAGAGCTATGATTCTATCGCCTTTTCTGCTTACCCCAACAACTCCATCCCTCCAAGTAGTATCTACAATAATTCCTACTCCATCGCTTGTTTTATTTTTTCTTGTGTACCATAATTTAAAACCTGAATTATCTAGACATTTAGCTTTCTCACCCACCCATTTAGTCTATTGCAGGCATAAAATATTTATCCTTCTCCTAATCATTGTATCCACTACTTCCAATGGAGTAGTGAATCTCATAAATTTCAGTGAAAGCTTACACCACCAGCCGAGCTTTATTGTGATCAATCCAGTCTCTATATTGTATTATTATATTTGATCGTGAACACCCACCAGAAAGCAATAGGCTTCACCCCAATTTGGTGATCAACTAAATTCCATATATGGAGATTGACTAGGCTTTGCATCTCCACATTCATGATGGGTTTCCATAGAGGATATTGTAATACCTTTTGATATTTCCTGGGAGTAAATACATAAGGCATATATGGTATATAATACAAGATAATGAAAAATATGGAATAGGTGGCCAAACATTAGGTACGAGTGAATGGGATAATGGGTACCCAGTCTTTTACCTGTTTGTAGCACAATTAGCAAGTGGAGGCATAAGTTGTAGCCTCATAAGGATGCTTAGTCGGATCTGATTATGCGTATGGAGCTGTGTTCGCAGGAGGACATGGCCAACAACTGCATTACCTGTTGTTGGATAGGACCCGTGAAGAGTGTTTTGGAAGGAAGTGGAACAAATGGTGACATAATGAAGGGAGATGAAGAGAAAATAGAGTAGTCTCATGAAATATGACATCGGTAGTAGTGAATGATCAACGAGTGCGAGGATCATAGCATCGACTTCGTTTTTGAGAACTAGAATAACCAAGAAAGAGTCATTGAATAGAGCATGGAGATTATGTATCTTAGGAGGAAAGGAATGGACAAATCAAAAACAACAAAATTTCCTTGGCAGGAAAGGAAATATGGTTTTCTCTATGAGAGAGGGTGGAGAGTAGGGTGGAGAGTTTGATAGATTATATAACGTATGTGAGGGGACAATTGATAGATAGCAAGTTGCAAGGATTACATCGTATAAAAATTGTCGAGGAACGTTCATATGAAAGATACAACTCATGGAAACATCATGTAAAAGACCATTATTATATTTTGCAAGACCATTTTCTTGAGAGGTATAAAAGCATGAAGTTTGATTGAGAAAACCATGATCAGAGTAAAAGAAGTGGAATTTTGTCAACATAAATTATAGGGAATCATTTGTACGTACATAATGTCTTCATTGTAGTAAAAAAGAACTTTTATGTCTTGATAAAATGAGTGAAATACATAGAGGACCTTATGCCAATGTTTGAGAAGCTAATCAAGTGACTAGAAAAATAATCATTAAAAGTAACAAAATAACCCACATATATGTGTGTCAAAGCAAAACTTGGACCAACATGTTCAAAAGCATAATAAGGAATGTACTTCTAAGTAACTATATTGCCATGTTTATCCAAATTTCTGAGCTTGTGCTTCAAATGTTCTTGATAAAGACTAGATTGCGATGTCTACATTGTGCTATTGCTACTCTGACTAATTAGAAATGTAACATGAAAAATTCTCCAAAGAAATCATTTATTATGTGCAGGTGACTGGGGAGATCACCTACAATGACTTGAAACTAGAGGAGTTTGACCCCATTAAGACAGCAGCTTTTATAAGTCAACATGACCAACATACTCCTGAAATGACAGTAAAAGAGACACTTGATTTCTCTGTAAGATGCCAGGGTGTAGGATGCAGAGCGGGTAAAAAGCACTTTGCTTCAGATGTTTTTCATATATAAAAAGTAACACTTGATACTTAGTAACTATCACCAATTCTACTAAGCTACTAACCCAGTTTTTCTTTAATCCATTAAGATATCATGATGGAGGTGAACAAACGTGAGAAGCAAGCACTGATCGTTCCAAATCCTGACATAGACACTTACATGAAGGTACGTTTTGAATTTTACCTTCAAAATAAAGTATGTTGTATAATATAGTGAAACAACATACGTTTGCATGGTGTGAAGATGTATGTAGTTATTAGATTCACTCAATTGGATGTTTAACAGGCAATTGCTATCAAGGGATTACAAGAAAATCTTCAAACAGATTACATTTTGAAGGTAATTCAACATAATTGCTGAACTGGTGATTTTGAAAACTAAGAAATTTGTAGTTGTTTGGTTACTAATGCACTTATCTTCTTCCTAAGTCAGTATAATGATATTGCTCAACATTACTACTCCATCTTGTAATATTTCTCTTTTAAATTTTCTCAATTTTGTTTGTTGAAATACAGATTCTTGGATTAGAGACATGCTCGGGGTCAATGGTTGGTGATGCCACTCGAAAGGGGATATCTGGTGGCCAAAAAAGAAGATTAACACTAGGTTGCAATACTACTTAACTATTATGGTACTTTAAATTTCTGTTCATACTGATAATTGTGCTTATTGCGAGCCTTTGCATCATAATTAACATATGAACCATAGGAGTTATACTTTTAAATAAAATGCCAGTCTTGATATTATTGGGCTTGAAGTCTATAGAAGCATTTGTGTTACATATTTCAGGTGAGATGATGGTTGGTCCTTCCAGAGCATTTTATATGGATGAAATATCAAATGGCTTAGATAGCTCGACAACATTTCAGATCATTTCTTGCATCCAACAGCTGGTGCATATTACAGAAGCAACCGCGTTAATTTCATTACTTCAACCAACACCAGAGACTTTTAATCTTTTTGATGATATTATCTTAATGGAGAAAGGAAAAATCATATACCATGGACCCCGGGAGCTCATTCTTGGTTTCTTCGAGAACTGCGGTTTCAGATGCCCTCCTAGAAAAGGCATTGCAGATTTTCTTCAAGAGGTAAACATAAAATAAGTGATATCATACAAAAACTTAATTAACACTCAAATTTGTTTGTATTATTATTCAAATTTATTTATTATTCTTCATCCAGATCATTTCAGAAAAAGATCAAGCACAATACTGGTCTCATGCAGACAAGCCTTATAGTTATGTTACTGCAGATAGTTTTTATAAAAAATTCCAGTCCAGTTGTATTGGAAAGGAGTTAGATAAAGAGCTTTTGAGTCTTAATGACAAAGTCGACCCAAATGACAATATTGTAGCCTTTAACCCTCATTCTATTACAAAATGGGAAATATTCAAAACTTGCATGGATAGAGAATTTCTACTTTTGAAAAGGAATTCATTTGTTCACATTTTTAAGACTATCCAGGTAATTTCTTATTTAAGAAACATAAGCTTTTCGTCTTCTTAGATAACATCCTATTTATATACTTATCTTTTTCACACTCTTATTCCTGCTTATTTCCTTTCTTCAGATTGCTGTTGTTGCAATCATAACTATGACTGCCTTTCTTCAAACAAAAAAGGATGTTAATTTAGAGGATTCAAGTTACCTTCTTGGTTCTCTGAGATTTGCGATCATTAGGCTTATGACCAATGGGATTCAAGAGTTGACATTGACTATTGCTAGATTACCTGTGTTTTACAAGCATAGAGACCTGCACTTTTATCCTGCATGGGCATACTCAATTTCATCTGCTCTACTGAAGATACCATTTTCTCTTGTGGAATCCTTCATTTGGACATCCTTAACTTACTATGGTATTGGGTACAGTCATGGAGCAAAACGGTAAGTGCTTCTTCATCCTACTAGCTTAAGGAGCATCTTGGTAAAATTATGATTATGTTTCAAAGGTTTCCTTTTCTATGTTTCCACCCTTGATTCTTATTCCTCAACTACTAATAATGATTCACAGGTTTCTATGCCAATGTTTATTATTTTTTGGACTACATCAAGCATCAACATCTCTTTTCCGTTTCCTTGCTTCGATTACCAGAACACCACATACAGCTGCACTTTCAGGAAATTTATCTTTGTTGTTTTCCTTTATGTTTAGCGGACTTGTTTTGCCTCAATGTAAGCATGAGTTTTTTTAATTAATTTTTTTAATTAATTTTTTTAATTAATTTTTTTATAAGTTATATTCTAAATGAAGCTCTGTCCTTGCAGATTCTTTACCATCTTGGCTGCGCTGGGTATTTTGGTTTTCTCCAGCAACTTATGCAGACATAGGTCTATCTATCAATGAATTTCAAGCTCCAAGATGGCAAAAGGTTTTTGTTTGTATCCAGTCAATACTTTAAGGATCCATTTGTTTGGATGGAATTGGGGCCTTGGAATTAGAGAGGGGGGGGGGGGGGGGGGGGGGGGGGGGGGGGGGGCATTTTCATTGGAATTGGATCACCAATTCACATTCAGAAGCCTCGATTTTGTCATACCGAATGGACCTTAAGCATTTGAATTCTTGCTATTATTTAAATAAATCAATAAATGTAATTTTTTTTCTATGCTTATAGTTGTCATCTGGAAACGAGACACTTGGCCAGCAAGTCTTGACAATCCATGGAACAAACTATAGAAGTAACTTCTATTGGTTATGTGTAGGAGCATTATTTGCTTTCACAATACTTATAAATATTTGTTCTACGATAGCTTTGGCTTACCTAAATAGTACGTTCTCCAACATTATGCATTTATTCCTTTTTCTTAATAAAAATGGTACTGAGTAGTTATTTCTGTAAAGATTCAGGGTCTTCTAAAACTACTATTTCGATACCGAAACTAAGACAGGAAGGGAAAAAATTTAGTATCTTTGGTAATCAGGAACTCAGGCCAGCTGAAAAATCTACCTCAACACCATCTCCAAAAGGTGATTTTTAGAAATAAAAAGCACCATGCATACTCTTTTGTATTTTCTATATAATATTTTTGCCTTCTATATTGACATATTTACAAGTTAACATGTGTAATAATTAGGGGCTATGAACAAATGGGGTGAAAGTTGGCCTGATAAACTAATAGTTAAACTTGTATTCAGCCTATTGCCGAGTACCAATAATTTGATATTTGTAGACTTTTTAACAATCCAATATGTGACAACCTATTTCACACGTGCTAACAATTTCCTCCCTACCCATCTTCCTGGAAAATCTCTCACACCAGTCATTAATCCTTCTCAAAGGATGAGTTTCAATGCCATCGAGTATTATGCATCAAGAGCCTACTCAATCATGTGTACTTTCATGCTTATCCATGATAGAAAAGCTCCAAAGTCATGTGAGAGCCACAAGTCAGATGAACCACTTGATCCCAATCAAACCATTGACTTGTTACTACTTGCTGTGTACTAAGAACCAAAAGGGAAAGTTGGGCCTGATACATCAATAATGAGCTTGTTTTGCACCCAAAATTTTAAGCCTATTGGAGAGAATCAATCATTGGTATTTCTACACCATCACAACTTTCACCTATTAAAACTAAAATCAGTATTGTTAACTGCCTTAGCAATAACTAATTAATGAAGGATGTATATCTATAAATTGACCATTACAGTATATATGATTGTTTGCAGGAAGAATGATCATACCGTTTCAGCCGCTGAGTATGACATTTCAAGAGATCCAGTATTTCATTGAGACACCGAGGGTATTTTTAAGCTTCCATTAAATCTATGCAGCGCTCGATTTCAAGAAGAAACTCAAACTTAGTAATTTCCTCACTCTTTAAGAAAATATTTAACTGATGTCATTGTTCCCTTCCAGGCGATGATGGAACAAGGTTCTAGGCCAAAAAAGTTACAGCTTCTACAACATATAACGGGTGCTTTTAGGCCTGGTGTTCTTACTGCCTTAATGGGTGTTAGTGGAGCTGGAAAAACAACTTTGATGGATGTTCTTTGTGGAAGAAAAACTAGTGGACTTATAGAAGGAGACATTAAAGTAGGTGGATACCCTAAGGTACAAGAAGCATTTGCTAAGATATCAGGCTATTGCGAACAAAATGACGTACACTCTCCACAGATTACTGTAGAAGAGTCGATCAAGTTTTCAGCTTGGTTAAGACTCCCACAAGAAATTGATGCACAGACAAAAGATGTAAGAAATTCTTGCGCTTCCCCTAATTTATGAAAGAACTTGTATGAAAAATAATATACATCAATTTCCTTCACTTCTAGGTAAAGCAATCAATCCATGCAATGCCAATAACATTTGACATTGTATCAAAATTTATCATAAACTTATACTTGCACTTTCATAAATTCTATGTCATATCCTATTCCACAGAAATATGTTCATATCTGCACTTGCATCTCATCTGACTTCTCATTAAAATGTATAAGAAAACTTCTTAACATGAAAATAAAAGATTCATGCATTCTGATGTCTAGGTAACCATTTCTTGGTTATTTTATGCAGGAATTTGTTAAACTTGTTCTTCAAACAGTTGAACTTGATACGATTAAAGATGCTCTAGTTGGAATACCAGGCATAAATGGATTATCTACGGAGCAAAGAAAGCGCCTAACTATTGCAGTTGAGCTAGTTGCGAATCCATCAATCATATTCATGGACGAGCCTACATCAGGTTTGGATGCAAGAGCAGCTGCTATCGTCATGCGTGCTGTCAAGAGTATAGTTGACACAGGAAGGACAATAGTTTGCACCATCCACCAACCAAGCATAGATATATTTGAATCTTTTGATGAGGTAATGTTAGCTTCATCAGAGTTTCTGAAACCGTGAAATTTACTATTTAACAAGTAAGGAATGGTCCAAGTAATCCATTACTACTTTCTAAAAATGGAAGTTTTTGACACCTCTTGATGAACATGCTATTTATGTGTTACCATCTAGACAATTTCTTCAATAGAAAATTGTAGAAAATAAGTAATTGTATTTTCTCTCTTTCAAACTTTACACCTTGTGCTTCACCAATGCTCTGGATGCTGAATGAAGGAAGCATGGTTATGTGCACATAAATCAAAATGGATTCTTGGGTCTGCCCTCTCTGATGTCTTTGGCTTTGATTTGAGGGCATGATTCCGCAGCAAACGCGACAGTAAAGGGGGCCACTATTTCAGTGGTACTCTGTGAGCAGCCACTTTGTGCATTTATTGTCAAAGGTTAGGTCTTTCTCCTCTGAGAGAAGCCACTTTGTGCATAGTGCCAAAGGTTAGGTCTGTTTCCAATCTTCCCCCGCCCATACCCCCAATGATTGGGGACTATATGGGTTCTGTTGTTGTTGTTGTTGTTAAACTTTACACCTTGCCTCTATATATACACATACAAAGATAACTACAACACCGTACTAGCGGCGTGAGACTAAATACAAGAGGAGAAGACCTTCTATCGACACACCAATTTGCGCTATTTGCACTCCAAATACCAGCACTCCCTAATACGAACTAGAATGCACGTAACACTCCCCCTCAAGGTGGGCGAAAGATATCCACTAAGCTCATCTTGTCACTCAATCTACATAAGTCCAGTGAGCTAAGTCCTTTGGTTAGACAATCAACCACTTGCTCTTTTGTAGCAACATGTCCCAGCTTTAATGTTCCACTATTCAATTTTTCTTTGATAAAGAATCTGCCGATCTCTATATGCTTGGTCCTGTCATGTTGGACAAGATTATTTGCAACTAATAGCTGACTTGTTATCACACCACAATGTCATCTGTTTTCCTTGATCTATCTTAAGTTCAACCAGCAAGGCTTTCAGCCATAACATCTCCCCTATGCTTAAGGCCATGGCCCTATATTCTGCCTCGGCTGTATATCTCGCAACTACAGTGTGCTTCTTGCTTTTCCAGGAGACGAGGTTGCCTCCTACAAACATACAATATCCGGATGTTGATCTTCTGTCATCTGCACAACTAGCCCAGTCAGAGTCGCAATAGCCCTCGATGTTTAGATGTCCATTCTTCTGGAAGATCAGTCCCTTCTCGGGTGCGCTCTTCAGGTATCGAAGAATTTGGTATACGACATCCAAGTGACCCTACCTAGGATCATGCATATAACGACTTACCACGCTCACAACGAAAGATATGTCGGGACGGGTGTGACCCAGATAAATTAGTCGGCTTACCAGCCTCTGGTACCTTTCTCTATCAATTGGCTCTCCTGCCTCCGCACCGAGCTTGGTCCTCTGATCAATAGGAGAGACGGCAGGTCTGCAACTCATCATACCTGTCTCTTTGAGTAGGTCCAACACATATTTTCGCTGGGAGAGAACAATTCCTCGTGCGCCGCAGGCTACCTCAATCCCAAGGAAGTATCGTAGCTGACCCAAGTCCTTCACCTCAAATTCCTTGCCCAATCTTTTCTTAAGCTGAGCAATTTCATTCTCATCATTTCCTGTGATGATCATATCATCCACATACACGACAAGTATTGTGATGTGAGCTCCATTCCTCCTAAAGAACAGAGTGTGATCAACATTGATCTGTTGATATCCTATGACTGTCATGGCTCTCCTGAGCCTGTCAAACCAAGCTCGAGGAGACTGCTTCAGCCCATATAATGACTTCTTGAGTCTACACACCTTCCCCATCGTTTGTGTTGTGCCAAAACCGGCGGTACTTCCATGTACACCTCTTCCAACATATCTCCATGAAGAAAGGCATTTTTTACATCAAGCTGATGTAGTTTTCATCCCCCATTTACCGCCAAGGATATCAGCATCCGCACCGTGCTCATTTTTGCAACGGGTGCAAAAGTCTCATCGTAGTCGATGCCATAAGTCTGACTGTACCCCTTTGCTACCAGTCGGGCCTTGTAGCGCTCGATCAGTCCCTCTGGGTTTTGTTTCATGGTGAAAATCCACTTGCAACCAACTGCTCTTTTTCCTGGTGGTAGCGACACAAGATCCCAGGTTTTGTTCTTTTCCAATGCTCCGAGTTCTTCTAACATGTAGTTTTCCATCGCGGATCCTCCTTGGCCACCTGCGAACACTTAGGAATAGAGACTATGTCCAAAGATGCAATAAGTCCCCCTGTACAAGTGATATATGCGAATAGGAAACAAACTTATCAATATCACGAGGAAAGCCATATCGATCAGGTGAGACTCCCGCATTCTTGCGGGTACTCCTCCTTACCGGTATGGGAGTAGAAATAGTAGGATGAGGAATTATATCACATGTGAGTTCAGATGTTAAGGTGGATTGAACAGAGATTGAGGTTGATGGAATTGGCGTTGCAGGAGACGGAGCAGGCAGTGACAAAGGACTCAACACGTGTGGCTCTGTGGGCATTGTAGTCTCACTCTACTTCCTTCTTCTTGTATTACTCTCGGCTCCCCCTGGGTGTGAGGTCCACTTTCTGCAGTTGCATTCTACCCATGCACTAGCATCACACATTCACACCTGACTCCATGCTTAGCAATACGGAATAAGGGATACTTATTACTTGCTTCTTACCACTACTGCTATCCTCCTCTTCCTGCCTCGTACAATCTGTAATTAGTGAGTCCCCAAATGGTGAGTCAACTGGAGATGAATAATATGACTCATGCTCGCGAAATGTGACATTCATACTAACAAACAATCTCCTCTCTATTGGGCTCCAACATACATACCCCTTTTGGGTAGCTGAATACCCAACAAAAATACACTCCAGGGACCTTGGATCCAACTTTCCCACACTTGGTCTATTATCTTGCACAAAGCATACACATCCAAAGGTTTTAAGAGGAAAAGTATCTCCACTTTTTCCTCGCAGCATCTCGACCGGAGATTTCCAATTTATGACTCGCGAGGGCATCCAATTGATCAAATATGCTGCTGTCAGAATAGCTTGCTCCCACAAATGCTTCGGCACATTCATCAAAAATATCATACTCCGGGTTACTTCAAGAAGGTGTCGGTTCTTCCGTCCACCTACACCATTCTGCTCTGGTGTGTATGGACAAGTGGTTTGGCGTTGGATTCCATGTGAGGACAAGTACTCCTCAAATACCGTGTTGGTGTACTATGTCCCATTGTCTGACCTCAACACCTTTAACACTGCACCGTATTGTGTTTGAATCCCTTTATGAAAATCCTTGAAGCAGACAAACACATCACTTTTGTTTTTCAGTAGGTATAAACAAGTCATACGTGAAAAACAATCAATAAAGGACACGAAATATCGAAATTCATTCACAGTAGGCGTGGGACATGGTCCCCATACATCATAATGAACTGGATCAAATAAACTAGAACTCCTTCTACCAGAACTTGAGTAGGAGTTTCTGGTATGCTTTCCTAGTTCACACGCATCGCATACACGTTTTTCTTGATTGACTTTTTCAAACAAAACAGATACATTTGACTTAAAACAAAGAATGAAGGATGACCCAGACGTCTGTGATGAAGTATGAGTTGGTCTTCCACGCTCCTCCCTACTCATGCAGTAAACTCTATCAGTGTGGAAATGGCCGAGTTCAAGCTTTCCCTATCCAGGTACCACAAGCCCTTACGCCATGTGCCAGTCCCAAGTTTCCTGCCAGTCTCCTTCTCCTGAAAGATCACCTTTGAGATTTCAAACAAGATAACACACTTTAACTGAGATATAATGACACTGGTAGATAAAAGATTTACGGGAAAGGAAGGGACATGCAAAACATTGGACATAGTCAAAGTGTTGGTACTGTATGGTACCTTACCAACCACAGGTTGGGCAGTGCCATCAGCAGTTTGAATATGTTCTGGGACTACTAGGGGAGTATATGAAAGAAATTCTCTAGCATTCCCAGTAACATGTTGGGAGGCGCCTGAATCGACTATCCATTATGGTGATCTAGTGATGGATATAAATGAGAGGACATGTGTATCACATGTACCTGTGGCGGAGTGTGCAAAAGAGGCAATATTACCCATAGTGGTATTTGGAGTGGGTGTGTCATCCATCACACCTTTCTACTTCCTTTGCATCAGTTGGTGATATGCATCCAAAATCTCCTGCTCCTTTGGGTGACCCATATCAACAATACCTTCTTCTGCCACCTCCTTGCTTATCATGAGATTTGCCCGATAGCCTCCTCGTCCACCACCTCTACGACCTCCACGACCGCGCCCACGACCTCCAAACTTTCCCCGTCCACCTGCATCCCGCTCTTTTGGTGGCTTGGGGCAAGTTAGCATGAGATGACCTATTTCACCACAATTGTATCATTGTCACGCCTCGCTCCTGTATCCCTCGCGCCCTTGATTGGTGACCACTAGAGCTGATTTCCCTCCCGGATGAGTGGTTCCACCAGACTGGAGCCTAATCCCGCTCTCCTCCTGCATCATGTCTGAGATTGTCTCATCCAGGGAGGGAATCTTTGGCTGAGTGAGCAACATCGCACTCCTTTGCTCAAATGCCGGGTTCAACCCCCTCATAAAGTGCATAGTCCTCCGCTGGGCATCTCGCTCCCCTTTCATGCATTCAGGGTCTTTACAACATGCGTCTGGTGAGAAATAATCATAGTCTGCCCATTGTCGCTCTAGATCTGCGACATACTCCTGGATTGAGCGATCTTCCTGTGTTACAGTCTCTATGTCCCGCTGATCTGGAACACGCGCATGTTGTTGTCGACTCCTGCGTAGAGCCTCTGTAACTTCCCCCAAACATCGCTTACAGTATCTATGTCATCCACCGTGATAGTGATAGACGCGATCATCGAATTTAGGAACCAAGTGTGTAACATACTATGCGTAGTTTTCCACTCATTGTACCCATCCGCATCCTTCTCTGGCTCCCCCTTCTCGCCAGTCAGATAGCCCTCCAGATTCCTTCCAGGGAGTGCCCTCTTTACCCGACGCGACCAACTCAAGTATGTGGCTGGTCCTTCGAGCTTCAGCTCCACAGGAGGGAGATCGAGCTTCACCGGAGGCGGTTGCGACTGAGCGGATCCTTCGCCTTTGGACATCCGTAAAAAGTCGAAGAACACCTTGAGGCCTGCCTCCTCTAGTTTGGCCACTAATTTCTCCATGAGCGCACGTTAGCACGCAAATCTTATCGCACCGCCTCTTGCCTCTGCTTCAGCGCGGTTTCGCTCCGTACGTCGCTATCGCGCGCGCCTCTGCTTGCGCAGCGCGGTTCTGTGCGGTTTTGCGCTCTTCTGTCGCTTAGAGAGCGCACTCTCCTCTGTCGTGCAACGTGCTGCCGCGGTTCCGCTGTCGCGTGATCTGCCGCGCGGTTGCACTAATGTCGCACAAGCTGCGCTGATGCCGCGCAAGCTGTGCTGATGCTGCGCGTTTGCGCTTCGCAAGCTGCGACTGATCTGCCGCGCCTCCTGTTCAAGCTCCGTGCAGATACCACACCTTCTGCTGCCTGAAACATGCTCTCTTTATGCGATGCCGCACCTCCCGCGCAAGGTGCGCTCCTCCCGCGCAGATGCCGCGGTCCTCTGCCACACCTCCTGCCACATGGTCCTGCAGATGCCGCGGTCCTCTGCCGCACCTCTTGTGCAAGGTGCGCTCCTCCCGCGCAAGGTCCTGCCATGCAACGTGCGCTCTTTATGCGCTGCCGCACCTCCAACACAATAATCCTCCCCCCCCCCCCCCCCCCCCCCCCCCCCCCCCCCCCCCCTTCCCCGCTCTCCCCCGATAATTCCTTCCGCACCCTACCCGGAAAGAAAATAATAAAAGATCGCGGGAGAGAGCTGAGATCACCGAAGCGGGATTACAAGAATTTCTCCGGATCAATTTTTTTTCCAACTTTGCTCTCATACCATGTAGAAAATAAGGAATTGTATTTTCTCTCTTTTAAACCTTTACACCTTGCCTCTATATATACGCATACAAAGATAACTACAACACCGTACTAGCGGTGTGGGACCAAATACAAGAGGAGGAGAGCTGCTATCGGCACACCAATTTGCGCTATTTGCACTCCAAATACCAACAAAAATTAATCATTTTAAAAAAGAAGCGTATCACTCAAGTTAATTGCCCTCCATCTATAAGTGATGTTCAAATTGTTCCTTAATTATCTTACTACTTTAAGGCTGTTGAAGATAAACACATTACCCTGCTGCCACTTGCCTGTTATACAATATTTTATACCAATTAATTCTTTGTGAAATTCTTTGTTCGTTTTGGGTACAACCCTAATCCATCCAGTTTCAAAAGGATGCTTTGTGTATTTGAATGCATGCAAGCCTTACTAGTTCATGACGCATGACATTTCTAACAAAGTAAATACCGACTTTATGAATGACTAAATGATCTAGATACGTATTTGACAATTAGGCTTTGCACCAATTTAAATTTCAAAAATATGGCGTAACAATCACAATCAAGTAGGGTTTCCACAAGTAATGTATTACATATGCAAGCATACTAGAAAACAAATACTTAAATAAACAAAACCCAACAAGTTGCTGGATAATATTGACACAATGTTACAAACTAATATAGTAATATTACTCAAAACAGTGAATTAACACATAATTCAATATAAAGAAATAACAACGAATCAATAAACTCACAATAATTACCAGGATAGAAGGTTCGGTGAAGATCCAAGTAGAAATCTGAGGCCGGGGAAGCAGCAGTGGACGGAATTGGGGCTGCTGGATGAATTTTCTGGATTGCTGAAGGGTTTTCCTGTGGGTTGAAGAATATTGGTTGGGTCGGGAGTTTTGATGTGACCTGTAGGCACTGGGAGACTGTCCACTGGTGCAGGAACCAATTCCTCAGGTTAGAATCAGGTTCTGCAAGGGTTCTCGGTAGGTAACATGAAGTTTTTCTTGTGGTGGGGGTACTGAAAGCAGTTTGTAGGCTGTCCAGGACATGAGAGGTTCTGCTAGAGGAGTATGGTGGTGAAGGGTGGCTGAAATGGGCCTGGGAAGTTATCCTATGAAGGGGGGTGATTTTGGTTTGGCTGGAAAGGAGTTTGGATGGGGTGTTCGTAGAAGCTGCTGTAAACAGTGGGGAGTATGGAGGTTTCCTGGTAGATACGGGTGGAGGTTTTTTTTTCAGGATAGTGGGAGGGTGGGGGCCGGCTGTAATGTAAGACGTGGGCTAGCGACGAATTTTATGTGGTTAGGATTAATCGAGGAGTTATTAGAGAATTAAGTGGTATTTATGGGGAGGTAACGGGTGGTGGATAATTATAAGAGGTGGTGGTTACTAGGTAGTTGTTTGGGAGTTATGAAAGTCATAGGTAGTTATGTGGGTGGTGGGGATAAGTGGAGGTGGTGGTGGAGGGGAGGGGTATGCCACCCAATCTGGTGTCCGGTGATGGTGTTGGTCGCCGGAAAATGGCAAATGAGGTGGAGGGGATCGACCAAGGGGAGGGGAGGGGATTTCCTAGGCTGCGCACCTAGGCTCCGACTTTTGCACCAGGTAACAAAAGGAGGAACTCTCTTCTCCAACTTTCGATCCATTCTAAATAAGCCATTTATTTCTATTTATAAACTTATGAGCCATTATGGACGGTCATGATTCTCCGATCATGACGACCCTTAAAATACATAAAAAAGTACATAAGATATCTAAAAATCATGGATCCGCTCAAAATGGATGGCTCTGATCATCATGTAAACCCATGTGTGACGTGATCCCCATCACTTCAATTATAGATTTCACATTTGAGGACCAATTTATCTTCCTAGACCCTGTCTATAGTACGCTTTATTCACTCTTTTAAATTACTTCAGATGAAGTTCTCTTTGAATCAAATATAAATCCCATATGTTTCCTATTGTAGTAAAATGATTCCATTTTGATGAATAAGTTCAGAGTTTACTTGTTGATAGCCAATCATAGAAATAGTATGATTACTACAGATTTCACATCTATAGTATGATTGCTTTATTCACTCTTTTAAATTACTTCAAATGAAATCTGTTATGGGCTTACTCGGAGGTCGCCGGAGGAGTGGTCGGAGGCGGGGAAGATGACTGAGATACTATGGAGCCATGACCGCGGCTACCTAAGCGGGGTTGCTTGTTAGAGGAGAGAGCCACCAAGTATCTCACAACAAGGGGACAAGAACTAGAATTCATTCATTGATACTTGATATAAGACTCTAAGGATCTATTTATATAACCCCCGGGTGACAAACCCGTAATTACATGAGGACGCATAAATACTAATATAATAAGACTTGACTCCTAATACAAACTCCATACAACATATAATGTGATAAATGGCAAAGGATCCGAAATCGATCTTTAACATCTCATCCGCCCTAGAAATCGAGCTTGTCCTCAAGCTCGATCTCCATGTGGAGGGTCGGAGCATCTGACATCTTGATCTCCCGACAGAACAATGTATGATATCGCGTAGCGACGACGGTGGCGTCGGTGAGTAGTGGCGGCGCCATCAGAAGGACGCGTGCTGGAATTAATGGCTTCAGCCAGGTCGGTGGAGCGGTGGTGAGCAGCAACAACAAGGAGGTCGGAGGAGCGGCGGCCGGCAAAATGAACGGATCTGAAGGCGATGGGGTGGCCAGAGGGATCGGTAGAGCGGGTGTCGGCGGAGCAAGAGCCGGCAGAAGCGGCGACGATGCGGCCGGAGGCGGCAGAGCTGAGGACCGTAGAGGAGGCAGAAAGGAGGCCCGGGAAAGTGGAGCCAGGGCTGACGGAGCAATGACTGGAGAGTGGCCGGAGGAACAGTCGCCGTGAAGAGTGGTGGTGCTTCAGCGGCCGGCGAATGCAAGAAGATAGGCGGCGGCAACGAAGGTGAAATCTTCGGCGGAAGGGCAACTATCAAATTATCAAGTTTGTGGAGGAGCATGGTCATGACGTCGTGACGACGTGCTTCGGCGTCGCGAAGGCGTGCGCCCAGGAGATCATCAGTTCCTCGATCGAACGGAGGGCGGCAATCTCCGCGACACTAAGCTTTATGGTCCCCATAATGAATTGATGACTTAATTAATTATTTATAATTAATTCGAAATTGATTAATCAATTAAAATAATTGCTTTAATTGGAGAGGCGTGAGCTGCTCTCCATAGGGTTTTAATAAAACAAGACAAAGGGGATTCTTTGCTGGGCTTGAGGGATGAAAAAGGGCTAGAGTGCTGTGCGGGGGGCTCGAGGAGGGGGGGCTTCGACGAAAAAAGCTGTTGGGCTTGACGAGAGCTTGCAGGCGAGCGCTCGCTGGTTGTGTGCAGATGGGAGCAGACGGCGTGGATCGGCAGATCGTGCGGGGATGTCGTCGAAGTGGAAAGAAGCCAGGAGTCGTCGATGTCTAGGAGCGAGCGTCGGCCAGGGAAGAAACTAAGAGGCGCCGGGTTTGCAGCGACGAGTGGAAGGAGGAGGTTGGAGATGCGCGGGGAGAGGAAGACGCCGGTAGGAAGACGATCTTGCGGCATGTGCGGTCGATTGGACGGAGAAGCAGGGGCACGGGATCGATCGACGGAGACGGAGCTTTCGAATCTGCCGCCGCTCGCAGAGGAGCTTCGTGTCTGCGGGGAAAGTGCGGTTGCTTGGACAGGTTGAATATGCGACGACTGTGCAGTTGCTTGGACAGGAATAAACAGAGGGAGGCACAACGGGCGTGGGGGAAACGGTCGATGGAGGGGAGGAAAACTAGAGGACAGTGGAAGTGTCGGGCCGATGTTGGCGTGCGTCGGCGGAAGAGGACCGAGAAAGCTATGATACCAAGATGTTATGGGCTTACTCGGAGGTCGCCGGAGGAGTGGTCGGAGGCGGTGAAGATGGCAGAGATACTATGGAGCCATGACTGCGGCTGGCTAAGCGGGGTTGCTCGTTCGAGGAGAGAGCCACCAAGTATCTCACAACAAGGGGACAAGAACTAGAATTCATTCATTGATACTTGATACAAGACTCTAAGGGTCTATTTATAGAACCCCCGGGTGGCAAACCCGTAATTACATGAGGACGCATAAATACTAATATAATAAGACTTGACTCCTAATACAAACTTCATACAACATATAATATGATAAATGGCAAAGGATCCAAAACCGATCCGGAACAAAATCCTCTTTGAATCAAATATAAATCCCATATGTTTCCTAGAATCCTAGTGTAGTAAAATGATTCCATTTTGATGAATAAGTTAAGAGTTTACTTGTTGATAGCCAATCATAAAACTAATGAAATGAATCAAAATTTGATTTATTGTCTGCTCAAATTGTTGAGAGAATCTAATTTCTTTTGAGCTCAAAATGGGTCCAAATCACAGACACTATTGTTTTCAAAATAATTTCAAAAATATACTTTTTCTTGATGCGTGATTTACTCTTCCTACATATTAGTAAGAGTGCATACCAATCATCTTGAAAATTCCATAAATTGGACTTTAAATCAGCTTATCATTGACCTGCCGCTAGTTTCTCAGTCTTTTTACCTCATTTTTGTGCATAGCACCACAATGAAAAATAAGAAGTAGAAGTATTTTATGTTATAGGTTCTGAATATATGCAAATTATGAGCACCCTTTGTTACTAATTTTCTAAGGACATAAGGTGATCATAGACCACATGAATTAACCAAAGCATGATGTTAATAGTTAAATACTCATCCATTTTTAAGTAGTTCCATGTAGCACGGCCTTTACTCATAAATAATTTGTTGTTTGTCTACTATTCTTTTCCATTTTTTACGAGGTTGCATATAGTCTAATGTTGATGGGATAACCTTTTTGTGCAGTTAATTTTGATGAAAAGAGGTGGCCAGATAATCTACAATGGCCCACTAGGTCCGAACTCAAGAAAGCTTACAGAATACTTTGAGGTAAGCCTATACAGAAATTTAATGTTTATTTTTTGCTTTATCCTTTATGAAGCATCAAACAATAACTTCTAGAAGACTTAATTTAATCCTTGCCAATTCAAAAAGAATTTGCATGCCCTGTAATATATTTGCAGGTGCAAGAAATACAGAATTCAGAAGGTAAGTGCAGTTAGAAGTTGGTGTTGACAATTATAATCCTACGTTGAGAAACTCATACAGCCTTATGCACTTAATATAGACCATGGGTTTTCCACTTATAACCAAGTGGTTGATGCATATATTCTAACAAAGCACCAAAGCTGACTATAGGCCCAATGACCCATTCTCATGTCACCTAATTAAAAAAAGTCCGCTTGTTAAAGACTAAATACCTTAGACGTGAGAGTGTGTAATATAATCTCACCTCATGTAACTTATGTTGTCTTATTATGCACTTAATTTAATTCCTAGGCCTTTCCTCCAATCATCAATTGTTATTAGGTTGAGTGTATATTGATCCTGGGATCCTCGGTTAATAATTAGTCAGTTTTAGTTTGGATGCTTAGGTTTTAACATAGTATCAGAGTAGGTTATACCTACTGGCCCACTCTCAAGTCATCTAATTAAAATTTAGTTGTGTTAAGAGGTCAAAGATAAAACATGTACCGGGAGGGGGGGGGGGGGGGGGGGGGGAGGCAATATTTGAATAGATATTGTGTGACCTATAAGTGAGGGTTTATGTTCATGCATATCAATAAAAGATTATTTAGTCAATGTTCTCACCAAAATATTGTTGACAAGAAGATTTCAAGAAATATTCGACAAGTTGAGAATGAAAGACAATATCCATTTACCAACTTGAGAGAGAGTATTGGCGTGCTTATTAACATCTTTAGATTATTGCCCTATAGATTAACATCCCAATCATCTATCCCAGAGCACACTATTATGGGTCCCCACTATCTGTCGCTGATTAGGTTCCACAAATTTTATTACGAGTTTGTAAGTATGTTATTTCGAGTTGTATGCGTCGAGTCATTGTTATTGAGTCGAGTTATTGTTATCGAGTCGAGTCATCATGAGTCATTATGAGTTGAGTCTTGTTGAGTCGTTTATAATATTATATATAGACCCCCTTGGGTCATGAGAAGGGCATGGAATGAATTAATTCAACTTTCTTCTTATCTCTCTAAGTTCGTCTCTCTTCTTCCCCATTTCTAGGGTTAGGGTTGAGCACTGCTCCCCTTCTTCCTCTCCCCTCGCATTCTCTGCGGGTTGAGCTCGACTCCCATTGTATCTCTGTCTCCACCGCCACCACCAACGACGTTACGGGCTAGACTCGTAACATCTTGCTATCAGAGTTAGGTTCTTCCATTACCGGTGGTTCCACGACAAACAATCCCGTAACTCCTCGTCTACAGCAGCCGCAACATCCCCTGTCCTCATCGTTCTGCAACAGAAACCGCATAGCCTTCCTGCGTTGTGTGAAAGGTCTTCTGCTCGCAGTGCCTCCACGGCCCTCTTCCGTTCTCCCACAACCAACAAATCCCTGGCCAACACTAGCTCTGTCAACCCTCGCCGCTCTGCTAACGACTCGTTGATTCACTTCCATTCGACGCCGATGCCACCACATCTTCGATGACCTCGACACCTGGATTTATCCTCGTCCACTTCCAACAAGGCCACAACCGTTCCCAATGCCATTCATCAGTTGTTACCCCTTCCTCGTCTTCGATCACATGAAGGGAGTTCGGTGCTCGCGAACACGGTGTCCACACGAGCCCAGACTCTAAACTGCTAAGCTCACTGCCTTCTCCCATTGTTATCGAGTTGTCTTCCTGACATGCTTGCTTTATCCCTGCCAAGCCTGCCCTCGTTCTGTGTTCTATCATCTCTTTTCAGCCTTCTCCTGCATTCAGCCGAACACCTTTTTAG
Organism: Dactylorhiza incarnata; assembly: GCA_033032865.1. Lineage (NCBI taxonomy): Eukaryota > Viridiplantae > Streptophyta > Magnoliopsida > Asparagales > Orchidaceae > Dactylorhiza > Dactylorhiza incarnata. Next base: position 902,602 of record JAWHQI010000268.1, on the reverse strand, counting down.
GTTCTTATGAGGACATGCCTCCTCTAACACAACATTAGTTAATTATTTCATTATTGGAGTAGTTAATTGATTTAGTTATTTCTACATGGCGATGCGCTTCGACGAGCAAGTTGCCTTCAATTCGATGCTCTAGCAAAAGTTATTGGAGATGTTGACGCGATATGACGCTGCGTTTGCGCGACTCACCGCTAGCATTGACCGCCACTTTGGGGGTCCAATTCCACGGGAGCCGCCACTGATCCTGCAATATCTATCATCCCAACCGGCACATGCAGCCGGCCTTCCTTTCCTTCCCAACTCACCCGGTCCCACCACTGCCTACGCTTGCTTCACCGAGGCAACTGATTACGCCGCTGCAACCCATGTCACTACTGGACCTTACAGACTGCCTCCAGATGTAGTTTCCCCCTCCCCCCCGGCACCGATTTCACTAGAACATTCACCGCTCCCACTGACGGCCGAAGCGGCTCCACCGCTCTCCGCAGTTCTTGTCGCTCCATCATCGCTGCCAGTGATTCCTACCCCGCAGTTTACACCACTGGCATCGTCGCCTCCAAGCCCCGTGGTGGTACTACCCTAGTTTGTGTCTCCGCCACTAGTTCCCGCGGTCTCCATTCCACAACCACTACTCCGGCCACCTGCTCTGCCGGCTCCTTTAGATCTCCTTTTGCTGACCGTTCCCCAGTCGACGTTGCTGCTTCTCATCACGACAGCTCACCTACGACCCAGTCTTTTTTCTCGACCATCCACTGAGCACACTCGCCCCGACTCCAACTCTGTCCGACAGTCTCCCCTCCGCAAGTGTCTCTGCCACGCCAACTCTTTGCAGTTGTTTATGACACCTGTGAGCATGCTGACGCCCCGCCGCTTGACGCCACCTCCGCAACAACGACGCGCTACCGGGTGTTGTTCTAGCGGGAAATCAAGGAGCCTGACAATCAACTCATTCGAGCCTCGTTCGAGTTTGAGGGCAAGCTTGATCTGAAGGGCGGGTGGGATGTTATGGATCTCCACTATCCCTCGCCTATTAGGTTACGAATATTTCATTATGAGTCTTTAAGTATGTTATTTCGAGTTGTATGCGTCGAGTCATCGTTATCGAGTCGAGTCATTATGAGTCGAGTCTTGTTGAGTCGTTTGTAATAATATATAGACCCCCTTGGGTCATGAGAAGGGCATGAAATGAATCAATCCAATTTCTTTATCTCTTTAAGTTCTTCTCTCTCTCTCTTTCTAGTTCTCTCTTCTTCCCCATTTCTAGGGTTAGGGTTGAGCACGTCTCCCCTTCTTTCTCACCCCTCGCATTTTCCGCGGGTTGAGCTCAGCTCCCTTTATATCTCCGCCTCCACCGCCACCACCGACGATGTTACGGGCTAAGCTCGTAACACACACACATTGATATATTTTTTGGATAAATTGTATTAACAGAATTGTCTTTTTTATTTTTATATTCTTGACTTTGATATATATTGTTGCGTATAAATATGGTTAATTGCTTCTAAATGAAATAAGAAAAAAATGTATTTTCTTCAGTTTGCTTAATTATTGATAGAATTAATTAAAATTAGATGAAATCATTTGGTAAGGATTCCCAATTCCCAACTGAACAAACTTGTTAAGTTGGTTAATATAACTAGTTCTATACCATTTGCCGGTATATACTAATGCTCGTATAATTTTTTATGCAGAGCATTTCAGGCATTCCAAAAATAAATGATAACTACAATCCAGCAACATGGATGCTCGATGTTACTTCAACAACAATGGAAGAGCGCCTAGGTATTGATTTTGCTGATTTCTACACGAAGTCGTCTTTGTATCTGTAAGTCTTGTACATTTCAATTATTTTTATATTCTACATTTTTTGGTATTATATATTTACAGCCATGGAGTCTAAATAATCTAGTTAGAGTATATTTACATCAAGGATCAACGTTGAATATATATCTTCTTTATAATTATTATAGAGATGCTTACAAATCTAAATACAAGTTGCTTTGATATATGTTTTTTGCAGACGATATAGTTCTAATCAGCTAGATATCTACCTAGTTAATGAAAGAAAGGATAATGAATATATTTTTTTAAAAAGAGCGAGCGTTGAATTAGTAGATACAATACCTATTATATGATATGTAATTTTAATGAGATTGATGTTTGAAATTATCAATATATCTTATTAGAAGATTAATAAGTGCTTCTGTTTGATTGTTCAAGTAATTTGGCTCAATTATTCAAAAGAATAGTGATATATATGGTTATGTAACTTTAAATTGAAGACTGGGTGATTAAAATAAGGAATTTACTTGGGAGTACTGCAATAAGAGGATATCACGAGGACTGAAAATTATAGTTTAAATTTGCTACTAGGATGACTTTATTGTGGATTTGAGTATTTGGTTAAATTGTCTTTGATATCTAAGATGAGTGTAGAAAAATGAGATTACTAAGGTTGATGCGTGGTAAAACTAGAAATGATAAATTAAGCAATGATAATATTAGATGAATAGTGAGAGTGGCATCTATCGTAGTAGGAAAGATAATAGAAAATAGACTCATGGTTTGAGCATGTACAATGAATTCTAGAAAAATGCACCGATTATATGAATTGATATTGTAGAAGAATATGCAAAAGCCCACTTATTTAGCCCATTAAGTGGTTCATCTTTCTCTTGTATAGATTAGTTCCACGCCGTGGTTTGGAGTTAGGGTGTCACTCCTACCTATATATATGTGTACATGACTTGTATAGAAGATGAAAAAATTAATAAAAATTATTTAACTTTTGAGTTTGTACTCTAATCTTCCACAGATATGAAGTATAATGAATGACTAGGCAAAAGGGGTAGACCCGAGCTAACATGGTTAAATATTGTTCAAGATGGTTTGTATAGTTTAGGCTTGATCAGATAGAAATGAAAGAAAAGTAAGGTGTCATAAAGCCGACTCCTAGTAGTTTTGATAAGACTTTTGATCGGGTTGATAATGTCAATGATGGGGTTGATGATATCATATTTCAAGCCCATTGGCTTAGCAATTGGGACGATAATGTCAGCACTCAAAATTCATTGAATTTTTTTAGTCAACTTGAAATGGAAGTTCATTTACTGTAAGTCAAACATTTCTCTTTCAAGCGTAATTAGATTCAACTCAGAAACAAACATACTCAGTAAATGATATGTGAACATGCATGTGTTTTAGCACATATATTCACATATGTATACATGTATTCATGTTAACATAATACATAAATAGTATACACTATCACATATATATATGGATGCTTGAAATTAGTTCAACTGCAAGGAAAGTAGTTCCCTTTGCGTCTGTAAGTTCTACACATTACCATGTTTTTTTGTTATTGTATATTTTCTTTGGAGCCCATTGGCTTGGAACTACTTATTCAAGATCTCTCTTCTGAATTGAGCTTTGCAAATAAATTTAGAACAGAGGCAATGTCAAGAGCATAGACTATTCTGTGCTTCATTTTTAAAGCAAACCTCAAAGTATGTGCATGATATCTGGCTCATATTTACTCATTGTATACAGCGCAAGGAAAGAGTTAGTTGAGCAATTAAGTACTCCGTCACAAGATCTGAGTTCAACACAAATTCGTGGTCATCAATCCCAGAACAGATTGGTCCAGCTTAAAGCATGCTGTTGGAAGTTATCTATGTCATATTGGAGAAGTCCAACATACATTATGGCTCGTCTTACATTCATGATAACTTTATCCCTATTGTTTGCAGCACTCTTTTGGCAGAAAGGCAAGAAAATGTAAGTTCTTTACATACATTTTGTGCTGAAATTGAATCTCCATTTTCACCTGATTAAAAATCAGCATGGAATATTATCTTTATTATCAAAACCTACATCACCGACAAGACAACTGACCTCATAATGCTAGTGATTTTTGTTTAAGATACAAATCCAATAGGACCATCGAAAATTATATAACTTTGTCATGGAAAAATGAACGTATTCCAATGTATACTGCTCAAATCCATTTTGTTTTTTATAAATATGCTTATGAACCTCCCTCTGATACCAAGTTGGTACGGGCCGCCGTTTGGGATCGGGTACAAGGACAATCAAGGGAGAAGTCCCATAGGATTTTGGCGTGACCCTTCTTGGACCCCCTTGAACCTATCTCGCCGAAGAGGGGAGGAGCCGGTGGATGCTAACGAGGAGGGGGGAGAGGTGGTCCTTGGCGACGTCGGTTAGGGCGCATGGGCAAAAAAGAAACGAGAGAGGGAGAGAGAGAGAAAATAAGAGATAACATGACTACGAGTTGGACTCCTTGCTCGACGTAATGCGGCGCTTGTACGTGATCTCCCATCGTGGGTTCGCAACTGAATTCAATCTTACAGCTCCATAGGGAGCATTTTGATCGTTCTTGTTAGAAGTTATGCATCAACCTAAAATTCAAGTGGTTATTGATGGAGGATCTCATGGTCTATATCACGTTTACAAGACTACATGAGTTTACTGGTATGAGGTTATATTCTCAACATTCCCTCTAACGTATATGGTCTTTGGCCTCTAATATGTGGACTTAATTGGGTGAAGTAAAAGTGAACCCTTTGGTCCTATCGTGCGCTTATGTCATGTTAGAACTTATGCATTCACCCTAAAATCAATTGGTTGTACTGCACGGGTTCAAGATTATACTAAGCGAATAAGTCTATATGAGTTTTCCTATGTAGGACTATATACCCAACAACTCCAAACTGAAATCTTTGAGTCTCTAACCTAACTATTGTGGCTTAATCCACCCTTTAATTTGTTCTCACGTGCAAAAATGGAAGTTCTTTCAACTGCAATATTAGTTTGCACATGGAAGTTCTTTCAAGTGCAATATTGGTTTGTACACGAAAGTTGATGTAGGCTTGGGTGTTCGGGTCGCTCTCACTTGCGCGATCGATTGGGTCGCGAGATCGTTTCTAAGTAACACCTAATCGGACGAACAAACGCAGCCACCTATGGGTGAGTCCTTCACAACTATCACGCAAAGACAACCACGACGCACAAGGAACGGACGAGGGCGATAGGCCAACGTCTCTCCAAGCAAAGGGATCAACGAGATCCGGACAAGTTATTGTTGTTGTCAATCACAAGAAGATCCTCCGAAAGCAAAACTCCGGAAATAGGAGGACCTTCCCCAACAAAGGCAAAGGAGAATCGCCACTCCTCGTCGAGTAAATATAATCCAAGATCGTTCAACTATCACAAATGAGAAGGATCGTGAAAAAAATCAATGTCGGAAAATTCGTCACAATTCCTATCCACCACAAATAACTATCGAAGAATCGCTCAAGAGGTAGAAAGCGTTACCCTCCCGGAATAGTAGATCCGGGTTGTAGAAAGTCCTACGTTATTCACGGAGGTGGTCGCCGGAGGGGAGTCCTTGAAGATGTGCACCGTCGCCTTCAAATCCCGCCGCCACGAACAAGCCCAAGACCGCCTTGATGCGTGAGAGAATGTAGAGGGAGAAACGGTAGAGAGAGGGAGAAGGGTGGGCTGATTTCCACGAGGAGGGGGGCGGCCGGCGGCTAGAAGGAGGAGGAGAGGAGGGGGCGGCCTCCCTTGGCCGAAACTTGGAGAGGGGGAAAGAGAGAGGGGGCGGCCACAAGAAGGAGAGGGAAAAGCTAGAGAGGAGGTTTTAGGGTTTTCAAAATATCTTCATCAATCATAATTGAAATCAACAACAAGCATGGCTATATATAGCCTTACACCACTCAATCTCCTCCATACAAAATTTAGAATAAAATAAAAATAATACCAAAAGTTAACTGCATGAAAATAGAAACAAATATTATGATGGTTATATGCAGCCATCATAATAAAAATACAATTGCTTTAAATAAAACATGCATAAATTGAAATTGCTAAAAATAGAAATTGTTTGAAATGATAAGTAATAAAATATAAAATTATAATTATTTAATTTATAATTATATATTTTATTTAAAATGGTGACGGCGGACGTCGTGCAAAATGTGTAGCGGCGTTGGCGAAGAACGTCGCGGCGTTGACGTAGAACGTCGCGGCGAAGGCGAAGAAACGATGTGTCTTCGAACTTGCGGCAACGACCGTCCCAATCCACGAACTCTCTATGTCGGGGATCAACGGCCTCCATCAAGATCATCAGGCCAGCAGCAGTATCATCAGTATCCCCAACCAAGTGGATGTGGGGGTCTTCATCAGCAACATCCCCTACCAAATGAGGCTCGGTGAAGGGGTCTTCATCATCTGGGGTGGGCAAAAGAGAGGGGCTGAAGGGATGGTCCCCATCAAAAGTTCTTTCCACTACAATATTAGTTTGCATTAATGCATTACTGCTCTAAAGGAAAAAAATGTTGAATTGTTCCTCTAATTAGATGATTTTAACGCCAGATTGTTTTTCAAAGTGGAAACTTAGACTTAAGGGTACATGGCTATTTATGGATTTTCTTACATGTGAGAACACTTAGTGCGTTTTCCCACCTTAGTGTTTGTAACCTTGCCAGTGTCGTGTAGTTTTTGGTAGTGTAGATTGCTCGCTTTGTGTTTAGATGTCAACACCAGAGCCCACCCCATCTTCCCCATGCCATCATTAGCTACATTTCATGCAATAGAAAACCTCGGGACAATGTACAAGTTGACCGACCCTAAATTTGCAGATTGGAGTGTCTTCTTCTCATTCATGGTGCGATCCTAACCAAAGTCGTACCATCTTGTTGATTCTCCACCAAATTTATGTCTCCCATCCTTGGGGGTTGGGATGCAAGTGATACTATCATTCATACATGGTTATCTAACAACCTTTTAAATACATGTCGTCCTATCAGGCATCATGAAAGACAATGGAAGATGCTTGGGTTTATCTAGCGACACTTTGCTCTAAATGTGCCAAGAAATCTCATATTTACACTCTCTACTCAGAGCTCAGACAACTCTTACACCCGAAGAAGCATATCATGAAGTTTAGTCATCGGGAGTCAGACTTCTATAGTATCATCCTTTCTCTACCGATATTGCACTTTGAGGAGCTACAGTTGTTTGATATATCCAGTTATTTTTTTTGAGATGACCCGTCAACAGATTTGGGGGAATCCAAAATTTCCTACTTGGGATGCTACTGCCGCTCATGTCTTTGTCGTGAATTGTCTTATAAGCGGGTCTATTCCTAATTACTTCTCCTCCTGGGAGATTTTCAATGTCATTGGATGAGAGTAAGGTTCTGGCCAAGGGGGCGAGCTAGGTGCGTGGTCATCATTGTCCTATTTCTTCTCATTGTTGCAAGATTGATCACCCTGTTGATTTATGCTTTACCAAACATCCTCACCTCCCTTCTCCAGACTCATGTCTGAGCTGTTGATTCTGATAGTACATCGCAAGCTTCCTTCCACCCCTGCATCTGAAATGAGCAGATGTCTCTCTCAGACTGGTATCGTGCGGTTGTTTTGAGGCGATGGATGGAAGAGGAAGTAGTCTGTGCCAGGGACGTCGACGGGTGTGGGAGTGGGATCGGAGGTGGCTAACGGAAACGAAGCCGCTGGACGGGACCTACGATGGTGTGGAGGATCGGCTGGAGGGAGTTCTCGATCCGCCTGGAGGAAGGATGTCAGGGACGATGAACTGTAGCGGGTGACGGTTTTCTTCTTTACAAGAATGGGAATCGTGGGATTTAGGGTTGGTTACGGGGAAAATAACACGGGAACAATGAAATCAAAAAACGAATAACTGAGAATAAACCGAGGCTTCGCACCCCGGGCTCGTGGTGTCGCACCACGAAGATTGTCGGATCTGGATTCTCTCACAAAACTCAGCAATGAGTCTAAACTGCAGCACCTAACAAGAGGGGCACCGGGCATGAACGACTATGATTGACCGTTACTTCCGAGGCCCTAAAATACCCAAAACAAATTCAAAAAATTAAAATAAAATACATAAAAACAATAGCGGTACGAGCCGGACGCGCTTGAGGTCTCGGATCGCCGATCCGATCATCGCCTCCTGCGCAAATATACAAAAGTGGGCCCCGCCGACTGGCGACCCGTAGTCTGATGACGATCCCCATCAGTATGCTTTACGGAAATCCACCGACAACTCGTAGGGTGAGAACTTGGTGGTAAAGAAATCAGATCCCAAGTACAAATGTTCCATATTGCTAACTTTCTTTATCCATTGTCACTTCCCAGCTAGGATGAGATAATTCTTCATGTTCAATAGAGAAAAAATAAACAGTAGAGAAGGATGAGTAAGTCAGCAAGAGGAGACAGTGTTTCATGGAGTGGTGCAAAGATTTATGAATAATGCGAGAGTGTGATGCAATACAATATATACATTCATATTATGGACTTCATAGGGTTGCTCTAACTCAGATGGTTGTAGAAGATTCATATGACGAGTTTTCCCGAGGTAAATAAATTGGATTTGAATGCGATAGACCTACAATGGTCAAGCAGATGATTGGACTTGGAGGGTCTGTGTAGATGCATTTCAAGAATTATCCTGAGGAGATAAATTTTGGACGTGATAATGATAACCTTGCAATAGTCTAGCAGGAGTTGGAGGAGTTTGACTTAGGAGGGGGAGGTAGGTTGAATAGAAGAAGAAAAAGGTGAAGGCTTAAGGTCACATCAGGACTAGTATAAATCTTATGAAAATTTTGAGAGTAACAAAGACATTCTTTAAACAGATAAGAATAACTGATAAAGATATATTCATCAGACAGCTAGGAGCGCTAACTTATCAGTATGAGTGGAATGATCCTACATAAAGCAGGCCAACCATAAAATTTTATGAGGCAAGGAATTGGTTCATTTTTGGGTATCAAATGGAAGATCGGGCCTATTTGTGAGCAGAAGATGACATCGTAGGAATGATAAATCAGAAGATTTGATCATTAAAAGTTTAGAAATCTTTGGTAAGTTCATATTGATGTAAAAGTGCCCTCTCAGCATCATGTAACTGATGATTTTTTCGCTAGGCTATCCCATTTTATTATGTGTTATAAACCTATGAATTTTTAAATGTCGGTTGACATTACAAGCTAAAACTTCCTAAAAGATTAACTAAGGTACTGCTGAGCATTATTAGATCTCAAAAGTTGTATCTTGATTCTTGGCATTGAACTGAGTGAGAGTTTGTTTTATGATTATAATTTTTTAAGAACAATGAACACTTCAAGTGACAAGAAAATCATCCGCACAAAGACAAGCATTAACCTTCGTGAAAGTGTAAGATTTTGTTTAAGTTTGGCAAGTTCCTTCTCAAATGAACAGAACCTTTTGTTTTGGCTTTGCAGAAACAATGCACAAGAGATTACCAGCATGATGGGATTGATGTATATGTCGGCAGTCTTCTTAGGCATAAACAATTGCTCATCTGTTTTACCAGTTGTAGCAAGAGAGAGGCTTGTTTTCTATAGAGAAAGGTTTGCTGGAATGTACTCTTCCTACATGTACCCATTGGCGCAGGTAAATTAGTCATATCACCAGATGAACCACATCTCCAATTTTGCAATTAAACAATAGAACTGATCATCTCAAGTTCTTGTAAAACATTCATTTTGATCTATTTCCATTTATCTTATGCTTCAGCTTCTTGTTGAAATTCCTTATATATTATGCCTGACGACGATATACACGATAATCACATATCCAACAATAGGCTACGTTTGGTCTACGTACAAGATCATGTGGTACTTTTACATATATTTCTGTTCGTTGCTGTACTTCAATTACCTCGGAATGCTGATAATGTCGCTGAGCTCAACTGTTCAAATGGGCGCAGTTCTTGCGTCTGCGTGCTATGCAATCGTCTGCCTGTTCTCAGGATTCATTATCCCCAAACCGGTATGACGCGTGTACTGATCTTGCCATGATTATGGCGGAATTAATAGAAACAACTAACTCCAACTCATTGTGTATGTATGGCAGCATATCCCAAGATGGTGGATTTGGCTCTACACAGTCTGCCCAACATCTTGGACTCTGAATGGGTTGCTGACTTCTCAGTTTGGAAATGTGTCCACAGAAATTAAAGCCTTTGGAGAAACCAAAGCTCTGGATACTTACCTGAAAGACTACTATGGATTCCATCACCATGAACTGAATCTGGTGGGATTTGTTATTACCTGTTTTCCCATCTTCTTTGCATGTCTTTTCATGTACTTCACCGCGAAGCTGAATTTTCAAAGAAGTTGATTTGTATAGAGTTGCTGTAATTTGTCATCTTCTTTAATTTCATCATTCATTCATTTATATTTCAGATGCAGCCATTTTTTGAAAGACTGCTCTGTATATTTTTCTTCTTTTAATTTTGCTTTTCTCATCTATTACTTTATATAATCTCTGCACTCTCCAGGTCATACATCATCATGGGACATGAGTCCTCTTTTAAAAAAAAATATTTGTAATAGAAAAAATATATATCAAGCAAAAATGAAGGGCATGTTTGTTTGAGCGTTTTTGCTTCATTTCCATTGGGAGAAAACTGTTGCCGTTAACAAAATGCCCAAGTAAACTCTCGGACCGTGTTAGAGTTTGGTGAAAATCATAAGTCAATCTGTATTCACATTAAGGAAGGACCCAAGGGGTCTTACATATAGAGCAAGAGGAAATCCCGAATACATCACAGGTGGTGTGGGACTAAAGAATATAAAAGAATATAATATTAAATACATTAATATTAACACATTGTCCAATTCTAGCTACCGATAAGAGGCAACTTTATTCTCTACATTACAATTTTTTGGCATTTAACAATAATTGATAATTGTTCTCTTAAATGGTAAATTATTGTCAAAACATTAATAAATGTTATGAAAATGCGTTGCCTATTCTTAAAAGCAACAATTTTTCATACCCTCGGACAATATTATACAAAAATTATTGCAATATCATAAGTACAGGGAACAGTTCTTCGATGGACCGATTAGAACATTTCAGTCTATGTTGACTTGAAACAAGGTGTTGCAGCACTTCAAAATTGTAAATATAATAATATATTAATTGACTAAATAATTCACAAATAAAACTCTTGATAGCACTTGTTTGAATTATATTGCTTCATCAATGATATATAAAGAGAACATGCGCACAACATTTCACATCAAATGTATATAAAGAGAGAACTTGACATGCATATAGGGGCATCCAAAACTAATCAACATTAATTAATATACTGAGTTTAAGCAAAATTTAATAAATGTTAATCATGAATTGAATCCTAATCTAAAGAAGATGTTGACGCTGATCTCAACTCGCTCTGGCTGAAATTCTTCGGGGGGGGGGGAGTTATCGGGGGTATTTTATAAAATGTACATAGTGTTATATAAACTCCTTGTCATTCTAGGTTTTGGGTTATCCATGAAATCCGAAATCTGCCGACTTTCTGTAACCGCCTCTGTTCTTGATCTAGTGCAAATGGTTTGCTGCTGCCCGTGGATATAGCCCAACTTGCGGTGAACCACGTAAATCTGTTTTCTGTGTTTTCCATTTTCCGTTTGTTTGATCTCTCCTCTAGTTTCCATAACAATTTCCATGTAACTACAATGATAAATAAGTAGGAGGTTAGACATCTAAAAACAAACTCATATGGCATAATGTATGATCTAAATTGTAGTACGACTGATCAAGTCAATCTAAAACCTTTGAAAAAAAAATAAACAAGCAGAAGATTATTTCCACAGTCAATATTACAGATAACTACTTTATTGCTTAGTTAGTGTCCAATGAAAACCTTATTACAAGTCTTTGCTGTTAAACCACCGCACGGGATCGAAAAACAGAGTAAAGAAGAAATATGAAAGGAAAAATCACTTGTTATTTGGCTGTTTTTATAGGAGAGCATTGCATCAGTTTCATGGATTAAAATGCAGGTGTTACAAGACATAAATATATGAGTTATAAAAATAAATGAATGCAGGAGTTATATTCTTTAATAGCATAGTTTTTTGTGCCAAACGGAGCCTAAACCAAGGCAAGTGTACCGTATCGAATGTACTACTCTTACTTCAAGAAAATCTCTATTATTTTATCAATTAAAACTTTGAGTTGATTTTGCAAAAAGTACTCGCAAAAACTTGATGCAGGAAAACTTATCCTTAGGCGCGGTGGCGGTTCGTGAACGCCCGACCTCGCCTAAGGAACTCCATTCACTTTTATTTTTGAAACTAGATTTCTTTTCTTGGTAACATGCATTCTATGATGATGGTGTTTCTGTCCAAACTCGTCAGAGCAAAAACGTCATGCCAAACGGAGCCTTAAATTTGGATTGCGTAGGAGATTATTAGTGGATTCTACTTTGAAGTGCTCAAAATTCTATAAAGAGTAACATTTCCAGTTCATAAAAATTTCATTCCTCATGCAGCTACAAGAAAAGGTTAAAAAAAAAAGAATCTGAAGTCTCTACAAGACTACAAGGCATATAAAATAATGATGCAGAGATTGGCTGCATAGAAAAGAATGAAGTATTTTATTACATGCAGTGTATATAGCTGCATAGATTGGCTGCATATAAAGAGTAACATTTCTTGTATATAAATCATCGCACCCATTTTTCATTTCAAAACCCGGGTCAAGGATAGGAGAGGTGAGGTCTATTATAAGCATGAGTGGATTGTCTGGGTAGGCGGTGTGGGACTAATCTTGGTATGCTTTTTTTTTGGTTCATGCTGAACCGTCCAACACGCCTCCTCAGCGTGAACCTAGCTCAGATACCATGCTAAACCACCGCACCCATTTTCTATTCCAAAACCCGGGTCAATGATAGGAGAGGTGAGTCCTATTATAAGCACGAGTGGACCGTCTGGATAGGCGGTGTGAGACTAATCTTGACATGCATTTTTTTGTTCATGTTGGACCGTACAACAACAAGCACTCTTGAAAACAGGCCAAATCATAGCAGTAACATATACTAGTAACAATGCTATCAAATATAAAAAAGGTATAGGCGCTGCCCTAGGGGTGGCGAACGACTGCTCCAAGAAGCCTTTGATGCCTAGGGACGGTCACGGCGTGGAGGAAGGCCGTCGAGGGCGTGGAGATCAGGCTCTCCGGCGAGTTCGATCGGCTCCGGCGAGGAGTGTTTCCTTCTGCGCTCCTTTCGCGATTTCGAGCGAGGGGGATCGGGAAAGGAGGGAAGGCTGATGAGGTTTGAAAAGAGTAGGTTTTTATAAATTTAATTTTAAGTAAAGATATGATGTACTTAGGCATTAGTGAGGCTATGATTAAAGATAGGACGCAATGACGACAAAGGATCCATATAGCCGGCTCTGAGATCTTTTAGTATGTTTTCCTGTATCAATTATTAATATTTTAGACTTTGTGGATATTATATGTCGTGGGGTCCTGGCGGACCCATGTTATATTCTACTTGCAGACCAGAGATGTTACAGGGCGCACCTCCGGGCCTTTCGAGTGGCCGACGAGCTGTCGGAATAGGGGGCGGGGTGGAGATTGACTCCCCTTTTTAATTACATCGAATAGAATCATTTTTTCGGCAGCTTGCAACCAGTATCAGATATGAGAGTATCTCAACTCTTAAAAACAGATTCGATAAAAAGAAGATTATACTTAAACTTTGTTCTACAACGACAGCTAGCATGCAATGGAGAAGAGAAACATCAGCATAAAAGCATATGATAATGCGTCAAGCAATAAATGAAATGATTTCCATGTATATATATAAAATGCCCACTGAGCTTGAATTATTTTGTTCTCATTTCATCACCCAATCAAATAGGAATAAAGTTGATGACGATGAAACAACACTAGCTAGTAGCTTGTTTAAACAAATAAAAACGGATTAGCATTAGCCTGTTCTTAAATGACAGCACCCCCTATATGTCTAACACGAAATTGTCTCCATATATCACACACACACACACACACACACACACACACACACACACACACACACACACACACACACACACACAAGTGACACTGCACAGCCCCCCGTGCGGCCAACGACAGTATCCCGGCCACGATAATGTTCTGGCGTGACGACACTCCCATCACTTGTAGCCCCCCTTCCGTGCGCAAGATTGCAGTCCCCCGGCATAACCTGTCCTCGGAGGACGGCGACGGTAGTGGGCAGAGCGTCGGGGGATCGGGAGGAGAGTGAATCGTGAATGGGATGTCGGCACACGGCTAGAGAGATCGTCGGGGTCAAAGGGGGGTCGCGAGCAGGTTGCGGGCTGGGGAGGGATTTTTCTGAGAGATTTATTTTATTTTGAATCAATGGTTGTGATCCATTTTATGGGTCTGATTATTACACCATTAAGAAGATATCTTTATAGATAAGTGATAGTGCACGGGGGTCACCCGCGTTGCCAACGACTATACCTCGGCTCGACTGCGAGAGTACCCAGACGCGACGACACTTCCGCCGTTCACAGTCCTCCGAGCGCACAATTGCAACCCCAAGGGCATCGTGAGGGAGACATTTTTATTTAATTAAATAAAAAATAAAGAGAGAAGGATATGATTGAATGGAGGGCATGATTGCTTTGATGGTCCACAATATTACACCATAAGGGAATATCTTTATATATTAGTAGAAATTATATATATATACTATTATATAAAGGAAAACATGCTGTTGCGGGTCACTCGACGCTCTGGTAGACCGGTCGAATTAACCACCTTAGCTCAAGAGCGAGACGAGCGCGCAAACAGTCAATGAGAGAGTTAATAAATGACAAGAAAACTTTTTATCGTGGAAGACCCAAAAATGGTGAAAAATCACGTGGTCGGAGCTGTGCCGGCCAAATCCCACTATCTTCTGGTTCGTTACAATTAAAATCTAAGAACTCGAGCGCGACATGACGTTGCTCGTTACAATGGTGGAGAGAGAGAACCTTGAGGGTGACAAACCACCTCTCGAGAGACTAAGTACTTTTCTAGGAACGAAAGTGTGATTCTCGAGTCGTCTTTCGTAGCTTGAAGGATTCTCAACCCTCTTAGAAGACAACCTTCTGGAGAGAAGGAAGATCTTTGAAGGCACGAAGGAGACCTTCGAAGGTTTGAAGAAGATCTTTGAAAATTGAAGAAGATCTTCAAGCGCCGAAGGAGAATTCCAAGGAAATCTTCGAAGGAGCTCTCTCGGGCGTAGAAGACCAGGTCGATCCCTTGAAATGAAGGTCCTGTGCTCCTTTTACAGACTTGGGCAGGGGCAGGCTGGTAATTTCGCCGTTGTAACTGTTGGATCGATTGGCGCCCTTAGAGGGGGGGGGGGGGGTGAATAAGGGAATAACTTTTCTTTATAAAATTTTTAGATGATATACTAAATTGTTTAAAGTAAATTAGAACGAGATAACAATTTAGCTTAAAGGAAGAAACAATTGTAATTTGCAATATTATAGTTTATGTCAAATGAAAGAAATCAAGTAAACACAAATGGAGACATGATTATATTATATATAAAAAGGTGTTTACATAAATTTGATTTCAATATCGCTAGAAATCGGAGGCGTACAAAATAAAACAAAATTTCCTTTTCTATACCGACTTGTATCCCCACAAACCGGTTGGCTTTAGCCAATCCTTCCCCGGATATGGCCTCAAGCCGCTCTAGCCAATCTTTCCCCGGATATAGCCTCGAGCACCCCCAAGATCTAATCTCCTAGACCTAGTCGCCAACTCAAGCGGCGAATTACCCCGTAGGTCGCGCAAGGACCTAGTCGCCAACACAAGGCGAATTCTACTACAAAAATTACAATAATGAAATAAAGAAAATAACAAGAACTCCCTCTATGAGATTTCTGAAGTTGAGGATGAAGGATCACTGTAGCACAAGCGAGGTTGAAGCGATCGTTCTTTGGATGCAGCGTGGGGGCTTCATTCTCCAGAAATCTTCTTTGGCTTTCATGAGTGGGAGATGAACTTTCAGCAGAGTAGCAGCTCTGGAAATTTGGCACAAGTAATCTCTCTCAAAGCTCTCACAGAAATGAGAGAGAGCCCATAAATTTATAGAACTTGAAGATAGCGCCTGCGGTAGCTCCTAGCGCCTGCGGTAGCGTTCGTGTGGAGCGGTTGGGAAACCGTCGGTGGCATGGCGCTGTGCACGAACTTGAGCTAGCGCCAGGCGGTAGCGCTAGCGCTGGCGGGTAGCGCTAGCGCCTGCGTTAACTCCTAACGCTGGCGGTAGTGCATCAACTCAGTTTGTTGGTTCCAAGTTGCTTTCTTCCTGTGGAGTATTGCATCTATAGTTCCTGCACACTATAAACACACGACAAGCAAGATCAATTACAATTTGGGATTTGTTATTCTCAAACAAAGGGATGTGACACACATGTCCAACAATTTCCCCCTTTTGATAATAACAAATCCTCTTAGCAAAAAATCAACAAAGGTGTTTATGGTAAATGATAAGCGTGATAAATAGTGCAACTATAGAATGTGATAAGCATGAGAAATGTACATACTCCCCCTATCTTAATGCTCCCCCTACATAAATGCAATTTATGTTTTACTCCCCCTAAATGATAGATTACATGAATTATTCTCCCCTTAATCTTCTATATTTCTCCTATATAGATTTCTTCAATCAATCTCCCCCTTTTGGTATTATAAAAAAAGGTAGGGTGAGGGTAGTAAGGAGGCATTCTTTAGGCTAAGTATAAATCATGATCGAGCTTTTGTAATATATGAAATGATAAAGAGTTTAAGCATAATATTGAAGAGATTTCAAATAAATAGATAAGAGTTTTAAGCAAGCGGAAGATTATAAGAAACATCTTTTTGTAAGCATGAAAAACATACGTAAAAATATGAGTTTTAGTTTAAAATTGAAAGATGTTTTAACCTATTTGAAATCTCAAAGTTTTTCATAAAGATACCAAGTATGAAATGAACATATCAAAGAGAGATTATACTACAATGTCACTTAATTTTAAGTTCAAGAGATACCAAAACATTGTAGAGATCATGCTAAGTTATCTAGTGCATTTTTTATATAAAGAGTAGTATAGATAACGCATTAGAATCCAATACTCATGAGAAGAAGTGTTATGAAAGATAATGATGTGCATATAAGTGTATTTTGAGCAATGTTAACAATTGATTTAAATCATAAAATACAAGACATATGTAGAGTAAAGTGCACAATAAAACATAAGTAAATTAACTTTCACACACTTTAATGCACACTATTTTATAAAAAGTGGTGTATTAATCAAGGATTGCACAAGACACTTTACTATTCTTTCCAAGGTGCTCAACCTCACAATGCTTATGAAGACTTATCAGGAGGTTCAAGTAGTGTTTGGTGGAGTTATATTTGTCTACATATATAATTTTTGTTCACATTTGTGAGACAACATTCTCCGAATACACTTGTTTTGCAAACCCAATTTTTTTTAACTTAGCCACTTTTCTAAATTTCATAAGTGCAATTCAAATGTAGTGTAGGTAATAAACTTATGCAAGTTTTAATTCATTGTACAAATACAATACACAAGCAAGCATTTTTAGATTTAAACACACATGTTGATTACCAAAATAAGTGAGTGAAAGGTATCATTATCAATCATAATACATTTACCCATACTTAGACGCATGCTAAGCTTGGTTCTACACATATTTTTCAATACAATTGATTCACTTTAAATAGATATATCAAAGCATGATAAACAAAACAATGTTCATAGTAATTTGAAAGAATAAATTTTAACATTGTAAATAATTCTAAATAATAGAATTCATTCATGCTTGATATTAGCAATAAAGAGCATACAGTTTTTTTTGTTGTTTTGAAAATTTTTAATGAAATAAAAATAGAAAAATCACAAAAACATATTTTTGTATTTTTGTAGTTGATTTTTCATAATATAAATAAAACAAAAATAAAATAGTTAGAAACACAAACAAATAGTATATATAAACTAACATATTTTTAAGGATTTTTAGAAATTTTGAAAATCACAAAATTCAAACATACACGCTAGCGCCGGCGTTAGCGCTAGCGCGGGAAACAGTAAGTGAAATATTGAAAAATTTAAAATTCTGTTTTTTGATATTGATTAGGGGTCTTAAGAGTAGTCTTATGCAGAAATTTAGTAATTTTCAGAGATGTCTTGATTGCTCAAATTGCATAAAACATTAGCATTTTACATGTTATTCATCCTAAGATGTCTAAGACTCCTAATTCCAACCTTAACATTTGAAACCTTGCATCGGGAAAAGGTTTAGTGAATATATCAGCAAGTTTGATCTATAGAAATTCCCGATTCATCTTTTCCTAATTTTAGTGATGCACTTATTGGTGTAGAAGCATGTTTAAGGTTTTAAAATCCAAAACGTTTAAGCATATCATGGACATATTTAGTTTGACATACAAAGATACCATCAATTCTTTGTGATATTTGAAAACCAAGGAAATAAGAAAGTTCTCCTACAAGACTCATTTCAAATTCATTTTTCATTACTAAAATAATTTCTTTACACATCTCTTCATTAGTAGATCCAAAAATAATATCATCAACATATATTTGTAAAATAATCATATCATCATTGTTGTGCTTAATGAAAAGAGTATTATCCGCACTTCCCATAATATAACCGTGCTTTAATAAAAATGATGTAAGTCTTTCATACCATGCACGAGGCGCTTGTTTTAAACCATAAAGCGCTTTCTCTAGTTTATAAACATGATTTGGAAAATTTTCACTAATAAAACTGGGGGGTTGTTCAATATAAACTTCTTCTTTTACAAACCCGTTTAGAAAAGCACTTTTCACATCCATTTGAAATAGTTTTATTCTTTTAAAGCTTGCAAATGCTATAAAAATTCTTATAGACTCTAATCTAGCAACGAGTTCAAAAGATTCATCAAAATCTATCCCCTCGATTTGAGAATATCCTTGTGCTACAAATAGTGCTTTATTTCTAGAGATTCTTGACTCACCATCTAATTTATTTTTAAAAATCTATTTTACACCTACAACTGGGTGATTAGATGGTCTTTCAACTAATTTCCAAACATTATGTCGCTCAAATTGTTCTAACTCTTCATTCATAGCCAAAAACCAAAATTCATCATTTAAAGCAGTAGAAATGGTTTTTGGTTCTGTTTCGGAAACAAAACAAATATTTGAAAAAGATTCATGAAGAGAAAAGCGAGTTCTTACCCCGATGGATGGTTCACCAATAATCAATTCCTGTGGATGATCCTTTGTGAATTTTAAGATACTTGGAGGTACATATTCATCTTCCTTGGCCTCCTCTTCTTCTTCTTTGGAAGGTTCTTTGTCACCATGCTCCAAAGGTGGTAATAGATCATCCTCGTTGCCTGCGAAAATTTTTTCTACACAAGGAACAAACTCATCAAATTTTACATTTATTGACTCTTCAACTCTACTAGTTCTTTTATTAAAAATTCTATAAGCTTTACTAGTTGAAGAGTACCCAAGAAAAGTTCTTTCATCACATTTTTCATCAAACTTTCCCAAGCTATCTTATGCATTCAAAATAAAACATTTACAACCAAAAACGTTGAAATAAGATACATTAGGCTTCTTTTGAAAATAGAGTTCATATGGTGTGAGATTAAGAGATGGGCGAAGCATGATTCTATTCATAACATAACATGATGTATTTACGACTTCGGCCCAAAAGGACTTAGGTAATTTATATTCACATAACATAGTGCATGTCAGTTCTTGAAGTGTCCTATTCTTTCTTTCTACAACACCATTTTATTGTGGTGTGCGTGGTGCAGAAAACTCATGTTTAATGCCTAACATATCACAAAAGGATGTAAATTTTTTATTTTCAAATTCTCCTCCATGATCCGAGCGAATGCATTTAATTTTTAAATCACTTTCATTTTGAATACGAGTACATAATTTTGCAAATTCACAAAACGCATCGGATTTGGAAGAGAGAAATAATCTCCAACAATATCTTGAAAAATCATCTATTAAAACATATGTATATAATCTATCGCCAAGACTTGGAGTGCTAACGGGACCAAAAAGATCCATATGAATTATTTGCAAAGGTCTCGTAGTAGAAATGAAATTTTTACTTTTGAAAGAGGATCTAGAAAATTTACCTTTTTGACATGATGAACAAAGTGAAGGTAAAGTTCCATTTAACATAGACAATCCTCTAATTAAATTACTTTTGGCAAGTTTTACAATGAGCTTTGTGCTAGCATGCCCTAGTCTTCTATGCCAAAGTTCTAATTCATCATTTTTAGTGATAAATCATTTTATAGATTATTTAGAAAGATCATGAAAAGAAACTATATAAACATTATGTATTCTTTGTGCAGTTAGTAAAATATCTTTTGTAGTAGGATTAGATATTTTGCATAGATTAGTGGAAGATTTAAATAACACATCTAATCATTTATCACATAATTGGCTAATAGAAATTAAGTTGTGTTTTAATCCTTTCACATAAAGAACATTAGATATAGTAAAAGATTTGTTACCAAATGTACCAATTCCCATGATCCTTCTTTTTCCGTTATCACCAAACGTCACGATCCCTCCCTTCTTCTTTTCTAGGCTAAGGAACTTTGCTTTATTGCCCATCATGTGCTTGGAGCATCCTGAATCCAAGTACCACACGCCTTCATTGTCCTTAGCCTGCCTGCACATCTAGAAAGAAGATGAGAGTAAAGATCCGGATACCCAAGTGGAACCACCTATAGAATAAGTGGAAGCCTTAGGTACCCAGATTTGCTTTAAAGTATTTTGTTTTATTTTCCTACAAGAACTAGATGTGTGACCTAACCTATAACAGTTTGCACACGAAATAAAGGGGGTTGAGACCCTTTTATGGAATATTTTCTTGCAGGAAGAAATTAGATTTACAGAAGAAAAACATTTTGAGAAAGAAAATTCAAGCTTCTTGTAAGAGGTGCTAGCACCGACGTTAGTGGCTAGCGCCGGGCGGTAGCCCTCACCTCGATATCCGAGCCCAAATTTTTCAGAACCATGGCACTGGTTCCCTAAAATCATTTTCAGTGATTTTTGGCCTATTCCAAATTTTTTAATGGCCATGGTGAGATCATGAACTTGTGCTTTAAGTGAAAAATTTTCTTTCACAAGCATGACACACCTATTTTCAATTTTTTTTTTATTATTTTTGATTTGCAAAAGAGAGGCTTCTAATTTCCTTTCTAATTCCCCCTTCTCTTTTGTAAGAGTTTTGGCATGAGAGAGGGCTTTAGAAAGTGACTCTTCAATATCTTTTGCCAATTTAGTGGAGTGATCACACTCTTGACAAGAGACCTTTCTCTTTTCTAAAACAATTATATTTTTGGAAAGCTTTTGATTTTCTTTAATAAGAGATTCATTTTCACGATTCAATAAAATACTATCTTTCATATTTTTATCAAAAGCTTTGCAAGTTTCAAGGAATTCATTAAAGAGTTCATCATAAGTGGGAGGAGTTACCTCAGTGTCGCTAAGAACACTGGTGTCGTCGCCGTCGTTTCCATGTCCCATGAGGCACATGTTTGCTTCCTCATCTTCGCTTGATGAAGACCCGCTTGATTCTTCGGAGGAGGAGGAGGAGTCATCCCATGTTCTAGCTTTTAGCACCTTCCTCTTCTCCTTCCCTTTGTGCCGTTTTTCCTTCTTCTCCTTCAAGAACTTTGGGCACTGGCTCCGAATGTGCTCGGTCTTCCTACAATGAAAGCATTCTGGTGGAGGTCTTTCTTCTTCATCGTCGCTCTCTTTTTCCTTCTTTGAGGATGACCCTTTCCATCTTGCATCCTTTTGGATAAATTTCTGGAAAGTGTTTCTCCTTTCCGGATTTCGCATGAACTTTCGGAAGTTCTTCACTAAAAGGCTTTCTTCATCTTCATCCTCTTGGCACTCCTTTGTTTTTAATGCCAACGCCTTCTTCTTTGGCTCCTTGTTGTATTCATCATGTTGGATTTTGAGTTCTACCTCATGGGTTTTGAGATTCCCAATTAGGTTCTCAACTTGGAGCGTCCTTAGATTGTGCGATTCTGAAATGGCCGTCACCTTCGGGTTGAATTTTGGTAGAAGGGAACAAAGGATCTTTCGGACCAAGTCGCCATTGGAGAAGGTCTTTCCAAGAGCTTTGGAGGCATTGACGATCTTGGTGAAGCGCGTGTACATGGCATCAACATCTTCACTTTCATCCATCCGGTATTTTTCATATTCCGACTCAAGTTGGAAAAGCTTTGAATCTTTAACCTGCGATGTACCTTCATGAGTAACTTCCAAATGATTCCAAATTTCATATGCAGTGGTACATGCGGAAATTCTATTAAATTCATTTCTATCTAACGCACAAAATAAAATATTCATGACCTTGGCGTTATTTTTGCATTTAAGTTTATCTCTATCATCCCATTTATCTTTTGGTTTATCTAAAGTTATCTCTCCAACTACAAATGTAGGAGGAGAGTATTCCTCTTCTACCATATACCATACCTCAATATCTAGGGTCATAAGAAAACATCTCATCCTATTTTTCCAGTAATTATAATCTGACCCGGTAAAGAGTGGAGGTCTACTAATTCCCTGACCCTCGGAAAAAACGAGATCATAAGACGCCATTATTCCTGGTTTTTAAACCGTTTGGAATAACCTGCGCTCTGATACCACTTGTTGGATCGATTTGCGCCCTTAGAGGGGGGGGGGGTGAATAAGGGAATAACTTTTCTTTTTAAAAATTTTAGATGATTTACTAAATTATTTAAAGTAAATTAGAACGAGATAACAATTTAGCTTAAAGGAAGAAACAATTGTAATTTGCAATATTATAGTTTATGCAAAATGAAAGAAATCAAGTAAACACAAATGGAGACATGATTATATTATATATAAAAAAGTTGTTTACATAAATTTGATTTCAATATCGCTAGAAATCGGAGGCGTACAAAGTAAAACAAATTTTCCTTTTCTATACCGACTTGTATCCCCACAAACCGGTTGGCTTTAGTCAATCCTTCCCCGAATATGGCCTCAAGCCTCTCTATCCAATCCTTACCCGGATATAGCCTCGAGCACCCCCTAGATCTAATCTCCTAGACCTAGTCGCCAACTCATGCGGCGAATTACCCCCTAAGCGCAAGGACCTAGTCGCCAACATAAGGCGAATTCTACTACAAAAGTTACAATAATGAAATAAAGCAAATAACAAGAACTCCCTCTATGAGATTTCTGAAGTTGAGGATGAAGGATCGCTGTATCACAGCGAGGTTGAAGCGATCGTTCTTCGGATGCAGCGTGGGGGCTTCCTTCTCCAGAAATCTTCTTTGGCTTTGAGTGGGAGATGAACTTTCGGCAGAGTAGCAGCTTTGGAAATTTGGCACAAGTAATCTCTCTCAAAGCTCTCACAGAAATGAGAGAGAGCCCATCAATTTATAGAACTTGAAGATAGCGCCTGCAGTAGCTCCTAGCGCCTGCGGTAGCGTTCGTGTGGAGCGGTTGTGAAACCGTCGGCGGCGTGGCGCTGTGCATGAACTTGAGCTAGCGCTAGGCGGTAGCGCCAGGCGGTAGCGCTAGCGCCTGCGTTAACCCCTAACGCTGGCGGTAGTGCATCAGCTCAGTTTGTTGGTTCAAAGCTGCTTTCTTCCTGTGGAGTATTGCACTTATAGTTCCTGCACACTATAAACACACGACAAGCAAGATCAAATACAATTTGGGATTTGTTATTCTCAAACAAAGGGATGTGACACACATGTCCAACAGTAACCACCGTAACCACCTGACGGACGAATCACATTTTTCGCTTCAGAGCACGCGGGTCGCCACTTTTTGGATATTCCTGTCTTGCCCCCCTGGTAGTTCGGTCAGCTTGGGCAACTTTGTTGATGACGTTGAGCACAGTGAACTGGTCCTGCAATCTAGAAAATCAAGAAAGGTTAACTACTGCACGTGTCGTGAACATGGAAGCGTTCTGAGCGTGCAACGGAAGAGAAATCGTTTCGAGTGCGCAACGAACCCGGGAGCATTCTGAGCGCGCGTTGAAGTCGGAAGCACTTAGCTTGTTTTGCGGGCGAGAGGCCAAGGATGCGATCGCGCATGGTAAGAACACACCTGCTTGAGACTCTGCCCCACAGAATGGGAAGGCGAGTGCACCCTCCTGAAAAGGAGGGTGTTGGAACTCCGTCCCCGCGCCCCAAGGGGGGTGCGGCGCTGGCCGCACCCCATGGGTGGAGCGGCGTCGGCCGCACCCCATGGGGGGTGCGGCGCCGGCCGCACCCCTTGGGGGGTGCGGTGCCGGCCGCACCCCCCAACGGCGCCGGCCACACCCCTTGGGGGGGGGGGGGGTGCGGCGCCGGCCGCACCCCATGGGGGGTGGGGGGTGGGGGGTGTGGGGGGGGGGGGGGGGGGGGGGGGCGGCGTCGGCCGCACCCCATCGGGCGTGCGGCGGCGTCCGCAGCCCTTGGTGGGGGTGGGGGTGGGGGGTGGGGGTGGGGCGGGCGACCATGGCCTCACCCCACCACGTGGGTCAACGTGGGGTGTGGCCTTGGCCGCTCCCCACTAAGGGGGTGCGGTCTTGGCCGCACCCCACTATGCGGGGTGCCGGCTCGACCGCGCT
This sequence comes from Dactylorhiza incarnata, assembly GCA_033032865.1. Lineage (NCBI taxonomy): Eukaryota > Viridiplantae > Streptophyta > Magnoliopsida > Asparagales > Orchidaceae > Dactylorhiza > Dactylorhiza incarnata. The sequence continues at coordinate 878,072 of JAWHQI010000268.1, read as the reverse complement.
CCATGAGCGGGGTGCGACTATGCGACTTCGGCCTCGCCTGGTAATCACAAGGTGTGGTCCCGCTGCTGCCCACGCATATGACGTCGTGTGATCGCTTGGGCGGCTTTCTCCCCACTCCTTTTGTCATGGGGTTTAACTTTGCTTCATTTTCCCATGACGGGGCTTTCGCTAATTGCACTTCTCAGAGCTCCTTATGACTTCCTGGGTGCATATCAATTGCTCCCCAAACCTTTGAGGTTCATTTTGTTGCTTGGGGGAGTTCAAAGGTTTCACTACCTTCTTTGCGGTGTCTTGGATCTGGGTCTGGGAGGAGGATCATTCTGACATTGCCGAGGGTTGACCTTTGTACTTTCTGTTTTCGTTTCGCCACGCAGAATAAAAGAAGTTAAAAGTAAAGCAAATAAAATGATTAAACAAAAAGTAAAACTGACCAGGGATTTTTTTGTGTGGGAGGTATTGTGTGAAGCGAATAAAGTTATTGTCACCTTAAGAACGATGACGGCCGACGTACTGATGTCATCACCCAAATGCAATGTCATCACCCAAATGCAAATTTTACTGCCGGTCATTGTTTAGCACGAATTACGTATCGACACGTGCAGTATTATGGCTAAAGTGAATGTATCCCACCTAACGAGTACATTCACAAGAATGGAAGTCGAAGGAATTAATAGGTGCCACATAAACAGTGGAGAGCGTGATTAATTTAGGCTTCGTTTGGCGCGGCTTATTTGCTCCGGTGAGTTGGGTCAAAAACGTCAATTATCATAGATTATATGTTTGATAAGACAAATGTTAATTATGACCGCTCCCAAGATAATAAACTAGTTTTGAGCATAAAATGCATGAATTTTTTTAGGTGAGGTCCGGGGTTCACGAACGACGGTTCATGACCGGAGGGTGACACCTCATCATGGATCTTATGCTTTGTATTGTTATACACGCGCTTCTATAGTTGGGGGAGGCGACATAAGGAGATGACTAAGTCCAAAATCATTACTAATCATCATTATCATGTTCACGCTCTTCTCTTTGTTCTCTTCTCCTAGTATTGAGAAGAAGAATATATAAATAAATATATATATATATATATATATATATATATATATATTGGTTGGATGGCCAATCGCAATCGCGATATACATATACATATATACATATACATATATGAGCAGTGGCGGACGCAGGAATTTTTTCCAGTGTGGGCGGACTAAAAAATTGCAAAAATATTGAAAAATATGAAATAAGTACATTAATCATTAGTATGACAAAAATTATGCAAAAGTTGCACATACAATGGTAGATAGATATAAATAACCTTATTTACAATACTCATCTTCGAGCTTTCATGTTTTGAAAGCATTTCATAAAGTCCTCATTGCTGATGGTGGAAAATATTTCTTTTTCAATATATGCCACTAAACAAGCATTCATTCATTCATCCCTCATCCGGTTACGTAATGATGACTTGATAATCTTCATTGCAGAAAAAACGCTTTCTACAGTTGCTGTTGCGACGGGTAATAATAGTGCTAGCTTCTCAAGTAAATATACCAATGGATAAAGAACATCCTTCTTCAATAATTCAACCGGTCTTTGCGCTAATCCTCCAAGCTCAACCACCTCTGAGAAATCATTATCTAAGCGGACGTCTAGAATATAACATTCGAGTTGATTATTTAAGCGTGCCTCCAAGCAATTGAACTGATCAACCGTAATGGCTCCCACTTTGCAAGATCTGAACTCTCCTTAACGAGTCATGACTGAAAATACACAGAAATTTTCAATCAGATTCAATTAAAACTGGAGCAAAATCAAGAGCTTAATAAGCTAATAACTCACTATGCTGCAAATTGCAATCCCTAATAAAATTGGAGCTAATAACAATTTCTAATGGCAGGCTGGCATAATAAGAAAAAACTGGAGCAAATAAAATTCAAAGATTAGCTAAATAAAACAGATTCTCATCTACAAAATCAAGATCTACAAAAAATTGATGAAATCAAACTGTACAACCCTCATATTTTTCGAGTCGGTGTGATCCGACGCAAGTGAGGGGGCTCGGTGGAACAACCCGTCAGAGGTCGTGAGCATCGAAAAGAGAAGACCCGGGGGGGGGGGGGGGGGCAAACCTCCTTGGACGAGTGGACCTTGGGTCCACTCGCCCAAGGCCCCCGGGCGAGTGGACCCTTGGTCCACTCGCCCAAGGACCCGGGCGAGTGGACCACTGGTCCACTCGCCCGAGTGTGGGGCGAGTGGACCTTTGGGTCCACTCGCCCAGGGTGGGGGGCGAGTGGACCCAGGGTCCACTCGCCCCAAGCCTGCGGGCGAGTGGACCACTGGTCCACTCGCCCGGGGGCGGGGAGACCTTGTGTCCACCCGCCCGGGTGGCTGGGCGAGTGGACCCATGGTCCACTCGCCCGGAAGGATGAGTGGACCGTAAGGTCCGCTCGCCCAGCTCGGGGGGTGGACCTTGGTCCATCCACCTGACCCCCGGCAAAGGGGGGGGGGGGGGGGGGAGTGGACGTCTCATCCTCCACTCGCCCCCCCCCCCCCCCCCCCCCCCCCCCCCCCTCTCGGTTCTGTCGTTCGGGTTCGTAATTGGGCTGCGGATAGCAGAATTTTGGCTATCCGCAACCCAATTTTTGGGAAGTCTATAAATAGACCCCCATGGGCACCTTGGGAAAGTGTGTGACTACCCCCCCTCCCTCGTGTGTGAGCAAGCACTACCCCTCCCCTCCCCTTGTCATCGAAGGTGGACGGCGAGGTGATCCTTAGTGCCCTCCAAGGTGCCCAGGCTCAGCATTGGCTTGGGAGGGGAAGCTCTCGTTGAACTTCCGGGTATGTGGTGGGACCTCCACGCTGCAGCTTAAGGGGTCCGTTCGTGGACTTAGGTGTTCTTCAAGGGTGGGGTTCTTCCGCTCTCAGTAACTGGTCAAGGGTCTCGCTCAGGTCAAGTAAGGGTTTGCTGCATCCCCCTTGCGAACGTCGAGACCAGTTCTCTGGTTTCAACATTATGGTGCGGTGAGCGTGGAAGCAGCTAGTTCGGAAAGCTCTGGGCAAGTCTCATGGCTGGAAGCGATGAGCTGGGGGACTCACCCCTGCCAGCGAGTGCGTGAAGGAAGGTGACTGCGATGAGTTCAGAAAGTCAATCCAGAAGGTCTTGCGGTTTGCACTCCCCCTCGGGGCGAGTGCTCGACATCGCCAACACCTGTGCTCGCCTCGCCATCTTTGATGGGGATAGAGCAAGCAGGTCGGCAAGGGAAGGGGCCAGCCTCAGAGGAAGGCCCAAACCTCCAAGCGCAAGCGCTCTTCAACAACTCCCCCGGGGCCAGTTGCCCCGAGTGAGGGGGTAGGGAGGATGCCTCTGTCTCACCAGGAAGGAGGCGGAGTCCCTGTGCCTGATTCAACAAAAGCACGGGGGAACGCAAGGAAGCTACGCAGATCGGTTCCAGAGGCAAGTCTCCCACCTACAAGTTGACTAGGGAAGCGGGAAGGACCAGAAGAAAGGAAAGGAATGAGAAGGAAGAGAAAGTGGAGGAGGTGATGAAAGAGATGGCCGAGATGCATGTGGCCGAGTAGGCGCAAGGAGGTGCATTGTAATAGATATGTAACCTCCCCATGTTGGATAAAAAGTAGGTAGAGATAGAACCTTAGGTAAAGCCTCTGGGAAGGTGTTGGATTCCTCTGCCTCCAGGTGAAGGTAAGCACCTAGGATGTGGATGGGTACTCCACCTCCCTGGTGGATAAATTCCCCGAGTAGAGACCATTCTCCGGGCTCAGTTATGCCGGCAGATGAGAGACTCATCGGGTCGACTGGTTGATAAATTCCCCGAGTAGAGACCATTCTCCGGGCTCAGTTATGTCGGCAGATGGGAGACTCATCGGGTCGACTGGTTGATAAATTCCCCGAGTAGAGACCATTCTCCGGGCTCAGTTATGTCGGCAGATGGGAGACTCATCGGGTCGACTGGTTGATAAATTCCCCGAGTAGAGACCATTCTCCGGGCTCAGTTATGTCGGCAGATGGGAGACTCAACGGGTCGACTGGTTGATAAATTCCCCGAGTAGAGACCATTCTCCGGGCTCAGTTATGCCGACAGATGGGAGACTCATCGGGTCGACTGGTTGATAAATTCCCCGAGTAGAGACCATTCTCTGGGCTCAGTTATGCCGGCAGATGGGAGACTCATCAGGTCGACTGATTGGTAATATCCCCGACTAGAGACCATTCTCCGGGCTCGGTCATGCCGGCAGATGGGAGACTCATCGGGTCGACTCGCTGCTTGAGTAAGTGACTTGGAGAGATGATGAGCACCTCCAGCTCTGGGTAAGTAAGGCCCCTAGGACGTGGATGGACCTCCCACCCCCAGTTGGTTTGAAAGAGTGATGGGTTCCTCCAGCCGCAGGTAAGCTAGGCCCCTAGGACGTGGACGGGTACTCCGCCCCAACTGGTTTGGGAGGGTATGGGGTTCCTCCACCTCCAGGCAAGCTAGACTCCTAGGGCATGGACGGGTACTCCACCCCCAAGTGGTTGGGAAGGGTGTTGAATTTATCTGCTCCCAGGTAAGCTAGGCCCCTAGGACGTGGATGGGTGTTCCACCGTCAGTTGGCATGAGATGGTGGAGTTCCTCTGCCCCTAGGTGAAGGTAAGCACCTAAGGCGTGGATTGAATCTCTGCCTCAGTTGCTTTGATAAGATGGTTGATCCCCTCCCCCTCCATGTGAGATCAGCTCCCTGATAGGTGAGGAGTTCCCGCCTTCCACCTCAGGTCGAGTTCGGCTCGACTAGAGGTGTTGAGTTGCCTTCCCCTCAGGTCGAGCTCGGCTCGACTAAGGGTGTTGAGTTTTTCTTCCACCTCAGGTCAAGTTCAATTCGACCTCAGGTGTTGAACTTTCTCCACCTCCAGCTGAGCTCGGCTCATAGGAGGGATGTTAAGTGGAGAAAGGTTTGCCTTCCACCTCAGGTCGAGCTCGGCTCGAGCTCGGCTCGACTAAGGATGTTGAGTTTTTCTTCCATCTCAGGTCAAGTTCAATTCGACCTAAGGTGTTGAACTTTCTCCACCTCCAGCTGAGCTCAGCGCATAGGAGGGATGTTAAGTGGAGAAAGGTTTGCCTTCCATCTCAGGTCGAGTTCGGCTCGACTAGAGGTGTTGAGTTTCCTTCCCCTCAGGTCGAGCTCGGCTCGACTGAGGGTGTTGAGTTTTTCTTCCACCTCAGGTCAAGTTCAATTCGACCTAAGGTGTTGAACTTTCTCCACCTCCAGCTGAGCTCGGCTCATAGGAGGGATTTTAAGTGGAGAAAGGTTTGCCTTCCACCTCAGGTCGAGCTCGGCTCGACTAAGGGTGTTGAGTTTTTCTTCCACCTCAGGTCAAGTTCAATTCGACCTAAGGTGTTGAACTTTCTCCACCTCCAGCTGAGCTCGGCTCATAAGAGGGATGTTAAGTGGAGAAAGGTTTGCCTTCCACCTCAGGTCGAGTTCGGCTCGACTAGAGGTGTTGAGTTTCCTTCCCCTCAGGTCGAGCTCGGCTCGACTAAGGGTGTTGAGTTTTTCTTCCACCTCAGGTCAAGTTCAATTTGACCTAAGGTGTTGAACTTTCTCCACCTCCAGCTGAGCCCGGCTCATATGAGGGATGTTAAGTGGAGAAAGGTTTGCCTTCCACCTCAGGTCGAGCTCGGCTCGACTAAGGGTGTTGAGTTTTTCTTCCACCTCAGGTCAAGTTCAATTCGACCTAAGGTGTTGAACTTTCTCCACCTCCAGCTGAGCTCGGCTCATAGGAGGGATGTTAAGTGGGGAAAGGTCCGCCTTCCGCCTCGAGTTAGGTTCAGTTGAAAAACTCGGCAGGAGTATCCCGTTGGCAGAGCCCTTCGAGGATTCCCCTAAGGTCCCACCTCCTCGTCAAATAGGTGGGTTGGACTTTCTTTCCGAGCTTAAGGCAAGCTCGAAAAGAGCGGGGATTGTGTACAACCCTCATATTTTTCGAGTCGGTGTGACCCGACGCAAGTGAGGGGGCTCAGTGGAACGACCCGTCAGAGGTCGTGAGCATCGAAAAGAGAAGACCCGGGGGGGAGGGGCAAACCTCCTTGGACGAGTGGACCTTGGGTCCACTCGCCCAAGGCCCCCGGGCGAGTGGACCCTTGGTCCACTCGCCCAAGGACCCGAGCGAGTGGACCACTGGTCCACTCGTCCGAGTGTGGAGCGAGTGGACCTTTGGGTCCACTCGCCCAGGGTGGGGGGCGAGTGGACCTAGGGTCCACTCGCCCGGGGGCGGGGAGACCTTGTGTCCACCCGCCCGGGTGGCTGGGCGAGTGGACCCATGGTCCACTCGCCCGGAAGGATGAGTGGACCGTAAGGTCCGCTCGCCCAGCTCGGGGGGTGGACCTTGGTCCATCCACCCGACCCCCGGCAAAGGGGGGGGGGGGGGGGGGGGGGGGTGGACGTCTCATCCTCCACTCGCCCCCCCTCTCGGTTCAGTCGTTCGGGTTCGTAATTGGGCTGCGGATAGCAGAATTTTGGCTATCCGCAACCCAATTTTTGGGAAGTCTATAAATAGACCCCCATGGGCACCTTGGGAAAGCGTGTGACTACCCCCCCTCCCTCGTGTGTGAGCAAGCACTATCCCTCCCCTCCCCTTGTCATCGAAGGTGGACGGTGAGGTGATCCTTAGTGCCCTCCAAGGTGCCCAGGCTCAGCTTTGGCTTGGGAGGGGAAGCTCTCGTTGAACTTCCGGGTATGTGGCGGGACCTCCACGCTGCAGCTTAAGGGGTCCGTTCGTGGACTTAGGTGTTCTTCAAGGGTGGGGTTCTTCCGCTCTCAGTAACTGGTCAAGGGTCTCGCTCAGGTCAAGTAAGGGTTAACTGCATCCCCCTTGCGAACGTCGAGACCAGTTCTCTGGTTTCAACACAAACCTTCTGAGGCATTGGACTGAGAGGAGGCCGGAGGGTCGGAGTCGGAGGGATTCCGTTGGTCGGATTGATAGGGGGAGGGCTTCCGTCGGTCGGATTGAGAGGAGGAGGGCCTTCGTCGGTCCGATTGATAGGGTGAGGGCTTCCGTCGGCCAGGGGGGAGGGATTTCGCTGGCTTGTGACTTGTCGCGAGTTGTCGGGAGGGGAGGGAGAATAGGGCATTATACTATTAAGTTAAAAAAAGGGGTATTAGCCATGGCTTTCTCCGTGGCTAATACTATTAAGTTAAAAAAAGGGTATTAGCCACGACGTTTTGCCGTGGCTAATACTATTAATTTTTTTTAAAAAAAAATTGAGTGTGGGCGGCCGCCCACACTCGCCCCAAGGTGGGTCCGCCCCTGTATATGAGTGACAGAAACGGTACCTCGACTGCGATAGGTTCGGGGCGGATATCAATTGTTTGATGCAACTTGAAATAAATACAATAGTAATTAATCAATTTTAATAAAGTTGATTAGTTTAATGGTAGCTCCTCAAAATACCGTTGATATATGACTAATGACAACCTTCCTCGAATTGACCGCTGACATGGCTAATGACAGTCTATTATAGTATGTATAGGAGCTTAACTACATTTTTTTGGCTTTTAATGGATTTTCATCTTTACTTTTAATTTTGGGATAATGTAATTACTTGAATGGACATTGTATTTTAATTTTTTTGAAATAAATTAAAATATATGTCAAATCATTAAAATATAAAAATGAGGACATAATTGACATTTTTGAATGTTTAACCAAATGCAACTTGTAAAGATATATATATATATATATATATGTATATGTATATATGTATATATATGTACATATATGTACGAGTGACAGGGCACGGGGGGCCCCCGTGCGGGTGCCGACATTCGGCAGGGGCGGCGACATTCGGCAAGGGCGGCGATATTCGGCGGGGGCGACATTCAGCAGGGGCGGCGATTTTCTGCGGGGGCGATTTATATTTATATCAATATATAAAACTTAATTTATTTTTGTTCAACAAAAACCATATAGTGTGATGGTTGCCATCTTTCATTGACATAGTAGAGACCATGGTTCAATTCTCACCATTGACAAATTTTGTGAGTTTAAAAAATGGGTCATATGACACTCAATTTTCAATAAATTTAGGGGTAAAATCGTAATTTCATGTTGTAGGGTACTCTACACCTTCATAGTTTTAGGTCACCGCCTAATAGGTTTAGGAGACCTATGAAAAAGTGGAGAGAGAGGGAGCGGTTTGATCCGACGGCTGATGAAATATCATGCCAGATTCAACGGCCGTACTCATTTCAACGGCTTTAAAGTTCATGCGTTTGATATTTCTTTATAGTACAATACTACACATACCTAAAGTTTACCTAAAAGCCACAAAAAATGGGTCTCACAGGTCACAAAAACACCCGATTCTTCTAGGGTTAGGGTGAAAATCACAAAAAGTGAGCCCCACTCGGCACAAAAACACCCGACTTTAGGGTTTTGCGCAAAAAAACCCTAAAATCGGGTGTTTTTGTGACCTGTGGGGCCCATTTTTTGTGGCTTTTATGTAGACTTTAGGTATGTATAGCATTCTTCTTCTTTATATATGGTAAAGATATATGTATATATATGTATATATGTATATATATATGTATATATATATCTATATTATATAAAGAAAAATATTTAGGTCCACAGTGAAACCAAATTAGAATTATAACTTGAATCCCAGCCGTCGCATCATGATGATCTTGGCTGCAAATAGCCAAAAGATTCTTTCTTTTGGCTGCAAATAGCAAAAAATCCCAAAGGAGATACTCCTTGCAGCCCCGATAGCCACCTCCCCTCCCGTTGCCCTTCCCCGTCGCCACCGGAACCACAGCTGGCCTGACCGGAGGTCACCCGCGAGGTCGCCGGCCCCCGGCGAACTCGGCGGGGTTGGTCCGGCAGCGCCCCGACATGGCCACTGCCGGCGGTGGCCATGCCGGGGCGCTGCCGGACCAACCCCGTCGAGTTCGCCGGGGGCCGGCGACCTCGCGGGTGACCTCCGGTCAGGCCAGCGGTGGTTCCGGCGGCGGCGGAGGCGGAGGGAATAGGCGGGCGGAGGACTTCGTTTAAAAAAAAATTTCCTGTACAAAAATTATTAAATATAATGTATATATATATTAAATATAATATATTAAATACATATATTAAATATATATAATACATATATATATATTATAAATTATATATAATATATATATATAAATTATTATAAATTATAATTATATAATATATATATTATACATAATCTTTAAAATATAGAAATTTAAAATATTTTAAGAATAAAATAAAGAATATTTAATTTTTTAAATTTTATTAACCGGGTGCGTGTTGGGTGCGGGCGAAGCCCGCCGGGTGTCGGACATGGTACTGTCGCGCAGGGCAGGGGGACCCCCGTGCTGCAAGGAGTACGGGGACCATGCCGGAGCGCTGCCGGACCAACCCCGCCGAGTTCGCCGGGGGCCGGCGACCTCGCGGGTGACCTCCGATCAGGCCAGCGGTGGTTCCGGCGGCGGCGGGGGCAGAGGGAATAGGCGGGCGGAGGACTTCGTTACAAAAATTATTAAATATAATGTATATATATTAAATATAATATATTAAATACATATATTAAATATATATAATACATATATATATTATAAATTATATATAATATATATATAAATTATTATAAATTATAATTATATAATATATATATTATACATAATCTTTAAAATATAGAAATTTAAAATATTTTAAAAATAAAATAAAGAATATTTAATTTTTTAAATTTTATTAACCGGGTGCGTGTTGGGTGCGGGCGAAGCCCGCCGGGTGTCGGACATGATACTGTCGCGCAGGGCAGGGGGGACCCCCGTGCACTGTCACTCGTGTGTATATATATATATATATACTAGCAGCTCCGCACGGGCTTCGCCCTTGCTCGCTGCTCCACGGCGGCCTTCGGTCGTGCTCGCTGCTCCTCCGCACGGGCTTCGCCCGTGCTCGCTGCTCCTCGACGGCCTTCGGCCACCACGAAGGTGGCCTGCGACCGCCCGACGGCGGCCTGCGGCCGCCCCCCGGCTGAGACCCTACTGCCAACCGTTGAGACCCAATCACGTCTCAGCGGTCCAGCCCCAACCGCTGAGACCCAACCGTTGGGTCTCAGCGGTCCAGTCCCAACCACTGAGACCTAACCGTTGGGTCTCAGCGGTCCAGTCCCAACCGCTGAGACCCAACCGTTGGGACGAAGTCCAGCCCCAACCGCTGAGACCCAACCGTTGGGTCACAGTGGTCCAGTCCCAACCGATGAGACCCAACCGTTGGGACGAAGCCCAGCCCCAACCGCTGAGACCCAACCGTTGGGTCTCAACGGTCCAGTCCCAATCGTTGGGACGAAGTCCAGCCCCAACCGCTGAGACCCAACCGCTGACACGCGGATGGGGCTGGACTTCGTCTCAGCGGTTTCAAGATGACGACGTCTCAACCCAACCGCTAAGACGAAGTCCAGCCCCAACCGGTGGGACCCAACCGCGTCTCAGCGGTTGGATTGACAGGCTGGGGTGCGGATAGGCTTCGTCGGTTGGACTGGCAGGCTGGGGTGCGGATAGGCTTCGTTTCAGCCGGCTGGGCCCAGATCATATACATATGAGTACTCAAAATGACCGCAAAAAAATTTTAATTACTATTTTATAAAAAAAATTCAAAAATATATATATATTTTAACCAAAAATCATTTTAATGTAGATTTTAGTAGGTAATCATGACCTATCATAGTAGGTTTATGAGGTCTACTAAAAACTTTTTGATTTTCTGAATTTGTATTATTATTTTTATTATTGGGATATAGTGTTATTACACAAATACCCTTATATTTTATAAATTTCCCTTTTCTTTATCCTATACGTTAAGTCATTGGAGTAAAAGAATGAGGTTATATTTGGGCAATTTTGAATGTTGCACCAAAGGCAACTTTTTGCATTTAGTAGTTAAAGATATATATATGTATGTGTATATATGTTGCGGATCGCTTAGGGCTCTTGGTAGACCAGTTTACTTGAATCACCTTAGCTCGGGAGCGAACCAAGCGCGCAAACAGTCAATTTGAGATTCGTTGATTACACTGGTACTTTTAGCGTGGAAAATCCGGAAAGGGTAAAAAACCACGTGGCCGGAGCTGTGCTGACCAAACTTCCACTATCTTCTGGGGGGTTACAATTAGAGACTTAGAAGTCGAGCGCGACAGGCCACTGCTCGTTACAATAATAGAGAGAAAGAGATAGAGAGAGAGAGAGAAAATTCCGAAGGTGACATACCACCTCCAGAAAAACTAAGTCCTTTCTCCTTCTGAGAAAGGTGGAGAACAAAAGTGAGAACTCCCTGGAGAACAAAAGTGAGCGCACTGAGTCGCCTTTCGGGAAGAAGGAAATCTTCAAGTCCACGAAGGAGATCTTCAAGAGCCGAAAGAGAATTCCGCAAAAGTCTGCAAGGAGCTCTCCCGGGTGCAGAAGGCAAGGTCCTTTCAAATGAAGCCATGAGGCTCCTTTTATAGCTTTGGCCAGGGGTTGTCCGGTAATTTCGCCGTTGTAACTTCCATAAATTCCTGGCGGACAAATCTTATTTTCTGGTTCGGGGCACACGGATCGTCATTTTTCGTAAATGACCATCTTGCCCTTCGGGCAGTTCAGACAGTTTTGTTGGAGGCGAAAAAGGCGACAGGTTGTTCCTGAAATCTGAGAAACTCTTTTTAGTGGAGTTTTCTCTAGACGCACCCCAAGGCCTTTATGGGTGTATAACATAAGCCCCCCAAACCTTCGGAGTCCGAATTTCGGCACGGAGGAGTTCAGAGGTTTCGATTTTTCTGCGGCGGCTTTGATCATTGCTCTCTTTGTGGTGCCTTAGACAAGAATTGCTGTCGAAGGGTGAGTGTGTGGTTGCTTTTACTGGTTGAGCTTGCTTCAGATAACAGGTTCTTGCTGCCTTTTGGTCTCCTCTTACGACTCCTATGCCTGCGACAGTTGGGAACTTCATAGCCAGATGCGGAATGGAAGGGATTGCTCCAAAGATTGACTGGAGCGGTCTCCCGAAGATGGCATTGTAGGCGGAGGTGGATTCTACCACCATGAACTGGATGCTGTACGTCGACTGTCTTAGAAACTCGCCCAATGTGACTGGGAGAGTAATCATGCCTTGAACTGGGACATGTCTGTTGTCGAAGCCGTAGACGGGCCCGGCTGCAGGGCTGAGCTGATCTTTCGTGAGTTTCATACTTTGCAAAGTGGAAAGGAACAGAACATCAACTGAGCTTCCGTTATCGACCAGTATTCTCATCACTTTGAAGCAAGGGTCCCCAATCCCTGCGCTAATCACGAGTGGATCCTGGTGCGGAAGCCGCAACCCTTGCAAGTCTTCTTCTCCGAAAGCAATCGTAACATCCTGCTTGAGTTTTTTGTCTTCGTGGTCTCTTACGGGCTGGGCAATCGAGAGGATTTGCGACGCTAAGATGGGAGGTCCGGCGATCGTTTCGATTTCTCCCATCATCGGCCTTCCTCCACCTGCGCCTCGGGGGGCGGGAGGCTGCTCCCTCGCCTCCCTAGGTTGCTGGGGCTGATCGGGGATCTGGCCTTGCAAGAATCTTCCCAGGAGTCCTTGGCGGATGAGGCGCTCGATCTCGTCTTTAAGTCTAGTGCATTCTTCAGTGGTATGCCCGGTTCCTCGATGGAACTCGCAGTACTTGGACTGGTCGCCCCTCGGATTTGGTGGTAGCACCCGGGGCTTATGGAACTCTGGTTGTTCTGAATGGCGTAAAGTCCATTCGTTCTAGTAGTGTTCAACAGGGTGTACGTCCTGGGCGACTGTGGTCCCAGGTCCCTTCGGGGATCACGACGACGTTCGTCACCGCGGCGCTCCTCGCCGCGTCGTTCTTCTCGTCCGCGAGGGGCTTGATCTGACCCCCTCTTCCTTCCTTGGCTTCCTTCGAACTGCTGACGGTGTGCTTCGATGGCCTCGTCAGCAGCTATATATCTGAGCTTCAACTCGGTGAACGAGATCGGGATAACTTGGTACGGTTTCTCTCATGAGAGCTGGGTAGAAGCCACTTGGGCGGAGTCCTCCAAGGAAAACTCCCCGCAGGAGCTCAGGGTCAACTCCTGGAATCTGCCGAGCCTCCGTAGTGAAGCGTCGGAAAAAATCTTTGAGTGTCTCTCCGTCGTTTTGGCGGATCCCTGAGAGATGGGAAGGATCTCAGACAATTCTGCGGTTGGCGATAAATTGGTCCACGAATTGCTGCGTCATTTCTGTGAAGTTGTTGATGGCCCCATTCCGCAGGGAGTGGAACCAAGTGCGCGCTTGTCCCTTCAAGGTTGTCAGGAACACCTGACAGGAGCTGATCAAGGGCGCTGTAAATCCTCATGACGGTGGTGAAGTGATTGACATGCTCTAATGGATCGTCCGTCCCGTCGAATGTCTCGATGTTGGGAAGCTTGAAATCATTTGGAATTGGATGGGCCAAGACTTGAGGCGACAATGGGGAGCCGTGGTGTGCGGGACGGCGGGCGAGGGTTGCGCGTCGTCCTGCTTGGGCGTACTCCTTTTCTATCATGTCGCGTATTTCTTCTCGCGTAGTTCTTTCTATTGCTCGATCAGGGGCAGCTCTTCTCGGGTGATGGTGACGGCGGTCAGCTTCTGGGCCCCCAGCTGGCGGGGCGGAGCTTGCTGCGTTAGAGAATCCTTCTGAACCTCTTCATTCGGGGCATGATTTGGAACCGGGGGCGGCAGTGCGTTCAGTGCTGGCGGTTGAACTGGAACTTGGGGAGCCCCGAGATTCCTTACGAGAGCCAACATCTCGGCTTGTTGCTCTTCAATCTGTCGCATGCGCCCTTCCAGTCCTGCTGGGGGCGCAGGAACCGCCCCTTCCGCGGGAGGCGCATTGATAAGCGAGTGGGAGGGAGTTGGGTCGGCGCGCCCTTCCGGCATTGATCCTTCAGTAGTGCGAGCACTCTTTCTTGCCATTGCAGTTGGCCTTCAAAGAGTTTTGGGAATGTTCACACAGACGGCGCCAAACTGTTGCGGATCGCTTAGGGCTCTTGGTAGACCGGTTTACTTGAACCAACTTAGCTCGGGAGCGAACCAAGCGCGCAAACAGTCAATTTGAGATTCGTTGATTACACTGGGACTTTTTAGCGTGGAAAACCCGAAAAGGGTAAAAAACCACGTGGCCGGAGCTGTGCCGACCAAACTTCCACTATCTTCTGGGGGGTTACAATTAGAGACTTAGAAGTCGAGCGCGACAGGCCACTGCTCGTTACAATAATAGAGAGAAAGAGATAGAGAGAGAGAGAAAATTCCGAAGGTGACATACCACCTCCAGAAAAACTAAGTCCTTTCTCCTTCTGAGAAAGGTGGAGAACAAAAGTGAGAACTCCCTGGAGAACAAAAGTGAGCGCACTGAGTCGCCTTTCGGGAAGAAGGAAATCTTCAAGTCCACGAAGGAGATCTTCAAGAGCCGAAGGAGAATTCCGCAAAAGTCTGCAAGGAGCTCTCCCGGCAGAAGGCAAGGTCCTTTCAAATGAAGCCATGAGGCTCCTTTTATAGCTTTGGCCAGGGGTAGTCCGGTAATTTCGCCGTTGTAACTTCCATAAATACCTGGCGGACAAATCTTATTTTCTGGTTCGGGGCACACGGATCGTCATTTTTCGTAAATGACCATCTTGCCCTTCGGGCAGTTCAAACAGTTTTGTTGGAGGCGAAAAAGGCGACAGGTTGTTCCTGAAATCTGAGAAACTCTTTTTAGTGGAGTTTTCTCTAGACGCACCCCAAGGCCTTTATGGGTGTATAACATAAGCCCCCCAAACCTTCGGAGTCCGAATTTCGGCACGGAGGAGTTCAGAGGTTTCGATTTTTCTGCGGCGGCTTTGATCATTGCTCTCTTTGTGGTGCCTTAGACAAGAATTGCTGTCGAAGGGTGAGTGTGTGGTTGCTTTTACTGGTTGAGCTTGCTTCAGATAGCAGGTTCTTGCTGCCTTTTGGTCTCCTCTTACGACTCCTATGCCTGCGACAGTTGGGAACTTCATAGCCAGATGCGGAATGGAAGGGATTGCTCCAAAGATTGACTGGAGCGGTCTCCCGAAGATGGCATTGTAGGCGGAGGTGGATTCTACCACCATGAACTGGATGCTGTACGTCGACTGTCTTAGAAACTCGCCCAATGTGACTGGGAGAGTAATCATGCCTTGAACTGGGACATGTCTGTTGTCGAAGCCGTAGACGGGCCCGGCTGCAGGGCTGAGCTGATCTTTCGTGAGTTTCATACTTTGCAAAGTGGAAAGGAACAGAACATCAACTGAGCTTCCGTTATCGACCAGTATTCTCATCACTTTGAAGCAAGGGTCCCCAATCCCTGCGCTAATCACGAGTGGATCCTGGTGCGGAAGCCGCAACCCTTGCAAGTCTTCTTCTCCGAAAGCAATCGTAACATCCTGCTTGAGTTTTTTGTCTTCGTGGCCTCTTACGGGCTGGGCAATCGAGAGGATTTGCGACGCTAAGATGGGAGGTCCGGCGATCGTTTCGATTTCTCCCACCATCGGCCTTCCTCCACCTGCGCCTCGGGGGGCGGGAGGCTGCTCCCTCGCCTCCCTAGGTTGCTGGGGCTGATCGGGGATCTGGCCTTGCAAGAATCTTCCCAGGAGTTCTTGGCGGATGAGGCGCTCGATCTCGTCTTTAAGTCTAGTGCATTCTTCAGTGGTATGCCCGGTTCCTCGATGGAACTCGCAGTACTTGGACTGGTCTCCCCTCGGATTTGGTGGTAGCACCCGGGGCTTACGGAACTCTGGTTGTTCTGAATGGCGTAAAGTCCATTCGTTCTAGTAGTGTTCAACAGGGTGTACGTCCTGGGCGGCTGTGGTCCCAGGTCCCTTCGGGGATCACGACGACGTTCGTCACCGCGGCGCTCCTCGCCGCGTCGTTCTTCTCGTCCGCGAGGGGCTTGATCTGACCCCCTCTTCCTTCCTTGGCTTCCTTCGAACTGCTGACGGTGTGCTTCGATGGCCTCGTCAGCAGCTATATATCTGAGCTTCAACTCGGTGAACGAGATCGGGATAACTTGGTACGATTTCTCTCATGAGAGCTGGGTAGAAGCCACTTGGGCGGAGTCCTCCAAGGAAAACTCCCCGCAGGAGCTCAGGGTCAACTCCTGGGATCTGTCGAGCCTCCGTAGTGAAGCGTCGGAAAAAATCTTTGAGTGTCTCTCCGTCGTTTTGGCGGATCCCTGAGAGATGGGAGGGATCTCAGACAATTCTGCGGTTGGCGATAAATTGGTCCACGAATTGCTGCGTCATTTCTGTGAAGTTGTTGATGACCCCATTCCGCAGGGAGTGGAACCAAGTGCGCGCTTGTCCCTTCAAGGTTGTCGGGAACACCTGACAGGAGCTGATCAGGGGCGCTGTAAATCCTCATGATGGTGGTGAAGTGATTGACATGCTCCAATGGATCGTCCGTCCCGTCGAATGTCTCGATGTTGGGAAGCTTGAAATCATTTGGAATTGGATGGGCCAAGACTTGAGGCGACAATGGGGAGCCGTGGTGTGCGGGACGGCGGGCGAGGGTTGCGCGTCGTCCTGCTTGGGCGTACTCCTTTTCTATCATGTCGCGTATTTCTTCTCGCGTAGTTCTTTCTATTGCTCGATCAGGGGCAGCTCTTCTCGGGTGATGGTGATGGCGGTCAGCTTCTGGGCCCCCAGCTGGCGGGGCGGAGCTTGCTGCGTTGGAGAATCCTTCTGAAGCTTCGTCATCTCGAACGACCTCTTCATTCGGGGCATGATTTGGAACCGGGGGCGGCAGTGCGTTCAGTGCTGGCGGTTGAACTGGAACTTGGGGAGCCCCGAGATTCCTTACGAGAGCCAACATCTCGGCTTGTTGCTCTTCAATCTGTCGCATGCGCCCTTCCAGTCCTGCTGGGGGCGCAGGAACCGCCCCTTCCGCGGGAGGCGCATTGATAAGCGAGTGGGAGGGAGTTGGGTCGGCGCGCCCTTCCGGCATTGATCCTTCAGTAGTGCGAGCACTCTTTCTTGCCATTGCAGTTGGCCTTCAAAGAGTTTTGGGAATGTTCCCACAGACGGCGCCAAACTGTTGCGGATCGCTTAGGGCTCTTGGTAGACCGGTTTACTTGAACCAACTTAGCTCGGGAGCGAACCAAGCGCGCAAACAGTCAATTTGAGATTCGTTGATTACACTGGGACTTTTTAGCGTGGAAAACCCGAAAAGGGTAAAAAACCACGTGGCCGGAGCTGTGCCGACCAAACTTCCACTATCTTCTGGGGGGTTACAATTAGAGACTTAGAAGTCGAGCGCGACAGGCCACTGCTCGTTACAATAATAGAGAGAAAGAGATAGAGAGAGAGAGAAAATTCCGAAGGTGACATACCACCTCCAGAAAAACTAAGTCCTTTCTCCTTCTGAGAAAGGTGGAGAACAAAAGTGAGAACTCCCTGGAGAACAAAAGTGAGCGCACTGAGTCGCCTTTCGGGAAGAAGGAAATCTTCAAGTCCACGAAGGAGATCTTCAAGAGCCGAAGGAGAATTCCGCAAAAGTCTGCAAGGAGCTCTCCCGGGTGCAGAAGGCAAGGTCCTTTCAAATGAAGCCATGAGGCTCCTTTTATAGCTTTGGCCAGGGGTAGTCCGGTAATTTCGCCGTTGTAACTTCCATAAATACCTGGCGGACAAATCTTATTTTCTGGTTCGGGGCACACGGATCGTCATTTTTCGTAAATGACCATCTTGCCCTTCGGGCAGTTCAGACAGTTTTGTTGGAGGCGAAAAAGGCGACAGGTTGTTCCTGAAATCTGAGAAACTCTTTTTAGTGGAGTTTTCTCTAGACGCACCCCAAGGCCTTTATGGGTGTATAACATAAGCCCCCCAAACCTTCGGAGTCCGAATTTCGGCACGGAGGAGTTCAGAGGTTTCGATTTTTCTGCGGCGGCTTTGATCATTGCTCTCTTTGTGGTGCCTTAGATAAGAATTGCTGTCGAAGGGTGAGTGTGTGGTTGCTTTTACTGGTTGAGCTTGCTTCAGATAGCAGGTTCTTGCTGCCTTTTGGTCTCCTCTTACGACTCCTATGCCTGCGACAGTTGGGAACTTCATAGCCAGATGCGGAATGGAAGGGATTGCTCCAAAGATTGACTGGAGCGGTCTCCCGAAGATGGCATTGTAGGCGGAGGTGGATTCTACCACCATGAACTGGATGCTGTACGTCGACTGTCTTAGAAACTCGCCCAATGTGACTGGGAGAGTAATCATGCCTTGAACTGGGACATGTCTGTTGTCGAAGCCGTAGACGGGCCCGGCTGCAGGGCTGAGCTGATCTTTCGTGAGTTTCATACTTTGCAAAGTGGAAAGGAACAGAACATCAACTGAGCTTCCGTTATCGACCAGTATTCTCATCACTTTGAAGCAAGGGTCCCCAATCCCTGCGCTAATCACGAGTGGATCCTGGTGCGGATGCCGCAACCCTTGCAAGTCTTCTTCTCCGAAAGCAATCGTAACATCCTGCTTGAGTTTTTTGTCTTCGTGGTCTCTTACGGGCTGGGCAATCGAGAGGATTTGCGACGCTAAGATGGGAGGTCCGGCGATCGTTTCGATTTCTCCCACCATCGGCCTTCCTCCACCTGCGCCTCGGGGGGCGGGAGGCTGCTCCCTCGCCTCCCTAGGTTGCTGGGGCTGATCGGGGATCTGGCCTTGCAAGAATCTTCCCAGGAGTCCTTGGCGGATGAGGCGCTCGATCTCGTCTTTAAGTCTAGTGCATTCTTCAGTGGTATGCCCGGTTCCTCGATGGAACTCGCAGTACTTGGACTGGTCTCCCCTCGGATTTGGTGGTAGCACCCGGGGCTTACGGAACTCTGGTTGTTCTGAATGGCGTAAAGTCCATTCGTTCTAGTAGTGTTCAACAGGGTGTACGTCCTGGGCGGCTGTGGTCCCAGGTCCCTTCGGGGATCACGACGACGTTCGTCACCGCGGCGCTCCTCGCCGCGTCGTTCTTCTCGTCCGCGAGGGGCTTGATCTGACCCCCTCTTCCTTCCTTGGCTTCCTTCGAACTGCTGACGGTGTGCTTCGATGGCCTCGTCAGCAGCTATATATCTGAGCTTCAACTCGGTGAACGAGATCGGGATAACTTGGTACGGTTTCTCTCATGAGAGCTGGGTAGAAGCCACTTGGGCGGAGTCCTCCAAGGAAAACTCCCCGCAGGAGCTCAGGGTCAACTCCTGGGATCTGTCGAGCCTCCGTAGTGAAGCGTCGGAAAAAATCTTTGAGTGTCTCTCCGTCGTTTTGGCGGATCCCTGAGAGATGGGAGGGATCTCAGACAATTCTGCGGTTGGCGATAAATTGGTCCACGAATTGCTGCGTCATTTCTGTGAAGTTGTTGATGACCCCATTCCGCAGGGAGTGGAACCAAGTGCGCGCTTGTCCCTTCAAGGTTGTCGGGAACACCTGACAGGAGCTGATCAGGGGCGCTGTAAATCCTCATGATGGTGGTGAAGTGATTGACATGCTCCAATGGATCGTCCGTCCCGTCGAATGTCTCGATGTTGGGAAGCTTGAAATCATTTGG
This sequence comes from Dactylorhiza incarnata, assembly GCA_033032865.1. Taxonomy (NCBI): domain Eukaryota; kingdom Viridiplantae; phylum Streptophyta; class Magnoliopsida; order Asparagales; family Orchidaceae; genus Dactylorhiza; species Dactylorhiza incarnata. Next base: position 858,517 of record JAWHQI010000268.1, on the reverse strand, counting down.
AATTGGATGGGCCAAGACTTGATGCGACAATGGGGAGTCGTGGTGTGCGGGACGGCGGGCGAGGGTTGCGCGTCGTCCTGCTTGGGCGTACTCCTTTTCTATCATGTCGCGTATTTCTTCTCGCGTAGTTCTTTCTATTGCTCGATCAGGGGCAGCTCTTCTCGGGTGATGGTGACGACGGTCAGCTTCTGGGCCCCCAGCTGGCGGGGCGGAGCTTGCTGCGTTGGAGAATCCTTCTGAAGCTTCGTCATCTCGAACGACCTCTTCGTTCGGGGCATGATTTGGAACCGGGGGCGGCAGTGCGTTCAGTGCTGGCGGTTGAACTGGAACTTGGGGAGCCCCGAGATTCCTTACGAGAGCCAACATCTCGGCTTGTTGCTCTTCAATCTGTCGCATGCGCCCTTCCAGTCCTGCTGGGGGCGCAGGCACAGCCCCTTCCGCGGGAGGCGCATTGATAAGCGAGTGGGAGGGAGTTGGGTCGGCGCGCCCTTCCGGCATTGATCCTTCAGTAGTGCGAGCACTCTTTCTTGCCATTGCAGTTGGCCTTCAAAGAGTTTTGGGAATGTTCCCACAGACGGCGCCAAACTGTTGCGGATCGCTTAGGGCTCTTGGTAGACCGGTTTACTTGAACCAACTTAGCTCGGGAGCGAACCAAGCGCGCAAACAGTCAATTTGAGATTCGTTGATTACACTGGGACTTTTTAGCGTGGAAAACCCGGAAAGGGTAAAAAACCACGTGGCCGGAGCTGTGCCGACCAAACTTCCACTATCTTCTGGGGGGTTACAATTAGAGACTTAGAAGTCGAGCGCGACAGGCCACTGCTCGTTACAATAATAGAGAGAAAGAGAGAGAGAGAAAATTCTGAAGGTGATAGACCACCTCCAGAAAAACTAAGTCCTTTCTCCTTCTGAGAAAGGTGGAGAACAAAAGTGAAAACTCCCTGGAGAACAAAAGTGAGCGCGCTGAGTCGCCTTTCGGGAAGAAGGAAATCTTCAAGTCCACGAAGGAGATCTTCAAGCGCCGAAGGAGAATTCCGCAAAAGTCTGCAAGGAGCTCTCTCGGGTGCAGAAGGCAAGGTCCTTTCAAATGAAGCCCTGGGGCTCCTTTTATAGCTTTGGCCGGGGGTAGTCCGGTAATTTCGCCGTTGTAACTTCCATAAATATCTGGCGGACGAATCATATTTTCTGGTTCGGGGCACACAGATCGCCATTTTTCATAAATGACCATCTTGCCCTTCGGGCAGTTCTGGCAGTTTGGGCAGTTTTGTTGGAGGCGAAAAAGGTGACAGGTTGTTCCTGAAATCTGAGAAACTCTCTTTTGTGGAGTTTTCTCTAGACGCACCCCAAGTCCTTTATGAGTGTATAACAATATATATATATATATGTATATGTATATATATATGTGTATATATATATGTATGTGTATATATATATATGTATGTGTATATATATATATGTATATATATGTATATATATACATACATACATATATCTATACTATATTAAAAAGAAATAGTATGGTCTGCCAATATCTTGAAATAAAAATTCATTCAGAAAATCTTGAACGTCCATTACGGTTTGATAATTTAGGATCGTCCGATTCAAATGAAAATTCTATACAAACTCCTTGAACCCAAATACCTCCCCGACATCCCTCTGCCAGTCTGCCCTAACCGCAACACACGCACGACGGCCCCCTCCTCCATCCCCTCCTCCGCTCCTGCCCATGCATTCGCCCGCTCCTGCTCACGCATCCGCCCGCTACTGCTCACGCATCCTCCCGCCGTCGATCGAAGACATCAACGCTCCGCCCTCCGCCGAAGTCATCAACGCTCCCTGCCTCCCCGACAACAAACCCCGACCGTCGAAGTCATCAACGCTCCCACGATCGACGACTCCCTCCTCCCTCCCCTCTACAACTCCTGCTCACGCATCCTCCCTCGACAGCTCACGCATCCTCCCGCCGTCGAAGACATCAACGCTCTGCCCTCTGCCGCCGAAGTCATCAACGCTCCCTGCCTCCCCGACAACCAACCCCGACCGCCGAACTCATCAACGCTCCCGCGATATTCCTGTATGCTTCTTTTTCAACACCTCGAAGAGATCCACCTCGCCCTAAGCACTGCTTCCAACAGCGACCAAAGAGACGCATTGATCTGCGACAGCTTCTCCTTCAGGCAAACAAAAAACATTCCGATTCATCTATTCCATTCACACTTACACAAAATTTTTACTGCATTTGCTTCTTCCCCTCTCTTCTTCATACAGGGACAACCACTCAACCTTCCGGAAATCGGGACTACTTTGCCCTCAGACTCCTCCTTCAGGTACATCTACTATCTTCTCTTACATTTCTGCTCTTGGCAGGCGTGGTGGTGTTGTCCGATTAGTTAGTTTTTCTGCTCTTACATTTCTCCGATTTGGTTGGAGTTGTTGTCCGTTCAGTTGGTTTTTCTATGAGATCAGTTAGGGTCCGTTCGGATCGCAGGTTTTGGTTTTGAAGAATTGGAATTCAGTAAAACCAAAAACCAACAGGTTTTGGTTTTCCTGAATTCCAATTATGTTGTTCGGCTGCAGGAAGGTTTTGAGCTGCAGAAATTGGAATTGGACAATTCTGTTGTTCGGATACAGGATGGAATTCATCCACAGGAATTGAATGAAACTTAAAAACTATTTAAAAATATAAAGACTGCAGGCTTAACAACAACACAAATTTTAAAACAGTCCGTTAAACTGTATCCTAATGCCCTCATAAGTCATAGAATTGCACAAGATTGAGCTTTTAATAGGAATCACCAGCATTGTTTGTCTTCATTAGATGTTCACGCTCCATATAATTTACCCACAATAATGTAGAAAAACTCCACTAATAATGTAGAAATCAACAACAAATTCGTACAGAACCAGCATTTTCTGGCACCAACAAACACACAACAACATCACATAGCAAAACAACACTCGAATGAAAAAAAAACTCCAGAAAAAATGCCCAAAGAACATCAAATTTACGCGATCGAGACGTTGGACCTTGAGGAGGGAGGATGTAGACGGGCACCGACGAGAGAAGAATCGCCAAGGCCAGCAGGCCAGGACGAAGAGCAGGAGGAGGATGAAGAACATAAGAAGGAAAATCCCGGCGAGGCTCGCGGCCATGGAGAAAGAGACCATCGTCTGCTGCACGCCTCGAGGCTCCGGCGCCGGCAGAAGGGGAGGAGGGCCGAGAGCTCCGCTTTGAAATGGTCTCTTCCGTCAAAACCTAGCACTGGGGACAAAAATTGGGCAAAGGCTAAAGTAGAAAACCATGGTTTTGCTCATTTCCATTTCCATGCGCAATTCCTGCGAACCGAACGGCGGAAAAGAATTATTTATCGCCAAAACCATTTCCACGGTTCCAAAACCGGTGAACCGAACGCACCCTTAGAGTTTGTTTGGTTAGGCATTTAGGGCTAGGCGTTTGGAGTAAACGCCGACCTAAGGCGGAAAAACAAATGAACCTCCGTCCCCGTTTGCTGCGTCTGGTCCCGCCGCAATGAGGAAAAACCGCCAAGCTGCCGCGTTTCGATCCCCGCCTCCATCCCTCCGGTTCCAGGCCCGTGTCTGCTCCCGCCGTCTGCTCCCGCCACCGCCGCGCTTAGTCCGATCAGTTAGTTGTTATGAAATATTTGAAAATATTTGATTTTTTTATCATTAATGATTATATTTAGATCTCCTATGTTGTTTTTTAGTTGTTAGAATTGTCACATTTCCCAATCTAATTTGCAGTAATGTTTAAGAAAATTTGTTAGAAGATGCTACCACTTGATTAGAATTTGTCTCTGATTAAGGTGGTTATACACATAATTTTGATGCAGTAATGCAAGGTATTTAGAGTTCATCATCTGAGGCTGACGCCGCCCGCACTTGAGGAGCTTCTTCCTGCATTGGTAATTACGACGCTTTGTTCATTTCTAGATTTCAGAATTGTTGAGCTAGGATTTATTACTGCTACAATTATGATACCATTTGAATCATTATTATTTTTAGTTTCAGTTTCTGTATAGTTTTAGTTTTAGTTTTGGTTTCAATTTTGTTTCAAATCTAATTTTAGTTTTCCTACATTTTATGTTGCCAATATTACCTATTAGAGCTTTGTTCTTTTCTTAAGTTTTCCTATCTCCTTCAACTAATTTGGAAGCCATTTGAGTTTCTTTTTGTACTATGCTTCACTTTCTCTTTGCATTTCGAGGTATGAATGGTAGAATAAAGAGAATTGTCAACAACGGTTTTACTTTCCATTTCGAGGTATGATTGCTTAATTCTTTCTCTTGGGAAATCCATCATTTCTTAGTTATCTATACTGTTAGAACAAAATTGTCAACAACTGTTTGACAAACCATTCCAGATTAGACAACATTTTGCTCCAGGTTCGCCATGTCATTCCATTTTGAGGCCTGATTTATTACTTGCTCTTGAGAAATCACATGGCATTCGACATTTTGAATATCGCCATGACATTCAATAATTAACATTCTAATTAATGATTATTATAATATTAACTTAAGCTTTATATGTTCAATTTATTGTCTCAACTCTGTTCAACCAATATAAGTTATGGTTGATTTAGGATCGATATCTATGATTTTATTTGGATCATTAGTTGGTGATTTCATTCTGTTATAGTTCATGTGATGTGTCTCTTACTTTTGATAATTTTCTTGGCTCCATAAAATTGAAAACCTTTTGATAATTTGCATTGATTAAGGGAAGAAGCTGTATTTACAACACCCCTAATTTTGTTGACAATGGATTTTTTAAATAAAATATTGCAGCTACAACATTTGCATGCTTTCATCGTCTATTTTAAACAACTTAAGCATGTCAACGACAAACCAACACAATGTGCTCAACGCAAAGGAATATCAAGATCATCAACTACAACCCGTTAACCAACAAGAACCTACGTCGACAAATGGAAATATCATCACAACTGAAAGCAACTTAACAACCGAAACAACCCGCCGAAGACGAAGGCCTCCTACATACACATCAACTCTAGAGCGTCGTGAGGCATCTAATGACAGAAGAAGGGGACTCCGTAGATTTTGGCAAAGCATTGATGCCTACACGTCCGGTGACATACAATGTAACCTAATAATACATTATTCAACCAAAACAACCCAATTAACATAATGTTCACTTCTCTTAGACACACTTCATAGTTCAGTCGAACAAAGATAGACTGCAGGACGAATGTCACCCCTACGATGAATGTCGCCCCCACGACGAATGTCGCCCCCACGATGAATGTCGCCCCCACGACGAATGTCGCCCCCACGACGAATGTCGCCCCCACGACGAATGTCGCCCCCTCGACGAATGTCGCCCCCACGACGAATGTCGCCCCTCACGACGAATGTCTCCCCCACGACAAATGTCTCCCCCACGACAAATGTCGCCCCCACGACAAATGTCGCCCCCACGACAAATGTCGCCTTGGACCGGGCCGGAGGCCCGTGCCTGTCACTCGTATATACATACATATTTATACATACATATATATATATATGTATGTATATATATGTATGCATGTATGTATATATATGTATATATGTGTATATATATGTATATATATGGGTACATATATATATATATATATATATATATATATATATATATACATACATACATGACATTTCATCAGCCGTCGGATCAAACCGCTCTCTCTCTCTCTCCACTTTTTCATAGGTCTCCTAAATCTACTAGGGGGTAATCTAAACTATGAAGTGTAGAGTACCCTACAACATGAAATTACGATTTTACCCCTAAATTTAAAGAAAAAAGAGTGTCATATGACCCGTTTTTTAATCTCATAAAAATTGTCAATGGTGAGATTTGAACCCAGGTTTCCACTATGTCAAACAAAGATGACAACCATCATATCATGTGGATTTTGTTGAATAAAATTGAATTAAGTTTTATATATACGTATATAAATATAGATCGCCCCCGCCGAAAGTCACCACCTCTGCCGAATGTCGCTGCCCTTGCCGAATGTCGCCCCCGCCGAATGTCGCCGCCCCTTCCGAATGTCGCCCACGTCGAATATCGTCGCCCTTACCGAATGTCGCCGCCCGCACGGGGGTCCTCCGTGCTCTGTCACTCGTATATATATATATGTATATCAGTATATATATATCTATATATATATATATATATATATATATATATATATATGTGTATATATTAGCCCGGGGTAGCCCGGTCATGACACAATAAGTTTGAGCGATAGGCGGAGCGCAACGCTCGGGGTAGCGAGCGGCGTCACACTGGGGCAATATTGTGATCTGGGTACTATCATGCGGGGCACGGGGTTGTGCACCGTCACTCATAAAGTAATAAATAAAGGAGGACTTCTTAAACGCACGAGTTGTATTCAAAAGAACATTGAAAAATATTTTTTTGAAAAATTAATTATCGACCGGCCAACCACAATTCTCTTAGGGTCCGTTCGTTTGGACGGAATTGGCTTTCTGGAATTGACATTGGAGATTAGAAATTCAATTCTAGTGTTCGGCGCAACGAAATTTAAGCGGATATTGTCTTTCATATGAAAACCCATGGCTTTTACTATGAACTAAAAAATCAAATAGCAATTCTTACCTCCGCCCATAGGTTTTCCGCATAATCAAATGTTTACGTTAGTTTTTCGACCTACGCGTGGGTTTTTCGTCCGAGTGTGCGTTTTCCTGCGGGGTGTGTTATTCAGTCGGGCACGAGTTTTTCGGTCGGGCGCGTGCTTTTCGACCGGACGTTCATTTTTCTCCCAGGCGGGCGTTTTTCACCGGGGCGCATATTTTCGCCCTGGCGCGATTTTTTCGCCTGGGAGCGATTTTTTCGCCCGAGCGCGTTTATTTCGCCCGGGCGCGTTTATTTCGCCCGAGCGCGTTTTATTTCTCCCGGGCGCGTTTATTTTGGTCGGGCCCGATTTTTTCGCCAGTGAGGGATTTTTTCGCCCGGGGAGCGATTTTTTCGTCCGGGCGCGTTAATTTCACCCGGGCGCATATTTTCGCCCGGGCGCGATTTTTTCGCCCGGGCGCGACTTTTTCGCCCTTGCGCGTTTATTTCGCCCGGGCGCATTTTATTTCGGCTGGGCACGATTTTTTCGCCCGGGCACGATTTTTTCGCCCAGGCGCATTTATTTCGGCTGGGCTCAATTTTTTCGCCGGCCGCGATTTTTTCGCCCTGGCGCGATATTTTAGCCCGGGTGCCCGTTTTTTTGCCCGGGCGCGCGCTTTTTGCCCGGGCGTGCGCTTTTCGCCCGAGCGCGCGCTTTTAAAAATTTGAATTTTAAAAATTTCAATTCCAGAAAGCCAATTCCATTGTGCAGCCGAACAACTTACAGATTTCAATTCCAATTCTGTTCACTGAATTCCATCCTGCAACCGAACAGCAGAATTGGTTTTATGCACAAAACCAATTCCTGCAGATATTGGTTTTCTGGCCAAAACCGATTCCAGAAAGCCATTACCTGCACGCCAAACGGACTCTTAAACTATTAAATTGTATGTGCATTTGCTTGCATATTCAGGTGTTATATACAATGAACATGTTATTGATAGTTACTTATGATTTTGGCCCCCAACTCCCCAAGCGGAGAAATTGTTGCCAGCAATATAAACTGGGGACCAATTGTTGCCACCGACACAACAATAATAACAAGATAACAAGCAGAACACAGCACATACAATAAATAAATAAAAATAAATAAATATTGTTGCCGGTCGCTCGGGTGCTTTGGTAGACCGGTCGAATTGAACCACCTTAGCTCGGAAGCGAACCGAGCGCGCAAACAGTCAATTAGAGGTTCGTTGAGTACACTGAGACTTTTTAACGTGGAAAACCCGGAAAGGGTAAAAAACCACGCGGTCGGAGCTGTGCCGACCAAACTTCCACTATCTTCAGGGGGGTTACAATTACAGACTTAGAAGTCGAGCGCGACAGGCCGCCGCTCGTTACAATAATAGAGAGAGAGAGAGAGAAATAGTTCTGAAGGTGACAGACCACCTCCAGAAAAACTAAGTCTTTTTCCTTCTGAGAATATTGGAGAACAAAAGTGAGAATGCTGAGTCGCCTTCCGGGAGAACAAAAATGAGATGCTCCGGAGAACAAAAGTGAGAATGCTGAGTCGCCTTTCGGGACGAAGGAAATCTTCGAGTCCCGAAGGAGAATTCCGCGAAAGTCTGCAAGAAGCTCTCCCGGGTCCAGAAGGCAAGGTCCCTTGAAATGAAGCCCTGAGACTCCTTTTATAACTTTGGCCAGGGATAGCCCGGTAATTTCGCCGTTGTAACCACCGTAACCACCTGGCGGACGAATCATATTTTCCGGTTCAGAGCACACGGATCGCCATTTTTCGTAATTGACAATCTTGCCCCTCGGGCAGTTCGGGCAGTTCGGGCAGTTCGGGCAGTTTTGTTAGAGGCGAAAAAGGCGACAAGCTGTTTCTGAAATCTGAGAAGCTGGAAAGATAAAAAGTGAGCATGCCAGAAAGACAATGTGAGAAGTCAGAAAGACAAAAAATGAGCGTGCCCGAAATGTGAAAGTGCTCTGAGCGCGCTCAGAAGCGTTCTGAGCGCGCAACGAACGGAGAAGCAATCTGAGCGACTGGGGAGGTGTTCTGAGCGCGCAACGAACATGGAAGCGTTCTGGTCGCGCTGTGAGGCGTTCTGAGCGCGCAACGAGCGCGGGAGTGTTTTGAGCGAACGGAGAGGCGTTCTGAGAGCGCAACGAGCGCGGGAGCGCTCTAAGCGCGCAACGAACACGAGAGCGTTCTGAGCGAACGGAGAGGCGTTCTGAGCGCGCAACGAACATGGAAGTGTTCTGGTCGCGCTGTGAGACGTTATGAGCGCGCAACGAACGCGGGAGCATTCTGAGCGAACGGAGAGGCATTTTGAGAGCGCAACGAGCGTGGGAGCGCTCTGAGCGCGCAACGAACACGAGAGCGTTCTGAGCGAACGGAGAGGCGTTCTGAGCGCGGGAGCTCTGAGCGCGCAATGAACACGAGAGCGTTTTGAGTGAACGGAGAGGCGTTCTGAGCGCGCAACGAACACGAGAGCGTTATGAGTGTGCTAGGAGGCATTCTAGGCGGAATCCGGAACCCGAAGAGCGGGCGACGAGTCAGAAGAGGGGGGATTTACCCCAAACCCGTAACGGGGGAGAGTGGATCGGCCGCACCCTAAGGGGGGGGGGGGGGTGCGGCGCGGCTTGGCCGCACCCCAAGGGGGTGCGGGGTGCGGCCGACCGCACCCGATGGGGTGCGGCTTGGCTTTGCCGCACCCCAAGGGGGTGTGGCCTGGCTGTTGGACATGTGTGTCACATCCCTTTGTTTGAGAATAACAAATCCCATATTGTATTTGATATTGCTTGTAGTGTGTTTATAGTGTGCAGGAACTATAGGTGCAATACTCCATAGGTAGAAGACAACGTGAAATCAAACTTTCTGAATGGAGCACTACCGCCAGCGCTAGAGGTTAACGCAGGCGCTAGCGCTACCGCCAGCGCTACCGCTACCGCCAGGCGATAGCTCAAGATCATCTCAGCGGTTTTGTCTCAGCGGTTCCGTCTCAGCGGTTCCTTAACGCTACCGCCAGCGCTAGCGATACCGCAGGCGCTATCTCAAGTTCGTGCACAGAGCCACGCAGCCGACGGTTTCGCAACCGCTCCACACGAACGCTACCGCAGGCGCTAGCCACTACCGCAGGCGCTAGCTCCAAGTTCTATAAAATGAGCCAACTTCGATCATTTTGATCAACCATCCCAGAGAGGTTGCTTGTGCCACAATTTCAGTGCTGTTATGCTGCCGAAGATGGATCTCCCACAAAAAGCTTAAGGAGAATTCTGGAGGAGGACTACGTCATGCTACATTTGAAGGACGATCGCTTCAACCTCGCTTATGCTACAGCGATCCTTCATCCTCGACTCCAGAGATCTCATATAGGGAGTTTTATTATTGTTTTTCATTATTTCCATTCCATACTTTTTGTAACCGTTTAGAGAATTCGCCTTGTGTTGGCGACTAGGTCTGGGTAGGACTTAGGGGGAAATTCGCCTTGTGTTGGCGACTAGGTCTAGGTGATTAGATCTAGGGGGTGCTCGAGGCCATATCCGGGGAAGGATTGGCTAGAGCGGCTTGAGGCCATATCCGGGGAAGGATTGGCTAAAGCCAACCGGTTTGTGGGGATATAAGTCGGTATAGAAAAGGAAAAGAAATTTACATTTGTACGCCTCCAATTTCTAGCGATATAGAAATCAAATTATGTAAACATTTTTTTCATATAATATATTCATGTCTCTTTTGTGTTTACTTGATTTCTATCATTTGGCGTAATCTCTATTATATTGTGTTCTAAGTTTTCAATTCTAAATCTAAATTGTTTATTTCAATCTCTTTCATCATAAAACAATTTAGTACTTGTTTCTAAAATTGCAAATCATAATTTTCTATTCATTTAGCTAAATTGTTATTTTACCTTCGCATATTATACAACAATTTAGTAATTTTCTTAAAATTATAAAAAGAATTTTTATTCCCTTATTCACCCCCCTCTAAGGGCGACGTAAGATCCAACAAGTGGTATCAGAGCGCAGGTTATTCCAAATCGGTTTAACAACCCGGAATAATGGCGTCTCATGATCTCGCTTCTACTTGTGGGGGAAATTTTCTTATAAATGAAAAATCTTTGGCACCACCTTTATTTGAAGGCAAAAATTATAATGGGTGGAAATTTCTTATGGAAAAATTTCTTAAATCTTTGGATATGGAAGTATGGAATATTACTAGTAAAATACCCCCAAGTATTTTAAATAAAAATGAAATGTTTTTAAATGCCAAATCTATGAATAGTCTTTATTGTGCATTAGATCAAAATATTTTCAAACTTATTTATACATTTCCTACTGCTTATGAAGTTTGGAAATTTCTTGAGAATTCTTATAGTCTTCCTTCCACAGATGATGAACAAGAGGAATTCCTTATGGATCCAAGAGAAGAAATCGACAAGGACTCATTCTTGGAGGAAGATAAATCTAAGAGAGAAATCGACGAGGAATTCCTTATGGATTCAAGAGAAGAAATAGATAAGGACTCATGCTTGGAGGAAGAAGAATACAAAGTCACAATGTTGGACTCATTTGATGACCAAACATCAAGCAAAAGAGAAGATGGAAATTATAGCAAAGTAAGAAAATCTAAATCTTCTCTTTTTGTAACATTCTATTTCTACATTTCGTGTGCTTAAATCTGCTAAACGTAAAATTTCAAAGTTGAAACATGCTAATTCCAAATTATGTTTAGAAAATAAAACTTTAAAAGCAAACGCTAAAGTAAAATCTAATATTGATGTGTTAAATTCTCTTTCATGCTCTTTAGATAAAATTTCTATTCCTTGTTTAGATTGCAATCTATTAAAAGAAAAATTCAAGGATATTGAAAAAGGGCTCTTAGTTTCTAAAGAACATAATGAAAAATTGATAGTTGAAAATGATGTTTTAACTTGTAAGTTAAAACAATTAAAATCTTTTGTTGAAAAATTTCAAAGTTCATGTAATGAATTTCATCATAAGATTTTGAATAACAAGGATAAATTAACTTACAAAATCATTTCTAAAAAGGACCATTTTCACAAACTAAATCAAAAGGAGTTTAGTTTCAAAAAGAATTACGATCCTCATAAAATTCTTAAGAGTCACTATTATAGGTCTCAATATATTTTCAATCATGACTCAAATTTAAAAACTCCTTTTCATGAAAATCAAAATATAAAATATTATCCTTCATATTATAAGAGTATGTCTATAAGAAAGAGTGGAAATGAAATTCATCAAAATAATAATCAATCTTTTAAAACATATTGTAACCCACTCTTTCAACAATCACTTCTAAAGAAAGACAATCACTCTTATAAACTTACAAAGAATCCATGTAATAAAATTCATTATGATTATCAACATCAATCTATTTTGAAAAATAATTTGAATAAAGTTAAATCACAAATGAATTATTTTTCAAACAACTATCATCATATAAATATGTCACATAATCATTATATGGATTTAAGTAATAAACAACCAATGTATGAATGGAGACCCATAAATAAAAATGACATATCAACTCTAATTGATAAACCCCATTCATCATTATCTTCCTAAAAGCCATCACGATGTATTTGGGTACCCTAAGGAACCATCCCACATGGTCCCCTTTGGATACCTAAATCTCTTATTAATTAGTATCCAATCATTTGCATGAAGTAGAAACAATTAAAAATGAAATATCAATACTCTACTTCATGATAGGCTTATTGTCTCTTTTCTTTTGTTTACTTTTTATTATTTTTTGAACAAACATGCTATGATCACTTTATATATCATGAAATATGACTTTTATACATTAAGCCTAATGTTTATCAAATCAAATTTGAATTAAAATTGAACGTTAAGTCATATATTTTTCAAAGTGATCTATCTCTCATCTTAAATTGTTTAAATATATCCTTTTAAATCCTTTACCCATCAATGTCTTGAATTAACATTATCATTTGAATATTGAAATTATTTTCAAGACTAATGAAATTATTAAAAAAAATAGATTTAAATGGTTTATTAAAGGGCTTAAGCTAAAAATTAAAATGCGCAACGTTTTGATTTTTTTTCTATTTGTTGCATTTGATAGCCCTTATAATGAAGAATATTATCAAATAAAATCGAAAACAAAAATTCACAAAACGCATGTTTAATTCTTCAAAAATGCGAGTTTTAGATCAAAACTTCAAATAGCCATATCTTTTGATCTGCTCGTCCGATTTTCGCGTTTAATATATTTTCGGAAAGCACACAGAAATCTCCAGCCACCAGCGTACTAGGCTTGCACATTTGAGTTCGTTTGGTGCTGTCAATTTGCCAAATTTCAACTCCGTTTTAAAAAAAAAAACTTAGTTTGCTTGATTTGGAAATTTCTGTGTTTATGGATTTTTCATCACATGCTATCCTTAGTATAATTGTTTCATATCTTATATTATGTGTGTGATGTGTGTCACAAATGTTTGCATGAAATTTAGACCTTAGAATCATCTTGTATCATTAAGATCAAATCAAAAGTTTAATCATTTCATTCTAGGTCTAAAGAAAATTAATTTGAAAACTTCCCATATTACATGCCACATTATCTCCATTAATCCTTTGTAATAACATTGCATTCAAACTCATCATCCTAGCATCACTTCTTGGTTTATGCTTAAATTTATATGCTAGGTATAACATTTACAATGTTATTAAAATATCATGATAACTATGTGATTTGAAATTATAATAGGATACTAAAATTCCAACAAACACATAGTTTATGGATTAATCATTAGAATATATATGAATATTGTATCATAAATCTTATATTATCATGCAAAACCAAAGATCAATAGATTCAATTATTGAATGCAAATTTTATTATAAATTTCAAACCACACTATATGTGATCTTTGTCTTTTAATATGATTACATGATCATCATTTCTAGACTTAAAAATCAAACATGCTTATCAAATATACTTCATATACTCATAACTAAAGGTTTTCAAGTTTGAGGAGTGGAGCAGGTTTTCAGAAGAAAAGAAATTTTTGCTAAGTCAATTCGTCGAGATGTCTCGTGAAGTTCCGATGAATCTCGACGAATCCAGACATAAGCCAAATTTCTAGTTTAAAGAAGAAATTTCAGCGACTAAGTCTATTCGTCGAATGTTCTCATGAACTCCCGACGAATATCGACGAACGAAGACAGAAGTCTAAAAGGCAGACTTGTGAAGGAAAATGTGCGGCTAAGTCAATTCGTCGAATGTTCTCGAGAACTCCCGACGAATGAAAACAGAAGACAGTTTTCAAGCTTTGGTCAGTATTTTTCAATGGCTAAGTCAATTCGTCGAATGTTCACGTAAAGTTTCGACGAATGACGGACAGACGGATTTCAAATTTATGTTTCAAGAAATCAAACATGCTTATTAAAAAAATCACCAAATCAAATTGTCGTAAGTCTAGAAAGAATAGAAATCACATACATCATGATGATCTAACATATATTCTATGCAAAATTCTCTATAATCATAATTCATATTCTATCAAGAAAAATCTCAAAACAATAATACCACCTAGGAATTATGAATCTTATGATAAAAATATGAATATTGTTTTCTTTACATTAGTTGGTGTATGGATATCTTTGATATTGATTGCATGTATCTCACATATATATAGATTCTAGAACCAACTTAGGAATAATAAAGATAAATCAAACTTAATCATCACTCTATTCTAGATCTATAATTTGAAATTCTATTTTGGAATACATGCAATATTAATATTAATCTTATGACATGACATTAAACCCCAAACTCATCATACTAGCTTTATCACTTATTGAATTTTAGTAAATGTGCTAGTTATCTCATATTGTCATCTCATAAAAGTAGAAAAACTATGCGTCTTTATATAACTCATCACATTAAACAAAACCCATAGTTTATATATCAACCCTTAGATTTAAAAGCATAGGTTGTCCAAAAGATTATTTCACCTATGACTTCATATCTCACAATAGCGGGGGCGTAAGGTTGTATGCATTAGAGACCTAACCTCTAAGTCATGTCTTGTCCTTAACCGGGGAGGGTTCCAGTGGGGCCTTGCGAGGCACTGGGGGGAAAGAGTGCTAGGTTGAGCGTTCTCTAGTGTGTGCATATGGGATTAACACCCCAACCAATGGCATGCGTGCAGCTCCTCATGCCCATCCGTCATTTAGTATGGGGCTAGGGTGTAGACAATTAGTCGGGGTAGTCTTTAATCTTAGGACATACTTATATTACTCTTTGCATGATCATTTTATTTACTTATCACTTAAATCATGCATATTTGGGGTTGTTTAATAAAAAATATCCTCTTGTGTCTTCATAATTTATCTTTTCATGATTAAATGTTTTTTGAAAAACACAAGAATTTGAAAAGCCAAAGTTTCATGCAAATTTGATCCACCTAGAGATCTCCAAAAATTCTGAAATTACAGCATGGAACTACTCTAAGGACACTTAATCAATATCAAAAATAAAAAATTTAAAATTCTCAAAAAATCACGTACTGTTTGCCGCGCTATCACTAGCGCCGGCGCTATCGTGGGTGTTTGATTTTTCTGATTTTTAAAATTTCTAAAAATCTATAAAAATATTTTAGTTCATATGTACTACTTAGTTTTTTTTGTGTCTCTGACTTTTGTTATTTTTGTTTTATTCATATTATGAAAAAATAACTATAAAAGTTCAAAATTCAAAAATACATAAAAATATGTTTTTGAGATTTTCTGTTTTTATTTGTATTATGGAAAATCAATTATAAAATTTCAAAATTTAAAAATACAAAAATATGTTTTTGAAATTTGTGTGTTATTCATATTATTAAAAATCAACTACAAAAGTTCAAAATTCAAAAAATACAAAAATATGTTTTTCTGATTTTCTGTTTTTTTAATTGATTTAAAAATGATAAAACAAAAAAACTGTATGATCTTTATTGCTAATATCAAACATGAATGAATTCTATTATTTAGAATTATTTACAATGTTAAAATTTATTCCTTGAAATTACTATGAACATTGTTTTGTTTATCATGCTTTGATATATCTATTTAAAGTGCATCAATTGTATTGAAAAATGTGTAGAACCAAGCTTAGCATGCCTCTAAGTATGAGTAAATGTTTTATGATTGATAATGATACATTTCACTCACTTATTTTGGTAATCAACATGTGTGTCTAAATCTAAAAATGCTTGCTTGTGTATTTTATTTGTACAATGAATTATAACTTGCATAAGTTTATTGCCTACACTACATTTGAATTGCACTTATGAAATTTAGAAAAGTGGTTAAGTTAAAAATTTTGGTTTGCAAAACAAGTGTATTCGGAGAATGTTGTCTCACAAATGTGAACAAAAAATTATATTTGTAGACAAATATAACTCCACCAAGCACTACTTGAACCTCCTGATAAGTCTTAATAAGCATTGTGAGGTTGAGCACCTTGGAAAGAATAGTAAAGTGTCTTGTGCAAACCTTAGTTATTACACCACTTTGTTAAAAAAATTATGTGCATTAAAAGTGTGTGAAAGTAATTTACTTGTGTTTTATTGTGCACTTTACTTTACATATGTCTTGTATTTTATTGATTTAAATCAATTGTTAACATTGCCCAAAATACACTTATGTGCACATCTTTATCTTTCACAACACTTCTTCTCATGAGTATTGGATTCTAATGCTTTATCTATACTAGTTTTTATATAAAAATGCACTAGATAACCTAGCATGATCTCTACAATGTTTTGGTATCTCTTGAACTTAAAATTAAGTAACATTGTAGTATACTCTCTCTTTGATATGTTCATTTCATGCTTGGTATCTTTATGAAAAACTTTGAGATTTCAAAAAGGTTAAAACATCTTTCAATTTTGAAATAAAACTCATATTTTTACTTATGCTTTTCATGCCTACAAAAAGATGTTTATTATAATCTTCTACTTGCTTGCAACTCTTATCTTTATATTTGAAATCTCTTATATATGCTATGCCTAAACTTTTTATCATTTCATATATTACAAAAGCTCGATCATGATTTATAACTAGCCTAAAGAATGCCTCCTTACTACCCTCACCCCACCTTCTTTTGATAATACCAAAAGGGGGAGATTAATTGAAGAAATCTATATAGGAGAAATATAGAAGATTAAGGGGAGAATAATTCATGTAATCTATCATTTAGGGGGAGTAGAACATAAAATTGCATTTATGTAGGGGGAGCATTAAGATAGGGGGAGTATGCACAATTTCATCATGCTTATCATATACTATAGTTGCACTTTTATCTTGCTTATCTTATCTATAAACACTATTATTGATTTCTTGCTTAGAGGATTTGTTATTATCAAAAGGGGGAGATTGTTGGACATGTGTGTCACATCCCTTTGTTTGAGAATAACAAATCCCATATTGTATTTGATATTGCTTGTAGTGTGTTTATAGTGTGCAGGAACTATAGGTGCAATACTCCATAGGTAGAAGGTAGCATGGAATCAAACTTTCTGAATGGAGCACTACCGTCAGCGCTAGAGGTTAACGCAGGCGCTAGCGCTACCTCCAGCGCTAGCGCTAACGCCAGGCGATAGCTCAAGATCATCTCAGCGGTTTTGTCTCAGCGGTTCCGTCTCAGCGGTTCCTTAACGCTACCGCCAGCGCTAGCGATACCGCAGGCGCTATCTCAAGTTCGTGCACAGAGCCACGCAGCCGACGGTTTTGCAACCGCTCCACACGAACGCTACCGCAGGCGCTAGCCACTACCGCAGACGCTAGCTCCAAGTTTTATAAAATGAGCCAACTTCGATCATTTTGATCATCCATCCCAGAGAGGTTGCTTGTGCCACAATTCCAGTGTTGTTATGCTACCGAAGATGGATCTCCCACAAAAAGCTTAAGGAGAATTCTGGAGGAGGACTACGTCACGCTACATTCGAAGGACGATCGCTTCAATCTCACTTATGCTACATCGATCCTTCATCCTCGACTCCAGAGATCTCATATAGGGAGTTTTATTATTGTTTTTCATTATTTCCATTCCATACTTTTTGTAACCGTTTAGAGAATTCGCCTTGTGTTGGCGACTAGGTCTGGGCAGGACTTAGGAGGAAATTCACCTTGTGTTGGCGACTAGGTCTAGGTGATTAGATCTAGGGGTGCTCGAGGTTATATCCGGGGAAGGATTGGCTAGAGCGGCTTGAGGCCATATCCGGGGAAGGATTGGCTAAAGCCAACCGATTTGTGGGGATACAAGTCGGTATAGAAAAGGAAAAGAAATTTACATTTGTACGCCTCCGATTTCTAGCGATATAGAAATCAAATTTATGTAAACACTTTTTTCATATAATATATTCATGTCTCTTTTGTGTTTACTTGATTTCTATCATTTGGCGTAATCTCTATTATATTGTGTTCTAAGTTTTCAATTCTAAATCTAAATTGTTTATTTCAATCTCTTTCATCATAAAACAATTTAGTACTTGTTTCTAAAATTGCAAATCATAATTTTCTATTCATTTAGCTAAATTGTTATTTTACCTTCGCATATTATAAAACAATTTAGTAATTTTCTTAAAATTATAAAAAGAATTTTTATTCCCTTATTCACCCCCCCCCCCCCCCCCCTCTAAGGGCGCCGTAAGATCCAACACTGGCCGCACCCCTCATGGGGTGCGGCTGGGCCGCACCCCAAGGGGGTGCGACTTGGCCGCACCCCACGAGGGGTGCGGTTTGGCCGTATCCCCCATTATGGGGGGTGCGGCTATTCGCACCCCAGTAGTGGGTGCGGGCTAATCGCACCCCAGTAGTGGGGTTTGGCTATGGCGGCGTGCTCCGTGCGTTTCGTGTGTGCTCTCGCACTGGCGGTTGGCGGTGGAAATGTCGGGTTCGGTTTCTTCAACTCGGGCGATCATGCGTTGACCATTGACCCTACCTCCCATTAGTGAAGTTTTCCCTAGACGCACCCCAAAACCTCTATGGATATGTAACAAATATATATATATATATATAGCACTCGACGACATCACTGAGGCACAACAACGTACTTTATATCAAAATAAAATGTAGCAAAATACAAAAGCAGGAGAAGAGAAAAGGTCGTTCGATGAAAATGGCGTGGATGCACCGGCCTCGCACTATCCACTGGAGAATATTTAAAACTGGACTGCAATCTGCGTAGCTGACACACAAGGGTCACTTGAGAACCTTCGACATCGATCCAAAACGTCCAAACACTAGTACCACGGACGATTCCTCCTGCGCATGTGCCTTCAGAATGCTCAACTTGTCGGCAAAGGTCGCTCATGGCCTTCTCCTACCGGCGATGGCACTCATCCAACGACAACACCTCCAAGAGTTGGCCGACCCTTCTTCCTCGATGCACGACAACACCTCCACCTCATGGAGAAGCGTGGGCGGCAGCCCTTCGTCCTCCTTCCCGAGATCTGGATTGCTCTAGACGGTGCTTGCGATTTCATTTTGTGGAATCAACGATCGAGGTAGACACTGGTTAGGTCCCAAATTGAGACCTAAAAAAATCCTTATCGGATCCGAATCTGAACCAATAACCTTACAAGCCACCACCATCGTTCGTGATCTGGATCCACCACCTGCAGGAAACACTCTCTGCACGAATCACTCTCTGCACGAAGCACCAACTTCACTATGCAATATACGCACGTTGCATCAACTGCACACGGAGCACCGACCTAAAGACCTAAGGCATCGACTGACCTGCTCTAGTCGACTCATCCCTGCTCTGGCTCAACCCATGGACGTCATCGCAATTGGATCATTGAACCTAACTCGCCCAGCAGGAGTCCCAAAAGAGTGATCCCCTGCACCACCTCGACCATCCAATCTGTCACCCGCAAAAATCATGGGAACACCACCTCGCATCGTGATCTCCGTTAGTCGGTACACGTACACTTTCACGTTGCTCAACTCGCATAAGTACGATGTGCCATCACGTTACCATTAGAACTCCATCTCTCGCTGCAAAGTTGCAGCCTCTAAGTCCAATCTGCTCATTGATATCAAATTTCTACACAACTTGGATACTAGATGCACCCACTCAAGCCTATACACAACTCCATCTGTAAGGATTTCCACCATCCTAGCTTGTCTCCATAACCTCACATGCTGAGTCATCACTCAGAAAGACTGACTCGGGCTTCACCTCCAATGAACAAAGCATCGCCGCATCTGAGCTTATGTGTTGTAAAGCATCAGAATCCAATATCCAACTATCAGAGACAATGAATTTCAGTGATGGTAAGAGTGTTATCACTCTCCTCTGCTAGGTCTAACACCACCTTGACCACACTCTAGGCATCCCTAGAACTTTGTGCATGTTACTGACAGTTCCTCTCGATGTAGTCGCTCTACCTGCATTGCTAGCACATCACTGTCTTCTTCCTCGATGTAGATCTGGTCTGTGCAATACCAGATCCCTTCCTGAGTTGTCTCCCTCATCCTCCTTCAGCCAATAGATGCTCACCCCAGGAGTGGGGTTCACCCACACTTGTCTGGATAACAATGTTGATGTGACATGCTCTAGATCTAATGTATCCTTTCAATACAATAGAGTGGTCTGCATGTGCTTGCAGGACGTTGGGAGCAAGATAAGAAGCAACATGATTTTGTTTTCTTCATCCACCTTCACACCAACCACATGCAATTAGTTGAGAAGTTCATTGAACATATTGAAGTGTTCTTGCAAGTTACAATTGTAACATCTATCCCAACTTTTATTGGGCCACTAAGATCATAGGTGACCCAATAAAAGTGACCTGATCACCAATAAGTTAGCATATTGAGCATACGTGCTTCGAATTTACATCCGTCAGTTGCATTAGACTCGTATAATCGATACGAGTGCAACGAAACTCGTTTCATTCTAATCCAAGGTCGTTTGGAGAAAATGACAATTTTGAGTGTCGTAGCACGTCACGCCAACGCATTATAGTATAGTAAGCATACATGCTCCGAATCGACTTCCGTCAATTGCGTTAGACTCGTATAATCGATACAAGTGCAATGAAACTCGTTACATTCTGATTCAAGGTCGTTTGGATAAAACGACCATTTTGAGTGTCGTAGCGCGTCATAACGACGTTGTTTTAGTATAATAAGCATACATGCTCCGAAATGAGTTCTGTCAGTTGCGTTAGACCCATATAATCGATACGACTGCAACGGAACTCGTTTCATTCCGATCCGAGGTCGTTTAGAGAAAACAACCATTTTGAGTGTCGTATCGCGTCACGACGACGCCGTTTTAGTATGGTAAGCATACATGGTCTGAATCGACTTCCGTCAGTTGCATTCGACTAGTATAATTGATACGAGTGCAACAGAACTCGTTTCATTCCGATCCGAGGTCGTTTAGAGAAAACGACCATTTTGAGTGTCATAGCGTGTCACGACGACACCGTTTTAGTATAGCAAGCATACGTGCTCTGAATTGACTTTCGTCAGTTATGTTAGACTTATATAATCGATACGAGTGCAACATAACTCGTTTCATTCCGATCTGAGGTCGTTCTTGAAGCAATGTTGCTCCCACTTCTGAGAAATTTGGGAGGGCTAGCTCAATGGTGGGATTGTGGGAACTCACTGCTTGCTTTAGTTGATTAAAAGTCATTGTTGTTCTTTCATTCCACTGGAAGTAGTTCTTTTCTAAAAGTTCTATTTAAGGTTTGGTTATGTATTCATATCCCTTCATAAACTTTATGTAATACCGGGTTAAGAACAATATTCTCCCCAACTGCTTTAGGGTCATTGCCTCATTGGTGTGGGACAATCCAATATATCTTGAATTTTCTGAGGATCTGTTGAGACTTCTTCAGAAGAGATTATATGTCCTAAATAATCAACTTGGGACACCCAAAACAAACGTTTGCTCACTTTTACATATAATGGCTCTTTCCTCAAGAGTTTGGAGGCTAATTTATATAGATGCAACAAGTGATCCTATCAAGAAGAGAGTGAGATATTAAAATATTATCAAAGAGACCCTGGGATGTGTTGGAGTTGGGGAACATTTTCGGCTCTCTTGTTTCTCACACCAGGTTAGCCCACGTGAGCTTAGAGACGTCGGAGCGTGACTTTCTCCGATGACTGAAGTACCAGCGAACGCGGGGGACCGGGGTCGGTTATCGGGTGGGGGTTCGGGGGCAACGCCCCCGAGCCAAATTTCGGATTGTAATATCCAGGTGTGCGGATATCCGAGTTTCGATTCCGTGGCCTATTTAAAGGCGTGTAACCCGGTTCTAGGATTAAGGTTTTCTTCTCAGCGGTTTTTCGGCTGAGAGTTTTGGAGGCATCTGCGAGGAGTTTCGTGGAGAGGCGTTTCCGGCGGTGGTTCCTCCGTTTCTTGTCCAAAGAGAGGGGTGCGAGGTAGGATCGGTTTTGATCCTTGTAACCTTGTGTATTTTGTAATCTTTTTGGTGAATACAAGAAGGTGAAGTGGAGGCGGGATAGGGGACGTAGCCCGGTTTTGGGTGAACCTCTTAAATCTGTGTGTTCTCTGTGATTTTATTTTTGTTTTGCATTCGAATCTCTCTTCTCGGCACCCCACGATATTCTACAGGATGAACTTTCTCAAATAGAACTGAAACACATGTTCATTAGGCTGTGAAAGCCAAAGGAGCATTTGCCCAAGCTAAATGACATAACTAAAAAATCATAATGTCCCTCATGTTATCTAAAAGCATCATTTTCAATATATTGGGTGCCATCCTCACTTGATGATATATGCCATGACCTGAGGTCTAATTTGGAGAAGATTCTTCCTCCAGATAACTCATCTAATAGCTCTTCAATGCTAGGGATTGGAAAATTATCCTTGGTTGTGTTATTATTTAGGTGTCTATAATCACTGAAGTGGGTAATGAATCACGTGCGGTGCACCCTCACAACACTCGCATCACACTCAACTGCCTTGCCTTGACCCGAATATGCCACAGGTAGAAATTCCTATTGCAGTAAAATTTCTCTACAAAATATCTAGCCAACACTACATTCTTCCCTGCCATAACTATCCTTAGTGCCTCTAGGCGATCTGATTATTTCATGGATCAGATCTAGGAAGATAGGAAGCAGACCAATGTTGTCACATACCGTTGACCTAAACTTACACTAGAATGTCCAATCAGTCACTAACAAGCTTAGATCTGATACAAATTGTTAGTGTACAAACCCTCATTCTCCGAGGATGGACCCACCCAAAGCCACGTATACAGAAGTCAAAGGTCAAAGGGTCAACACAGAGACCAGCAGTCCAAGGCAGGAGCAGAAAAGACCATAGCGAGTATGCAGGTAATACTCGCCAGATAGGCGAATATCGACCAAAGGAGTTCATCGCGCCCAGGAAAGCAGCAGAAGACCTAGGCGAGTATTGGCCCGGCGTGTGCGAGCAGCACCCAATACTCGCCAGATGGGCGACTATGTCATATTACTCGCTGAGTATCCTATAGTCGCCGGGTTGGGGGCTGGGCTATAAAAAGCCCCCCTACCCTTTGGTTTTCCTATAAATAGGACCCCAAGGGTACTTGGATTGGCACCTGGACTTGAGCTTTTGGACCCCGATTTCTGAATTCTCGAGCCCGTCACCCTTGCTTTTAGCCAAGTCGGTGCCTTCCCTGTACCAAGCTCGGCCACTTTGGTTTCGGAGGGGAAGACTCTCTTGAGCTTCTGGGTACGTGGTGGGACCTCCCTGCCCAGCACCTGGGGTCCAGTTTGTTGCTCTTCTAGCTTCTTCGTAGTTGCCAGCCAAGTCATCTCGTTGGACTGCTGGACGAGTAGCCTCCGGCTGCATCGGTCCGAATCTTGAGGTCAGGATTTTCCTGGCGTCAACACTTTGGTGCGGTGAGCGTGGACCGCAGTCAGAGAAGGAAAGTTCAGGAAGAAGGCGAGATGGTCATAGTTGGCGACCATGAGGAGGTAGTCGGCAACTCATTCGCGAGCGGCGAGTTCGTGACGTTAGCAATTTTTGAAGCCTTCGCGCAGCGCATGGAGGGGACCATGCGAGCAGCGCTTCAGCCGCGTGCCGAGGTCACGGCGACCTCGCCGCATCGCCCGGTTCTGACCGAGGGAAGGAGTCCCCCTCGGCGAGCAGGAAAGGAACATGTAGAGGATGAGACCGAGCGACCATGGAGGTCGCAGTTCTACCAGCCGACCTCACAAGGGATTCGCTTCCGCGAGACGGACGAGCAGGCGAGGTATCAGGATACTCGCCCATATGGCGAGTATGGAGGTGATAATCGCCAAGTGGAGGATCGTCGTCGGGCAGGAGGGAGGAGCCCCTTCTGCGAGGAGATCCTTGCCGCGCCCGTGCCAGAAGGGTTCAGGGACCCCGTCTTAAAATATTATTCAGGTAGGGATGACCCTGTCCGGCACATCCAGTGGTTCGAGGATATAGTCTCTATCCGAACCATGTCGGATGCCTTTAAGTGCAGACTGTTTGCCATCACCTTCCGGGCAAAGGCCTGGGACTGGTTCCACCAGTTGCCCGCCGACTCAATCTACTGTTTTGAAGACCTGTGCCGTGGAGTGACGACCCGGTTCGACACGGCCCGGAAGCTGAAGAAAGAAGCAACGACCCTGTTCTATCTGGTACAAAGGCCGGACGAGGCGTTGGGAGCCTACATCGAGCGCTTTCAAGAAGAGGTGCTGCAGATCCAGGAGGTGGATAGCAACATCCTGTTGCTGGCCTTGACGGTCGGTATAAGTCAAGGCCTCTTCAAGTTGGAGCTCAGTAGGAATCCTCCCTATTCCTATGACAACCTCATTCAGAGGGCCAACAAGTTTGTCCGAGGAGAGGCTTCCAACCCTGACTTCTTGGCCAGGCTTGCTAAGGTGACCGGAGGTGAGGAAGAAGAGAGGGATGGGATCCCTGAGAAGAGGAAGAGAGAAGAGCCCCGGAGGGCGGAAAAGAAGAGGCCGGAGCGGCGCGATGAAAGGAGAAGAGAAGAGAAGAAAAGGGAGGAGCCCAGGAGGGAGGAAGCCAGGAGGAGCGATGAGAGGAGGCCCATCGAGACCTCGGAGCGTCAGGAGGAGGAAAGGCGCTATCAGGTTCCCATCAACCGGCCATCTTGGAGGCCGGCTGGACGGCACCAGCGTCGGGATCAAAGGGGAAGATTGTTGGAGCATACGTTTCGCACTCTTCCGATTTGATAATAACAATATCCCGTTTGTATTTGATTCTATTTTTATTGATGGTGTGCAGATAACAGGTATGAGATGTTCACAATTCTGATTGGAGCTCAATTTGACTATTTGGAGAATTTCAATGTCGGAATTTTCCGACATCTACTGTCGCCCAGGCGACAGGATAGAAGTTACAGGAACTGCAAGCACGGCAGCACGACGAGAAGCAGTTTGGCGCTGTCGGAATTCTGATAGCGATGTCGCCCAGACGACAGGACAGAAGTTACAACAACTGCTCGCACGAGAGCACGACGAACGGCAGTTTAGCGCTGTCGGAATTCCGACAGCAATGTCGCTCAGGCGATAGTGAAAATCTATAAAGTGGTTCGTTTTGTTCGTGCATTCCAAGCTTTTGAAAATTCTAAGTCCCTTCCAGAGTGCATACGAACTAGAGAGCTCCAGAACCTCATCAACTCCCATATGTGCTTAGAAGGTTTGAGATTGAAGACGAGATCAGACGCGCTTCTACATCAACGATCATCTCGAGGCTTCAACCTTCCTTTCAGAGATCTGAATTTCTAGGGAGTTCTTCATTTCATTTTGTATTTTCATTTATATACATTTCACTTTGTATTGGTAGGGAAATCGTCTCCTTGTGCGTGACGTCTAAGTCCTTGCGTGGCTTAGGGGAAAATTGCTTCCTTGTGCGGAGCGTCCAAGTCCTTGCGTGGCTTGGTAGGAAATCGTGGCCTTGTGTGCTACGTCTAGATCTTGGGAAGATCTAGATGATAGGCTTGGGCTTGGTCTAGGGAGAGACAAGTGATAGCCTTCCGATCCTTGGGAGAAGGATTGGTAAACTCAAATTGTAAAAGTTCATTTTCATATTTGTGCCTTGATCTTAAGCATTGTTAAGATCATTTCTATTGTATGTGACTTTTCATGATTAAAAACTATGACTTCTTCTTCAATTGCAAATTTGGTAGATTAATCTTTAACTTAGAAATTTGTGTTTGAATTAATTTAAAAATTTCATAGTTTGGAAATTTTTATTAGTGATTTTTAGAAAAGCAAAATTTGTTTTAAAAATTCTTAAGTAAAAAATTTTAAATTAAAAAGGCCCTTATTCACCCCCCCTCTAAGGGCGCCACAAGATCCAACACGTGGTATCAGAGCAAGGTTACTCCAAAACGGTTTTACCACCGGGAGTAATGGCGCACAACGATCACGCGTTCGTTGAGGGGCAAGGAATTAGTAGGCCACCACTTTTTACGGGCACAGACTATAACTATTGGAAAACACGAATGCAGTGTTTTCTAATAGCTCTCGACATGGAAGTTTGGAATATGGTCGAGACGAGTTATACTTCCCCAACATTTGTTGTAGGAGATGTAACTATGGTCAAACCCAAAGACAAGTGGGATGACAATGATAAATTAAAATGTAAGAACAATGCAAAAGCCATGAATGCTTTATTTTGCGCACTAGATCGCACTGAATTTAATAGAGTTTGTGCTTGTGATACTGCATTTGAAATTTGGAATCTTTTAGAAATCACTCATGAAGGTACTTCGCAGGTAAAGGATTCAAACCTTTTTCAACTGGAGTCAGAGTTCGAAAGATTCAAAATGGAGGTGGATGAAGAAATTGATACAATGTACACACGATTCACTAAAATCGTGAACGATTCAAAGGTGCTGGGTAAGGTTTTCTCCAATGGAGATTTAGTAAGGAAAATCTTAAGATCACTTCCCCCGAAGTTCAATCCAAAAGTGACTGCAATTTCTGAGTCACATGATCTTAAGACCTTACAATTGGAGAGCCTCATTGGGAATCTAAAAACCCATGAAGTGGAGTTGAAGATTCAAAGCCAAGAGTACAATTTGGAGCCCAAAAAGAAGAGCTTGGCGTTGAAATCAAGAAGGGAAGTTGAGACTGAATCTAAAGAAAGTGAAGAAGATGAGGAAGGACTATTTGTGAGGAACTTTAAAAAGTTTATGAGAAATCCGGAGAGGAGAAATTCATTTAAAAGATTTTTCAAAAAGAACGATTTTGTCTACCAAAAAGGCAAAGGAAAATGGAGAATGAAGAGGAGCGTCCGCTACCAGAGTGCTACCATTGCAAGAAGATTGGTCATATCAGAAGCAAGTGCATGCCCAAAATATCTGAGAGAGCAGAAAGAGAAGAGGCACGATAAGAATTTCAAAAAGAAGGTTCTGAAGGCGAAGACTTGGGATGACACAACTTCTGAAGGCTCAAGTGAAGCAAGCGATGAAGATAAAGAAGAAGCAAATGTATGCTTGATGGGGGAAGAAAATGCGTCATCTGACGACGATTGCAGTGTCCAAAGCGACACTGAGGTAACTCCTCCATCTTATGATGATTTATATTCTGAATTTATGAAAACATGAAAATTTTTGGATAAAAGCCTAAAGGAAATTGATTTTTTAAAATCTGAAAATAAAGGTCTTTTAAAAGTGAATAAAAAATTATCAAATGAGTTGAAAACTATTGAGAAAGAGAAGGTAATTTGTCAAGAGTGTGATCACTCTTCGACAAGGATAAAAGAACTTGAAAACACTATTTCTAAGTCCGATCAAAAAATTGATCAACTTCTAAAAGAGAAAAAGGACTTAGAAAAAGTTGTTAAAACCTCTCATTCTCAATTAGAGAATTATAAGAAAAATGATGCAAATAGATGTGGCATGATAGTAAAAGAAAATTCAATTTTAAAGTCCAAAGTAAATGAGTTGAACATGGCAATTAGAAAATTTGGTGTTGGAAAAAAAATCTCTGGATATGATTTTAGCCAACCAATGCCATGGGACAGCTAAATTTGGGCTAGGATACGTTTCTGGAAGCTCTGGAAGCTGTCGGAAATTTCCGACAGCTGATGTCGGAACCAGCGACAGCTCCATGTTCAGAAAACCTGTTTTTCAAAATGAAAATTTATCTAAGTCCACACATAAAGATGTTTTCTCCAGCAAAAGTCCAGAGAAACCATTGAAAAATGGTTCCTCACCATTCATTGTATGTGCCAAATGTCATTGATTTGGTCACATCTCGGGCTCATGTTGGAAGAAAGGAAAATTTCACATTAAGCAAATCTGGGTACCTAAGGCGTCCACATATACCATGGGAGAGACCACTTCGGTAACCAGATCTTTACTCTCATCATCTTTTTAGGTGTGCGTGCAGGCTAGGAACAAGGAAGACGTGTGGTATTTGGACTCTGGATGCTCAAAACACATGACGGGCGATAAATCAAAGTTCCTTAGCCTGGAGATGAAGAAAGGTGGAACAGTGACATTTGGAGATAATGGCAAGGGTAAAGTCAAAGGCATTGGAGTAGTAGGTAACGAAGAATTTAAAATTTCAAATGTTTTATATGTTAAATGTTTGAAACATAATTTAATTTCTATTAGTCAGCTATGTGATAAAAATCTAAATGTTTTATTTGACTCTAGCTCAAACCTTTGCAAAATTATTGATTCTAAAACAAATGAAATCGTACTTACTGCACCAAGAATAAACAATGTCTATACAATCACTTTTCATGATTTATCTCATTCTACACTTAAATGTTTTATTTCAAAGAATGATGAACTTGAATTATGGCATATGAGACTAGGACATTCTAGTGCTAAACGCATAGTAAAGCTTTCTAAAAATAAAATAATAAAAGGTTTACCTAATTTGAATGGAAAGCTTTCTTCATTATGTTCTCCATGCCAAAAAGGAAAGTTTACAAAATCATCTTTTAAAAGCAAAAATATTATTTCTACTTCTAGACCTTTACAATTATTACATATGGACTTGTTTGGTCCAATTACTACACAAAGTCTAGGAGGTAGAAAATATACATTTGTTATTATTGATGATTATTTTAGATTTTGTTGGACATTATTTTTAAATACAAAATCTGATGCTTTTGATGAATTTGTAAAACTAATTTCACGTACTCAAAATGAACTTGATTTAAAAGTAAAATGCATTAGATCAGATCATGGAGGAGAATTTGATAATGAAAAATTTATTTCATATTGTAATGAATTTGGGATAAAACACTATTTTTTCGCTCCTCGCACACCACAGCAAAATGGTGTAGTGGAGAGGAAAAATAGAACACTTCAAGAATTAGGACGTACTATGCTTTGTGAGTATAAATTGCCAAAATATTTTTGGGCCGAAGCCGTTAGTACTGCATGCTATATTATTAATCGTGTCATGATTCGTCCTACATTATAATTAACTCCTTATGAAATTTATTTTCAAAGAAAACCAAATGTATCTTACTTTAAAGTTTTTGGTTGTAAATGCTTTATCTTGAATACAAAAGATAACTTAGGCAAATTTGATGAAAAATGTGATGAAGGAATTTTTATTGGTCATTCTTCAACTAGCAAGGCCTATAGAGTTTATAATAAACGTACTAAAGTGGTTGAAGACTCTATCATGTAAAATTTGATGAAAACATTTCTTGTGTAGAAAATACTAAAGTTGCAGGTAATGAGAAAAATGAAGAAGATGTGGAACAAAATCTGAGGAAAAATGATGATGATGATGATGAAGAAAAAGTGGAGAAAGAAGATGAAAAAGGTGGTGAAGAAGAAGAAGAACAAGGATATGTACCTCCAACCGAGCTAAGGTTATCAAAAGATCATCCACAAGAATTTGTTATTGGAGAACCAACAAGTGGGGTACGTACACGTTCTAGTTTACATGAAAGTTTTTCAAATTTATGTTTTGTCTCAAATATAGAACCAAAAGATGTTGCCACCGCTTTAAATGATGAATCTTGGTTTCTAGCTATGAATGAAGAACTTAACCAATTTGAAAGAAATAAAGTTTGGATTCTTGTTGATAGACCTAGTGATCATCCAGTGGTAGGAGTCAAATGGGTTTTCAAAAATAAATTAGATAGTGACTCTAGGGTCACTAGAAACAAAGCTAGGCTTATAGCGAAAGGATATAATCAAATTGGAGGGGTAGATTTTGATGAAACATTTGCACCCGTAGCACGATTGGAAGCAGTTAGAATTTTTGTTGCATTTGCTAGTCATAAAAGATTTAAATTATTGCAAATTGATATTAAAACCGCATTTTTAAATGGGTTGATTAAAGAAGAAGTTTATGTTGAACAACCCCCAGGATTTATAAATGAAAAATTTCCTAATCACGTATATAGATTGCTAAAAGCTTTGTATGGTTTAAAACAAGCACCACGAGCATGGTATGATAGATTGACTATATATTTATTACAAAATGGTTTTAAAATGGGTGGTGTTGATTGTACACTCTTCATTAAGCAAGTTGATGATGATTTAATTGTTTTACAAATTTATGTTGATGATATTATTTTTAGAGCCACTAATGAAAAGTTGTGTAATTATGTTGTAAAAATGATGGAAAGTGAATTTGAGATGAGTATGGTAGGAGAATTAAAATATTTCTTAGGATTTCAAATTGTTCAAAAACATGATGGAGTTTTTATTAACCAATCAAAATATATTCATGATGTCTTAAAACGATTTGGATTTGAAAATCTCAAACAAGCAAATACTCATATGAGTGTATCTTTAAAATTAGGAAAAGATGAAAATGGAATATTTATAGATCAAACTTTATATAGAGGCATGATAGGTTCACTTTTATATTTGACTGCTTCTAGACCGGATATTATGTTTTCAGTTTGTTTATGTGCTAGATTTCAAGCCGATCCCAAAGAATCACATTTAAAAGCGGTAAAAAGAATTTTTAGATATTTAATTGGCACATCTAAACTTGGTTTGTGGTATCCTTATAGCGATGATTTTACTCTTTTTGGCTATTCTGATTCTGATTATGCCGGTTGTTCACTAGATAGGAAAAGCACTAGTGGCACTTGTCACTTTTTAGGCCCTTCACTCATTTCATGGTCGAGTAGGAAACAGAATTCTGTTGCCCTCTCAACCACCGAGGCCGAATACATCACACTTGGTAGTTGTTGTGCACAAGCTCTTTGGATGAAACAAACATTAGAAGATTTTAATATTAAACAACAAACTATTGAATTATGGTGTGATAATAAAAGTGCAAGTGATTTAACATACAACCCGGTCCATCATTCAAGGTCTAAACACATTGATGTGAGACATCATTTTATTAGAGATCATATTAAAAATAACCACATTAAAATTTCATTTATAGGCACGAATAATCAACTAGCAGATATATTCACTAAACCGTTACCGGATTCCCGTTTTTCTATGCTTAGGCTAGAATTGAAAATCCTAGACATTTCACAATGATTATATCACTACTTATAACATATAAAATTAAAAACATCACAAAACCTATACATTTAAAAAAAAGGGAAAAACTAAACTTTAAATCAAAACATAGAATTTGAATGATTTAACAAAAAAAATTTCTCACATCATTACAAATTCATACAAATTGTTCCAGAAAAATAGTAGAAATAACCATAAGATTAAGTTCAGTAACAAAAAATGAAATCTGGGTAAGATTCACTGTCGCCCAGGCGACAGTGAGTGTCGGAAAATTCCGACATCAACAGAAGCAGCAACCTGCTGGAAACTACTCAGAATCATCATATCCAACCCCGCTACTTTCTGGATAGTCTTATGAAGATCCACGTCTTACAACCTTTCCACGTCGAGTCCGCCTAACCGATTGGCGTGGCGGTTCTTCATCTGGGATTTCCCATTCGGCCGCTTCTTCAGGAGTAGGCTTTAACTTCAGTCCCTTCACCAGAAATTTCATAAATTTCTACAGTCTACTGCGATCTTTCTTCACTTCTTTCTTGTGCTCTTCAAACGAATCACGAAGATCATCTATAGACACTCGTAGTGCTCCTCCTCTAGGATTTGTAGGCTCTCTAATCTCTATTCCAGGATGAGGCTTTTTATGAGATTTCTTCACTTTCATGGTACCCGTATAGTATATTTCAGGAACACAATCATCAAAGTACGAATCTTGACTTATCCATTCATACTTCTTATATAGAATACATTGAATTATAGCCCCCATTGGCAAAGTATGAATCTTCACCCATTTTGGTTGTTTCAATCTAAAAGCATAACGAATCT
This sequence comes from Dactylorhiza incarnata, assembly GCA_033032865.1. Lineage (NCBI taxonomy): Eukaryota > Viridiplantae > Streptophyta > Magnoliopsida > Asparagales > Orchidaceae > Dactylorhiza > Dactylorhiza incarnata. The sequence goes on along the minus strand of JAWHQI010000268.1, from coordinate 826,643 downwards.
GGGCAAGGATGAGGTCCGCTACGTCAACTGTGCTGTGATACTCCTTGTATCACCACTTTTTAGCATGACTGTGTTCCTTAATATGTCTTGGACTAAATAGGCATCAGGAGTGAGTGAAGAGACTTCCGTGGTTAGCGTCCTCTTTTGACTTCCATGTAAACTCATGTTTACAAGAGTCCAAAGTATGTCCTTTCTATAGCTTTCTACTATGTCTGGCATATGATCACTCATAAGAAGACCAAATTCATCTCTAAGATCAACATGTGTTATTTTCACTTGTTGACCTTGGATTCTCGATCGCACTCCCCCATCCAATTCAATATATTTAGGGTCTTCCAAATGGTTGTAAAACTCACGGATCAAGAAAGATGAGAACATATCTACTGAGATTACTGATAATATACCTGCATTAGCAAGACGAGTATAGATATGGTCGTGCTTAGGAGAGTCAAATAATTCTACATATTTTGAAACTCCAATTATTGCTTTCTCAATCCCCGGATATACTTGATAAGAACTATGTGCATCTTCAGACATACTCTTACGTGTCTTAGAACTGGAAGCCATTCTGCAAACATAACAAAACAAAATTAAGGTTAATCACAAAATTATGTTGTGCACTGGAACGATGTCGCCCAGGCGACATTGACTGTCGGAAAATTCCGACAGTAATCCAGTGAGATTTTTTTAAAAAAATATATGTTTTTCACCATAGACTTCCAGGTCTACTTAAAATCAAGCTATATTTCTGTTACAATTTTTATTCAAAAACACTATTCATCATCTTCTTCCTATAAAGAAAAAAACCACAAGATTCAAAGTTCAAAGTTAAAAAAAAACTATTCATCCTCTTTTAATCCATGTAAAAATACAAATCTTAAACCCCAAAAATCACAAGATCCCAACACATTTCACCAAGATCCAACAAGATCCACTTGATTTACACTAGATCTACACCTTTTATACACAAAACATCAAAGATTTAAACCATTCATCCAAAGTAAAATGAAAAACACATTTTTTTTCATCTCTACCTTCAAAAATCTCATATCTCAAAAAAAAATTAAGACAAAAACCTAAAAATCAAACAAACATACCTTAGATCTAGGGTTGTCGCCGCACTCCGACAGTTTCCTCTCGCCTTCCAGTCCAGAAAATGAGGTACAATCGGATTTGACTCGGTTTTTAGCCGTTTTTATACTTTTAGCTGTCGCCCAGGCGACAGTGACTGTCGGAAAATTCTGACAGCTCCCAAATTTGATTAATCTTCAATTTTGGTCCCTATGATACTCTACCCTAGTTATATGTCATTATTAATGCCACAACTCATGAATTGATGTCAAACCATGTGCTTCCTATTTTTTAAAAAAATGGCTATTTACATGATTATATGGTTTCATTTCCGCTCTATCATAGTATTGACACTCCTGCTAAGTGGTTTAGACTATTGGAAATTGTTTTCGCATGCCTCTAAGTATGAGAAATTGTTTATATATAATAATGAGCTATCACGTTCACTTCTCTTGATCCATACATATGTCTTTCTATTTAATATATACATGAATCATATTTGCTTTAACATAATAAAATAGCATTTCTTAAATACTACTTTCAACCTTGATTTGTTAGCACAACCAAATATACACCATCTTTTGCGATTCAAGTGAATTCGGAGATCCTTGGTCAATTAAAAATAAATATCTCTACAAACTACAAAGTTAAGATATCACCACCTATGTGATAAAAAAAATTAAATTGAGGACAAGGATACTCCACCAAGCACTACTTACCCTCCTGATAAGTCTTAATAAGCATTGTGAGGTTGAGCACCTTGGAAAGAATTGTAAAGTGTCTTGTGCAAAAGAAAAAATGGTATTCTATTCTTATTGTGCTATATCTTCAAGGTCAAAGTTGTTTTTCTATGCTTATATTATGTTTTCTATTCCAATGATCATGTATATTAAATAATCTCATATGTTTGATCAAAGCAACACTTGTACACATCATTAAGTTATATAAACCTTCATCTCATGAGAATTGGACCGAAATGATTCCAAATTTATATACACAATTGTGCCTTTCTATGATACTTTAAAATGACATTAATCATGTTTAAGTTGTTTTATTTTTTTCTACTACTTCATATGGCTATACCATCTATTCATGAGTTTATTCAATACTATGACATATTACTATTATTTCAAGACTTTCAATCACTTTCAACATAAGTGCTTCCGCTTACTCTTATTTTCTACATCCCATCTCTTCCCTTAAGAACTACTCATTCATTTCAAATTACCTTTTGCTAATACCAAAAGGGGGAGAATTCTAAGTATATTCAAGAAATCAAAGAACAATAAGAACAATTCCACCTAAAATCTTCCACCTAAACAATACATCATTTCAATTTACTTTAACATTTAGGGGGAGCATTCATTTATGGGGAGCATTCATCTAGGGTGAGCTTATATTTAAGAGGAATATATCATGTTCCTTTTTGTGCACACACCATATGTTAAACACTACAACCTAAATAGACATGATTTCTTTTTATAAGGATTTGTTATTATCAAAAGTGGGAGATTGTTGGAGCATGCGTTTCACACTCTTCCGGTTTGATAATAACAATATCCCGTTTGTATTTGATTCTATTTTTATTGATGGTGTGCAGATAACAGGTATGAGATGTTCACAATTCTGATTGGAGCTCAATTTGAATGTATGCAGAATTTCGATGTCGGAATTTTCCGACATCTACTGTCGCCCAGGCGACAGGATAGAAGTTACAGGAACTGCTCGCACGGCAGCACGACGAGAAGCAGTTTGGCGCTGTCGGAATTCCGATAGCGATGTCGCCCAGTCGACAGGACAGAAGTTACAACAACTGCTCGCACGAGAGCACGACGAACGGCAGTTTAGCTCTGTCGGAATTCCGACAGCAATGTCGCCCAGGCGACAGTGAAAATCTATAAAGTGGTTCGTTTTGTTCGTGCATTCCAAGCTTTTGAAAATTCTAAGTCCCTTCCAGAGTGCATACGAACCAGAGAGCTCCAGAACATCATCAACTCACATATGTGCTTAGAAGGTTTGAGATTGAAGACGAGATCGGACGCGCTTCTACATCAACGATCATCTCGAGGCTTCAACCTTCCTTTCAAAGATCTGAATTTCTAGGGAGTTCTTCATTTCATTTTGTATTTTCATTTATATGCATTTCACTTTGTATTGGTAGGGAAATCATCTCCTTGTGCGTGACGTCTAAGTCCTTGCGCGGCTTAGGGGAAAATCGCTTCCTTGTTCGGAGCGTCCAAGTCCTTGCGTGGCTTGGTAGGAAATCGTGGCCTTGTGTGCTACGTCTAGATCATGGGAAGATCTAGAGGATAGGCTTGGGCTTGGTCTAGGGAGAGACAAGTGATAGCCTTCCGATCCTTGGGAGAAGAATTGGTAAACTCAAATTGTAAAAGTTCATTTTCATATTTGTGCCTTGATCTTAAGCATTGTTAAGATCATTTCGATTGTATGTGACTTTTCATGATTAAAAATTATGACTTCTTCTTCAATTGCAAATTTGGTAGATTAATCTTTAACTTAGAAATTTGTGTTTGAATTAATTTAAAATTTTCATAGTTTGGAAATTTTTATTAGTGATTTTTAGAAAAGCAAAATTTGTTTTAAAAATTCTTAAGTAAAAAATCTTAAATTTAAAAGGCCCTTATTCACCCCCCTCTAAGGGCGCCACAAGATCCAACAAAGATCCCCGGAGAGAAGACCCTTTCACCAGCCGGAGAGGCGTCAGGAGAGGAGGAGAGATGAAGCGATGGCAGTAGCCGGGCGTGGCCGCCGTCAAGGAAGGAAGCATCAGCGGCAGAGAAGGCAGCAGGCGGAAGAGGTCCCCCTCTACTGTGACTTCCACCAAGCAAAAGGGCATGCGATGATGGCTTGCCCAGACTTTTGGGAAGCCAGGAGGAGGCTAGCAGCAGGAGAAGGTGGAGGGGAGCAACGAAGGATCGAAGCCCCTATCGAGCCGCCGACAGTACAAGCCGTCGCTCGAAGGAGGAATGAAGACCGGGTCGACCAGAGAGGTCGAGGAGACCTGGTTCAGGGAGGCAGAGTCAGAGTGATCCACGGGGGAGATGGGCTGGAAGCTTCCCGCAAGGGAAGCCTCCATCAGATCTATCGCAGGAGCGTCGCCTCGACCTCGCAAGCGCCGCCCCCGATGGAGGAGATCACCTTTTCTGAGGAGGACATGTTAGGGAATGAGAATCCCTTCCATGACGCCCTCGTGATTCAAGCCGCAGTAGAGGACTTCACCGTTGATCGGATCCTGATCGACAACGGTAGCTCCGTAAATGTCATTTTCAAGGGGACGTTTGACGGACTGGGAGTCGGAGCAGCAAGGGTTTGGGCAGCCGATGGTCCCCTCTTCGGCTTCTCCGGAGAGAAGAAGGAAGTGGAAGGAGGAGCAGATCTCCTTGTAACGCTCGGTGGTACCTCCATTAGCTGTCGATTCTTCATCGTCGACGCCCCAAGCTGTTACAGGGCTATCTTCGGGAGGCCACTTCTCAACGCCTTCAAGGCCGTCCCATCCTCCTACCATCAGTGCTTGAAGTACTGTAAGGGAGATGTCCAGGTGAGGATCAGGAGCGATCCAAGAGCCGCTCGGGAGTGCTATCTCAGCGCCGTCAGTACCATCAGCTAGATGGCTGACGCAGAAGAGTTCGGAAGGGTGTTGGAGAGCCCGACCAGGCTGGAGGTGGCCGAAGAAGTTGAAGAAATCGAGGTACTCTCTGCAGCGGGAGTACCTGGGTTGCTGAAGATCGGCGGGTCGTTGAAGACGGAGGAAAAGATCGAGATGGCGGCGTGTCTGCAAAAGAACATCGACATCTTTGCTTGGAGTGCCGCCGAGATGCCAGGAATCGATCCTGAGGTTGTATGTCATCGCCTCAACTTGGATCCCGCGGTCCAGCTCGTCCGCCAGAAGAAGAGGAGGAACGCCACCATCTTAGCCAAACCGATTCGGGAGGAGGTTAAAAAACTGCTCGATGCAGGCTTTGTATCGGAGATCCAGTACCCAGGCTGGGTCTCCAATGTTATCATGGTGAAGAAAGCGGGGGGGGGGGGGGGGGGGGGTAGCTGGAGGATGTGTGTTGATTTCTCTTTGATGAATAAAAGCTGTCCTAAGGATTGTTATCCCCTGCCTCGAATCAACGCGCTAGTTGATTCGGCATCAACGCGCTAGTTGATTCAGCCGTCGGTTTTTCTGTGATGAGTTTCCTTGATGTGTTTTCAGGATACTACCAGATCTGGATGCATCCCCCCGATTGCCGCGATGTCTCCTTCATCACCGATGATGGCTGCTACAGCTACAAGATGATGCCCTTCGGGTTGAAGAATGCGGGAGCTACCTACCAGCGGATGATGGACCACATCTTCAAGGAACAGAAGGGGAGGAACCTGGAAGTGTACGTGGACGACCTCTTGATCAAAAGCAAGAGCGTCCAGGAACACGTAGCTGATCTGGTGGAGACCTTCGCGGCGCTGAGGAAATTCAAGATGAGACTCAATCCAGCGAAGTGCATCTTCGGAGCTGGAAGAGGAAAGTTCCTGGTGCATCTCCTTACCCCGGAGGGAGTAGAGCCTAACCCCGACAAGGTTAGGGCGATCCTGGAGATGCCGTCCCCAAAGATAATGAAGGAAGTTCAAGGGTTGACAGGAAGGCTGGCGGGTCTTAGCCGCTTCTTATCAAAGGCCGGGGAGAAGTGCTCTCCATTCTTCAAGACACTCCGCAAAACTGAAAGTTTCGAGTGGTCCGAAGGATGTGAGAAGGCGTTCGAAAGACTGAAGGAGCAGTTGACTCAGACACCTCTCCTTCAGAGCCCGAAGGAATGCGAAGACCTGCTCATCTACCTGGGAGTAGGAGCAGAGGCAGTAAGTTCCGTGTTGGTCCGAGAAGAAGGAAAGAAGCAGCTGCTCATCTACAACGTCAGTCAGGTGTTGAAGAAGGCGGAGTTGAAATATCCGATCCTGGAGAAGCTTGCTTTCGCCCTGGTGGTGTCGGCGCGGAAGCTTCGGCCTTACTTTCAAGCTCACTCCATCCGGGTTGTGACTGATCATCCTCTCTGAAATGTCCTAGAGAGAGTGGAGCATTCAGGAAGGTTAGCGAAATGGTCGGTAGAACTCAGCGAGTTCGACATTTCCTTCTCACCCCGGGTGGCGATCAAGGCTCAGGCGGTAGCAGACTTCTTGGCTGACTTCTCGGTGGAAAAGGAGCCAGGGGAAGAAGCTCTCAATCCAATTCCATGGAAGATGTTCGTGGACGGAGCTTCGGGCAGAAGTTCTATGGGAGTGCGCATCGTGCTCGTCATCCCACAGGGAACAAGGATCGAGCAAGCCGTCGAGATCCTCTTCCCCATCACAAACAACCAAGCAGAGTACGAAGCCATAGTGGCAGGCTTGCGCCTTGCCAAGGAGTTGGGTATCCGTGATGTCCGGGCTTTCACGGATTCGATGGTAGTCGCGTCGCAGATTCGAGGAGAGTTCGAGGTGCGCGACACCATCCTGCAGAAGTACTTAGTAAAGGTGAAAGGGTTGATTGGAGGCTTCCAATCCTTCTTCGTCGAGCATGTGCCAAGGGAGGAGAACTCGGCAGCGGATCGCTTAGCCAATTATGGGCCGAGGGCTGGAGGAACTATTACCGAGCTATTCTGCCCATCCATTGAAGAGGGAGAGATGATGGAGATCGAGCAGCTCCCTTCATGGATGGATCCCTTTGTGGCCTTCCTGGTCAGTGGCCAGCTCCCAGCGGGCGAAGGGGATCAAAGAAGATTTCGGTACAAAGCGGCGTACTATTTACTGCAAAACGGAGAGCTATACCGCAAAACCATCTCAGGCCCCCTGGCCAGATGTGTCTCTGAAGACGAAGTACCCCGGGTGTTGGAAGAGATCCACTCGGGAGAGTGTGGAAGCCATTCTGGGACTCGCACTTTAGAGCAAAGGATCCTAAGGCAAGGTTACTTCTGGCCTACTATCCGAAAGGATGCTGAGACCTTCTCGAAGAAGTGTCAGAAGTGCCAGCTCTTCGCCCCCCTTCAGTTACAGCCAGCCCAGCAGCTCTGATCAATCACCGCCTCATGGCCGTTTGCCATCTAGGGGATGGACTTGATCGGCCCTTTCCCTCAAGAAAGTGGCCAGAGGAAGTTCGTTCTCGTCATGATCGACTACTTCTCCAAGTGGATCGAGGCCAAAGCTTTGGCCAAGACCACCTCTCAAGTCGTGAAGAACTTCATCTGGGGAGAGATCGTCTGCAGATTTGGAATCCCTCTCGCCATCGTCACCGACAACGGTCCCCAGTTTGCCAGCTTAGAATTGGATGATTTTTGCAAGCAGTTGGGAACTGATCTTCGATTCACCTCCGTACACCATCCCAGGAGCAATGGTCAAGTGGAGGCCGCCAACAAGCTGATCATCAATCTGCTAAAAAAGAAAGTGGAGAACCTGAGAGGTAATTGGGCGGACCAGCTCCCCTCGGTCCTTTGGGCTTTGAGGACCACTCCTAGCTCAGCCACCGGGGAGACACCGTTCAAGCTCTCTCACGGGTCGGAATCTCTCATCCCAGTAGAGTTCGAAGTCAGAAGCCCAAGGGTGGTAGCCGCGGAAGACGGAAATGAAGAATGGCGATTAGAAAATGAAGAAGCGCAGAAGCTATCCCTCGACTACATAGAAGAGCTGCGGGACCTGGCCTCAGCTAGGCAAGACGAGATCAAGCGCCGAATGGCAAGACGTTTCGACAAAAATGTCCGCCTCAAGCACTTCCAAGAAGGTGACCTGGTCCGAAAAAAGGTGGACGCGGTAGGAAGATCAGCAGCCGTAGGGAAGCTTAACCCAAACTGGGAAGGACCCTTCATCATCCAGGAAGCACTCCTGACAGGAGGGTACCGCTTGCAGAACCAGGAAGGCGAGCTGCTGGGGAACACCTGGAGCGGCGATGACCTGAAAAGGTTTTATCCCTAAAGGGAATGTACATGCCCCCCCCCCCCTTGTAAATTCATTTACGTATAAATAAAAGTTTACATCTCCCTGAAACATGGGATGAGGCAGTCCTTCCTATCCTAGAGAAGTCTTTAAAGAAAGGAGGTCAGTGAAGTCGATCTCCACGCTAGGTTGGGAAATGAGCCTCTGACTTAACCCTCGTAAAAACTCAGAACGGATGATGGGACAGTGCCTCGGGTGTGCGTTCCCTTAAGTCCAAGCCTCTGCAATGACGGCCGAGATCAGCTCCCCCCTTGCACGTTGGCCGCGATTCCCACCGACCGCACTTCTCGTCCGACTGGAGAGATTACCAAGAGAAAGTCTGGACGCCGACCTCCCGATCCGGCGGAGAGATGATCGATTTAACTAGCTCAGGGGACCCTTGAATAAAGGTGTCGTATACCCTCGAGAGCTGAAAGCTCGCAGCAAGCAATCCGTTTCCTAAATTATTGTGTCAGATCATGTGAGTTGGTGTGCTTAAGTGTGCTTAACTCCCTGCTAATTTATTGAGCAACAAGAAGCAGGTTTGATCCACATCCAGCATCCAAGTAGGATGGAGGCCTCGGGATGGTGTGTCCCCTTGGACCTCCCCGACTGCCACTCCCTGCTTGACGTCGTCCTGCATCAACATTTGACGCCCAAGTTGGAAAACGAGCCTCCGACTTAACCCTCGTAAAAGCTCAGAACGGATGATGGGACAGTGCCTCGGGTGTGCGTTCCCTTAAGTCCAAACCTCTGCAATGACGGCCGAGATCAGGTCCCCCCTTGCACGTTGGCAGCGGTTCCCACCGACCGCACTTCTCGTCCGACTAGAGAGATTACCAGGGGAAGTCTGGAAGCCGACATTCCAACTTGGGAAAGGGCAAGACCGATTCGACCGACCAAAGAATGGAGACATTCTGGCATCCAAGTAGGATGGAGACTTCGGGACGGTGTGTCCCCTTGGACCTCCCCGACCGCCATTCCCTACTCGACGTCATTCTTCGTCGAAATCCGACATCCAAGTAGGATGGATGCCTCGGGATGATGTGTCCCTCCAGACCTCCCCGACTGCCATTCCCTATCTCTTTTCCCTTAAAAATCCCATTATTATTAAAGTGATACTAATGAACTCTTCATCAGGTGCAAGGCAAGGCCTTGAGAGCATGTGTCCCTCGGGACCCTTCAAGTGCCCCTCATAGCTCGACTCTATCAAAAGGTGCCTTTGAGAAGGCGAGTATGCAGGTAATACTCGCCAGATAAGCGAGTATACACGTACGAGCATGCAGGTACGAGTATGCAGGTGCGAGTATGCCTAGCGAGCACTCAATCTCGCCTCGATCCTAAGAGCCTAGCGAGCACTCAATCTCGCCTCGAGCCTAGGAGCCTAAGCGACATTCAAGAAAGGAAGCAACTACAGAAGAAACAGGCGAGCAAAAAACCTTGTCCTTTTCATTTATATGTTTGGTATAAATTACAAAAAATGGCCAAAAAGGTTTACAAAAGGTCGTCGGGCCAGCAAAAAGGGTGCCCACGCGATTAGGCGTCATCCTCGCCATCAATATCTGCATCTGGGTCACCACCACCATCATCATCATCCTCGTCCTCAGAATCATCGTCCTCGGAGCCACTGGACAGCTGGGGAGATACTCGCAATGGGGAGGTGGACTCCTCGGCGAGCTGCGCCGGGATAAGGTCCAACACTGTCAGCTCCATCGCCGCCGGCTTCAGAAGGTCGTCTGCCTTCAGTTGGCTTAGGATGACAGTACCCGTGGCTCGCGCGATCTTCTGACGAATGCGAGGCATATCGTCGCCGAACATCCTGATCTGCTTGCCGACCCTGGAGGGGCCCGCCGCCGCTGGCTGTTGCTCGGCAGGCCGAGTTTCCAGCTCGGCAATGCGAACTTGGGCGGCCTCCAAAGCCAGTCCGGTGTCGTCCAGCTCCTTCTCCAGCTGGGATGTCTTCTTCGCCATCTCCACCTCGGCGGCCTACAAAAACGAGAAAACGCGAAAAGTAATCAAACTATTCGGCAAAATGGCGAGTATCCCAGAAGCGAGTAAAGAAGCGAGGCGAGTACATCATGCTCCTTCTCTTTGAGCCCCATGGCGATCATCTTCTTACATTGGGTTTTGATCACCCCCTCATATTTGTGCAATCGCCTTGCTGTCGAATGGGCAAGCTCGGCAGATCGCAGCAGAGATCGCGAGGTTTGGTGAGCCAGATACTCAGAAGACTCCTCCTGCAGTCTCTCCGCATCCTCGCGACTGTAGATGGCGTGGAGCACGTCGAAGCCCTCGCCCTTGTCCTCCCAGTCCTCCGACCACGGCGGGAGGTTGGAGCTTAGAGACACCAAGTGGTCGCTCTCCGACCAGGTCACCAAGGGGCGACCATAGGCGTCCTCGCCACGCCTGCCGAGGTTGAAATTCGGGTGGGCGTAAGGCTCGCCAGCCTCAGAAGCGTCCGCCTTCTTGCCGAGGTCCCTATGAGCGACCTCCTTCTTCTTCCGCTTCTTCGAAGGCCCAGAACCTTCGTCGACGATCAAGGGCTCATCGCCTCCTGGCGACAAGTCGATGGGCGAGTAGACCCCATCCCCGCAAGCGGAGGTCCCCACACCTCCTTGTGTGGAACCCGCCGCCTTCAACGCCACAGGGAGAAGCTCGCGTGGCAGAACGTGGACTGCTGCAATAAAAAGAAAGGCATCTCCAGTTAGTCGCCAGGTTGAAGATGAAGAACGAGTATAACGAATGCTCGCGCGGTAGGTTACCTTCGCCAGGGAACACCTCAGCGAGTTCGTCTACTCGCTTCCTCCAGAACACCACGTTAAGGCGGCGATTCCTGAAGGACTCGAGCAGTTTCTCGCCACTCTCACTTTGGAGAGAAGCCCCGAAGACGCTCTCCGGCGGCTGGAAGGACTTGTCGGGAATGGCTTGGAAGTCGCCAATGATGACGACTAATCTCTCTCCCCAGCGATGATTCTTCTTCGCTTTGCCGACCAGCGTGCAGACATGGCTGCACAGGAAGACGACGCCCTCGCCTGTCTCCATGAAGTGGAATACCCGCCTGAAGACGGAAAGGTCGAAGGCGATCTCCTGGTCGCGCAAATAACAGAGGAACCCCACGATCATCACCACTCCATTGGGATTAATCTGGGCAGGGACTATCCCAGAGTAGCGGAGTATTTGGCTGAACTCCGTCCACAGTGGTAGTCGCAAGCCCACCTCAAAGTGGTCAGTAGGGAACACCCTCTCGGTGGTCAAGACAGTGTTTAGTCGCTCGCCCCGGCGAGGAAGTCGAGCGACAAATCCTGGCGGGATGTACTTCGCCGAGAATATCTCTAAGTCCTTCTCGGTTGTGATGGACTTCTTGAAGGTGGTCGCCGCAAAGTTCTTGGCGTGATTGGCACGCCGGATGGTCGCCTCGTCAGTCATCTTGGAGAAAAGAAGGAAAGAAAGGCGAGTATCGGAGAATGCGAGAAGAAGAGAAGAGGATGGAGGATACTCGCGTGTGAGCTAGAAGATCGCCGAAAGCGTAATAAATACTCACCCCCCCTATTTATAGTAGTCGGGTAGCTTGGCTTATCGAGCACGACGGCGCGATTAAGAATAAGGGGGTGTCGAGTATTAAGACAAGGTCGCCAACTCAGCAGCGCGCGTCAGAAAAGTGCCGACTTCCAAAGCACGAAGACCTACAAGAAGAAGCATGAAAGAAGCTCGCCAGGTGCAGGCGACATTCAGGCGCTACTCGCCAAAATTAAAGAAGATAGAAAAAATCTCACAAAAAACCATCACAGAAAAAGAAAGCAAAGCAAGTAATAAAAGACGAGTTTCCAATACTCGCCAAATAATATTACATCAGATAAAAGTCAAGTGTTCAGAATTACAGGGATACTCGCCCAAAGGCGATCAAGCGACTACAAAGAAAAAAGAAGAAAAGAGACAGCAGCTAGGAGGGCCCCTGGAGATTCGCCTGAGGATCCAGAGGCTGAGGATGTCGCCCAACCCAGCCCAAGTTGCGAGCTCGCTTGAAATGCTCGAAGGCTACGGTCATCGCGTCCTCACCCTGCCGCAGGTGGTCTTCAATCCTCGCCAGCTGACCAACCGAGCCCATGCTCGCGCGCATCCCTACCATCTCGTCATGGTGCAGCTGCTGGCGATGTTCGAGCCTCGCAACTCGACGCTCCAAGTCGCTGACAGTATGAAGGAGAGATTCTGCACCAGCCAGGCGAGTATCAAACTCTTCCAGTGGTGATACTCGCACCTCCAACTCAGTCAAGAGACGATGAGCGTCGCTGCTCGCCAGGCGCTCAACCCGCGACTCCATATCAGTCAGGCGGCGATGAGGCTCACTGACCGCCAGGCGCTCTAGCTTCGCCTCCAAATCCAGGATCGCGCGAGTAGCCCTCTCCTGGTACTCGCGAGAAGGAAGCCCGACGGCGTCGATCAAGGCTCCTATAGGAGTACGAGCGCGAGCTGCAAAAAAGGTAAGAGTATCAGAGCTTTGACAGAACGAAAGGAACGGAGTGAAGACAGTAGCGACTATCAAAGACAGCGACCAAGTACCTGGACGAGGACTGCGAGAGTGACGGCGAGAAGAGCCCCTTCCTCGCTGAGGAGACGCGTTGTGATGGTGATCGCCTCGCCGAGCAGGATGGGACCCAGCGGACTGACCCCGGCTAGGAGGCGCGTTCCATCGACCGCGACTATCAGATGGTCGCCCTCCCCCTCGGGGTAAAGAAGCCCGAAGGGCCCTCAGTCCCGCCACGGCGCGAGGATTCGCCCTGGTGGGTTGAGGGAGTAGTAGAAGTCGAAGGGCGCTGCTCGCCCTGAATATTGGCAGATGGAGGAAAGGGAGGAGGTGGCGGAAGCCCACCCGCGGGCAGCTGCGAGCTGCTCGCCAACCCCAAGGATTGAAGAGGCGGTGGTGGCGGAAGCACGCCGCCCGCCAGAGGATCCTGTTGCTCGCTCATCGGCCTCTTCTCCAGCAAAGAGCTGTGGAGAACTCGCGTCGAGCGCCCACCACCCCTAGGCGAGATCAAGGGCGACGATCTCAGAGGAGGTACGGCCAGAGGCTCCTCCTGAGCACCGATGGTAGACGAATCTGCGAGCATAGAAGAGGCATTTTAGCATTACAAACCAAATTGAGACTAATCAAGGAGGTGGCGAGTAAGTAGCTCCCACCTCGTGCAGGAGCGAGATTCTTCGGTTGATTCTGGGCCGAGGTCCCAGGCATGCTCGCCCCCTCGGCGACATTTGGAGCAAAAGGATCCGCGGACGGCGAGTCGCCCTCGTTAGACAGCCCCATCTCGTCCAGCATCTGCTGGTGTTGGTCGCCCAAAGGGGCGGCGACATCCTCTTCAGCGGCTTTCTTCTTCTCCTGCTTCTTCTTCTTCTTCGCAAGCCTCTTCCTCTTCTTGGAAGCGAGGAAGTCCTCAACCTCAGGACCTAGGCGTGGAGGTATCGAGGGAGCATCAAACATGCCCACAAGACCAGCCATGGCCTCCTTAGCTTCTGCAACATAGTCGCGCGCCATCTTGAGCGAGTTCAGAAAGGTCGTGCCACAAGAGACCCCTGCCCCTCTATTTATAGAGTTCGAGCGTCGGCCAGCGAGACGGCGAGTATAAGCCAATAGTCGCCAGTAGGGAAACTCGTCGAATGAAGGTTGGATGATTCTTTCCGAGCAACTACGTTACTCACAAAGAGCGGGGATTGTGTACAACCCTCATTCTCCGAGGATGGCCCACCCAAAGCCACCTAGACAGAAGTCAAAGGTCAAAGGGTCAACACAGAGACCACCAGTCCAAGGCAGGAGCAGAAAAAACCCTAGCGAGTATGCAGGTAATACTCGCCAGATAAGCGAGTATCGACCAGAGGAGTTCGTCGCGCCCAGGAAAGCAGCAGAAGACCTAGGCGAGTATTGGCCCGGCGTGTGCGAGCAGCACCCAATACTCGCCAAATGGGCGACTATGTCATAATACTCGTCGAGTATCCCATAGTCACCGAGTTGGGGGCTGGGCTATAAAAAGCCCCCATACCCTTTGGTTTTCCTATAAATAGGACATCATGGGTACTTGGATTGGCACCTGGAATTGAGCTTTTGGACCCCGATTTCCGAATTCTCGAGCCCGTCACCCTTGCTTTTAGCCAAGTCGGTGCCTTCCCTTTACCAAGCTCGATCACTTTGGTTTCGGAGGGGAAAACTCTCTTGAGCTTCTGGGTACGTGGTGGGACCTCCCTGCTGCAGCACCTGGGGTCCAGTTTGTTGCTCTTCTAGCTTCTTCGTAGTTGCCAGCCAAGTCATCTCGTTGGACTGCTGGGCGAGTAGCCTCCGGCTGCATCGGTCCGAATCTTGAGGCCAGGATTTTCCTGGCGTCAACAGTTCGGGAACGTGGAATGGCTCCCACAGCCGGCGCAACTGCAACAACATGATAACAACAACACATTATACGAAGGTAATATCTATATTTATAAAGCAATTGACAATCTCACCGAGACACAACCACACAATTTATATGAAAATAAAATGCATATAAATACAAAAGCAAGAAAAGAAAAGACCATCTGATGAAAACACTGTGGATTCACTTGCCTCGCACTATCCACTGGAGAATAATGAGTAAACTGAACTGCAATTCACATAATAGACACACAATATTCACTTGCGAATCTTTGACGTCGATCCACAATGTCCAAACATGTTATTAATTTGCTTCGGATATCTATGGATATATATAAATAGATAGATATAGATATAGATGTAAATATAAATATAAATATAAATATAGATATATTTACATATATAGATATTTCTATATGTAAAGAGTTTTTTTGGTTATAAAAAAACCTAACCATCCGTGAGGGCTAAGAGAGGCGCCTGTAGCATTATTAGGAGAGCCGTCTGCTTTGTTTGGAGCCATCCACCTGAAGCATCCTTGGAGAGCAACTTTGGTGACGCTTCACTCGTTTTTTTTCTCTTCCTTTGCTCGATCGTGCGATTGGGTGGCCGTCGGCCATAAGGTTTCGCCGTTCTTGGAGGAGTTGCTGCCGGCCTTGGAGGCGAGCCATCGGCGTTGGGAAGAGAGTTGTCGTCGGGCTTGGTGGAGATCGCCATAGACATTGAAGGCGTGCGCGTGTGCAGTTAGCCTTGACGGCGTTTTGATCTTCGGTGGTGGCGTTGGTCTCCGGTGGTGGTTGCGGTTGAACGTCGGACTTCGACGTTGAAGGTTCCGGTGAACCTTGTGCGTCCGCTAGGCGAATTGCAGTCCAGATCTTTTACTTTTCCGCGGATCGTGCGCGTCCGGCGCATCTGCGGTGTTTCACCGGACGGTTTTTTCTTCTCCTGTTATTTTCTTGTAATCTCTTTTATATATTGATTGTTTAATATATAATTGTGTTTGTGCGCTGACGAAATTTGTCGGGCGCAGTTTTGGCCACTTATTTTGTGTTCGATCTTGTTTCCCTGCAATTTTATAGCGGTGCCCTCTGCGATTTGCACCAGATTTTACAACAATTGGTACCAGAGCTAGGTTCCGAGTAGGCGACTGATTGGACGTTCTGGTTTTAGGTTTGGGCCTACGGTAGGTGACAACATCGTTCCGCTCCCTATCTTCCCAGATCTGATCCGTGAATTAATCAGGATCGCCTAGAGGTGCTGAGGGAAGCTATGACATGGAAGAATCCAGCGTTGGTCAGGTACTCAATGGAGAAGTTTGACGGCAGCGGGAATTTCCGCCTATGGCAGATTCGGGTCAAGGATATGCTGGTCGAGCAGGGTTTGATGCGAGTCCTGCGGGGGCGTGATGATTTGCCCGCTCCGATGAATGATTCTGAGTGGACTGAGATGGATGAGCGCGCCACCAGCGCCATCAGGATGTGTGTAGACGACAAAGTGATGTTTAACATCGGAGTTGAAGAGTCCGCTGTCAAGCTGTGGGAGAAGCTTGAGGGACTGTATATGAGCAAGTCGTTGACCACGAGGTTGTTGTTGAAACAACGTTTGTACGGCCTGAAGGAGGGTGGTAACCTGCAAGAACACTTCAATGTGTTCAATGGTCTTCTCAACCAATTGCACGTGGTTGGTGTGAAGGTGGAGGAAGAAGACAAAGCCTTACTGCCTCTTACCTCGCTCCCGTCGGCGTACGTGTACATGCGAACCACATTATTGTACACAATAGATGTGGAGCAAATTACATCTGCGTTACTGTCCAGTCAGATGCTGCCGGACCCCACTCCTAGGGGTAAGCATGCTTTGGCAGTAGAAGGACGAGGGAGGCAGTTCAGGAAGGGATCATGGAGTGCACGGTCCAGATCCGCTTCGAGGAAGGCAGTGAGGTGTTACCACTACAAGAAGAGCGACCACATCAGGAGGAATTGTCTGCAGCGCGTGCAGAGTTCTGGAGACGTCCAGAGTACGGACAAGGCAGTGCTAGACCTGGCAGAGGAGAGTGATGACGTTCTCACCATCACTGAGAGTCAGAGTGACTCTGATAGCTGGATATCGGATTTTGGTGCTTCGCAACATGTTTGCTCAGATGCGGCGATGTTCAGTTCACTGGAGGTGACGACTGAGTCAGTCTTTCTGGGTGATTGCTCAGCATGTGAGGTCACGGGGACAGAGACGGTGGACATCAGGATACATGACGGAGCAGTGCGTAGGCTTGAGCGGGTACACCTGGTACCCAATCTGCACAGAAATTTGATATCGCTGGGTAGATTGGGCTCCAGAGGATGCAGTTTTGCGGCGAGAGGTGGAGTTCCGACGGTGACGCAAGGGTGCACCGTGCTCATGCGAGCTGAGCAGCGCAGTAGTCTGTACCAGTTGATGGGATCCACGATGTGAGGTTGTGTGCCCATGATTTCTACGGCCGACGGAGTGGATGTTCGAGGTGGTGCAGGGGATTGCCCTTCTGGTAGTCTGACTAGGCGAGTCAGATTCAGCGATCCGGTTGCGTCGACATTCAGGGGTTGAGCCCGAGCAAGAATGAGTCGATTGGAGCAGGTCGGCTGACGCCTCAGGACTTTGAGGTGGTGCTTAATGCAGAGAGTGCTTCGTGCAGGTGGTGGCTCCGGATCCCGAACCAAGGTGGTGGATTGTAATTAATTTGGTTAGGATATCTATGGAAATATATATATATATATATTTATAAGTAGATAGATTTACATATAGAAACATACACACATAGATATAAATATAGATAGATTTACATATATAGATATTTCTATAGGTAAAGAGTTTTTTAGGTTATAAAAAAACCTAACCATCTGTGAGGGCTAAGAGAGGGGCCTGTGGCATTATTAGGAGAGCCGTCTGCTTTGTTTTGAGCCATCTGCCTGAAGCATCCTTGGAGAGCGGCTTTGGTGACGCTTCGCTCGTTTCTTTTCTCTTCCTTTGCTCGTGTGATTGGGTGGCCGTCGGCCATAAGGTTTCACCGATCTTGGAGGAGTTGTTGTCGGTCTTGGAGGCGAGCCACCGGCGTTGGGAAGAGAGTTGTCATCGGGCTTGGTGGAGATCGTCGTAGACATTGAAGGCGTGCGCGAGTGCAGTTATCCTTGACGACGTTTTGATATCCGGTGGTGGCGTTGGTCTCCGGTGGTGGTTGCGGTTGAATGTCGGACTTCGACGTTAAAGGTTTCGGTGAACCTTGTGCGTCCGCTAGGCGGATTGCAGTCCAGATCTTCTATTTTTCTATGGATCGTGCGCGTCCGGTGGTGCACAAATCTCGCACACCGCTATAGGTGGTGGCTAGACTGCGGCACGAAACGGCAGTGTACCGATCGTTCAAGTAATATAAAACGAGGAGTAAATCCCCGAATATCGATCTCAAAGGAACACATTAAGGTGGAGTTAACTATTGAGGAGGACTTGAGATTGAAGTCCTTAGGTCGATGTTTCACGAAGGTGGGTGGATTGGTTTTTGCAAAATAAAATAAAAGCTATCAACTACTCTTATGCAATGCCGCTATGCAATGCTTCGCTTGGCGGGATGGAAACTACACGGGCCGCAGTGCACCGAATCGCTAGGCGGATGGACGAGTAGGCTCGCGGATGGAGTGGAGAGAATGGCGGAATGAGGGTCGCAAACACCTCTTCGCAAAGCACGCCACTAGCAATTGCTAGTGCGACACTGAACACAAACAAGCCACACCACAAGGCACACCTCAAAATGATAAGCAAGAATACCCAAATCACATAGACATAATTAAGTATAAATGCTAATAGTCAAAACACACTTCATCAAACATATAAGAAATCCAACTAAGCTATCACTACAAGGGGAGGTGAGTGTACGAAATCGACCGACTCCGAAGTCTCGTTGAGGGTTCACGGAAGGAATCGTCGGGTTGTCAATCCGCGTCCAAGCTCGGTCCTCAACTGCGTCCGGGGTAGAGAAGGCTGTCACTACCTTCTAGTGGACCCGTCTTCTTCGTGTCACGAACCGGAGGAATGAGCACACAAGATGCTCCGATCTTGAAGAAGAAGGCTAGGTTGACTCCCTTCTTGAAGCTCAAGGATGAAGGAGGAGGCCAAGAGGAAGCTCCGGCGACGATTTGGCGTTGAAAGCTTGCCCGGAGATCCTCCCCAAGGTGGGCGGCGCTGGAGAAGTCGGGACTCCCCAAAACAGGCGGAAAAACGGCGCAGGAACTGGCGCTCTCCGCCCTAATTTCACGGAGCATCGGTTTAAATAAGGAGCAGAATAAACACTGTGCACGGTCAGTGGCGCACGACCAATGGTCGTGCGCGAAGGAATGCCTGTGATCGTGCGCAGTCAACCTGTAGCAAAGAAAAAGATGGAAAATAACGCACGGTCAGGGGCGCACGACCAGTGGTCGTGTTTTGGTTTGGTCCAGATCTGGACCGGTTCACTTGAACCGGTCTAGGGCTCCTTTGTAAGCTTCACTTAGGAGCAACCGGTCCTTGACGAATCCATTCTGATCCCGATCGAGAGAGGGAGCAGCGGCGAAACAGCGAGAGGGGGGTCGATCTTGGATGTATCATCGACGTCCGTGGAGAAGAGGCGACACCTCCGGTTGGCAGCGGCCCAGGCGAGGAGCAAGGAGATCGTCCTGCTGTGCTGAGAAGAGGGTTGGTTCTCTAGCCCTAAGGTCAGGGCCGGCTGCAGAAGGAGGAGAGGAACTTCCTCCTACATATTCCAGTACTTCTCCGGCTACGATTCGTAGCCGAGGTTTTGCACTTCTCTTCTCTCACACCCCAAATCTCCTGTTGTATTTTTCATGGTATTCTAGGGGAGCTTTGCGGTATTAGTCAAGTAGTGGCTAAGCAAGCTCGCTAGTCTCTGTGATGAATGTTTGTAAGGGTGCTTCGTAGTATTGGCCGGTAGAGGGTCAAGCGGGGCACGTAGTCCTCTCTCTTTTATATTGCACTGTATTATTGTGGTGGCAGGTTGCTTGGGTTTTATTCCCCATGAGGGTTTCCCGAGCTTGTTAAATATAAAGCTAATTGTGTTTGCCGCTGCGATTGTTCTTGCTCCAGTTTACCCGCAATCCTAACAGGTCGTGCGCGAAGGAATCCCTGTGATCGTGCGCAGACGCTCTGTCGGGGAAGGGAATTAACGCACGACCACTGGTCGTGCGCCTGATCGTGCGCGAAGGAATGCACACGATCAGAGGCTTTTTAGGCCAAAAATTGCCCCGCTCCATCCCGAACGTTCACGCGATCCCAGGGCCTGCAGGAAAAATACTAGACCACAAAAATACATGAAATCACACCAAGATGGGGCATAAAGGTGCACTAAGCAATGAAATGAGCAACGTGATCAAATAGAATTAAATATGGGCCTAAAGTGAAGTGCAAGTGCATGAAACCTAGCTCAGATGAGTCCGGAAATCACTATATAAACTGGACTCATCACACCCCCAGACTTACCTGTTTGCACATCCCGAGCAAACACATCCTAAGCAGGCGGGAAAAATAAATAGCTAGCTTAAAATTACACCGAGGAGTACCATGCGAAGTCGCATGCCCAAGTGCATAGAGAAATAGTAGATAAGGTTTCTAATTATAAACATAGTTTATATATTTCTAATGGAGTAAATAAATATTACTACTACTCAAAAAAAATGAATCACGATGAATCAATCGGTCACGCATACGGAGAAAGTAAAACACACGCTGAGATGAGCATTGCCCAAGCTGGGGTTTGGGACAAACTCCACCGAAATCCATCGGTGTCGAAGACCATAAGCTCGCCCGGTCACATTCTCTCCACAACATTAGATTAGTTCAGAGGGTGAGTCGGTAGGACTTAAGGTTTTTCATGGGGCTTGGGTTACGGTGAGGTAAACAATGATAAACAGGACGGCTTAAAGCACCTAACCCAAATGAGCTTACACAATAACGCTATCCCCGCAGCTACAAAAACACGCGGATGCACCACACCCCCATACTTGGACCTGAACGCATGAGTATGTGCACCGCCTACTCCAAAATACATATCTCAAATAGATTTTCAATTAAACTCATTCTCATTTTTCTTTTCTTTTCTTCTCATTTCATTTCTTTTTCTAATTATATATTTTTTCAAATTCAGCAAATGTTCAAGGGAGTACAACCACATCTCCAAATTTAACATCACCACATCAACATTCCAAAATACAAATTTGAAAACAGCTAAAGCTCAGCTTTGGGTATGTGACTAGGATCGGCTTTTTGGTTTTGGTGGAATAAAATGTGGGGCTGCATCAAAGGGATGGGGTAGGCACAAATGGGCTAACGAGGATAAGATATCAGGATTGGCACAAAGGCTCAACCGGGCCAAAATGATGGCCTACGTCATTCTTGCGCAACAGAATTATCCTATGCCAATGCTTCAAGAATCGCTTGGGGCGAGTTCTTAGTCACCGAGAAAAATTATCCTTTATCCCGGCTCATGCAATACACGTCTAGCGATAATTTACACACATCCCTATGCTACCATTTGATGCAGACAAGATTCACCATTTGAGTAAAGTAAACAACATTTACACTAATAGAAATGTATAAGACTAATAGTATAAAAATGAATCTAATCTATACAAATCTTTATGCTCACAAAAGCATTAGACTAGGAACACCGGAGTCAACATTTTACTCCACTGCATAATTTAAAAGCCAGCACAATGATTTTCCCAATCACACAAAGGGAGGAGTTCCACTCAAGACGCGCCAACAACTAAGTACACGCTCAAGTGGGTGCTGTGGTGTGCAATGAAAATGAACAATAACTTAAATAGAAGCTTCTAGTATACAGTGCACTCGTGCACGTGAGCGGGTAAACAAAACTACTCTCCCCCAGACTTAAACTATGCATTAAGATATTCTAAAACAAAGTTAGGGGAAGAGGGTACCCAATGCTCAGAAATGAGCATACCAGAAGACGCATGAAAACCACGACAAAGAGCAGCTTCCGCCAACCAGGAGATGACCTGCAAGGGTGAGCTCCACAAAAACAAAAGAAAGCAGAAATGCTAAAAAGAAATGCAACGAACTAAACAAACTGGATAAATTGAAATTGCAAGAAAAGTATGATAACTACTGGGGTTATTGTCATCCCAGCACGACTTATTTGGCATTTATACAGTTCTAGCTTATAAGCCTATGAAAAGAAAAGTGCACAGGTAGTTGTTCCATTATCCGTTTCGGTAGCATGTACCAATACGGTGACAGAGCAGTTACCCCTCTACCTGTATAATAATACCCACAAACCGCAGGTAGAGGAAACAGAATGTAAGAAGATGAGGAGGCCTGGTCCTCACTCATCTCACATAAAAAATCCTTGCCCAGCAAGGTATCGTCATCAGGGGGTAGCAGGAGGAAGAGATCAATGTTGGAGCTTCCTCATCAGAGGAGGGATCAACCTCCTCGCACATGAGGATGCTATCATCATTGACCTGAGCTGGAAGCTCTAAGTCCTCCTTATGTACCTGCGGAGACTCAACCTGCACAGGCTCAGTTATAGCAGAAGGGGGGTCAAGAAATAAAAGAGAAGAATGACTTAAATAAAAATCAAGCGGGGGAGTGTTTCCGGTCTCACTCCCATTAGATTGGGAAAGTAAAATAATGTTTGCATTGTCATCAATGCTGCAAGGTTCGGCGGGATCAACAGTGGCCATGCCTAAGATTTGGACTTCCTCCACCGGTACTGAGGAAAGCTCCTCTTCACCTAGAAGGTTGTCCTCCTCCATAGGAGTAGGCACAAAACATAGATCGCCGGCCTCGTCTTGCGACACATCATAAACAATGTCGTTAGAGACGAGCGTAGTAGTATGCACAAAAGGGGAAGGAGCAGTGCTTGAATAAAAGTCAAGCACCGATTCCTCACAAAGAATCGAATCTACGCACGGTGATATATGCACAGGGGAGATAGGCTCGGCCATGTCAGAGCCTAGATCAGCCACGCATCTGGTGACTGTGTCCACATCATCCCCTTCAAAGCATGAAGGTGACACAGACATATAACCAGATGTTGAAGGCGTGCCTCAAGAAGTAGGAGTCGGGACGATCCGGATATCCGGCTCATCATCCTCGTCTAATTGGCGAAGATACTCGGCACAGTCCTTCAGGGCGTGATCCATGCTTTGACAGAACAAGCACCATTTTATATTACTCCTTGGTCCTTGAGGGGTCGGGGAGGAATATAAAAATGGTGTCTGCGGCGAGGACGAGTGGCCATAAGACTTGGGCACAGGGCATGAAGAACCATAGGAAAATGGTGCTCCGTACACCGGGCCACGAGAATTATGCCCACCATCTTCCGTAGGGCATCTATCACTAGCGTGAGAAATATCTCCACACCAACGGCAACGAATATTGAATGCAGCCCACATGATGTGAAGATAATAAGATTCAAAAAGAAAGACATTGTTGTGCAAAATACTACACCTAACATTAATTACTAAAGCAACCTAATATAAAACAGGAAAACAGAATAGGAAGAAACAAAACAAAAGAATGAAATATACAAAGGGAAGGGCTTCTCGCTCAGATTCTCCCTCTCCAGAAAACTCACACGTCTGTGTTCCCCGACAACGGCGCCAAAAACTTGGTGCACAAATCTCGCACACCGCTATAGGTGGTGGATAGACTGCGGCACGAAACGACAGTGTACCGATCATTCAAGTAATATAAAACGAGGAGTAAATCCCCGAATATCGATCTCAAAGGAACACAGTAAGGTGGAGTTAACTATTGAGGAGGACTTGAGATTGAAGTCCTTAGGTCGATGTTTCACGAAGGTGGGTGGATTGGTTTTTGCAAAATAAAATAAAAGCTATCAACTACTCCTATGCAATGCCGCTATACAATGCTTCGCTTGGCAGGATGGAAACTACACGGGCCGCAGTGCACCGAATCGCTAGGCGGATGGACGAGTAGGCTCGCGGATGGAGTGGAGAGAATGGCGGAATGAGGGTCGCAAGCACCTCTTCGCAAAGCACACCACTAGCAATTGCTAGTGCGGCACTGAACACAAACAAGCCACACCACAAGGCACACCTCAAAATGATAAGCAAGAATACCCAAATCACATAGACATAATTAAGTATAAATGTTAATAGTCAAAACACACTTCATCAAAAATATAAGAAATCCAACTAAGCTATCACTACAAGGGGAGGTGAATGTGTGAAATCGACCGACTCCGAAGTCTCGTTGAGGGTTCACGGAAGGAATCGTCGGGTTGTCAATCCGCGTCCAAGCTCGGTCCTCAACTGCGTCCGGGGTAGAGAAGGTTGTCACTACCTTCCAGTGGACCCGTCTTCTTCGTGTCACGAACCGGAGGAATGAGCACACAAGCTGCTCCGATCTTGAAGAAGAAGGCTAGGTTGACTCCCTTCTTGAAGCTCAAGGATGAAGGAGGAGGCCAAGAGGAAGCTCCGGCGACGATTTGGCGTTGAAAGCTTGCCCGGAGATCCTCCCTAAGGTGGGCAGCGCTGGAGAAGTCGGGACTCCCCGAAACAGGCGGAAAAAACGGCGCAGGAACTGGCGCTCTCCGCCCTAATTTCGCGGAGCAGCGGTTTAAATAAGGAGCAGAATAAACACTGTGCACGGTCAGTGGCGCACGACCAATGGTCGTGCGCGAAGGAATGCCTGTGATCGTGCGCAGTCAACCTGTAGCAAAGAAAAAGATGGAAAATAACGCACGGTCAGGGGCGCACGACCAGTGGTCGTGCGCGAAGGAATCCCTGTGATCGCGCGCAGACGCTCTGTCAGGGAAGGGAATTAACGCACGACCACTGGTCGTGCGCCTGATCGTGCGCGAAGGAATGCGCACGATCACAGGCTTTTAGGCCAAAAATTGCCCCGCTCCATCCCGAACGTTCACGCGATCCCAGGGCCTGCAGGAAAAATACTAGACCACAAAAATACATGAAATCACACCAAGATGGGGCATAAAGGTGCACTAAGCAATGAAATGGGCAACGTGATCAAATAGAATTAAATATGGGCTTAAAGTGAAGTGCAAGTGCATGAAACCTAGCCCAGATGAGACCGGAAATCACTATATAAACTGGACTCATCATCCGACGCATCTGCGGTTTCACTGGACGGTCTTTTCTTCTCCTGTTATTTTCTTGTAATCTCTTTTATATATTGATTGTTTAATATATAATTGTGTTTGTGCGCCGGCAAAATTTGTCGGGCGCAGTTTTGGCCACTTATTTTGTGTTCGATATTGTTTCCCTGCAATTTTATAGCGATGCCCTCTGCGATTTGCACCGGATTTTACAACACAAACACCACCACAAATGATTCCTCCTACACCAGTGCCCTCCAAAAGCACACCTTGCTGGCAAAGGTCGATCACAGCCTTCTTCTACCGGCGTTGGCTCTCCAACGACAACACTTGCACCTTACAGAGAAATGTGGGTGGCATCCCTTCCACTCCCAAGAGAGGCGGCGACGCTCCTCCAACAAGCGGTGGTGGTGGAAGGAACGATGCCCCAGATGGAGGTGAGAGGAACAACATTGTACTTACTTCTTCCACAGACCTGGATTGTTGCAGGCGGTGCTTGTGATTTCTTTTCATGGAATCAGCTGTCGAAGTATGTAACATCCTGACCCCCGATCTCCAGAGTCCTTGTGTGTTAATTGACCTGTTAGGGTCTAGCGGGCTCAATTAACACACAAATAGTGGGTGAATGCCCTATTGGGTGTTTTGACCCAATGGGTCACCCAATTCATTCACTTGTGCACATGAGTGCTACACTAATCAGATGAAATCCATCTGTATATAACATCTCAACTTTAAAAGGGCATAGCCGGTTCAATTGAATCCTTGGAGAAGTTTAGTCCGGATCGTAGTGAACCGCGACTCGACCTCCATCTTATATTAATATCCGTGTAATAAGGTACACTGACTTAATATATACAATTTAGTAAATCAAGTTGGAATCAATCTCAGTCAGTGGTAGTGCTCTCGCGAGATCAAAATAAACTCAACGATATCAATTATGCCTAGCTCGTTATGATAAAGTTGCTTATTTAAGTTAGATCGAGCTACATGACAACCTCAATGTGACTTACTAATCAAGTGAACTCAAAATTGACTTCCATCAGTTGCATTAGACTCGTATGACTCATACGAGTGCAACGCAACTTGTTTCGTTAGAATCCAAAGTCATTTAATGAAAGTCACCGTTTTATGCCACATTGTTCGGCACGGTCACCCCGACATATCATTTTGAGCAGATGAGTTCAGAATTGACTTACGTCAGTTGCATTAAACTCGTAATGTAAATTCTTATGACTCCTCCCTAGTCTTAGATCATTTTCCCTTCAACCGCCACCGGCTTCGGCCACCGGAGTCGGCGAGCCCGTCCTTGGAAGCTTCGGACCACCCCACTAACCTCCGCCTCCATCGTGGGATTTGGCCCAGAATGGGATGTGAGAAAGGTAGAGAGGGCCCACACGACCCTCCCTCGAGTCCCTTGAGGCGGAGGGGTGCCGCCGAGAGCCATTCCCGCCGGCCTCCCCCTCCAAAAGCGATAATAATCGCATATTTGTGATTTCCGAACACCGTCAACGTCCGTCCGCGGGCCGGTGCCCCACCAAAGCGCCCCCTCTGGGCGCATCCACCGGGGGTGGTGGTCGGAGCAAAGGCGGCTCCGGCCAACCTAGGGAAGGCTCACACGATCTAGGCCGACGGGGGTGTAAAACCACCGTAGGATCTGGTCGTCCTTCATAGGTCGTCCAATTACCTCAGATGGCATGGGCTAATGATTGGCGTGCGGCCGGATCCGATGCAAGCCATGTTGCACCTGCATGTCGACTGGCTTGGTCTGCGCCGAGATCTGTGCACGTAACTGACCCTTATTTTTGGATAGCAGAGATGAACCAAGTTCTTTTTTATTTTTATCAATCTTTGTACACTATTTTGGAGGTTGTAAAGGCTGTTTTGGACCTTATATGTGAGAGACAATATTGTAGACAAACATATGATCTTCAACTTTCATGTTGTAAGTTTCTCCATTTGAAGTATCTAAATAATTTTAAAATAACCCTAAATTTGGCAAAAAAATGTGTGATTTTTTCATAACTTGGTTATTCATGTGATGATCATTAACCACAAGTTGTGAACTAATGGACAGAAAAATAATGGACAGAAAATCCCGTAGGATGTATGACCTTAGGTCATCACATGAAATTTCCCCCTCCCGAGGCTTTTAAGGGATTATTTGGGGTAGTGTTACCCTAAGATAACACCCATGGCAACTGGTAACACTAGTTGTGTATACTAGAGTGGACAACTCTTATGATTATGAAGAGGAATGAGTCGTGGATGACCAAGGATTTCTTAGGAGGCACACAAGTGTCACATAATTACGAGTCGATCCAAAGTTGCTTAAACTTCCAAGCATTTCATTCATAATCATATGAATGTGAATATGAGGATGGTGCTTGGTTACCGATGTGGCGGATTCGTCAGCTTCCCCAAAATATACATTATAAGAAAAGTTGTGACGACAAACTCTTTTGTATTGGTAGTGAAGATGCTCATGGGCTAGCTACCCCTTTCTCACACCTATTTGATTATGTGTCGAGAGAATCTCTGCACAAGGTGAGAATGTGTTCCCATCAAGAGTGTGTATTACTTCATAGAGGTATGGAGGCCTAGGTAGTGGGGTGTATCCATAAACTAGAAGTAGTATGGATCGACCCACTATCACCGTCTGGCCACAATGATGAGGCATGGGAAGTGAACACTTCTTAACATATCATTATGTCGACATAGGGGAAAGTGATCATAACTCATCATACGAGCGACAACTAGGACAAACATGCATACTCATCATAACACATAAATATATCTTATTGCTTATGCCCTCATCTTGGTCCGACATCGTATAATCACCATCATGAGGAGTACATTATACGATGATGGGTGGATTTAAGATTTTTCTTGTTTATCTTATAAAATTGCTATTAAGAAAACCTAATTGTTAATGTTGTGTGTGTGTGTGTGTGAATATATGTTTAGGCTATTGTGCTAACTTTTCCCGCAGGTACCCTTCCTGGCACCCATTAGGGGGTTGGGGAGGAGCATATGATTTACTTGGTCCTTGTGGATAACGTACTCATACATTACTATACCCGATACCCTACCGGTGGAGCAGGAGCAGATGGACAAACGTAGACGTGCCCTCGTAGAGGAGTTCCCTGAGCCGACACGAGCGATTTTTGAAGATGTGGGTACTTCCCCGAGGAGGAGAGAGAGGGGAGAGACCCCTTTTTATCATGATATTGTGTCGTCTTATGACTATGATGGTTGACCCATCAAGACTTTCTCGCCCTTTCGTGGGCTTTCAGTGTTATTTATATATCGTGATGCTTGGATTATTTGTGATACTATATTTCCGCAAA
Source organism: Dactylorhiza incarnata (assembly GCA_033032865.1). Lineage (NCBI taxonomy): Eukaryota > Viridiplantae > Streptophyta > Magnoliopsida > Asparagales > Orchidaceae > Dactylorhiza > Dactylorhiza incarnata. Next base: position 798,781 of record JAWHQI010000268.1, on the reverse strand, counting down.
TTCTTTAATATACTTTGTGAATGTTATTGTAATAATAGGTAGCCTTACAAGACGAGGGTTCCGACAATTAGGTCGTGGATCGGGTAGGAGGAGTGGATCCTCTATCGAGATGCGATCCTTTTGGTGGGACGTTCGTCTTGGGCATAAAGATCTCCAAGGTTTTAGAGAGGGGGGGGGGGGGTCCTTAGAGGGTATACACTGGTTAGGTCCCAAATCGAGACATAATAAAATCCCTATCAAATCCGGATCCAATTTGGATCCGGATCCAAACCAATGACCTAACACGGATTTTGGAGTTACCACCTCCTTGTATCACCACTTCCAACTATAGAAGCATGTGTATCATACAGGCATAAGATGCATGATGAGGTAATCATCCTCCGGCTTATCACTGACATTTTGTATATAGTTTCAAACAAAATGTTGGGAAAACCTTTGAATTTAACTTAACAAATTACCTAAAAGTGATTTTACCTCTTAGGTTTTAATTACTCATTGTATAGTGAGGGTAATCTGGTCATTAGATGTCTTAGGATGTCACACTCAACCTAGGGTGTCAAGACCATATCAAGAGAAGCACAATTTGGGCAAAGTTAACATTTGCGTCGAATAGAATTCGACACAACATCGAGTTAATGTCGACACTACTCTGACTAGAAGTCCAAATGGTCCAACCCTTCTGTCGAAGTAATTCAAGTCGACGTTACGTCGAAAGGATATCGACGCAGATGCCAAGGATCTGTCGATGTATCTTGAGAAGTCGATGCAGCTTCTACTTCAACTCAGCGCAGAAGGAAGTATTTGTCGAAGCCATCTAAAGTCGACGCAACGTCGACTTCATTTCAACACAGATAATGAAGTTCAGAGTCAAGCCTTCGACTCAACGGTTACGTCGATAAGGTATCGACGCTACGTCGACTATTAGAGTTCAATCAGAGCAAGAATGAATTTGAAGCTGCTCTTACAAGAACTCGAAGGTGCGTCTATAAGAGAGAAAGAGAACTCGACGCTGCGTCGAATACAGTCTGGAAAGGAAACCTTTTCAGCTATCATTTTGGACCCTCTCTCATGGCCCACAATACTGAAGACCGTTCTCCAACGGCTTAATTATTGCCTCAAATAAAAAGAAGAATTAAAAGAGGACAGAAAAATATTCTTGGAAATAAGCAAACAGTTGGTGGATGGGTCGTGAATTAAAGAAGGAAAGAAAGAGAATTTGTCCAAGCAGAATACCTTTTCAGCATCTACTAGAAAAGGAAACAAATTCAAATTAAAGAGAGATAATAAAAGGGATGAGAACGAAAAAAAGTAGAGCATTCATCACTATCGGTTTGAGTTTTTTTTATTAGAGCTTCCACTTCTTCTTCTTCCTCCTGGAACCCTAATAGAGAAAATACAGTGAAAAAATAAGAACCGCTCTTTCCCTCTTAGAACAAAACAACTGAAGGCTGCTCTTCATCAATATCACATAGCAGCCATATTTTAATCAGAACAAAAAGAAAGGATCTGACAATCATAGCTCCTGCAAAACCATAAGCAGAAGTTCATCATCAGCAGATCCAGTAAAAGAATATAGAAGTTGATCTTGAGAAAGACTTCAAAATAATTCTGAGAACATAATTCTTCTTCCTCCCCCTTCTTCTTTCTCCTTCTCATTCTCAACTGTAAAAGAGTTTTAAAAATCCTTCTTCCAAAGGATTCAGTGGTTCAAGATCTCCTTATCAAAAGATCTGGTTGGTTCAAGATCTCCTTATCAAAAGATCTGGTTGGTTTATGATCTCCTTATCAAAAGATCAGTGGTTCTAAGAGTCTCCTTATCAAAAGACTCAGGCACAGGTGGTGCATTCCTACCGGGTGGTAGAAGAGAGGACTACCCACATTTTGGGGAACCTCTATAAAATCTTTGTGTCTTCTAGTTGTGAAGTTTCTGTGTTGTCGCATTTCATTTACTGTTTTCCTGCTTTACTTAACAGCAGTAGTTTTATTCTGTGTGTGGAATTGTTGAAGCATAATACTTAGTGTTTTTATTTTGTTTGCACAAATAGGATAGAAATATTTTAAAACTCTATTCACCCCCCTCTAGAGTATACTCAGAGGCACACTGTGCACTTTCAATTGGTATCAGAGGGAGGTTGATCATTAAAAGGTTAATACCTTGATCAAAAAGACCTCCTACTCTTTTCTCTTTATTTCAAATATTTTTTATAAAGAAAATGAGTTCTAAGGATTATGCTTCTACAAGATCCCCAGTGTATAACTTGAATAAGTTCACACTCTGGAAGGCCAGAATAAGGCTCTATATGAATTTCATTGATGAATAAATCTATAATGTTCTTCTCACAGGTCCTCCAGCTCCAGTCAGACAAAAGGCAGGAGAATCCTCAACAACTGAGGTTGTCCCAAGAAGTGAGTGGACAGTGGCTGAGAAGAAGGCTGATATCGAGTCGAGTTCGAGCGATTTTGGCTCGGCTCGAAATCGAAATTTTCGAGTCGAACTCGGCTCGAAATCGGCTCGACTCGACTCGAAATGGCGCGATTCCGAGCTGATTTCGAGCCGACTTCGAGCCGACTCGACTCGACTCGAAATGGCTCGATTCCGAGCTGGCACGAAATCGAATTGAGCTGGCTCGAAATCGAATTAAGCTGATTCAAAATCGAATCAAGCTGGCTCAAAATTGAGCAATTTTTCTCTTTATTCGTAATTGGCTCGAAATTAAATTGGGAAACATCTAAATTTAGCAAATGAAACACTTAAAGCCTTAAATATTTTTATTTAAGTTTAAAATTTAGTGTTTTTAATTTTAAAATAATAACATATTAATAAATACATAATATTTTTAATCAATTCGAGTTGATTCAAATCATATTTCGAGCGATTCAGGGCTGGCTTGAAATCGACTCGAAATCAGATTCGAGTCAAATTGAATCGACTCAAATTGAGTCGAATCAATTTTAACCGATTCCGATTCGGCTCAATATTCGAGCGATTTTCGAGCGACTTTCGAGTTTCGAATAATATGCTCAACCTTAGTCAAAGTATGTGATGCCAAGGCCATGAACATTCTGGTTTCAACAATGTCAGATGACATTTTCCAGAAGGTTGTTGATTGCCAACCAGCAAAAGATATCTGGGACTCTCTCACCAGAATGGTGGAAGGAAGCTCAGATGAAAGAAAGGACAGAAAGTTCCTGCTCATATCCCAGTATGAGAACTTTCAGAAGAAAGCTGGAGAATCTGTTGCTGATATGTATGACAGATTCGGCATTATCATTAATGAGCTCAGAGGCTTGGACAAGGAGATATCCTTGACTGAAATTAATGATAAAATCCTCATGTGCTTTCCTAGCTCATGGGATTCAAGGATCCGGGCAATCAGAGAATCCATGCGCCACAGAGAAATCTCTACTAAAGCTTTGCTAGAAAATCTTAAGTCATATGAGATGCTTCTGAAGAACAGGGTTGAGTCAGAAGAAAGGGAGACTACTCCAGCTCCTATCCAAAGGAGCCTTGCTCTGAAAGCTACTGAAGGAGAGCCCTCTACTCCTGAAGATGAAATGTTCAATCTTCTAGCAAGAAGATTCAATAAATGGGCCAAGACAGAAGACTCAAGGAGAATAGAAAGGGACTCAAGGCCCAGGTATGATAAAACTCCAAAGAAGGAGATTATCTATTTTACTTGCAATAAACCAGGGCACATAGCTCCTGAGTGCCCACAAGAACAAAGGGACAGAAGCAGCAAGAAAGATGAAAAGAAGAAGAAGAGGTCTTTCAAAGAGAAAGACAAGAAGAAAGCCAAGGGCTTCATTGCTGAAACATGGAGTGACTCAGAAGCAGAGTTAAGCTCTTCATCATCTGAAAGTGATGATGAAGCAGAAGCAGAAGCAGCCTGCATGATGACACTGGGGATGTCATCAGATGATGAAGAGGAACATGTATCAGTATTTGATGATTTTGATTTTAGTTCAGATGATTTTAAAACTTATTTTAAAGATTTCTGTATTGATCATCTTAGGGTAGAAAGAGAATTAGACACAACTATGACATAATTAGAAAACCTTAAGCAAGATGAAATATACCAAAGAAATCAAGATTTAACAAATGAAATTAATAATAAAGAGTTAGAATTGATTGCAATTAGAAAAGAGAACATAAAACTAAAAGAAGAACTAGCAAAGGCAAAGACCTTTGAGGACTCACTCAATGGGAGGAGTCAGAAGCTCAAAGACATCACAAAAAATCTCTCTATGAGATTCAATCACCTAGGGTTAGGAGCAGATCCCTCCACTAGCACAGAAGCAGCTAGGAAACCTGCCTAGAAAAATCCAGTATCTTTTGTTAGACCTAGTGAGAACCAATCAAGTGAGAGAAGTACATCATCTAAGGGTAAGGATAGTAGTTATCCAGATAGGATAGATGAACCTAACACAGTAAATCTGAATAGGAAAAAAACCCATAGGCAAGAACAATGTAGAGAAATTAAATAACCACAACCAAAAAGCTAAAGCAAAACCTAGGGTAATAAAACATTCTGTTGATCTTCTATACCTAGATACATTCTACACACATTTCAAGTATCAGAATAACAAACATAGGTTTGGGAAACTCATTCCTTATCATCAAAAAGGGTATCATGAAAGACCCTTCTATTCTTTCATTGAACCCTACAATGGTAAAAGAAAAGAGCCCAAGGTAACCTGGGTCCCCTCTAATGTTTGAACTACTTGTGCAGGATTAGGTAGGGTCTCACTCAAGAGAAAATGGAGTGGGAAGAAAGATGTAGGGCTTGAGTAAGGAACAAAATTCATCCAAGGGAGTGATTTCTGCCTTGAATATTCCTTACAGTTCATAAAATTAAATATCATAATCTATTTTCAATAAATATAATTGCTGAGAAAAACAACAAGAATTTTCTAAGGAAATAGATCTGTTCATTCAGAGTGCGTCGAATAAAAATTGACGTACCATCGACTTCTAGTCGATGTCAGTGCCAAGAAGCACCTAGAGTGGATAATTCGAATAGATCTCGTCGCGACGTCGAGTTCTTCTCGACGCATGCGTCGTCTTATTGGTCGCTGGCCAAAGTCAAGGTTGCGTCGATTGAAATTTGACATAACGTCGACAAGTCTACGTCGACTTAATTATTGTTGAACAATCTCCAGGTTACGTCGAATATTATTCAACGCACCGTCGATATTAGTCGTGTGCGCTAAAGGGTTCTAGAAGCATTCTCGACTTATTTTTGCGCGCCAAATACTAATCTTTATCGACGGTGCGTCGACATAAACCCTAAGTTGCGACGAACCGTCTTCTTTTAAGCAACTTCAGCGTCAAGATCATTGCGCTTTCGAATTTTCTGACTCTTGCTCTTTTCCTCTCCTCTTCTCCAGCTCTCTGGCATTTTCTTCCCTCTTTCTCTTTCGTTTTTCTTTGTGATTACATGTGATAACAGTCAGATGGCTCCACCAAAAGTGAACTCAGGTTTCGATGTAGACATTGATTCCTTCAGTGTGGCAGCCGAAAGCTTCAAGGCCATTCTTGGTCTATTTCAAGATGCTGGCTTAACCAAGTTGATATCCACAAGATGCAAGATCTTGAATATTGAACTGACTGGGTTAATTTAAAGACAGTGTTCAAATAGAAGAGGATGAATCCCTCAAGGGAAAAGTGTCTGACACAGATGTACTGATAATTGAGGAGTTACTGAGTTAAACATATGATCTTCTAACTGTAAATGAGTCAGATGAATTAACAGGGGATGAGACCAAGAGGGCCCTGGAGCTTATGAAGTTCAAGAAGGACAAGCCGATCAATCTGAAGAAGATTGATCTTGGGGAAGAATATAGATTCCTTGCTGACATATATAGTAGGGAAGGTGTTGCTATGTAAGATCTCAGCACATGATGTTGTTCCAAAGCAACAGCTTCAAATTATGGGAGCTTTAGTTCTTAAGAAAATGATCAATTGGGGGAAATGTCTCCTAAGGTTGATTGGGCACAAATATGCCCACAAAGAAAATGCATATATGAGGATAATGAGGCAAGTATTGCTTCACCACTATCCTGATGTGTGTAAGTCAAAAGGAGTGTCTATTCCTCCTGAAAAGAGAATAAATATAGGAATATTCTACTAATGGACCAGACAGATATTGAAGTCTGGTCAAGCTCCAGCCTCACCTCCTCCCTCTCATCCTCCTCAAGATTCAGAGAGGCATATCCCAGATCCTCCAAGGGACAATATTCCTCCTCCTCCCTCTCAAACTCCACTGGACACAGTTCCAAGTCTCCTTCAGGATGATGCTCCAGCTCAATAATCTGCCCAGCAACAGCAACATCAATAACTACCGCAATCCTTTCCATCTTCTTCATTCCCAGAGCCATCACCTCACATTCCTCATCAGTTTGCACCTCCACCACCACCAATTCATATCTCACCTGAAACCTACCAGGCTCTCTCCCCTATCCAAGAAGACTTCCAATCATCACCACCTCCATCTACCTCTCATTTCCTTCCAATTGACCTTGAGCAGGTCCTAAGGCAGTTGGTCTTGCCTCCTCTACCTTTGCAGACCTAATGGCCTCTCAAGCAAGAAATTTTGACAGGAAGTATTCCCAGATGGAGGCTGAACTATTAGATTCTAAAAGGTCCCTCTAGAGCCTCAAGGACTTTATGTCTTCCTCCATGGTCACAAAAGAGTTCTTAACCTCTCTGTCCAACAAGGTTAAGAAGGGGGAGAACATTCTGGAGGAAGAAAGGCATGTCCTAGAGGTGGGTGGCCATACTGATGACTCTCCTGCTCCTGACAAAGTTACTACCTTCCAAGGTGCACAGGTCCAGGGGGAGCCTACACCAGAAAATCTGAATGAGGAGCAAATAGCTGCAGCAAATCAGGTGGAGCTCCCAGATACTCAGGGGGAGCCTGCTCCAGAAGTCCAAATGAACTTGGAAGATGAAATGGATGCAGCTGTGGTCCAAGGGGAAATCCAAGAGGATATTCTAAATAAAGTAGCTCAGATTGCTCAGGAAGCTGCTCAAGAGGCTGAAGTAAATGCACAAATTCAGGGGGAGCTTTCCAAAGACATTGTTGCTGAAGAAGCAGAAGTGTCCCCTGAAGATGATGAGCCTCTGTAGATTGCCACCAAGATGATTCCAAAAGTGTTCTCAAGAAAAAGAAAAACTCCTGAGAAGGATCAATGACTTCAGGTATCTCTGCTTATATCTTCTGAAGAAATAAAAACATAATGTGATTTGGTGAAACAATGTGATTTATTATACAATATCTGAAATGTTCTGAGATTTCATTCTATTATTCTTGTACTATCTATATTGTCTTGAATGTATTTTCTGTTTACATAAAAGGAATGTGTAAAATCACTTTGATCAATTTGTAAAATTTGTTAAGATAAATAGGGGGAGATTGTTGGGAAAAACTCTTGAAATTTAACTTAACAAATTACCTAAAAGTGATTTTACTATACCTCTTAGGTTTTAATTACCCATTGTATAGTGAGGGTAATCTGGTCATTAGATGTCTTAGGATGTCACACTCAACCTAGGGTGTCAAGACCATATCAAGAGAAGCACAATTTGTGCAGAGTTAACATTTGCGTCGAATAGAATTCGACGCAACATCGAGTTAATGTCGACGCTACTCTGACTAGAAGTCCAAGTGGCCTAACCCTTCTATCGAAGTAATTCAAGTCGATGTTACATCGAAAGGATATCGACGCAGATGTCAAGGATCTGTCGATGTACCTTGAGAAGTCGACGCAGCTTCTACTTCAACTCAGCGCTGAAGGAAGTATTTGTCGAAACCATCTAAAGTCGACGCAACGTCGACTTCATTTCGACGCAGATAATGAAGTTCAGAGTCAAGCCTTCAACTCGATGGTTACGTCGATAAGGTATCGACGCTACGTCGACTAGCAGAGTTCAATCAGAGCAAGATTGAATTTGAAGCTGCTCTTACAAGAACTCGAAGGTGCGTCGATAAGAGAGAAAGAGAACTCGACGCTACGTCGAATACAGTCTGAAAAGGAAACCTTTTTAGCTGTCATTTTGGACCATTTCTCATGACCCACAATACTGAAGACCTTTCTCCAACGACTTAATTATTGCCTCAAATAGAAAGAATAATTAAAAGAGGACAGAAAAGCATTCTTGGAAACAAGCATATAGTTGGTGGACGGGTCGTGAATTAAAGAAGAAAAGAAAGAGAAATTGTCCAGGCAGTATACCTTTTCAGCATCTACCAGAAAAAGAAACAAATTCAAATTAAAGAGGGACAATAAAATGGATGAGAATGAAAAAAAAGTAGAGCATTCATCACTATCAGCTTGAGTCTTTTTTTATTAGGGCTTCCACTTCTTCTTCTTCCTCCTGGAACCCTAATAGAGAAAATTACAGTGAAAAACAAGAAATGCTCTCTCCCTCTTAGAACAGAACAATTGAAGGCTGCTCTTCATCAATATCACATAACAGCCAGATTTTAATCAAAATGAAGAGAAAGGATCTGACAATCATAGCTCCTACAAAAGCATAAGCAGGAGTTCATCATCAGCAGATCCAGTAAGAGAATATAGAAGATGATCTTGAGACGGGCTTCAAAAGAATTCTGAGAACAGAATTCTTCTTCCTCTCCCTTCTTCTTTCTCCTTCTCATTCTCAACTGTAAAAGAGTTTTAAGAATCCCTCTTCCAAAGGATTTAGTGGTTCAAGATCTTCTTATCAAAAGATCTGGTTGGTTGAATATCTCCTTATCAAAAGATCTGTTTGGTTCAAGATCTCCTTATCAAAAGATCTGGTTGATTTATGATCTCCTTATTAAAAGATCAGTGGTTCTAAGAGTCTCCTTATCAAAAGACTCAGGCACGGGTGGTGCATTCCTACCAGGTGGTAGAAGAGAGGACTACCCACATTTTGAGGAACCTCTATAAAATCTGTGTCTTTTGGTTGTGAAGTTTCTGTGTTGTCCCATTTCATTTACTGTTTTCCTGCTTTACTTAACAACACTAGTTTTATTCTGTTTGTGGAATTGTTGGAGCATAATACTTAGTGTTTTTATTGTGTTTGCACAAATAGGATAGAAATATTTTAATTTAAAACTATATTCACCCCCCTCTAGAGTATACTAAGAGGCATACTGTGCACTTTCACAAAATACTAACAACAAAATACTAGGGTTGTCTTTGCTGCATACACGAGTTGTACATGTTGCATTCTCGAAGACACGTTCTCTTTCAAGAGGAATCGCGTCATATCTTCAGTAAGATTTTTCGCTTTTATCAAGTTAAATCACGCACTTCACTGCTTGTGTGGCTCCTATTAATTCCTTCAAACTTCATTCTTACGGATGTACTTCTTAGGTGGGATTCATAATTCTTTCTATGGTTCATCATCGTTCTTAAGGTGACAATATCTTAGCTTGCTTCACGCAGCACCTCATTCAAATTTTTTTTAAATACTAAACATTTTCTTTATTTGCTTTACTTTTTCCTACTTTTATTTTATGGAAAAGTAAGTGCAACACTTCAAAATTTTATAGAAAAAATTATATAAAATCTTTAGTGTTCAAATGAATATTTAGAACTCTTATATTTCTAACTTTGACTCAAATGATTACAATTTCTATTTAAAATTTTAAAAATAGTTCAATTCTAAGCTATTTTATTCTAAATTTTTGTCTGTCAATATTAATAAATTATAAGAATGATCGATGGGGAGGGACAATGATCGAAATTTTGACGGGGAGGACTGCTGAAAAAAGATCAAAATTTATATATGTTCATATTTCTATTTATATGTACTAGTGATAGGAACATGGATTTGCCCCCTATCTCTAAATACGATCGTGATGAGATTTGTCTTTATGAGAGCACTTTCTTTTAATATTAAATACTTTTAAAACTTTTAAAATTTTGTAGCACATGTAAAATTGAAAAGCTAAAAGTTTAAATTTGAAAATTTTGTAATAGGGAGGTATAAATTGATAAATTGGATATTACACCAAAGGATGTTTTCTCCTTTTAATGTGGTAGAGATAGCTATATATTCTTATATATTATATAAAAAGAGAATTATGAAGGTAAGTTATAGTCTTGTGGTGTGACCCTAACCTTAAATTACTAACTTGTCCTTTGCTTTCTCTAAACATTCAAACGAGAATTTTAGGTTTCAAAAGCAGTGTCAACGTCATAGAAAGCAACTTGCATTATGGTTATTCTACATTGGTAACATTTTTTTTAGTAAATGTACGAACAACATTACATGATCAGAAATGCTAAGCATCAACAGCTACAGAAAGTATTACATTCTGAAGATAAAACATTAATCATCATTCAAAACAATCAACAAACTACAACGTAAGTAGAAAGCAACTTGCATTATGGTTATTCTACATTGGTAACATGTTTTTTTTGAGTAAATGTACGAACAACATCACATGATCAGAAATGCTAAGCATCAGCAGCTACAGAAAGTATTACATTTTGAAGATAAAACATTAATCATCATCCAAAACAATCAACAAACTACAACGCAAGTAGATAAAGCAACTTGCATTATGGTTATTCTACATTGGGAACATGTTTTTTTTAGTAAATGTACGAACAACATTACATGATCGGGAAGGCTAAGCATCAACAGCTACAGAAAGTATTACATTCTGAAGATAAAATATTAATCATCATCCAAAACAATCAACAAACTACTACGTAAGTAGACAAAAACTTACAACACATAATGAGAATCAAACTCATGACTAATTAGCTAACTATGTCAAACCTCATTGACAGCATGTTTCAACTAATCAAATTGCACGGGAAATCCTAATAAATTTGTGTATGGAATATGGATAAAATGTTGATGAAGTTAATTTTTTAATTATAAAATTTGTACATTTGTTTAGGGTCTAGCGTACTTATACAAATTTATAAATTGCTTGATAATTTATTGGAAATAGAATCAATCCAAATGATTCCAACCGATTTTATGAGAAAACATTAATTGTAGTCTTGATTCAAATTAGTGGTCGATTTAGAGCCTTGATTGGGTTGCTTAAAATTTAAATGGACTCAATTAATCATGCTCGGCTACGCCCGTGCATGACTGCTTTTGGTTGCGAACGAGCTTCAGCCGTCCGTGTATACGTTGGATCGCATGTACTCTGCCCAAAGAAGTGACCCCTAGGCTACTCCCGTGTGCGCTACTGTGCTCCGCACCTGCGACTAATTTAAAAAGGAAAAAATTGAAATCTTATTTTAAGGGTAAAAATGAAAAATAAAATAGCTTTAAAAAATAAAAAAATATCCACTCTTGCAATTAGAGTAGATTTAAGAGATCTAAGAAAAAAAGTTTCCTCACCCTCTCTGAATTTTCTGTACTCGTAGCGTTTGATGGGATGGTGCGAGACAGTATTTTTAGTTAAAATTACGACTGTAAGTGTATTCATAGTTATATTTACAGTCGTAAAAACGTATGTAATTTACAACTGTAACAGTATTAAAAAAATCACTTTTTAAAAAGTGTATTTTCAGACTGTAACATATACATATGAGATCTTAAAAAAATCATAAAAATAGGTAAATTAATATTCTGTGATTTATTTTTTAAAAATAACTGTATTTTGGGCTAAAAATACAATTCACGCACAGGAAAGTAAAACACGTTACACGTTCTCATCCTATTTTTTCAGTTATTATAATCTGACCCGGTAAATAGTGGAGGTCTACTAATTCCCTAACCCTCGGAAAAAACGAGATCATAAGACGTCATTATTCATGGTTTTTAAACCGTTTGGAATAACCTGCCTCTGATACCACTTGTTGGATCGATTGGCGCCCTTAGAGGGGGGTGAATAAGGGAATAACTTTTCTTTTTAAATTTTTAGACGATTTACTAAATTGTTTTTAAGTAAATTAGAACGAGATAACAATTTAGCTTAAAAGAAGAAACAATTGTAATTTGCAATTTTATAGTTTATGCCAAATGAAAGAAATCAAGTAAACACAAATGGAGACATGATTATATTATATTAAAAGGTGTTTAAATAAATTTGATTTCAATATCGCTAGAAATCGGAGGCGTACAAAGTAAAACAAAATTTTCTTTTCTATACCGACTTGTATCCCCACAAACCGGTTGGCTTTAGCCAATCCTTCCCCGGATATGGCCTCAAGCCGCTCTAGTCAATCCTTCCCCGGATATAGCCTCGAGCACCCCCTAGATCTAATCTCCTAGACCTAGTCGCCAACTCACGCAGCGAATTACCCCATTAGCCGCGCAAGGACCTAGTCGCCAACACAAGGCGAATTCTACTACAAAAATTACAATAATGAAATAAAGCAAATAACAAGAACTCCCTTTATGAGATTTCTGAAGTTGAGGATGAAGGATCGTTGTAGCATAAGCGAGGTTGAAGCGATCGTTCTTCGGATGCAGCGTGGTGGCTTCCTTCTCCAGAAATCTTCTTTGGCTTTGAGTGGGAGATGAACTTTCGGCAGAGTAGCAGCTCTGGAAATTTGGCACAATTATTCTCTCTGAAATCTCTAACTGAAACGAGAGAGAGCTCATCAATTTATAGAGCTTGAAGATAGCGCCTGCGGTATCTCCTAGTGCCTGCGGTAGCGTTCGTGTGGAGCGGTTGTGAAACCGTCGGCGGCGTGGCCCTGTGCACGAACTTGAGCTAGCGCCTGGCGGTAGCGCTAGCCCCTGCGTTAACCCCTAACGCTGGCGTTAGTGCATCAGCTAAGTTTGTTGGTTCCAAGCTGCTTTCTTCCTGTGGAGTATTGCACCTATAGTTCCTGCACACTATAAACACACGACAAGCAAGATCAAATACAATTTGGGATTTGTTATTCTCAAACAAAGGGATGTGACACACATGTCCAACAATCTCCCCCTTTATAATAACAAATCCTTTTAGCAAGAAATCAACATTAGTGTTTATAGTATATGATAAGCATGATAAATAGTGCAACTATAGAATATGATAAGCATGAGAAATGTGCATACTCCCCCTATCTTAATGCTCCCCCTACATAAATGTAATTTATGTTTTACTCCCCCTAAATGATAGATTACATGAATTATTCTCCCCTTAATCTTCTATATTTCTCCTATATAGATTTCTTCAATCAATCTCCCCCTTTTGGTATTATCAAAAGAAGGTAGGGTGAGGGTAGTAAGGAGGCATTCTTTAGGCTAGTTATAAATCATGATCGAGCTTTTGTAATATATGAAATGATAAAGAGTTTAAGCATAATATTGAAGAGATTTCAAATAAATAGATAAGAGTTTTAAGCAAGCGGAAAGTAATAAGAAACATCTTTTTGTAGAGAGAAAAAAATCATAAGTATAAATTTTGGAGTTTAAGTTCAAAATGTAAAGATATTGTAACCTTTTGGAAATCTCATAGTTTTACATAAAGATATCAAGCATGATATGAACATATGAAAAAGGGAATATACTACAATGTTACTTAAATTTAAGTTCAAGAGATACCAAAATATTGTAGAGATCATGCTAGGTTATCTAGTGCATTTTTTATATAAAGAGTAGTATAGATAAAGCATTAGAATCCAATACTCATAAGAAGAAGTGTTATGAAAGATAATGATGTGCACAAAAATGTATTTTGGGCAATGTTAACAATTGATTTAAATCACAAAAAAAGACATATGTAGAGTAAAGTGCACAATAAAACACAAGTAAATTAACTTTCACACACTTTAATGCACACTATTTTATAAAAAGTGGTGTATTAATCAAGGGTTGCACAAGACACTTTACTATTCTATCCAAGGTGCTCAACCTCACAATGCTTATGAAGACTTATCAGGAGGTTCAAGTAGTGCTTGGTGGAGTTATATTTGTCCATATATATAATTTTTTGTTCACATTTGTGAGACAATATTCTCCGAATACACTTGTTTTGCAAACCAAAAAATTTTAAACTTAACCATTTTTCTAAATTTCACAAGTGCAATTCAAATGTAGGTAGGTAATAAACTTATGAAGGTTTAATTCATTGTACAAATACAATACACAAGCAAGCATTTTTAGATTTAAACACACATGTTCATTACCAAAATAAGTGAGTGAAAAGTATCATTATCAATCATAATACATTTACCCATACTTAGAGGCATGCTAAGCTTGGTTCTACACATATTTTTCAATATAATTGATGCACTTTAAATAGATATATCAAAGCATGATAAAACAAAACAATATTCATAGTAATTTGAAGGAATAAATTTTAACATTGTAAATAATTCTAAATAATAGAATTCATTCATGCTTGATATTAGCAATAAAGATCATGCAGTTTTTTTTTGTTTTGAATATTTTTAATGGAAAAAAAATCACAAAAACATATTTTTGAATTTTGAATTTTTGTAGTTGATTTTTCATAATAAAAACAAAAATAAAATAGTCAGAAACATAAAAACCAATCAGTACACATAAACTAACATATTTTTAAGGATTTTTAGAAATTTTGAAAATCACAAAATTCAAACATTCACGCTAGCGCCGACGCCAGCACTAGCGCGGGAAATAGTAAGTGAAATATTGAAGAATTTAAAATTCTGTTTTTTGATATTGATTATGTAAGATCTCTTTTCTCAAAACCCGTTTGGGTACATGAAAACTCGAACCTCTCCCGCATCGCACGGTTGAGGTGGATCTTCGCCCAGAATCGTTGCCTTGCGGCGTCACCAACACTCGGGTTGGCTAAAACCACTCAGCACCGACTCTGCCGGCTATACGATCATAAGTAAATATATGCCAAAAGTAAGTACTGAGGTAAAGGCATGTCCACATGTCACAACATCATATAGATATATAATGAAACAGAAATGTCCAAAAAGAGACAGTACAAGCAAAAGGGGCTTAAGCCCGATACATATCCAAAATGAGTACTCTCTCTCTACAACATGCGAAAGCTACAAACTCTCAAAGCTGAAATCTAACTGTCTAGTCATCAACCTGTGGCATCGTGGTAGTGCGCTGCATCCGCTGCTCAGATCCTGCCATCTCGTCTAGCTGCGCGCGGGACAACTCTGTCTCCTCGGACTCCTGATACGGCCACATCCGACCGTTAGCCATAAATACTAAGTCGTTTTGTCCTCGCCTCCCTCCACGACTCCTAGGCACAGAGTGAGAGGAAGAAGCGGAGGACAAACAAGGGGTAAACAAGAAGAGTGACGTGGCACTAACTAGCAGTACGTAAATATAAACAGTATAGTTAACAGTAACAAGGTATAAGTAAAGAGCATGTAAGTAAGTGCGGTAAATAGTAAACAAGTAGAGGCGAAATAGTAAACAATAAGTAAGTAAAGGCAGTGCAGTAACATAAACTATCTACCATCACAGATTCGTACCTTAACTTATATGAACGCCCATACGACATAAAAGTTAAGATGTCCATGTTGGATCTTGTGGCGCCCTTAGAGGGGGTGAATAAGGGCAATTTAAAACTTTGATACTTTTTGTAACAAACGAAACAATATATGAATATAGAGACAAATAATTGAATTTAAAAACAAGATTTTATTTCATCAAAGATAATGAGTAGAAATAATTCCAATAAAGCTTGGAATCAAAGGCTTACAATTAATAAAATCTCTTGTCTCTTTTCACCGGTCCTTCTCCTAAGGACCGGTTGGCTATAGCCTATATCTCCCAGATAAAGACACTAGCCTATCCCTAAATCAAAACTTGATCTAGACGCAGCACACACGGCGGCGATTTTCTCCCAAGCCACCAAGGACTTGACACCGCACACAAGACGATGATTTACCCTAGACCACACAAGGATCTAACACTACACACAAGGTGATGATTTCCCCTAAGCCTCACACGGACTTAGACGCCGCACGCAAGACGACGATTTCTACAACGATTACAAGATGAAAGTAAATAAAAATGAAATACAAATTAAAAACCCCCTTTAGAATTTCTGGACCAAAGCAGCGAAGACTCCTTGAGAAAGTCTTCTTGGAATGCGTGTATAATCTTCGGCTTCGATCTCTCTTTTCTTCTTCAAGGATGGGAATTTTCGTTCTCTGGAGCTCTCTGGACGATAACACTCGGGAAGAAGGCTTGAAAGTCTGAAGGAATGAAATCCACGGAGTTCTGGATGCCGTCCGATAGCTAGGTATCGCCAGAATCTGATATCTCCAGAGGCTGCCACGTGTCCCACTAATTCGACGTTTCTGCGCGGAGTTGAGGTCGTGGTTGAGACGTGGGCTGTCGGATATCCGATATCACTATCAGAAATCCGTTAGCTTGCGTAACTGCTGCACGTCGTATTGTTGTGGGAAGATCGTGGGTTGTCGGATATCTGATATCACTATCGGAAATCCGTTAGCTCTAAACCGCTGGGAAGAAATCGTGCGCCGTCAAAAATCCGTTAGCTCTCAGCCGCTGGGAAGAAATCGTGCGCTATCGGAAATCCGTTAGCTAGCTGTCGGAAATCCGATAGCTCCAATTTCTGGAAAATCGGTATTTTGCTCCAATTGCAAACATGTTATCCTTGCATGACCTGTTATCTGCACACCATTAATCAAAAATAGGATCAAATACATTCGGGATTTGTTATTCTCAAACCGGACGAGTGCGGAATGCATGCTCCAACAATCTCCCCCTTTTGATAATAACAAATCCTTATAAAAAGAAATCGAATAAATCCTATAGAGATATTGAAAAGTATATCATGTGTGTACAAATATGAACGTTTGATCTTCATGATCTCCCCCTTAATATGATATGATTTCCCCAAAATATTCTCCCCCGACATATAAACTCTCCCTACATATAAACTCCCCCTACATGAATGCTCACTTAATTAATTGAGTATTTTAAGTGATTTAAGTGATTACTTATGATTTCTTATTATCTTCTCCCCCTTTGATATTATCAAAAGTAATGAATAGAGACGAGGAAATAGTATCATAGAGATACGGAAGAAAAATAAGAAAGAGTATAGGGAAATTGGAGTACACTAGCGGAAGCCTTGTAAGTTATGTGATATGAGATAGGAAACCGTAGAGATTAGGCTAAGCATTCTATTAATGTGTTATAATGTATAGAAGCAAATATACTTAACCATGATAAGATTCAATTTCAATTATCAGAGAAAGACACATGAGAATATAGAATATTGAATCGTTTCAGTCCAATTCTCATAAGAAGAAATTTTATAAATAACAATGAAGTGTAGTAGTGATACTTTGAGAAAGAATACATATGAAGATATTTAAAATATACATGATCATGGAATTGTTAAACATAACATAAATATACATAAAGCCAAACTTATGAACTTATAGAAACTTTGCAAGTATACATAAAAGGACCATTTTGGTTTTGCATAACAAGACACTTTACAATTCTTTCCAAGGTGCTTAACCTCACAATGCTCATTAAGACTTATCAGGAGGGTAAGTAGTGCTTGGTGGAGGATCCTTTTCAATTTTATTATTTCTTGCAAAATTTTTGGCAAAATGTATGTTTTGCATTTGAATTTGCCTCCCTTTTTTTGAGTATTCATATATGTAAAGGATCTCCGAATTCACTTGCATGCAAAAATGGTATAATTTGAATAAGTGCAAAGTAGCAAAGTTGAAGGTAGCATTTATGAAATGTATTTTGTTATGTTCAAGCAATCATGATGTATGTATAAAATAAATTTTAGTTATATGTAATGACAAAGTAAGTGTTTGTGATTGCTCATTGTCATAGATAAAAGATTTCTTATACTTAGAGACATGCGAAAACAATTCATAATTCCTATACGAAAGTGTCATTACAATGATAACGTAAGATTGAACATCATAAGCATGTGTTAAGCTATTGTTAGGGAAAATAACATATGAAGAAGCATTTATGCCAGATTAAAAAAAAAATCCTTATGAACATTTATAGAAACAGGTAATGAAGAAGCTAGGGAAAAATAGGTTTTTAATTTTTTTGGGAGCTGTCGGATTTCCGATAGAAAGATGTCGCCATCCGATAGCTCGAAAAATATAAAAGGACGCGTTTCGTCATTTGACCGACACCTCACTTCAGTTTTAGGCAAAATTCCGAGATCTAGAGCTCCAGGTGACGGAAAACTTCAGATCTAAGGTGAGATATGTGGATTTTGCAAGTTTTGTTTAAAATTTCTCCAATAGTTTTGTGATTTTGATAATCCTCTTGGTTTTCATGGAGTTTTGTGAAGATAATTTGTAGAATGTTTAGGAGATCTAGACATTTTAGATCTTGGTGTTTATAAGAGATGTAGATCATGTGATTTTGAAGTAAAAGGAGAAATTTTTGTTGTATTTTTGTGTTGAAACATGTTTTTCCTTTCTTTCTTGTTGTTTGTGTGTAGATCTAGAAGTTTATAGGTATCAGCTTTATAGGAAAAAGATGATGACAAAAAAAATTTTTGAAGTGTTATAGGAAGAAGATGATGAATAGTGATTTTCACTCAAATTTCGATTTTTCAAAAATTATATAAATGTTGAAGAATATTTTCTGTGGGAAAACTGTGTGGATTTGTGATAGGAAGATTTTTGTGAAAAAAATTTCGGAAGCATAAACTTTGAGCTATCGGATATCCAACAGAGGGGTATCGGATATCCGACAGGTCCATTTTGTTGTTGTTTTTTTTATAAAAAAAAAATTTATGTCACATGCAGATATGTCTTCCAGTTGGAGATCGAGAAGGGGTGAGTCAGGAGATGTTCATTCTTCTTATCAAAGTTTCCCGGGCATAGAAAAGGCCCAAATGGGAATTTCAAAAGTCGTTGAATTTGATCTCCCCCGGCATGAACGAGTCTATTATATGCTTGCAGAGGCCGGTATACTCTCGGTCATTATCCAAGACATTTTCTCCTCCGTTTTAGTCCGAGAATTTTATAATCATCTTGAGGATCCGTTATACACCGATTTGAATGGAGGAGTTAGATCCAAAATTCAAGGCCAATATGTGGAGATCACTCCATTTGATTTAAGAAGTGAATTCGGAATAATGGAGAGTGAGAATGTGTTGTACATAGTGGAAAATTATAGACTTGAGAGAGATTGGACCCTATTGAATATGTCTTTGCATGGAAATTCCACCAAAAACCTTATAACCACTATGACGACATTGACAGACGATGCTCGTCTTGTTCAAGACATACTAAGGCACACGATTATGTTGAAGTCCGGTGATACTCATAGTATTACGGCTCAACTTAGTCTTGTGACTTATTTTATAGTGGAGAAGGAGTTATTTGATGTGGCCGATTTTCTTTTATCTATGATTCGTTATACATATCGACTCAAAATCCAGAGTGGAAAAAGGCACACACCCGCCCTTTGGGTGCGATTATCCAGCATATCCTGTTCAAGAAATACGCATGGATCGATCAAAATTTTTATCTTGGAGATTGTTTCCCGGAGATATATCAAACGACGGCTATAGGTAAGAAAACTGAAAGGAAGCCGCCTACTACGGAAATGAGAGAGCCTCCTATTGCACGTGGAGGGTCTATGCGGGAGGCACTCGACTCGTTCCAAACAAAGTTGGATAGACATATAGATGATTTTCAAGAGCATAGAAGGTCCTTTGAAGAACACAAAGTAGAGGTGAAGAAGGATCGGACGCGAATGCAGAAGTTTATGAAATTCCTTGTAAAAGGACTTAAATTAAAGCCTACGCCATCTGAAGCCGCCGAATGGGAAGCGCCGACGGAGGAAGAGCCGCGTCGCCAATCGGTTAGTCAAGGTCGGCGGAGGAAGACAGTGATAAGGAGATCTGATTATGATATTCCAGAAAGTAGTGGAGCAGGCAGTAGAAATGAAGAGGATTCGGAGTGAAAAAGACTTCTGGGAGCTATCGCCATCCGACATCCTACTGTCGCCATCCGCCAGCTGCCCAGCCCAGATCTCTCTCTAATTTTGTGATTTGCTTTTATGAGACATTTTAAGTACTTATTTATTAAAATTTTGTAATAGTTTTTTATATTTGGACATGTTATATGATGATGAATGTCTATGTTAAGAGTTAGTTTTTCTTCCCTTTTTCTTTAAAAATGATTAGCTATTGTGATAGTTTTTTTTTTGTTAAATTTTATAGGTTATAAATAGTGATGTAATCATTGAAAAATATCTAGGATTCCTAATTCTAGCCTAAGCATAGAAAAATGGGAATCCGGTAATGGTTTAGTGAATATATCCGCTAGTTGTGAATCCGTTCCTATGAAATTGATTTTTACATTACCCTTCTTAATATGATCTCTTATAAAATGATGGCGGACATCTATATGCTTAGATCTAGAGTGTAATACGAGATTATTAGTTAAGTCTATAGCACTTTTATTGTCACACTTTAATTCTACACTACTTTGTTGCATGCCAAAGTCTTCTAATGTTTGTGACATCCAAAGAGCTTGGGCACAATAACTACCTAGTGCAATATATTCGGACTCGGTAGTAGAGAGGGCAACAGAATTCTGTTTCCTACTCAACCATGATATAAGTGAAGGGCCGATAAAATGACAAGTGCCACTAGTGCTTTTCCTATCTAAAGAACATCCCGCATAATCTGAATCCGAAAGGCCATGTAAAATAAAGGAATCATTATGAGGATTCCATAATCCTAATTTAGATGTTCCCATAAGATATCGAAAGATGCGTTTCACCGCTTTTAAATGTGACTCTTTAGGATTACCCTGAAATCTAGCACATAAACAAACGGCAAACATAATGTCAGGTCTAGATGCGGTTAAATATAATAAAGATCCAATCATGCTTCTATAAAGGGTTTGGTCAATTGAAACTCCACATTCATCTTTTCCTAATTTTAGTGAAGCACTCATAGGAGTGTTTGCATGCTTAAGATTTTCAAATCCAAATCTTTTTAACATATCATGAATATATTTGTATTGACATATAAAAATACCATCATGTTTTTGTGTAATTTGAAAACCTAGAAAATATGAAAGTTCTCCTACCATGCTCATTTCAAATTCATTTTTCTTAATTTGAACTACTTCATTACACAACTCTTCATTAGTGGCTCCAAAAATAATATCATCAACAAAAATTTGCAAAATAACTAAATCATGATCAATTTGCTTAATGAAGAGTGTAGAATCCGCACTTCCTATTTTATAATCGTGCTTTAATAAATATTGAGTTAATCGATCATACCAAGCACGAGGCGCTTGTTTTAATCCATAAAGCGCTTTATCTAACTTATAAACATTATTTGGATATTTCTAATTTATAAAGCTAGGGGGTTGTTCTACATAAACCTCTTCTTTTATATACTCGTTTAAAAATGCGGTTTTGACATCCATTTGATTTAATTTAAATCTTTTAAAACAAGCAAATACAAGAAATATCCTAACCGCTTCTAATCTTGCTACGGGTGCAAAAGTTTCATCAAAATCTACCCCTTCAATTTGTGCATAACCTTTTGCAACTAATCTGGCTTTATTTCTAACAATTCTAGATTCATTATCCAATTTATTTTTAAAAATCCACTTAACTCCAACGACAGGACGATTTTTGGGTCGTTCTACAAGATTCCAAACCTTATTACGTTCAAATTGATTAAGTTCTTCATTCATAGCTAAAAACCAAAATTCATCATTTAAAGCGGTGGAAACATCTTTTGGTTCTATTTCAGAGATAAAGCAAAGGTTTGAAAATAAGACATGTAGCGATGAACGAGTACTAACCCCTTTTTGCGGATCTCCAATGATAAGCTCCTTTGGATGATCCTTTGAAAATCTCAATTCACTTGGAGGCACATATTCTTCTCTTTCTTCTTCTTCTCTATCTTCTTCTTCTCTTTCTCCTTCTCTTTCTTCTTCTTTTTCTTCTTCATTTTCTCCAAGTTCTTCATCATCATTCTCCACCGAAGGAAGGAGTTTATCTTCTTTTCCTGTAATATTCTTTTCTACACATGAAGCAAACTCATCAAACCTAACATGAATAGATTCTTCAACTATTTTTGTTCTTTTATTAAAAATCCTATAAGCTTTACTAGTTGAAGAATAGCCAATAAAAATACCTTCATCACATTTTTCATCAAATTTTCCTAAGAAATCTTTAGAATTCAAAATAAAACATTTACAACCAAAAACTTTGAAATAAGAAACATTTGGTTTTTTATTAAAAATTAATTCATAAGGAGTTAATTTTAAAATAGGGCGAAGCATTACTCTATTAATTACATAACATGTCGTACTAACCGCTTCAGCCCAAAAAGATTTTGGTAATTTAAATTCAGATAGCATCGTACGGGCTAACTCTTGAAGAGTTCTATTTTTCCTCTCCACTACACCATTTTATTGTGGTGTGCGTGGAGCGGAAAATTCATGTTTAATTCCTAACTCCGTACAAAAAGAAATAAACTTTTCATTTTCAAATTCTCCTCCATGATCCAATCGTATGCGTTTAATTTTTAACTCAAATTCATTTTGAATACGCAAACATAATTTTGAAAATTCTGAAAATGCATCGGATTTGGAGATTAGAAATAAAGTCCAACAAAAACGAGAATAATCATCAATCAATACAAATGTATATTTTCTACCTCCTAAGCTAGAAATTCCAATTGGCCCAAATAAATCCATATGTATTAATTGAAGTGGCCTAGTGGTAGAAATAATATTTTTACTCTTGAAAGATGATTTTGAAAATTTTCCTTTTTGGCAAGGCACACATAATGAAGAAGATAAATTTCCATTTAATAATGGTAAACCTTTAATTAATTTATCTTTTGAAAGTTTTGTAATTAACTTGGCACTAGTATGTCCAAGTCGCATATGCCATAATTCTAATTCATCATTTTTTGATAAAAAAACATTTTAAAGTAGAATTTGAAAAATCAAAAAATTTAATCATATATACATTATGACATCTAGGTGCGGTAAAAACAATTTCTTTTGTTTTAGAATTAATAATTTTGCACAAATTTGTAGAAGATTCAAATAAAACATCTAAGCCCTTATCACATAATTGACTAATAGAAATCAAATTATGTTTTAATCCTTCTACAAATAAGACATTTGAAATTGAAAAAATTTTGTTACCCACAACTCCGATGCCGATGATTTTTCCTTTTCCATCATCTCCGAATGTAACAACTCCTCCTTTCTTCATCTCTAGGCTAAGGAACTTCTCTTTATTGCCCGTCATGTGCTTTGAACAGCCCGAGTCCAAGTACCACACGTCTTCTTTGTCCTTAGCCTGCCAACACACCTAGAAAGAAGAGGTGAGTAAAGATCTGGTTACCCAAGTGGTTCCACCCATAGTATAGGTGAAGCCTTAGGCACCCAGATTTGTTTAATTTTACTTTTTCCTTTCCTCCAGTAAGAGTCGGTAGTGTGACCAAATCTATTGCATTTGGCACATGTAATGTATCGAGAAGAGTATAATTTTTCTGGACTTTTACTGGATGAGGATGCTGTATTAGACAGTTTATTAATTTCAGAAATTTTAAAAACAGAATTTCTAGATTTTTCGCTGTCTCCGGCGACAGTGGTTGTCGTCGGGCGATAGCTTCCTGACGTGTATCCGAGTCCAAACCTTCCAGATCCATGGCGTTGGTATCCTAAGATCATATCCAGTGATCTTCGGCCCATTCCAAATTTTTTCATGGCTAGCGTTAAGTCATGAATCTGGTTTCTCATTTCTGTATTCTCAGATACTAGATTTACACATCTACGTTCAAAAGATTTCTTTCCCTCATGGACTTTGGAAATTGAAGATTTCAGATCTCTCTCTAAAATCTCATTCTATTTAGTAAGAATTTTTATTGTAGAATGAGATTTGGAAAGAGATTCTTCAAGTTCTTTAATTCTTCCCAAAAAGTGATCACACTCTTGACAAGAAATATCTCTTTTTCCAATAGTCTTAATTTCATTTAACAATTTTTTGTTTTCTTTAAGTAAAATTTCATTTTCAGATTTAAGAAGATCATTATCTTTTAAACTCTTTTCAAAAAATTTGCAAGTCTTTAAAAATTCAGAAAATAATTCATCGTAGGTTGGAGGAGTTACCTCAGTGTCACTTTGGACACTGCATTCTTCATCTGATATGACGCTCTTTCCCATTAAGCACATGTTGGCCTCCTCTTCTTTACTTGAGCTTGAACTGCTTGCATCCTCAGAAATAGTGTCATCCCATGTTTCCGCCTTCAACACCTTCTTCGACCCTTTGTGCTTCTTTTCTTTAAGTTCTTTTAAGTACTTTGGACACTTGCTTCGAATGTGTCCTAACTTCTTGCAGTGATAGCACTCCGGTGGCGGTCTCTCTTCCTCCTCATCGTCTTCCTTTCCTTTTTTCTTTCTAAACGTCTCCTTCTTAAAATACTTCTTAAATGAATTCCTCCTCTCTGGATTTCTCATAAATTTTCTAAACTTTCTAACAAATAAACTTTCCTCATCTTCTTCTTCCTCCTCAGAATCACTACTTTCCTCCTTCTTAGATCTTAGAGACAATCCCTTCTTCTTTGGCTCCATATACTCTTGTTGTTGAATTTTCAATTCAACTTCATGAGTTTTCAAGTTTCCAATCAGGCTTTCAATATTAAGAGCTTTAAGATCATGAGATTCAGAAATAGCCGTCACTTTGGGATTGAATTTAGGGGGGAGAGATCTAAGAAGTTTTCTCACCAAATCTCCATTTGAAAAAAAAAATCCTAAAACTTTTGAGTCATTTACCAACTTAGTGAATCTTGTGTACATGGTATCCACGTCCTCATTTACCTCCATCCTGAACTTTTCAAATTCTGACTCCAATTGGAAAAGCTTTGAATCCTTCACCTGCGAGGTACCTTCATGAGAAATTTCCAATAAATTCCAAATTTCATACGCAGTTTGACATGCGCAGGTTCTATTAAATTCAATTTTATCAAGAGCACAAAATAATGCGTTCATTGCTTTTGCATTATTTTTGCATTTTAATTTGTCCCGATCATCCCATTTATCTTTGGGTTTCTCCATGACAATATCACCAATTGTAAAAGTAGGATGAGTATAATTTGTTTCTATCATATTCCATACTTCAATATCTAATGATATTAAAAAACACCTCATCCTAGTTTTCCAATAATTATAATCGGAACCCGTAAATAATGGTGGTCTAGTTATTCCTTGCCTCTCGGAAAATGCATGATCATGGTGCGCCATAATTCCAGGTGGTTAAACCTTATAAGGAATTAACCTGCTCTGATACCACTTGTTGGATCTTGTGGCGCCCTTAGAGGGGGGGGTGAATAAGGGCAATTTATTACTTTGATACTTTTTGTAACAAACGAAACAATATATGAATATAGAGACAAATAATTGAATTTAAAAACAAGATTTTATTTCATCAAAGATAATTAGTAGAAATAATTCCAATAAAGCTTGGAATCAAAGGCTTACAATTAATAAAATCTCTTGTCTCTTTTCACCGGTCCTTCTCCTAAGGACCGGTTGGCTATAGCCTATATCTCCCAGATAAAGACACTAGCCTCTCCCTAAATCAAAACTTGATCTAGACGCAGTACACACGGCGGCGATTTTCTCCCAAGCCACACAAGGACTTGACACCGCACACAAGACGATGATTTACCCTAGACCACACAAGGATCTAACACCACACACAAGGTGATGATTTCCCCTAAGCCTCACACGGACTTAGACGCCGCACGCAAGACGACGATTTCTACAACGATTACAAGATGAAAGTAAATAAAAATGAAATACAAATTAAAAACCCCCTTTAGAATTTCTGGACCAAAGCAGCGAAGAATCCTTGAGAAAGTCTTCTTGGAACGCGTGTACAATCTTTGGCTTCGATCTCTCTTTTCTTCTTCAAGGATGGGGATTTTCGTTCTCTGGAGCTCTCTGGACGATAACACTCAGGAAGAAGGCTTGAAAGTCTGAAGGAATGAAATCCACGGAGTTCTGGATCCTTTAAATAAAAAGGAGCTGTCGCCGTCCGATAGCTAGGTATCGCCAAAATCTGATATCTCCAGAGGCTGCCACGTGTCCCACTAATTCGATGTTTCTGCGCGGAGTTGAGGTCGTGGTTGAGACGTGGGCTGTCGGATATCCGATATCACTATCAAAAATCTGTTAGCTTGTGTAACTGCTGCACGTCGTATTGTTGTGGGAAGATCGTAGGCTGTCGGATATCTGATATCACTATCGGAAATCCGTTAGCTCTAAACCGCTGGGAAGAAATCGTGCGTCGTCAGAAATCCGTTAGCTCTCAGCCGCTGGGAAGAAATCGTGCGCTATCGGAAATCCGTTAGCTAGCTGTCGGAAATCCGATAGCTCCAATTTCTGGAAAATCGGTATTTTGCTCCAATTGCAAACATGTTATACTTGCACCTGTTATCTGCACACCATTAATCAAAAATAGGATCAAATACATTCGGGATTTGTTATTCTCAAACCGGACGAGTGCGGAACGCATGCTCCAACAGTCCAGGTAACCCATCATATAAAAGAGCTCATACTAATTTATTTGATGGGGTATGCAGATGTGCGTTATGCTATGCTATGTTCATGATGTGTATAATGCATCCATGCAATGCAACCCACCCACACGACTCTATGCGCACAGACCTTTATAGTTCCCAATTTGTTAGAAAGGAAGCCAACCTTTTGGGTACCGACCATCGTGGCTCACGGTGGTAGTGGATCGGGCACTCCACATCCTAGGCGGGTATGCTCACTACCAAGCCTAGACCTCACGTACGCTTCAACGCTAAGAACACAACAACGGAGCTCCTGCGTACTCTTGCTGGAATCCACCAGACTTTAAGGTCGAGGTGGGTTATTAGGGATTGTCCTCCAGACCGCGGTACTCAAACTTACCGACCCTTTAAACCTCACCCTCACCTGAGTCAACGTACTACCGTCGGTGACACGACTAGCCTAGTACTGAATACTCGCCACTAATTGCATAAGTAACAGGTGACACCAAGTCCACCCGAGCCTCCGGCTCAGGGACTATCACACAAGTTGCTCCAACACATCTCCTTCCCGAAGGAGATCCATACTAGCTTGTTGACCTAATTAGGCTACTCTTGCCTACAATTAAGTTAGTATTATGTTTTGGGTGAATCTTGGACTTCCCGCGGTATACCCCGTAAAGGAGCCCCCAACGGTACTAAGGAATCAATGGGCTCAACCCCACCATCCTCTTTCTCAAGACAATTACTTTAGTTGGTGATTAACATTTTGTTCACCCCTCATTATTTCATATAAATAAAGTGACTTAGCTCAACACCCGTCCCACCCAATTGGGTTGGACGTACCTTCACACCTCATACACTAACCCTAGCACCATCTCACTGTTAACCCTAGGTTTGACCCTCTTTGAATCATTGTAAGCTATAACACAAATATTGTATGGCCATAACTTCTAATCACTACTTAGGGGTCTGAATTGTCTAAAATTCAAAATTCAGTTTTTACTAATCGCAGATCACCAAGTTGAGCTAACCTAAAACCTCAAAAGGCTTCCCATTTCGAGCCGAATTTCATGGATTTAAGGAGTGGATTCGGGCTCAATTGAGCCCGATCCTTCTAAATTTTGTCATAGAAAGCTAGCATGGGGGGAGAGGAGGAGAAACGAACCGTGATTGGGGCGTGGCGGCGGCTCCGGCGACGGTTCACCATGGTTATGCTTTGCTCCGGCGACCTTGCTCCCGATCCCGATTCTCCGGCTCTAGCCTTGCTCCAGGTGTCGTTCTCGACTGCTCTCTCCCTTCTCAAGCTGATGGTATGGCTGGAATGAGGTGGGGAGGCTTCTATAGATTGTTTTGAATTCAAGCTTCCTCGGTTATGCTCCTTGTTGCCACCCTCCTGCACCCCTGCCCCTGTTGGCCCTCTGGTCTCCTCCTGCTGCTTAGTAATTAAGGGTGGGGAGCCCCAAACTGATTGGAGGTGGAGTGTTAGAGGGGGGGGGGGGGGTTGCTTTTGCTTCTCTTTTTGCTTTTGCCTTTTTAATCACTTTTTGGTCCCCCTCTCCTTTGGTTAATCAAACCATGGTTTGGGTTCAGTCTAAGGCTGAGAATGGCATGTCCTAAGTCCATGAATAATGATTAATTGATGGGTGTTGGGTTCCACTCAATTTAGGCTTAGAATTCACCTTAAAGAGCTATGTTGACCATGGTTGACTTTGGTCAACAAGGTGAGTGGGTTGACCCTACATGGGGGTCATGGGTCCCTTGACATCACCCAACATTGGTTGGTCCATGGTGTGGCCCCAATTGGTTTAATTTAATCAAAGGGTGTAGATTTGACCAATATTAGGTAAAGTTTGACTTTGGTCAATTTCATGCAATTGGGTCCCACCCAAGTGCAATTTCCATCCTATTGGTCTTCCTTAGTGGTTAGGGTGGTATGGGGGAGGTCAAGTTGGTGAATTGAGGATCAATTGGCCTAAGGGAGTGATATTGGACCATGTTGATTTTGTGTCATTGGTGTGCACTTAGCACACTCCACTTGGCCCAAGGGCCCTAGTGGCCACTCTGCACACCACCCATGCCCTAATACCAACTAGGGGTCTAGAAGGACTGGGGATGTTACAAATCCCAATAAACAAAAGAAGTATTTCATCCTCAAAATTTCGGTTCGGGTCTACGGGTTGTAAGTACTTATAAGAATAAAGGATTTCAAAGACGTTTAATTTGTACCTGAAGTGATGAGTTCCGGGAAACGTTGCTGCATGAAGTCCAAGGGCACCCAGTTATGCTCCTCTTGCCCATGATTGAACTATAATAATCGGACATCGGAATCTCCTTCCACGGAAGAACCCGGACCTCTATTATATGATGCCTCGCATCATAAAAAAAACTTCGCCTCCCTACCTTGGGCCTCCAACATCCGATCCTGAATCGGTCGTGCCCGCGTATCCGTCTCTTTTATGTATTCTGACCCTAAAAACTTCGGGTCCTTGTTCTGAATCCAAGAAAGCGGTGTGTAACACTTTCTCCCATACGAGGCTGCGCACAGCGTCATGTTGGTATTAGCCTGATGACTTATTGCTATATGAGAGCTCAAACTGGAGCAACAGTCTTTACCAAGATTTCTCATTGCACTTCTACTATTCCTAGCTAAGATTGTCGGCAATATTCCTACCAGGGGTTAATTGAAGGTTTATCCCGCCGCTCAGACCATCGTGCCACTAATCACAATGCGGGTTCTACTTTGTTCCATCCCGGTAATAAATAGAAAATAGACACTTCGCAATCAAAACAATTTAACCAGGTGTGGGTGTTATCAAAATCACTACACCCCCTGGAGGAGGATCTATCTGAAATACATAAGATCCTACAGAGTTAATTTACTATCATGCCGTGCTGGATGGCACAGAAATCCTTCGAGTTCAACTTAACTTCCTAAGGTTGTATTCACGAACCATGCTTACATAATACTCTGCTCAAAAACCGATTAGCTAGGACGTGATCATTTAGCCGACCGTCATTGTCTATTTTGATTCTTCACTATACGATTCCCTTACACGTAGGTGTTCAACACCACCTACGCCACGAGACCTTATC
This sequence comes from Dactylorhiza incarnata, assembly GCA_033032865.1. Taxonomy (NCBI): domain Eukaryota; kingdom Viridiplantae; phylum Streptophyta; class Magnoliopsida; order Asparagales; family Orchidaceae; genus Dactylorhiza; species Dactylorhiza incarnata. The sequence goes on along the minus strand of JAWHQI010000268.1, from coordinate 769,232 downwards.
CCTTAACATATGAGGTCTCTGCTGATAAACCGTTTCCAACTCAGCGGATAAAAGTTCAGGTTTATCAGCTACAAAATAATAACATAAACCTTGATTACACTTGGACCAGAGTCTCTTAGGTCCTACGAATGTTACATGAGGTTAACGCTTCCTCACGTTAAATAAAAGTATATATCCTTCATGTTTTTCTTTGAGGAACATAACGTCTGTAGTTTAAAACTAATATTTGTGAAATGACTCCCAACTACTTTCCATATCCACTTGGTTCATAACTCACGAGGGTAAAACCCTTTCTATCATGACATGCTTTGACACAATTGATTTCAACATGAAGGGTGTCTCATTAAAGCCCATTAATCCTCGAGAAGTTTCACCATTTATAATTTTGGAGAAAGTGTAAGTTCTGGTTCTTAAGATCGGAGGATTGTATGTAAATTATATATCTTCAATATATCATTCGTCAAATTTCACTTTAGATTTCCAATATCGAGTGGACCAAACTTCCAAAGTTAAGTAGTCTCATCTCACTTAAGCTATAAATTATGAAATAAAGGATTCATCATAACGACCCTTCTCTTAGTTGTGTCGTCCAAAATTACGTTGATAAATATCATCAAGTAATATTAGTAATTTCAAGCGGGAGTTGATAGTAACAACAACTAACCATTTGTTTTAACTCTCAAATCCTCAATATTTTAGTACATGATGGTCGCTGTCATTTTTCCCGAGATCCGAACATAGTAAGATCCTCCACCTTAGCCCTAAATAGTTTTATCAACATATTATAAGATCCAAAGAGTCACCTTCCTAAGCTCTCTGGTTATGCATAAACCAACTCTAAGAGTAAAATGATCTTAACTAAATTTACACCAAGGAGAGGGCTTGAATTTTAATTAAAAATACTATCTGAAAATTACCTTTGAAAGCCCTGAAGTGTAAGAAACTCCAGTTGTAATTTTTTAACTTGCAAAAACTTGATTCCAATCCTCAAAATTTCACGATGTGACACCTCCATCTCAAGCTACTAAACCTGGCATTCTTCTTGTTTTTCAGTACTTGACTTAATCGAGACATTTGTTCGGACGTCAATGTTTATTAATTGTTCTGATAGCTCTACAAATCGATGTCTCGAGGTTAAGAAGGTGTATCTACAACAATACACTTGAAGTTTGTTACGATAAACTGATTATTTCTTATGGTCATGAGAACTTATAGCCTAGTCTTACTTCTATCCATTCTAAATCTTACTTGGTCTTGCACTGAATTTGCCGTTTATGACGTTTTTTTCCCTTGTGACTGGTAAGAGCTTGTTAACCAAACGTCCTTATAAACGACAAAACAACATTGATTGGATCAGGAAGTTAGAGAAATTCCCTAAATTCTTAACCTGACTTTCTTGATTCCAAGAGTCTTATGCTCATACACTGGACAACCCTTTACGTATATCCAAATGATTAACAAGTTAATCACTTTTGACGACTTAGATTTAGCCTTGGAGCAATAAGATGAGTACACGCTCACACTTGAAGTGCACCATTCACCTAACTTGCCAGTATAACTATAGCGGTCACAACTTGGTATAAACAATCCCCGCTATTTAAGGTGAAGTAATTCTCCAAGGGTCTCAACCTCTAAGGAGGGTTGGTCCACAAACTAAAAGTGTATGAATAATATCTCGCCATTACCCCGAGTATCATTGAATACTCCAAACCTCGAGATTACTACGTAAATGTCACAACATTTTCTAAATAAAGTCTAGGGGGCAATCCAAGTCGGTATTTTATTGGCCCAATAAACAAAAGGATAAGCCCCTACCGATTTGGGCTAAGTCTCTTCAATACTTCTACTGTATATTCATCTTACATACGTACATAAACTTTAGGGCGTATATTCTCTGACTTGGTGTTCCACCCTGAGACATATTGTTATGATAAGACTTAGGCTCCCAATGTTATAAGTTATGCTAACTTTTCCGAGATCCCTATATGATTAACTAGGCAATCCCCGCCTTTTCAAAAAAATCAAATTCAAATTCCAATTCGACCTCTGGTATTTTATGGTGGTTGCCTCAACGTACTGTAAAGGGAAGTATCAAGTTATGGTAAGGGAGTTATGCTTATGGGTCTTCTATTACTCTAAAAGAAGGCTACCGACACCCGATCTCCTCGAGATGGTCCTACCACTTGGTAGTAAAGCGTAATCTTTAGCATGAAAGTCTCAACGTCTAGACTTATACTAACTTCTTCTTTTAGTTACGTTGGGTATCCTTAACCTTCAACCAAATCTAGACCCGAGGTCGCTCTTAGACTAGGATGCGTCACTAAATTGTCTAAGTAAGTCAAAATTTGACCTAACTTGTTGCTTAGTGGACTATTTTATGTGATTTCATATATGGGCACACCATAGCTTCCGCTGCATAGTTTGTCCGCAAACTACACTCGAGCGGGGTGACCCAGTATGTTGTGGACTGTTCTCTTATGATCGTTCGTTCTCTGATACCATTTGTAAGATCTCTTTTCTCAAAACCGGTTAGGGTACATGAAAACTCGAACCTCTCCCGCATCGCACGGTTGAGGTGGATCTTCGCCCAGAATCGCTGCCTTGCGGTGTCACCAACACTCGGGTTGGCTAACCCCGCTCAGCACCGACTCTGCCGGCTATACGATCATAAGTAAATATATGTCAAAAGTAAGTACAGAGATAAAGGCATGTCCACATGTCTCAACATCATATAGATATATAATGAAACAGAAAGGTCCAAAAAGAGACAGTACAAGCAAAAGGGGCTTAAGCCCGATACATATCCAAAATGAGTACTCTCTCTCTCTACAACATGCGGAAGCTACAAACTCTCAAAGCTGAAAGCTAACTGTCTAGTCATCAACCTGTGGCGTCGTGGTAGTGCGCTGCATCCGCTGCTCAGGTCCTGCCATCTCGTCCAGCTGCGCGCGGGACAACTCCGTCTCCTTGGACTCCTGTTACGGCCACATCCGACCGTTAGCCATAAAGACTAAGTCGTTTTGTCCTCGCCTCCCTCCACGACTCCTAGGCACAGAGTGAGAGGAAGAAGCGGAGGACAAACAAGGGGTAAACAAGAAGAGTGACGTGGCACTAACTAGCAGTACGTAAATATAAATAGTAGAGTTAACAGTAACAAGGTATAAGTAAAGTGCATGTAAGTAAGTGTGGTAAATAGTAAACAAGTAGAGGCGATATAGTAAACAATAAGTAAGTAAAGGCAGTGCAGTAACATAAACTATCTACCACAGATTCGTACCTTAACTTATATGAACGCCCATACGACATATAAGTTAAGATGTCTAGGTAACTCATCATATAAAAGAGCCCATACTAATTTATATGATGGGGTATGCAGATGTGCGTTATGCTATGCAATGTTCATGATGTGTATTATGCAGCCATGCAATGCAACCCACCCACACGACTCTATGCGCACAGACCTTTATAGTTCCCAATTTGTTAGAAAGGAAGCCAACCTTTCGGGTACCGACTGTCGTGGCTCACAGTGGTAGTGGATCGGGCACTCCACATCCTAGGCGGGTATGCTCACTACCAAGCCTAGACCTCACGTACGCCTCAACGCTAAGAACACAACAGCAGAGTTCCTGCATACTCTTGCTGGAATCCACCAGACTTTAAGGTCGAGGTGGGTTATTAGGGATTGTCCTCCAGACCGCGGTACTCAAACTTACCGGCCCTCTAAACCTCACCCTCACCTGAGTCAACGTACTACCGTCGGTGACACGACTAGCCTAGTACTGAAGACTCATCACTAATTGCATAAGTAACAGGTGACACCAAGTCCACCCGAGCCTCCGGCTCAGGGACTATCACACAAGTTGCTCCAACACATCTCCTTCCCGAAGGAGATCCATACTAGCTTGCTGACCTAATTAGGCTACTCTTGCCTACAATTAAGTTAGTATTATGTTTTGGGTGAATCTTGGACTTCCCGCAGTATACCCCGTAAAGGAGCCCCCAACGGTACTAAGGAATCAATGGGCTCAACCCCACCATCCTCTTTCTCAAGACAATTACTTTAGTTGGTGATTAACATTTTGTTCACCCCTCATTATTTCATATAAATAAAGTGACTTAGCTCAACACCCGTCCCACCCAATTGGGTTGGACGTACCTCCACACCTCATACACTAACCCTAGCACCATCTCACTGTTATCCCTAGGTTTGACCCTCTTTGAATCATTGTAATCTATAACACAAAACTGTATGGCCATAACTTCTAATCACTACTTAGGGGTCTGAATTGTCTAAAAATCAAAATTCTGTTTTTACTAATCGCAGACCACAAAGTTGAGCTAACCTCAAACCTCAAAAGGAGATCCTTCTAAAAACTCATCACCAGGGTCTGGTATAATTATACTAGGCTCCCACTGACCTTAAAGAGTTATGTTCCAATTTCCATAATTTTCCATATTAATTTGGTATTTATTTTTATTTAAAGTAGTTAAGGCCTTAGGTCAAATTACACATGATCTATCCTCAAAATACTTCTACATGCTACATCAAAATTATCAGTAAGGTAATATTCTATAACAAGGTGGTTTACTGAGTTTCATGACCCTAGAATGTCATGTGGCCTACTAAATCATCATAGTTGTATAATTACCAAAATGCCACTATAATTAGGAAAAATAATATTTCACATCTGAAAATACTACAAAAATTACCAAGTGTCCAAATGGGGGTCTAGAGTCCTCTGCCAAATATTTGTATCATTATCATATGATTCGAATAATTAAAATGATTTAACATCCAAGTGTAGTGATTACCAATTTCTACATGAGGTACATGAAATACAATTTTATAGGATTCCAAATAATTATCATGGGCATATATCAACCTAAAATGACAGATAACCAAGTTTCATAATTTTTCCCAATGATTCGACATTTTTCATAATTAAATTCCTCTAAGCTAGTAAGCACTTAAAAATTCCTCCACAAGGGATAACACTTCAATAAATCATAATAAAATTTCCATGGCCTATTTTCATCCCAATTCAGCCACTGTTAAAATTTCAAATCCATACAAGGTCATATGACCATGCATTTTATTTATTTAAGGAAAAGTGGCAATTTCATTTATTAAGAGAAAAATACCTAAATGACTCTAAAAATTCCCATTAAATTATATAAGCCATTTTATGCTCTTAAAAACATGTCTACAAAGTTCTGAGCCAAGGCAAGGACATTTGGTCATATGTCCTTCACAAGCCCTAAATTGCAACCTTAAGGGTTTACCCTTAGGGTTTTAGGACACACCACCCTAATGGATCCAAATGCTCCATTAGGGGGTGTCACATGCATTTGAATATCATTACCTATATAATCATCCAGATTGGAGGAGGCCAACTCACTCAACTCCTCATATGGCCTAAACCCTATTTTGAGCTTTAAGGGCCCTCATTAGGGTTTCCCATTTTACAAATCAAATCAATTCCAAATGGAGTGAAAATTTAGGCAGGCACTACTCATGTACTAAAGATCATGCCACCAAAATTCGGTGTCATTTGGACTTCATATGCTCCAAAAATCAACATTATTTAAATATCTTAAATACTACAAAAACTATAGGTAAAAGTGCCCATCAAGGGCTGATCTTTGGGCAGAGGGTGCCCCTAGGGTATACCTACCCATGATTAAAATCTCAGCTTCAAAACTTGAGAGGTCTAGGCTAGATAATTATTTTAGTGGACTGACCTAGTGTAGGACCAGTCCTAGTAAAACAGCTCCCCAGGGAGCTGTGGGTCACCAAATGACCTGAACTTAAACCCTAATGGAAGATAAGGTCAAGTCCTACAACTTTCATGTTGGGCACTTTTGCTAATTCAGTCATTAAGGGCCCCTAATAAATTATAGAAGTGGGCTGGTCAATAAGGGCAGAAAATCCAAGGAAATGAATTAATTTAATTAAAGAAAAAGAGATGCGCAGGAATCTTAAAGCACATCTGGCGGCCACGGCATCGTCTTCCTCCTTCAGCCAACGACTGAGATTGAACCGTGCTGGGCGATTTTGCGATCGAGTTTGTCGGCGATCCAGCCACCACCACCGCCGGCCAACACCACCGACACCTTCGTGGTGGTCGGGGCTACCATCCACCGGCGACTGGCGGTCGGAGGCGGCGGTTTCCGGCGATCCCAGGCTTCCCGTTTCGAACCGAATTTCATGGATTTAAGGAGTGGATTCTGGCTCAATTGAGCCCGATCCTTCTTCGTTTTGTTATAGTTAGCTAGCATGGGGGGAGAGGAGGAGAAACGAACCGTGATTGGGGCGTGGCGGCGGCTCCGGTGATGGTTCACCATGGTTATGCTTTGCTCCGGCGACCCCGCTCCCGATCCCGATTCTCCGGCTCTAGCCTTGCTCCAGGTGTCATTCCCGACTGCTCTCCCCCTTCTCAAGCTGATGGTGTGGCTGGAATGAGGTGGGGAGGCTTCTATAGATTGTTTTGAATTCAAGCTTCCTCGGTTATGCTCCTTGCTGCCACCCTCCTGCACCCCTGCCCCTGTTGGCCCTCTGGTCTCCTCCTGCTGCTTAGTAATCAAGGGTGGGGTGCCCCAAACTGATTGGAGGTGGAGTGTTAGAGGGGGGGTTTGCTTTTGCTTTTCTCTTTTTGCTTTTGCCTTTCTAATCACTTTTTGGTCCCCCACTCCTTTGGTTAATCAAACCATGGTTTGGGTTTAGTCCAAGGCTGATAATGGCATGTCCTAAGTCCATGAATAATGATTAATTGATGGGTGTTGGGTTCCACTCAATTTAGGCTTAGAATTCACCTTAAAGAGCTATGTTGACCATGGTTGACTTTGGTCAACAAGGTGAGTGGGTTGACCCTACATGGGGTTCATGGGTCCCTTGACATCACCCAACATTGGTTGGTCCATGATGGGGCCCCAATTGGTTTAATTTAATCAAAGGGTGTAGATTTGACCAATATTAGGTAAAGTTTGACTTTGGTCAATTTCATGCAATTGGGTCCCACCCAAGTGCAATTTCCATCCTATTGGTCTTCCTTAGTGGTCAGGGTGATATGGGGGAGGTCAAGTTGGTGAATTGAGGATCAATTGGCCTAAGGGAGTGATATTGGACCATGTTGATTTTGTGCCCTTGGTGTGCACTTAGCACACTCCACTTGGCCCAAGGGCCCTAGTGGCCACTCTGCACACCACCCATGCCCTAATACCAACTAGGAGTCTAGAAGGACTGGGGATGTTACAGATTAGGGGTCTTAAGAGTAGTCTTATGCATAAATTTAGTAATTTTCAGAGATATTTTGATTGCTCAAATTGCATAAAATATTAGCGTTTTACATGTTATTCATCCTAAGATGTCTAAGACTCCTAATTCCAACCTTAACATTTGAAACCTTGTATCGGGAAGAGGTTTAGTGAATATATCAGCAAGTTGAGAGTCCGTGCCAAGGAAACTTATTCTAACATTTTCCTTCTTAATGTGATCCCTTATGAAATGATGACGTACATCTATATGTTTGGATCTAGAATGGTGTACCGGATTATTTGTGAGATCAATGGCACTTTTGTTGTCACATTTTAATTCAATAAGTTTTAGATGAAAACCAAAGTCCTCTAAAGTTTGGCTCATCCATAGTGCTTGTGCACAACAACTCCCTAATGCAATGTATTCGGCCTCCGTGGTGGAGAGTGCAACCTAATTTTGTTTCCTACTAGACCATGCAACTAATGAAGGTCCTAGAAAATGACAAGTACCACTAGTGCTTTTTCTATCAAGTGAACAACCGGCGTAGTCCGAATCGGAGTAGCCGTGAAGTGTAAATGAATTATTGTGCGGGTACCATAATCCTCATCTAGATGACCCAATAAGATATCTAAAAATTTGTTTTACCGCTTTTAAATGAGATTCTTTTGGATTGGCTTGAAATCGAGCACATAAGCATACGGCAAACATAATATAGGGTCTAGTTGCACTTAGATAAAGTAGAGATCCTATCATACCTCTATATAAAGTTTGATCTATAGAAATTCCTGATTCATCTTTTCCTAATTTTAGTGATGCACTCATTCGTGTAGAAGCATGTTTAAGATTTTCAAATTCAAAATGTTTAAGCATATCATTGACATATTTAGTTTGGCATTCAAAGATACCATCAATTCTTTGTGATATTTGAAAACCAAGGAAATAAGAAAGTTCTCCTACAAGACTCATTTCAAATTCATTTTTCATCACTAAAATAACTTATTTACACATCTCTTCATTAGTAGATCCAAATATAATATCATCAACATATATTTGTAAAATAATCATATCATCATTCTTGTGCTTAATGAAGAGAGTATTATCCGCACTTCCCATAATATAACCGTGCTTTAATAAAAATGATGTAAGTCTTTCATACCATGCACGGGGCGCTTGTTTTAAACAATAAAGCGCTTTCTCTAGTTTATAAACATGATTTGAAAATTTTTCACTAATAAAACTGGGGGGGTTGTTCAACATAAACTTCTTCTTTTACAAACCCGTTTAGAAAAGCACTTTTCACATCCATTTGAAATAGTTTTATTCTTTTAAAGCTTGCAAATGCTAGAAAAATTCTTATAGACTCTAATCTAGCAACGGGTGCAAAAGATTCATCAAAATCTATCTCCTCGATTTGAGAATATCCTTGTGTTACTAATCATGCTTTATTTCTAGAGATTCTTGACTCACCATCTAATTTATTTTTAAAAATCCATTTTACACCTACAACCGGGTGATTAGATGGTCTTTCAACTAATTTCCAAACATTTTGTCGCTCAAATTGTTCTAACTCTTCATTCATACCCAAAAACCAAAATTCATCATTTAAAGCAGTATAAACGGTTTTTGGTTCTATTTCGGAAACAAAACAAATATTTGAAAAAGATTCATGAAGAGAAGAGCGAGTTCTTACCCCGATGGATGGTTCACCAATTATCAATTCTTGTGGATGATCCTTTGTGAATTTTAAGGTACTTGGAGGTACATATTCATCTTCCTTGGCCTCCTCTTCTTCTTCTTTGGAAGATTCTTTGTTACCATGCTCCAAAGGTGGTAATAGATCATCCTCGTTGCCTGCGGAAAGTTTTTCTACACAAGGAACAAACTCATCAAATTTTACATTTATTGACTCTTCAACTCTACTAGTTCTTTTATTAAAAATTCTATAAGCTTTACTAGTTGAAGAGTACCCAAGAAAAGTTCATTCATCACATTTTTCATCAAACTTTTCCAAGCTATCTTTTGTATTCAAAATAAAACATTTACAACCAAAAACTTTGAAATAAGATACATTAGGCTTATTTTGAAAATAGAGTTCATATGGTGTGAGATTAAGAGATGGGCGAAGCATGATTATATTCATAGCATAACATGATGTATTTACGGCTTCGGCCCAAAAGGACTTAGGTAATTTATATCCACATAACATAGTGCGTGCTAGTTCTTGAAGTGTCATATTCTTTCTTTCTACAACACCATTTTGTTGTGGTGTGCGTGGTGCAGATAACTCATGTTTAATGCCTAACATATCACAAAAGGATGTAAATTTTTCATTTTCAAATTCTCCTCCATTATCTGAGCGAATGCATTTAATTTTTAAATCACTTTCATTTTGAATACGAGTACATAATTTTGCAAATTCACAAAACGCATCGGATTTGGAAGAGAGAAATAATGTCCAACAATATCTTGAAAAATCATCTATTAAAACATATGTATATAATCTACCACCAAGACTTGGAGTGCTAACGGGACCAAAAAGATCCATATGAATTATTTGCAAAGGTCTTGTAGTAGAAGTGAAATTTTTTCTTTTGAAAGAGGACCTAGAAAATTTACCTTTTTGACATGATGAACAAAGTGAAGGTAAAGTTCCATTTAACATAGGCAATCCTCTAATTAAATTACTTTTGGCAAGTTTTACAATGAGCTTTGTGCTAGCATGCCCTAGTCTTCTATGTCAAAGTTCTAATTCATCATTTTTAGTGATGAATCATTTTATAGATGATTTAGAAAGATCATGAAAAGAAACTATATAAATATTATGTATTCTTGGTGCAGTTAGTAAAATATCTTTTATAGTAGGATTAGATATTTTGCATAGATTAGTGGAAGATTCAAATAACACATCTAATCATTTATCACATAATTGACTAATAGAAATTAAGTTGTGTTTTAATCATTTCACATAAAGAACATTAGATATAGTAAAGGATTTGTTACCAACTGTACCAATTCCCATGATCCTTCCTTTTCTGTTATCACCAAACGTTACGATCCCTCCATTCTTCTTTTCTAGGCTAAGGAACTTTGCTTTATTGCTCGTCATGTGCTTGGAGCATCCTGAATCCAAGTACCACACGTCTTCATTGTCCTTAGCCTGCCTGCACATCTAGAAAGAATATGAGAGTAAAGATCCGGATACCCAAGTGGAACCACCCATAGAATAAGTGGAAGCCTTAGGTACCCAGATTTGCTTTAAAGTATTTTGTTTTATTTTCCTGCAGGAACTAGATGTGTGACCTAACCTATAATAGTTTGCACACGAAATAAAGGGGGTTGAGACCCTTTTATGAAATATTTTCTTGCTGAAAGAAATTGGATTTACAGGAGAAAAACATTTTGAGAAAGAAAATGCAGGCTTCTTGTAAGAGGTGCTAGCGCCGGCGTTAGTGGATAGCGCCGGGCGGTAGCCCTCACCTCGATATCCGAGCCTAAATTTTCCATAACCATGGCACTGGTTCCCTAAAATCATTTCCAGTGATTTTTGCCATATTCCAAATTTTTTAATGCCCATGGTGAGATCATGAACTTGTGCTTTAAGTAAAAAAATTTCATTCACAAGCATGACACACCTATTTTCAAAACCTTTTTTATTATTTTTGATTTGCAAAAGAGAGGCTTCTAATTTCCTTTCTAAATCCCCCTTCTCTTTTGTAAGATTTTTGGTATGAGAGAGGGCTTTAGAAAGTGACTCTTCAATATCTTTTGCCAATTTAGTGGAGTGATCACACTCTTGGCAAGAAACCTTTCTCTTTTCTAAAACAATTACCTTTTTGGCAAGCTTTTGATTTTCTTTAATAAGAGATTTATTTTCACGATTCAATAAAATACTATCTTTCATATTTTTATCAAAAACTTTGCAAGTTTCAAGGAATTCATTAAAGAGTTCATCATAAGTGGGAGGAGTTACCTCAGTGTCGCTAAGTACACTGGTGTCGTCGCCGTCGTTTTCATGTCCCATGAGGCACATGTTTGCTTCCTCATCTTCGCTTGATGATGACCCGCTTGATTCTTCGGAGGAGGAGGAGGAGTCATCCCATGTTCTAGCTTTTAGCACCTTCTTCTTCTCCTTCCCTTTGTGCCGCTTTTCTTTCTTCTCCTTCAAGAACTTTGGGCACTGGCTCCGAATGTGCCCGGTCTTCCTACAATGAAAGCATTCCGGTGGAGGTCTTTCTTCTTCATCGTCGCTCTCCTTTTTCCTTCTTTGAGGATGACCCTTTCCATCTTGCATCCTTTTGGATAAATTTCCGGAAAGTGTTTCGCCTTTTCGGATTTCGCATGAACTTTCGGAAGTTCTTCACCAAAAGACTTTCTTCATCCTCATCCTCTTGGCACTCCTTCTTTGATTTTAATGCCAACGCCTTCTTCTTTGGCTCCTTGTTGTATTCATCATGTTGGATTTTGAGTTCTACCTCATGGGTTTTGAGATTCCCAATGAGGCTCTCAACTTGGAGCGTCCTTAGATTGTGTGATTCTGAAATGGACGTCACCTTCGGGTTGAATTTTGGTGGAAGGAAACGAAGGATCTTTCGGACCAAGTCATCGTTGGAGAAGGTCTTTCCAAGAGCTTTGGAGGCATTGACGATCTTGGTGAAGCGCGTGTACATGGCATCAACATCTTCACTTTCATCCATCCGGAATTTTTCATATTCCGACTCTAGTTGGAAAAGCTTTGAATCTTTAACCTGCGATGTACCTTCATGAGTAACTTCCAAATGATTCCAAATTTCATACGCAGTAGTACATGCAGAAATTCTATTAAATTCATTTCTATCTAACGCACAAAATAAAGCATTCATGGCCTTGGCGTTGTTTTTGCATTTTAGCTTATCCCTATCAACCCATTTATCTTTTGGTTTCTCTAAAATTATCTCTCCAACTACACATGTAGGAGGAGAGTATTCCTCTTCGACCATATTTCATACCTCAATATCTAGGGTCATAAGGAAACATCTCAACCTATTTTTCTAGCAATTATAATCTGACCCGGTAAATAGTGGAGGTCTACTAATTCTCTGACCCTCGGAAAAAGCGAGATTATAAGACGTTATTATTCCTGGTTGTTAAACCGTTTGAAATAACCGCCTCTGATACCACTTGTTGAATCGATTGGCGCCCTTAGAGGGGGGTGAATAAGGGAATAACTTTTCTTTTTAAATTTTTAGACGATTTACTAAATTATTTTAAAGTAAATTAGAACGAGATAACAATTTAGCTTAAAAGAAGAAACAATTGTAATTTGCAATTTTATAGTTTATGTCAAATGAAAGAAATCAAGTAAACACAAATGGAGACATGATTATATTATATTAAAAGGTGTTTACATTAATTTGATTTCAATATCGCTAGAAATCGGAGGCGTATAAAGTAAAACAAATTTTCCTTTTCTATACCGACTTGTATCCCCACAAACCGGTTGGCTTTAGCCAATCCTTCCCCGGATATGGCCTCAAGCCGCTCTAGCCAATCCTTCCCCGGATATAGCCTCGAGCACCCACTAGATCTAATCTCCTAGACCTAGTCGCCAACTCACGCGGCGAATTACCCCCTAAACCGCGCAAGGACCTAGTCGCCAACACAAGGCGAATTCAACTACAAAAATTACAATAATGAAATAAAGCAAATAACAAGAACTCCCTTTATGAGATTTCTGAAGTTGAGGATGAAGGATCGATGTAGCATAAGCGAGGTTGAAGCGATCGTTCTTCGGATGTAGCGTGGTGGCCTCCTTCTCCAGAAATCTTCTTTGGCTTTGAGTGGGAGATCTGAACTTTCGGCAAAGTAGCAGCTCTGGAAATTTGGCACAATTAATCTCTCTGAAAGCTCTAACTGAAACGAGAGAGAGCCCATCAATTTATAGAGCTTGAAGATAGCGCCTGCGGTAGCGTTCGTGTGGAGTGGTTGCGAAACCGTCGACGACGTGACGATGTGCACGAACTTGAGCTAGCGCCTGGCGGTAGCGCTAGCGCCTGCGTTAACCCCTAACGCTGGCGTTAGTGCATCAGCTCAGTTTGTTGGTTCCAAGCTGCTTTCTTCCTGTGGAGTATTGCACTTATAGTTCCTGCACACTATAAACACACGACAAGCAAGATCAAATACAATTTGGGATTTGTTATTCTCAAACAAAGGGATGTGACACACATGTCCAACAGCTTCCTTTGGGCACTTTCCTAGAAGCTTCTAGCAAGAGCACATGTTGGTTTCATAGTCAAAGGTGACTACCCCTTTTCACACTTGGCATGAAACACATGCTTAAAAACCATGGTCAAATGTGGCTAGCCGCTTTCATACTTAGGAGATAATTATCTCATCAAATCTCCCCATTTTCGACTAAGTGGAGAAACTTGTCATTCTGCTAATCTTACTTCAAATCTCCAGTTTGCCTCTCACTAGGGCCACCAAATTCGAGTTAGTAGAACTCAAATCCACAGTTTTTTCCAAAAATGACGGGAACTGTACCCAACAATTTATCACTTTTACTCATATGTGGAAGAGATCGCCATGTCGACGATCCTCACACAATGCTCGAACTTCCCTCTCGATACGGCTTTCGTAAGCATATCTGCTTCATTGTCATCTGTGTGCACCTTCTGCAAATCCAGCTCTCTCTGCTCTAGAGTATCGCGTATCCAATGATATCGCGTGTCAATATGCTTGGATCTCGAGTGAAAGGTATGGTTCTTCCACAAATGAATCTCACTCTGACTATCGCATAGGAGTGTGTAGCGCTCCTGAGTGAAACTCAGCTCTTTGATGAACTTCTTCATCCAAAGAAGCTCTTTCCCAGCCTCAGTGACAACCATAAACTCTGCCTCCGTAGTCGATAGTGCAACGCACTTTTGTAGTCTCGATTGCCACAAAACAGCTCCCCCCCCCCCCCCACACACACACACGCAAATAGGATCAGGTACCTAGAGGTCAATCTTCTGGAGTCCAAATCTCCAGCTTTATCAGCATCAATGTTGCCCAGTAGCTTTGACTCACTATCTCCAAACCTTAACGTCAAGTCTGACGTCCCATGTAGGTACCTTAGAATTCACTTCACAGCGCTCCAATGTTCTCTTCCTGGATTGGAGAGAAACCTACTAACAGTGTCAATGACATGCATTATATCTGGGTGTGTGCGTACCATAGCGTACATGAGACTACCAACTGCAGAAGCATATGAGACCTTCTGCATCTCCTCTTTCTCCTCAGGTGTGCTCGGGCACTGGTCAGCGGTAAGTCTGAAGTGAGCTGCAAGCGGCGTGCTCACCTTCTTCGCTTGATCCATACTAAATCTATGTAGCACCTTCCTGATATATCTTTCCTACAATAACCAAAGTAACTTGGAGCATCTATCTCTCAGAATATGCATCCATAGGATGGTCTTTGTAGCTCCCAAATTCTTTATCGCAAATATGGAGTTCAACTGCCGCTTCAGCTCAGCAATGTGCGTAGTGCTCCTCCCGACTATCAGCATGTTGTCAAGATAAAAGACTAAAATAATGAAATCCTCTGGTGCGTACTGCTTCACAAACATGCAGTAATCAAGGGTGGTCCTCCTGAAGTCGAACTCCCCCCCCCCCCCCCATAAAAGCATCGAACGTCTTGTACCACTGTCGCAGGACCTGCTTCATGCCATATAAGCTCTTCTTCAGGCAACAAACTAGACTCTCCTTTCCTTTCACCCTGAAACCTTCGGGCTGCTCCATATAAAACTCCTTCTCAAGATCGTCATGCAGAAAGGCGGTCTTGACATCCATCTGCTTAATCTTCATATCTAGTTTTGCAGCAAGGCCAAGAACAACCCGGATAGACAACATCTTCGCAACAGGAGAGAAGATCTCATCGAAATCAACTCCCAATTTTTGACTGAAACCCTTCACCATTAATCTGACCTTTTATCTGAGTGGTGTTGAGGGGTCTCCCTGTTTTACTCTGAAAAACCACCAATTCTTCAGAGCCTTCTTGCCCTTAGACAATCGTACCAGCTCATAAGTATGGTTCTCATGCAGAGATTGCATCTCCTCATGCATAGAAACCATCCACTCTTTCTTCTCTGAGCTCAGCACTGCTTCATCAAAGCACTCGGTCTCCCCCACATCAGTCAACACAATATACCCAGTAGCAGAGTATCTCGAAGATGGTTGTCTGACTCGATCAGACCTCCATAGAGCGAGCTCAACAGCTGGTATAGGCACATCATCAGTGATGTCCTCTGTAGGATCGCCATTAGTCGTGTCCTCATGACCTGGAAGTGGCTCAACGCCCTGCACTGGATCAAGCTCTGCGGTCTCCTCAGTATCATCACCTCCAGTCATAGGAGACTCTGCATCAGTGCGAGAGTCAGCTTTCTCAATCTACTCAGGATCAACCATAGTTTGATCCTCACAAAATATAGTGTCGCGACTGCGTACAAGTTTCTTCTCAACCGAATCAAAGAACATGTAGCCAAACTCGCTGCTGCGTCCATATCCCAAAAATATGCACTGACGGGTCTTGTAATCCAACTTTGATCTTTCATCCCGAGGGATGTGCACAAAGGTTTTGCAACCAAAGACCCTCAAGTGACTATACGAAGGGTCCTTCATATACCAGACCCTATCAGGAACATCCTCCTGTAATGCATAACTGGGAGATAGGTTGATGACGTGTGCAGTTGTGTATAAAGTCTCACCCCAAAATATGTCAGGTAGCTTTGACTCAGATAACATGCATCTCACCCTCTCCATCAAGGTCCTGTTCATTCTTTCAGCTACGTCATTCAGCTGCAGCGTCTTGGGCGGAGTCTTTTCATGTCGATCGGATCACTTGCTTTTGTTGTATTCATCAAAGGGACCAATATACTCTCCCCCATTGTCAAACCTGATGCGCTTTAGCTTCTTCCCGGATTGCCTCTCCACCTCAATGTGAAATTTTCGAAAAGTATCGAGAACCTTAACTTTGGTCTTAATAACATAGACCCAAAGTTTTCTTAAATAATCATCAATGAGCGTCACAAATTAAGACGCGCCTCCTCTTTCCTGGACCTTCAAAGGCTCGCAAACATCAGTTTGAACGAGCTCCAGCGGCTCAGATCTTCTAGTGGAAGTGTGGCTCTGGAATGATACTTTATTCTGCGTCCCAGCCATGCAATGGTCGCATCTCTCTGACTGATCCACAGATAGATCAGAGATCATCTTCTTTCGGGAGAGACATCCCAGACCCTTCTGGCAAATGTGACTCAGTCACATATGCCATATGGATGTGTATGCCCCATCTCTAATGATTTTGGCCTAAGCAGCTTCAGGTCTCCCCTCCATGTAGTATAGACCAGTTTCTTTATAACCTCTAGCCACTACCAGTGACCCCTTGATAAACTTCCCAAAATCTCCACCGAAGACAATTTAGTGTCCCTCATCACCTAGCTTCCCAACTGAAACTAGGTTGAAGCGGATGTCAGGTTCATATCGCACGTCTCTTAGGATTATCAATTCTTCAGTGCTCGTCTTCAGATGCATATCTCCTCTTCCGATGACTTTAGACGTGTCACCATTGTCCATCCTAAGCACCCCACAATCATGAGTAGTGTAGGTGGCAAATAGCTCCATGTTGTGGGAGACATGTGCAGAAGCACCTGAGTCCACAATCCAGCTTCTATCATCGCACGAGAGTGCAACAGTGACGTCATATCCGACAATGATGACACCGACCTCTTCTGCTGAAGCGATGGCCCTTCTTCTTCTGGTTATTCTTCAGAGTGTAACAAAACTTATGAATATGACCCTTCTTGTGGCAGTAGTGACACTCCACATTCTGGTAGCGAGACTTAGATTTCTCTCTGCTTTGTCTCCTCTCGCTCTTCCTTTCTCTACTTTTGCTCCTTTCTCTCCCCCTGGGCTCGGTGTAGAGGATGTCAGCTCGTGAAGAAGAGTCTGATATCTCTTGAGACTTCCTTCTCACCTCTTCATTCAGGATGTCACTTTTGGCAATCTCCATAGTAATGATGCCACCAGGAGAAGAGTTGATCAAAGAAACTCTGACCATATCCCAATTGTCTGGAAGTGACTTCAACAACCACAATGCGTTGACCTCGTCCTCGAATGTCACATTCATAACAGGGAGACGGTCAATGATTCTCTGGAACCTGTTAACATGATCCAGGATAGGGGATCTCTCTGCATCTGAACTCCCCCAGATTCTTTAGTAGAGATAGCTTGTTGATGTCAGTACTCTTTACATACAACGTTTCCAAGGACTTCTAGAGGATTTTTGCATCAATGATACTCGCGATGTTGACGCCAGGAAAATCCTGACCTCAAAATTCGGACCGATGCAGCCGGAGGCTACTCGCCCAGCAGTCCGACGAGATGACCTGGCTGGCGACTACTGAAGAGCTAGAAGAGCAACACACAGGACCCCAGGTGCTTGGCAGGGAGGTCCCACCACGTACCCAGAAGCTCAAGAGAGTCTTCCCCTCCGAAACCAAAGTGGCCGAGCTTGGTACAGGGAAGGCACCGACTTGGCTAAAAGCAAGGGTGACGGGCTCGAGAGTTCGGGAATCGGGGTCCAAAAGCTCAAGTCCAGGTGCCAATCCAAGTACCCATGGGGTCCTATTTATAGGAAAACCAAAGGGTAGGGGGGGTTTATAGCCCAGCCCCCAACCTGGCGACTATGGGTTACTCGGCGAGTATCACGCCATAGTCGCCCATCTGGCGAGATTGGGTGCTGCTCGCACACGCTGGGCCAATAATCGCCAGGTCTTCTGTTCCATACTCGTCAACCTGGCGAGTATTGCCTGCATACTCGCCGAGGTCTTCTCTACTTCTACCTTGAACTGCCGGGCTCTGTGTTGACCTCTTTGACTTTGACTTCTGCCTACGTGGCCTCGGGGGGGGGGGGGGGGGTCCACCCTCGGAGAATGAGGGTTGTACACGCGACATGATTGTAGACGTTCGGTTCCACGAACCGTTTGATGAATCTGCATAACTTCCGGTTCTCCACCTTCCACTTATTTGGATTCATGTCTTTAGGCATCTCCTCAAAGATAGGAGCATGCCAGCCCTTGACGTAGATGAGATCTTCTATCAGTAAGTGCCACTGATGGTAATTTGCGCCGTTTAATTTCACTATTTGCTCAGAACTTGAACCTGAAGTAGACTTCATTATGCTCTGACAATTGATCGAATTGACCTCAGTTTTCTGAGCCGATTATTTCTAAGAAGAAAATCAAAGAGGATAAGGAGCGGACCAATAGTCGTCACCTACTGCACCCGATCACCAACCCGAAATATTCGATCGGCTCATCTCAAATCTCAAATAGGTTAGTTTGATAACTGCTCTAATAATGATCCTCTCTTTGATACCACTTGTTGGGCTAGCGAGCACACAAGCGACCAGAGCACCTGCAAATTAGTTTGAGCAAGTACTTGCACGACCGCTTAGCGGTATGCCGATACATAACAAAAATACAGCACAAAATAACAACAATAAAAGTGACACAGAGATTTAACGTGGAAACCCAATAGGGTGAAAACCACGGGACGGTCAAAGTCCAACCTGGAAAGTCTCCACTAAAATGTGTAAAACAAATAAGCAATTACAAGGCTCTCTCCTCGATCCACACATGATCTTCACCAACTTCGCACCAAGCAATAATACACAATAAACAGTAGAAGAAAAATTACAAGTTACCGACAATGGCGGACGGGACAGATTACACATTCTCTCCAAGATGCATCTTCAAATTTTTGCCCAAGTCTGCTCCAGATCCAATCCGTGTAGCGCGAAGTATTGCTCGTCAACGTTGCAGAGACGTCTGAAAGCCCTCCCCAAACTAAGACGTTTGGCACAAAGGCCTCTATAGAAACTCTTTCAATGCTTGAGATTGGAGAGAAGTGGATGTTTTACCCCTCATCCTTTATGCCTATTTATAAGGTCAAAACCAAGGAGTTAGAGGTGGTAGATGACATGTGGACAAAGCTTCCCTAGGTCAAAAGCACATGTCAAATGTCATGAAGCTTCCTTTGGGCACTTTTCTAGAAGCTTCCTTCAAGAACATATGTTGGTTTCGTAGTCAAAGATGGTTATACTTTTTCACACTTGGCATGAAACACATGCTTGAAAAGCATGATCACAGATGGCTAGCCGCTTTCATACTTACGAAAAAATTATCTCATCAATATCCATTTTTCACGTGTAAGGCGCCAAACAAGTATTTATAGCATGTAATAATGCTTAAATCGTGATTCATATAATAACTCATAATTAAAAAATAAATAAAAACTAATTTCATACTGCATGCGTCGTAAAATTAAGATGTATTATAAGTAAACGATGATGATATTTATGGCTTAATATGCAATTCTTCTCGTAAGACAGTAAAATCCAAGACAAATTAAACATTATCAAATTTAATTTTGATGGCGTTATTTTTAAAGAAACTGCGGAGATTGATTACAGGGTCAATCGTAATGCACGGAAAGTTAAGCTTGGTGATTGTTGTGAACATATTATTTTAAATAGGGCAATGCTATAAGCACATCAGTTTTGGCTATTCGCACACCAATTTCTTTGACTTATTACGCGCCTTTTGAAAATACACCTTATACATGCATTTTTAGTAAAAGTGTTCAACACGAAAATTGTAGATCTCGTCGAGATCTACAACTTTCGTGTTGAACATTTTTTCTAAAAATGCACGCACAAAGCGTATTATCGTCCTGATCGTAACTATAGCGAATTTTTGAAAATACGTCTTGTACTTGCATTTTTAGGAAATGTGTTCAACACAAAAGTTGTAGATCTCGAGGAGATCTACAATTTTCGTGTTGAACATTTTTCCTAAAAATGCAGGTACAAGGCTTATTTTCAGAAGACGCGTAATAACTCATAGAAATTGGTGTGCGAATAGCCAAAATTGGTGCACTTATAACATTGCCCTTTAAACATGAGCAGTCCATTATATTATTTTGAAAATTACAAAATTTAATTAAAAATAAACTCTAAATATAGAGAGTCAAATCAATCCAAAAGAAAAACCTTAGAATGTCAGAATTCTTCTTTTTATCGTTACGAGTCTATCACTTGAATGTATTTTTTAGCCACTAGTTGACTACAGTTTTCAAATTCGAATTTTGTTAACAAATTGATCTGCAATTATAATTTTTTGACCTGCACATAAAAATCAGCTTAAGTTTTGAGTTAAATTGAAAAACTGAAATTTTAAGGGAGTCGATAAAGGCACCGTAGTTTTGGCTATTCGCACCGCACTATCTCCTAATTTTTCGCGTCTTTTGGAAACACGCCTTGTACATGCATTTTTAGGAAAAATGTTCAACACGAAAGTTGTAGCTTTCGACGAGATCTACAACTTTCGTGTTGAACACTTTTCCTAAAAATGCATGTACAAGCCGTACTTTGGAAATACGCCCAGGTTTCACAGCTTTTAGAAATACGTCTTGTAAATGCATTTTTAGGAAAAATGTTCAACACGAAAGTTGTAGATCTCGTCGAAATCTACAACTTTCTTGCTGAACATTTTTCCTAAAAATGCATGTACAAGACGTATTTCCAAAAGGCGCAAAAAATTATGAGAGTACGGTGCCACTAGCCAAAACTACTGTGCCTTCTAACAACTCCCAATTTTAAATTCAATTCTAATCCACCCGGAGAGGTTGACTTCGGGAGTTTAATTTGATTATTTCCGCCGGCTAAGCGGCTGATTTGTGAATTTGAATAAGAAAATTGAAAAGACGAAAAATAGGTGTTATATACTTATAGAGAGAGAGAGAGAGAGAGAGAGAGAGAGAGAGAGAGACACACAGAAGTATGAACACGGGGGGCTTCAGAAGAGAGAAGAAGCCTGTAGATATGGAGAATTCCTTCAACTCTTCTTTCAGCTTGGAAACTTCTTCCAGCGATATTTTCGCCAGCAAGGAGGACGAAGAGGACGACGCGGTGAAGCTGCAGTGGTCGGCGATCCAGCGACTGTCGACCCTAAGCCGGCTCCGATCGTCTCTGTTCAGGCACGGCAGCGACGCCGGGGACGAAGGGTCGACGGAGATGAGAGTGGTTGACGTTGCGCATCTCAGCGCCATCGAACGGCGCCAGTTCGTGGAGAGCCTCATCAGCGACGTCGCGCAAGATAATCGACGGCTGTTGGAGAAGATGAAAGGAAGGCTGAAAAGGTAATTTTAGTTCATGTGGTTTTCGCTGATGTTAGTATTGTGCTACTATTGCTTCAGCTTTAGGCTTAGTTTCTGAGGGCGGGGGGCCAGCGGTGCGGGAGCAGACGCCGTCGGAGGGCGGAAAAAACAAACCGGGGTCCCTCTGGCGGCAGCGTTTACATCCCGATCGCCAGTGGGTCCCGCTCCCTTCCCTCTGGAGAGCCAAACGAAGCCTTAGAAGTTTATCATTCACCATGATATTTCGGTCTCCAATAGCTATTTGATCGTAAGAGTCAAAAGTATGAAAACAATCATTTTGGTCGTAGGCTTTTCAATAATTTCATTTTTCATATAACGATCTCTTACTATTGTTGCCGGGGCACGGCCCATGAGATATCGTGTGAAGTATGGGGGTTCAGTTGTGCGCTGTCGCACATTTTTTATGGGGTTGGAGCGGCGGGGGTGCTCTCGTTGCCGGTCATGAGAAATTAACCTTGTGAGACGGGCTACGCCCATGCACGCCAACACAATACTGGTCTGTTTGGCACAACGGTAACGGCCGTAAACTCGGTGGTTTACGAATCATCGTTTGTGAACGCTCCACCTAACCTAAGGAGCTCCGCCCATTTTATGTTTAAAGTTTATTAATTTTCATGACAGTGTACTTTTTATCAAAACGCGTCGGAGCAAAAACATCGCGCCAAACGGACTACGGTTCGTAGCCACCGCGTTCACGACTGCCGCCGGCCATGCCAAACGGACCCTACATCTCTGTAATAGCAGTAGAGAGATCTCCACCCTTCAATTTTAACATCTTAATTTGATCTAACACAATATGGGCGATAACATAAAAAAGCTAGTTTGCAATATGAAACCTTTTATTTTTGAAGTACAATAGTAATTTGTTTATAGGTGGTAATGTACTGCTTAACAATCTGAGGCTTTGGTTTTATTAGTGTTGAAACCGTCAATCGGTCTCTTGAGTTCGGATCTACAGGGGGGTGTAGTCTGTGCTTACTTCTCCCTCACTAAACTCTCTTGACTGTGGATGGAAAATCTGGGACAGACCCAAGTCCGTAGCGAGGAGGTCCCGCCACACACCCGGAAGATCTTAGAGAGCTTCCCCTCCCAAACCAAAAGCTCAGTCGGGCACCTTGGAGAGCATTAGCAGCCAACTCCAAAATCAGCCTGGAGGAGAGAGCTCAAAAGATCTGATCCACTCCAAGGTGCCCTTAAGGGTCTATTTATAGATTTTCTAGTCTTGGACTGCAAATAGCGTAAATCCTCCTTTCGGTTTTACTAATCCCACCCCAAATTGATCTGCTAATAGCCTAACTCCGTTGTTCTAGAGGGCTATTGGCAGCCCACGAAGGGTACCTAGGTAATTTCCCCCCAAAGCCTTCTGGGCGAGTGGTCCGTGAAGGCACCAATCGCCAGGCTCCTTGCCCGCCGTAATTTATCGGGTGAATGGCTCATGAGGACACCATTCGCCAGGCGCTCGACTCGCTCGGCGGGCGAGATCTTAGGCACCCGCTCTCGCCTATCTGTTTTGGCACCAGGCGAGTGCCCCGCGAGTGGGGTCTCACTCGCCTAAAGGCCCTTGGACTTCTATTCTGCCTCACGGGGTCTTGGGGACCCACTCGACGAATACGGAGTTGTACA
Organism: Dactylorhiza incarnata; assembly: GCA_033032865.1. NCBI lineage: Eukaryota > Viridiplantae > Streptophyta > Magnoliopsida > Asparagales > Orchidaceae > Dactylorhiza > Dactylorhiza incarnata. The sequence goes on along the minus strand of JAWHQI010000268.1, from coordinate 746,126 downwards.
ATTAGGACTGTTGCGGGTCGCTTAGGGCTCTTGGTAGACCGGTTTAAATTGAACCGCCTTAGCTCGTGAGCGGTCTAAGCGCGCAAACAGTCAATTTGAGATCTGCTGAATACACAGGGACTTTTTAGCGTGGAAAACCCGGAAAGGGTGAAAAACCACGTGGCCGGAGCTGTGCCGACCAAATTTCACTATCTCCAGAGAGGTTACAATTAGATGCTAAGAGATCGAGCGCGACAGGCCGCTGCTCGTTACAAGAGAGAGAGAGAGAGAGAGAGAGAGAGAGAGAGAGCACTCCGAGGGTGACAGAACACCTCTCGGAAAAACTAAGTACTTTTCCTATGAGTACAGCAGTGAACGAAAGTGAGAAGGCCTTGTCCGCTTTCCAGAGGACAGAGGTGAGACCGCCCTGTCTGCTTTTGAGAAGACGGAAGTGAGACTGCCTTGTCCGTTTCTTAAGAACGAAAGTGGGACAGCCTTGTCCGCTTTCCTGAGAACGAAAGTGAGACAGCCTTGTCCGCTTTCCTGAGAACGAAAGTGAGACAGCCTTGTTCGCTTTCGCGAAGAAGGAAATCTCTAAGTCCACGAAGAAGATCTTCAAGCACCGAAGGAGAATTCCGTGGAAATCTTCAAGGAGCTCTCTCTGGTCGTCAAGGCGGGATCTTTTAAATGAAGCCTTGGGGGTCCTTTTATAGTTTTGGCCGGGGGTAGCCCGGTAATTTTGTCGTCGTAACCACCATAACCACCTTGGTGGACGAATCATATTTCTCGATTTGGAGCACTCGGATCACCATTTTTTGTAAATGACCACCTTGCCCTTTGAGGAAAGGCGACAAGCTGTTCCTGAAAAGTGAGAAACTGAAAAGACAAAAAGTGAGCGAGCCGAGGCTGAAATGTGAGCGAGGCGAGGCGTAAAAGTGAGCGAGGCGAGGCGGAAAAGTGAGCGAGGCGAGGCGGAAAAATGAGCAAGGCGGAAAAGTGAGAATGCTCTGAACGCGCTCAGAAGCGTTCTGAGCGCGCGACGAACATGAGAGCGTTTTGAATGCGCTTAGAAGCGTTCTGAGCGCGGTGAATAATATTCCGTAAGAATAATATTCCGCAAGAATAATGCTCACGGGGGAATAGTAGTCATGCAAGAACTATATTCCGGCATGTCGTTTGGTCAGCATTCTGAGCGCGGTGAGTGCGAAGGTATTTGATGCGCGACCGCGAGGGGACCTCGAGGCCAAGGTGGATGGGAGCACTCCCCAAGCGGGGAGTCACTATTCACGTAACTCCCCTTTGGGGAGTTACTATTCACGTAACTCCCCAAGGGGAGTTACGTGACTCCTCAATTGGGGAGTGGGGCACTCCCCAATTGGGGAGTGCCACATGGGCATTGACCAAAAGGTCAATACCCATTGTATTTGGGGGGTGCGGCAATGCAGCACCCCCCAATACAGCTGGGGGTGCGGCAATGCCGCACCCCCCCCCCCCCCCCCCCCCCCAAGATAGATGGGGGTGCGGCAATGTCGCACCCCCTTAAATTAATTGGGGGTGCGGCAATGCCGCACCCCCTTAATTTAATTGGGGGTGCGGCAATGGCGCACCCCCTATTTGGTGCTGCCGCGCCGCACCATTTTGGTGCGGCGGGCGCCGCGCCATTTTGGCGCGGCGGGGCACGTGCCATTTTGGCGCGGTGGGTGCCGCGCTATTTCGGCGCGGCGAGTGCCGCGCCCTTTCATCACGGCGAATGTCGCGCCCTCCTGGCGCTGTAACGGGCGTGCCTATTGGCGCGGCGATTGATATGCGTCGCTTGTCGCGTGACACCTTTTGATTTTCGCGACATGCGTGGCGCTTGCGTGCTCGGCGGTACCCGTCCGGATACGTTTTGTGAGGCCACATCATAAGCCCCCCAAACCTTCGGAGTCTGAATTACTGCGTGGAGGAGTTCGGAGGTTTTTGATTTTTCTGCGGCAATTCCGACCCTCATCATATTCGAGCGATGCGTTGTACCATGTCAGAGGTAAGCTGTTGCGACTTGCGCAACTATGAGCATGTTGTCGTGCGTGCTTTCCGAAAGCCGTTGCTTGGCTCTTGTTGTGGGAGAAATTTATATCTCGCTTTGTTCGGTTGCGAGCTGGTCGCCCTGTGATTGTGTTGGAGATTGTGACGAGCTTGCCGTTCAGCGTTGAAGCCTGAGTAGCTTGGGAGCGATGCGACGAAGCAGCACTGAGGCGAGGTTCCCAAGCAGCGCTGAGGCGAGGTGCGCAAGGTGTGCTGTCGGCCGTTAGTACCGAAGATCGCGGACTTGAATAGGACCAATTTTAGGACCCCCAAAGTTTCTGCGAAGGGCTGACGCTTCGCACCGTGACCTAACATGAGGGCGAAGTGCGGACGCTTTGTGTTGTAGTAATGAGGTCACTGGGGGAGGAGAGCGAGCTCTCGCGTCTGGTGGACGTTGGGTCCTTTGAAAAATATCAGAGCCTCTACTTTGGGACACCCGGTCGTTCTGTTCGGAAGAGCTCGACGTTTTTGTATGACATATACAAGCACTTGTTATGGGAGAGGTCAGAGTCTCTTGTCGGACGATCTGAACATTCTGTTCTGGGAGAGGTCAGAGTCCGTTGTCGGACGATCTGTACACTCTGTTCTGGGAGAGGGCAGAGTCCATTGTCGGACAATCTGAACACTCTGTTCTGGGAGAGGGCAGAGTTCGTTGTCGGACAATCTGAACACTCTGTTCTGGGAGAGGGCAGAGTCATTTGTCGGACAATCTGAACACTCTGTTCTGGGAGAGGGCAGAGTCCGTTGTCGGACAATCTGAACACTCTGTTCTGGGAGAGGGCAGAGTCCGTTGTCGGACAATCTGAACACTCTGTTCTGGGAGAGGGCAGAGTCCGTTGTCGGACAATCTGAACACTCTATTCTGGGAGAGGGCAGAGTCCGTTGTCGGACAATCTGAACACTCTGTTCTGGGAGAGGGCAGAGTCCTTTGTCGGACAATCTGAACACTCTGTGCTGGGAGAGACAGTACAATTGAAAATGACGCTGGAGGTTTGGGTGCTTGATGAAGAGTAATAAATAGAATGATATTTGTTTGTTACACGAGATACAAGTAAATACGTCAGGAATAGAACATGCTATTCTTCGGGACTGTCCCTCTGGGGATTGCTCCCCTGCTGGATCATTCTTGACTTGTTGATTCAGGATCCTTGGTTTGGAGAAATTTTTCAAGGAGTCCCCGACGTGCGAATCGTTCGATCTCTGCGCTCAGTCGCGAACAATCTTCTGTTTTGTGCCCGCGGCCTCGATGGAAGTCGCAGTATTTGGATTGGTCTCCGGAATTTGGAGCAAGAGCCCTAGGCCTCTGGAGAGAGGGATGATCGTGGATGGCAAGGAGAACGTTAGTCCTGGTTGTGTTCAGGGGAGTGTAGTCCTGATGTTGGTGAGATCTTCGGCCTCGACTGGAGTTGTCGTGACGCTTGTTGTTCTTATTGGGAACTGTCTGCGGCAGCGACTCCTCTTTCTTCCTCTTCGAACTCCCCTCGAACTGCCGGCGGTGCGCTTCAATTGCCTCATCTGCTGCTATCTGGGCCTCGACTCGCTGAACGAGGTCGGGATAGCTTGGTACGGTTTCTCTCATTAGAGCTGAGTAAAAGCCACTTGGGCGGAGTCCTCCAAGGAAAACTCCCCGCAGGAGCTCAGGGTCAACTCCTGGGATTTGTCGGGCCTCCGTAGTGAAGCGCCGAAAAAAATCCTTGAGTGTCTCTCCGTTGTTTTGGCGGATCCCTGAGAGATGGGAGGGATCTCGGACGATTCTGCGGTTGGTGATGAATTGATCCACGAACTGCTGCGCCATTTCTGTGAAGTTGTTGATGGCCCCATTCGGCAGGGAGTGGAACCAAGTGCGCGCTTGCCCCTTCAAGGTTGTCGGGAACACCTGACAGAGGAGCTGATCAGGGGCGCTGTAAATCCTCATGATGGTGGTGAAGTGATTGACATGTTCCAATGGGCCGTCCGTCCCGTCGAATGTTTCGATGTCGGGAAGCTTGAACCCATTTGGAACTGGATGGGCCAAGACTTGAGGCGATAGTTGGGAGCCGTGATTCGCGGGACGATGGGCGAGAGCTGCGTGTCGCCTTGCCTGGTCGTACTCTTCTGCTATCATGTTGCGTATCTCCTCTCGCGTAGTTCTTTCTACCGCTCGACCGGGGACAACTCCTCCTGGGCGATGGTGATCAGTTTCTGCCCCCTGGCCGGCGGAGCAGGTTGAACGGAGCCTGCTGCGTCGGAGAACCCTTCTGAGGCTTCTCCTTCTCGAACGGCCTCCTCGTTCGGGGCATAGTTCGGAACTGGGGGTGGCGGTGCATTCAGGGCCGGCGGTTGAATCGGGACTTGAGGAGCCTCGAGATTCCTTACGAGAGCCAACACCTCGGCTTGGTGTTCTTCAATATGCTGCATGCGCACTTCCAGCCCAGCTACGGGAGCAGGCACTACCTCCTCCCCAGGAGGTGCATTGATAAGCGAGTGGGAGGGAGCTGGGTCGGCGCGCCCCTCCGACATTGATCCTTCAGTAGTGCGGGCACTCTTTCTTGCCATTGCAGTTGGCCTTCAGAGAGTTTTTGGGAACTTTCCCACAGACGGCGCCAAACTGTTGCGGGTCGCTTAGGGCTCTTGGTAGACCGGTTTAAATTGAACCGCCTTAGCTCGCGAGCGGTCTAAGCGCGCAAACAGTCAATTTGAGATCTGCTGAATACACAGGGACTTTTTAGCGTGGAAAACCCGGAAAGGGTGAAAACCACGTGGCCGGAGCTGTGCCGACCAAATTTCACTATCTCCAGAGAGGTTACAATTAGATGCTAAGAGATCGAGCGCGACAGGCCGCTGCTCGTTACAATAGAGAGAGAGAGAGAGAGAGAGAGAGAGAGAGCACTCCGAGGGTGACAGAACACCTCTCGGAAAAACTAAGTACTTTTCCTATGAGTACAGCAGTGAACGAAAGTGAGAAGGCCTTGTCCGCTTTCCAGAGGACAGAGGTGAGACCGCCCTGTCTGCTTTTGAGAAGACGGAAGTGAGACAGCCTTGTCCGCTTTCTTGAGAACGAAAGTGGGACAGCCTTGTCCGCTTTCCTAAGAACGAAAGTGAGACAGCCTTGTCCGCTTTCCTGAGAACGAAAGTGAGACAGCCTTGTTCGCTTTCGCGAAGAAGGAAATCACTAAGTCCACGAAGAAGATCTTCAAGCACCGAAGGAGAATTCCGTGGAAATCTTCAAGGAGCTCTCTCTGGTCGTCAAGGCGGGATCTTTTAAATGAAGCCTTGGAGGTCCTTTTATAGTTTTGGCCGGGGGTAGCCCGGTAATTTTGTCGTCGTAACCACCATAACCACCTTGGCGGACGAATCATATTTCTCGATTTGGAGCACTCGGATCACCATTTTTTGTAAATGATCACCTTGCCCTTTGAGGAAAGGCGACAAGCTGTTCCTGAAAAGTGAGAAACTGAAAAGACAAAAAGTGAGCTAGACGAGGCTGAAATGTGAGCGAGGCTGAAATGTGAGCGAGGCGAGGCGTAAAAGTGAGCGAGGCGAGGCGGAAAAGTGAGAGAGGCGAGGCGGAAAAATGAGCAAGGCGGAAAAGTGAGAATGCTCTGAACGCGCTCAGAAGCGTTCTGAGCGCGCGACGAACATGAGAGCGTTTTGAATGCGCTTAGAAGCGTTCTGAGCGCGGTGAATAATATTCCGTAAGAATAATATTCCGCAAGAATAATGCTCACGGGGGAATAGTAGCCATGCAAGAACTATATTCCGGCATGTCGTTTGGTCAGCATTCTGAGCGCGGTGAGTGCGAAGGTATTTGATGCGCGACCGCGAGGGGACCTCGAGGCCAAGGTGGATGGGAGCACTCCCCAAGCGAGGAGTCACTATTCACGTAACTCCCCCTTGGGGAGTTACTATCTTGGGGAGTTACGTGACTCCCCAATTGGGGAGTGGGGCACTCCCCAATTGGGGAGTGTCACATGGGCATTGACCAAAAGGTCAATGCCCATTGTATTTGGTGGGTGCGGCAATGCCGCACCCCCCAATACAGCTGGAGATGCGGCTATGCCGCACCCCCCCAAGATAGATGGGGGTGCGGCAATGCCGCACCCCCTATTTGGTGCGGTCGCGCCGCACCATTTTGGTGCGGCGGGCGCCGCGCCGTTTTGGCGCGGCGGGGCACGCGCCATTTTGGCGCGGTGGGTGCCGCGCTATTTCGGCGCGACGAGTGCCGCGCCCTTTCGTCACGGTGAATGTCGCGCCCTCCTGGCACTGTAACGGGCGTGCCTATTGGCGCGACGATTGATATGCGTCGCTTGTCGCGTGACACCTTTTGATTTTCGTGACACGCGTGGCGCTTGCGTGCTCGGCGGTACCCGTCCGGATACGTTTTGTGAGGCCACATCAAGGACCATAAAAATAGTAATACGATCTCCTGTAAATAGTGTACTGCGACAATAATACTCGATCTGTATGGCGTTGCGATCGACACATGTCGCTAGTGCGTGTCTATATATATATATATATATATATATATATATATATATACGAGTGACAGTGCACGGGGGGCCCCCCGTGCCCCGCGCGACAGTACCCGGCCAGCAGCGGCGGGCTTCGCCCGCCCCCACGGCGGGCTTCGCTCGTCCCCACTGCGAGCGTCGCCCGCACCGGCGGGCATCGGGGCGCCCGACGGGCTTCGGGGTGCTCGACTCATAATTAATAATGATTAATTTAATTAATAAATTTAAATTCATTTTAAAGAAAATGAATTCAGGATGATGTGATTTCTAAATGTGTTTTTTAAAAAAAAGAAAGTTTTTTTTTAATGTTTTTAAAAAAAATAATATCAAGGTTTTGAAAATCGGACCGGGCATCGAACCGGCAGAGGGAGAGGTTCAAGGTCGAATCGGTCCAACCGGTTTAACCGGGGTTGAACCGTTATATATATATATATATATATTAGAAAGAAAAAAAATTAATGCTATATAAAAAATTTGCACAAAACATAACCCACGGGGCATAATATGTATATCAATTTATCATTATATGTATAAAATAGTTCTGGAATCTTCACATCTCGATTGTAGGCAGAGTGGTAAAGGTTTACATTTCTGTATGGGAGGTCGCCACTTTGATCCCGGGCGGCCGCATTCTTTAAAAAATTTATAATTTTTAAATTAAAAAACAGTTTAAACCCCGCTCAAGACCCTATAACTGTAATAAGCGGGGCCCACAGGTCTGCCCCGCCCGCAACTTGTTTTTTTTCAAAATAGTGGGGGTAAGATAGTAATTTCACTTTGTAAGGTAGGGGTCCTATAAAATTTATAGGTTTAAGACACCCTATCAAGGTAGGTTTAGGAGACCTAGGGAAAAAATGGACGGTCGAGATTGAATCAACGTTCCAGGTTGATCGAACGGCTGAGATGTTGTGATGAAATCAGATCGGACGGCTGAGTTTAAATAGAGAAATTTCATTGTTAGATCGGACGGTGGGTATTGATTGGCAGGGCATTACACCGAAAAGTCTATTTTCTTATATAGTAGTATAGATATATATATATCTATACTATATACAAAGATGTATCAGGAGCCGTTGCGATTGCACGGTGTAACACTTGAGGACCTTAAGGATAATTTCAGCCGTCGGATCTAATCTACCAGGTCTGCGAATAGCCAAATAAATAAATCTCTCCTCCAAAATCCCGATCCAAGCCCGAACGCCCACTATTCACCGTGCCAGCCCCTCCCGTTTCCGTCCGCCGCCGCCACCGGAGCCACCGCCGCCTGACCGGTGCCCACCGCCGAGTTCGCCGGACCCCGGCGAACCTGCCGGGGTTGGTCCGGCGGCGCTCCGGCAGAGCCACCGGCGGCGGTGGCCCTGACCGTGAGGCCCAGATCTGGGCCTCACGGTCAGGGCCACCGCCGCCGGTGGCCCTGCCGGAGCGCCGCCGGACCAACCCTGACAGGTTCGCCGGGGTCCGGCGACCTCGCCCGTCAGGTCCGGTCAGGCCATAGGCGGCCACGGCGGCGGCGGGGAAGGGAGACGGGCGGCGGTATTGAAAAAAAAGGCAATTTTTTGCGGCCGCCGGAGCCACCACCGGGCGCCGCCGGACTACCCCCGGCAGGTTCGCCGGGGTCCGGCGATCTCGCCGGTCGGGTCCGGTCAGGCCGGCGGCGGCCACTGCGGCGGCGGGGAAGGATGACACGGCAGCGGTGTGCGTTTTTTTATATTTTATATATATAATAACAGTTAATATATATATAATAATAAATATAATATATATATAATTACAGTTAATATATTATAATATATAATAGATATATATAAAAGATATTTAAAAATAAAATACAGAATTTTTTTATTATTTTAAATTACAAAAAATAAAATAAAACTGCGGGCATGCTGGGGCGTGCGAAGCCCACCGGGGGCGGGCAGATTACTGTCGCGCGGGGCACGGAGCCCCCCATGCACTGTCAAACCCGCCGGGGGCGGGCGAAGCCCGCCGGGGACGAGCAAGGTACTGTCGCGCGGGGCACGAGGGGCCCCCCGTGCACTGTCACTCGTATATATTAAAATACTATATGTGAGTTATAGAGTAAAAGATGAGAACGAGTTTATATTTAAGAAATAGGACAAGTTATTTATAATTGTAAAAATATAATTTAGGTTTCGTTTGGCACGGCTTATTTGCTAGGGTAAGTTTGGTCAAAAACACCATTATCATAGAATGTATATTTGGCAAGACAAAAGTTACGACCGCTGTAAAGAAAATAAACTAATTTTGAGCATAAAATTCATGAAATTTTTTAGGTGAGGTCGGGCGTTCAAGAACGACGGTTCATGACCACAGCGTTCACGACCGCCACCACTGCGTCAAACGAAGCCTTAGATTATGGGTCTTTATATTGGCAGCCCCTATTTGGCTATTGGCACACCAATTTCTATGAGTTATAACGCGCCTTTTGAAAATATGCATTATACATGCATATTTAGGAAAAGTGTTCAACATGAAAATTGTAGATCTCATCGAGATCTACAACTTTCGTGTTGAACACTTTTCCTAAAAATGCACGCACAAGACGTATTGCCGCCCTGATCGTAATTATAGCAAAATTTTGACGATTTTTTGAAAATATGCTTTGTACATGCATTTTTAAGAAAAGTGTTCAACATGAAAGTTGTAGATCTCGATGAGATCTACAATTTTCGTGTTGAACACTTTTCCTAAATATGCATGTATAATGCATATTTTCAAAAAGCGCGTTATAACTCATAGAAATTGATGTGTCAATAGCCAAATAGGGGCTGCCAATATAAAGACCCTAGATTATTCAAGCTTGTTGGAAAAATTCTCCTTGGAATCTTTCTTTCATGGGATAGATGATGCAAATAATAATTAATTAGTTAATCCAATTCGTGTGGTCTCCGGTTACTCTGAAGTTATCACACAGCTTTATTTGCAGTCAACAAAAATATAAAGAAAAATCTTGAGCACTTTACTAAGGGTACATTTGGCACAGCAGCTAGCAGCGGTCATTAACGTGGTGGTTACGATCCGTCGTTCGCTTGTGCGACGTTTTGATCCGGTGAGATTGGACAAAAACGTCATCGTCCTGAAATATGTGTTTGACATACAACGTCTCCCAAAAAAAAACAATTTTGAACGTAAAAATAGTTTGAGTTCCTAATTAGGTGAGGTCGGACGTTCACGGATGACGATTCGTAGGCCCTGCCTTCACGGCCGCCACTGCCATGCCAAGAGAAGCCTAAGGCGTTTGTCACGACATTTTTGCTCCGTTGTGTCGGGACAAAAACGCTACCGTCATAGAATGTGTGTTTCGCATGACAACGATTATGACCGTCACCAAGAAAAAAGACTAGTTTTGAGCATAAAAGTGGATGAAGTTCCTTAATTAGGTGAGTTCGGGTGTTCACGAAGACGGTTCATAACCACTGCGTTCACGACCGCCACCGCCGCACCAAACGAAGCCTAGAAGTGTATGTTTGGATGCGTGGGTGCGATTAGAAGTGAAGATAAAACACGGTTCTTGAATGAAGCTTGCGCCTAAGGTTGGAATAAACATAAAACAATGTTTTGACGAATCAATGGTTACACATGGAAGCTATTCAAAAGATCATAAAGTAGGGTTTGTATTTTTTGAAGAACACAGCGGTGAAAAAACTCTCGAACAAATAGAGCTTAAACGTCGGGGACTAAGCTATGCTAGGGAAGTAGGCGGGATCATCAGGCAGCTTACTTCGAAGTTAGATGAGGAGACAGGCGAATGATACTGCCTAACTTATAAATAGGGCCTAGGATTATATAATTATTAGCCGAGCTCATTTAAGATCAATTATTGAAAATTTAAGTGAAAATTTACTACAATCTAAGAGTCTGTTGTCGTGAACATGGTGGTAACGAATCGTCGTCCGTTTGGCACGTCGTCATGATCCGGTGAGTTTGGACAAAAACGATATCGTCATGAAATATATGTTTGACATGATGACATCGGTTAGGGCTGTTATGTGCCTTGAGGTCGATCGTTCGAGCATTCTTAGTGAGATATGGGCTTAGCGAGCAAATCGGCAAGCTGACGCTCGGTGGGAACATAATGAGGAACAAGACCCTGAATGTGTTGATCACGAAGAAAGAAGGCATCAACACCAATGTGCATGCTTGGAGAGCGAGTGCTTGGTTAGATTCAGGGTAATCTTGATGGCTCCGGTGTTGTCACAATAGAGAGTCGTAGGATCAGAAGGAGCAGCGCCAAGATCAACAAGCAACCAACGAAGCCAGACAATATCCTCAGCTGTAATGGCCATGACAAGGAGCTTTGCTTCTGTGCTAGAACGAGAAACACCGGTCTGCTTCTTGAGTTACCTCACACCCAGTCTCCACCAGGGTCACTTTCTCCTGCTCTTCTTCCTGAGTCATCTCCACAGTCTCTTGACCTCCCTGTCCAGTTTCGTTCCCCTGCTCTTCCTGAGTCATCTCCACAGTCTCCTGATCCTTCTGTCCAGGTTCGTGCCCCGTCTTTTCCTCAGCACTATGCTTGACACTATGTTCAACGGTCTTGTCCTACAGATGCACCATTTTCCCCTCTACATCAGGCCTCTTCCAATGAGCTACATGTGGATGATCCCCCAGCACGATGCTATCCCACTCGTGATCGATACCCACCAGATCGGCTCAACCTTGATACTCAGTTGCTTGATCTATCAGTCCTTGACCTATCAGCCTTTCCAACGGCTACTTGTGGTGTTCCAGATCTTAGTACCCACATGGAGGCTGCCTTGATTCCTGAGTGGCAGGCTGCCGTGTCTGACGAGTTGAGTGCTTTGGAGCGCACTTCTAATTGGGATCTAGTTCCTTTACCTGCTGGTACAACCCCCATAACATGCAAGTGGGTATTCAAAGTGAAGACTCACTCAGATGGCACAGTGGAGAGATACAAGACCCGATTGGTGGCACATGGCTTTCAGCAGGACACGGTCAGAACTATGATGAGACTTTCGCTCCTGTGGCCCACATGACTACTATCAGAACCCTCATTCTCGTCGCAGCCGCTCATCAATGGTCCTTGTTTCAGCTGGATGTGAAAAATACTTTTCTTCACGGTGACTTGCAGCAGAAGGTGTACATGCTTCCACGCCCATGCCTCTATATATCTCATGGTCTTATCAGTCGCCTCCGTCGAGCACTTTATGGTTTCAAACATGCTCTTCGAGTCTGGTTTGAGCGGTTTAGTTCAGCAGTTCTTGCAGCTGGTTTTAAGCCTAGTCACTATGATCCAACTTTGTTTGTTTACTCCTCCTCACAGGACCGGACGCTTCTCCTACTATATATGGACGACATGATTATTACTGGTGACGATGTCTCCCATATTGAGTTTGTCAAGCATCACCTTCAATAGCAGTTTCAGATGACTGATCTTGACACACTGCGTTACTTCTTGGGCATTGAGTTCTCTACTACTGGCTATCAGTTATCTCAGCAGCGCTACACCTCAGATTTATTGGCCTGTGCTGCTCTGTTTGACACTCATATTGCTGCTACTCCTATGGAATTTCACCTTCAGCTGCGTCCGGATGAGGGCTCTCCACTTTCCGATCCGACACAATACTGTCATCTGGTTGGGAGTTTGGTTTACCTCACCATTACTAGACCTGACATTGCCTTTGTTGTTCATGTGTTAAGTCTGTTTGTGAGTGCTCCCACAATAGTTCATTATGCTCATCTGCTACGTGTTCTCCGATATCTTCGTGCTACTATGACTCATGGTCTATTCTACCCCCGCAGCAGTTCCCTCCGAATATCGCCGCCCCCGCAGAATGTCGCCGTCCCCGCTGAATATCGCCGCCCCCGCAGAATGTCGCCGCCCGCTCGAGGAGCCCCCGTGCCCTCTCAAAGAGGGGGTTTTCCGGTTGGGGCTTGGAAGATGGAGATCGGGGAGGTGGCGTGGAAGCGTGCTTGAGAAATCAAAACAGAGCAGTAAATGTAAAATGGAGTTCAAAAGAATCGGCATTACCTGAATAAAAGAAGGCGCAAACCTCGGTTGACGGTTGAAAACTTGGGTAACTTGCGATGCCCTAGCTCAGGAATTCTGTTTGAGCAGAAGAGGAGTTCAATAATGGTTGATTCCGAGAAGTGGAGCTCCCACAGTGATCAGAAGCGACGGTCGGCATTGGCATCGGCGAAGAGAGGCGAGGAGCACGAAAATCAGATTGAGGGCGACGGGATAGCTGCTGCGTTCGAAGTGATCAAAATAAAGTAGACGCGGAGGGATTCAAAATAAAGTAGACGGCTAAGGGATTCAAAATAAAGTAGTGCAGACGCGGTGTTGTAAATGGACGGTGATGCGTATAATGGACGGACAGGATCTATCCCTTGTCTCACATACATTACATATATATATATATATATAAACATAAGAATGAATGGAATTCTTTAGATGAGTCCGAAAGTTCAGGAACCATTGTGTTTACGACCGCCACACCGTGTCAAACGGAATTTTTTTTGTACGCATCACGTACGAAGATCATCGTCCAGGATGCGGTTGTGATTAAAAGCCTCTACGCACACGCGCAATGCTTAATCCAATTTTTTTTTGTGCGATTGGATGATGGTCGGATCGTGGATCCAACGGATAAAAAAAACTCGCACAGTGCTCTACGTAAGGGTTGCACAGTGCTCTACGTAAGGATTAAGAGCAACATCATTACATAAATTGATTTCTGAATTAAATACAAAAAGCATGGTATTTTGATTTTTGCCCATTTCTCTCCGTCGCCTGTACAGCAGCATAAATGTATTATTATTTACAGAGTGGGCGTGAAGCTGCCGACAACCGAAGTGCGGTACAAGAATCTCACCGTCGAAGCACGATGCAAGGTGGTTTCCGGAAAGCCGGTGCCGACTGTTTGGAACGCAATCAAGGAATTTCTCAAGGTATATTCACCGTCGCTTATTTAATTAATCAAGAAAATTAAATTTATATTCATCCTCCTTCTGCTGATTTTTAATCCCGGAAATCTCTATCTTCACATCGAAAGGGATTTTCGAATGCATGCGGGTTAAAACGGGAGGTGAATGTAAGCATCCTGAACGGCGTCAGTGGCATCATCAAACCATCAAGGTGAATTTCTACTTTTATCGCACTTTAATCACTTTTTAATTATTTATAAGGCTTCGTTTGGCACGGCGGTGGCGGTCGCAAATGCGGTGGTTATGAACTGTCGTTCACGAACACCCGACCTCACCTAAGGAACTTCATCCACTTTATGTTCAAAACTTTATGATGATAGCTTTTTTGTCCAAACTCATCGGAGCAAAAAAGCCAGGCCAAACGGAGTTTGTACAAAAATGCCATCATCATAGAATGTGTTAATAATAGTCCCACACTGTCAATTTTCTCCTCTTTGATCCGTTTATATGATTCAGCAACCCTCACCTGCTAAGCCGATTTTCCAGGTGAGTTAGGCTAATTCTATCAGAATGCATGTTTCTACCAAGAAAAGCAAACTTGTTTTGAACATAAAAGTGGATGAAAGTTCCTTAGGTGAGGTCGGGTGTTCGAGAACGACAGTTCATAACCATCGCGTTCGCGGCCGCCACCGCCGTGCCATACGGAGCCTAAGTCTATTTTTGTAAAAGAAACTATATTTGTTTATTGATAAAATGATAAAGATACAACGATCAGGAAATAATTAAACATGATATCGAAATCTAGAACTCATCGGAATCAATGTTAGAGAAATAAAAGATTTCTTGAGAAATACATAGTATTTATTTATTTAATTATTTAAATAGATAAACATCATATTTAATTTTGTAACACTATAGGTCAAAATCTAGAAATAGACATGATTTCAAAGTCTAATTCATTACATAATGATCTTTAAATAGTTTGCCCTCAAATATTTAATAGAAATGTTAAATGGGACTAAAGTCAGATCTTAATTAAAGATGCATGGTGGACTGATTTTAAACAAATAAAAGTTGAGGGACTTATTTCATAAAGGAGAATAACTTTGAGCAACATACATCTTGGCTTCCTAAAACCCTAAATCCAGCAAAACGAAACATCACTGATGCAGGAAGAAAGATGCTCGACAGATCGGAGACGCAGGAAAAAAAAAGCACCATAGCGGGAAAGCCCGATGTCGTCGCTAGATGAGTGGAAGAAAGCTTGATGTTGTCGCCAGAGAAGGAATAAAAACGCCGACGACCGGAGCAATAGCGTCGCGCGCGAGAGAAGAGGAATCGGGGTCGCTCGCAGAATCTTCAAGTCCGACCTGTCGAGGTCGAAATCGGGAGGGAGAGGATTTGACCTATTTTTTATTCTAAAAGGAATTGAGGGGAATTCCAATTCCCATTTATTATTAGGGCAACTGAATGGAGGAATTGGAATTGGGAGCCCAATACCAATTACATTCGCCCAATTCCGTCCAAACGAACAGAGCCTAAGTAAAAATGATGAAACAGTCACATAGCCATCCCTACTCACACCATGCATATTATTATAATACTCCTAATAGCTCTTTAGGCTCCAACTATACTGATGCGCCTGTATTAGGGTCATGGTTCCCATAGTCATACAGGAACAACAAGGCGATTTGAGTTTCAATTTGTTGTATTTTATATAGTAAAACAAATAAAGAACTTAAGTTAGCAAAAACTACATTGTCTTCGAACTCATATTCTACTTCAATAAAAGAAAACTAATTAAGGTTTGCTTTCCTTATTGAATAAACCTTTGCAGGATGACACTTTTACTAGGAGCTCCAGGATGTGGAAAAACAACATTGTTGTTATCGCTTGCAGGAAAAGGAAGCCAACTCTTAAAGGTTTCAGATTTAACATTTTTAAGTGTTATATTCCCTTGTCAAAATTTTTTTTCTGCACTTATCACTATAGTATATGAATTCTAATTGTCAAGAGAAATACCTTATTCAATAGAAAATTTGTCTATATATGATAGATCTATGGAAAATTAATTTGATGATTATAAGTTTTTTGTAAATCTAATACTAATACCTCCATCAAGCTGCAGCATATATATTAGTTAGTTCTAGCTTGTTACATAATTTAGAGATAAAAAAAACTTTGCTAAGTATGCCCGCAATTTGATCTAGAGAAGTGATGAGTGATAATCTTCTTAGAAATGAAGGTACGCCATTCCCTTGTCGTGAAACTGTAAAATTATTTTCTCACTTTAGTTCATTTTAGGATTTTGTAGCTCAGTTTAGTCTTGGTCTGTGCGTGTGGGTACGAGTGAAAGAGAATCTCGGATCAAAGGAAGGAGAGTAATATGGAGATTTGATTTGGATGGCAAGTGTGTGGATATAACTTATGAGTGAAAGAGAATCTCAGATCAATGGATAGAGATTAATAAAATTGGGCAGCACGGTGCACAAAGCATCCCCACACAACGAGGGTCCGGGGAAGGGTCCCACCACAAGGGTGAAATGTAGGCAAACCTTACCCTACATTTTTGCAAGAGGCTGCTTCCAGCACTCGAACCCGTGACCTCAAGATCACACGACAACACCTCAACCGGTGCGTGAAAATGAAATAATTAAAGCAAGTGCTGGCTGTCAGCCAACACGTGAAAATGAATCAATTAAAGCAAGTGCTGTCTTCTTTGAGGGTTTATGATTATAGGACGCGAGGGTTTGTGTCTGCAATGATAAGGGAAGTAGTATTGTAGTGGGAGGGGTGAGGGTTGTGTATAGCGGAGAGCGGTTGCCGTAGGGGACTGCGAAAGTCTTAGGTATTTGCTGTTGGTGGAGGTAGGAGGTGTTGCGGTAGCAATAGGTTGTTGGTCTTGTGGGGGATGTGGTAGTTGGAAGCAATGGTTTGAGTTAGTGATGCTTTGTATGACGTAAGTGGGTGAGGTGTTCAACAATTTAAGAGAATGAGCCGTTTGAGGCTAGACAAGGGTGAGGTATGCAACTATGGATGGGAGAGAGGTGACAGGGGAAAGTAGCTGCCTAGATTTCAGGGTGCACTCTCTGATACCATGTTAGGGAAACAATACTCTACTTTATGGAAAATCTTGTATATGTAATAAAAACATAATCCGTGTAAACAAGAAATGAAGGACTAATGTAATATTTTTTGAGAAAGCAATCCAACAGTCACTATATCAATTTATTTTCCATCTAACAAATATTTTTTGCATTATCATCATAAATAAAACTTTTCAGAATTATATTTGGGGCCAACTTTATGAATTATTGTGTTTCTTCGTTCTTGTCAGAGTGTTATCATAAATATTAACTCAATTTATGCAAATCATTTATTTTGTGTTAAATTTTTCTTACTATGGATAAAATGAATATTCTAGCTCGGTATACTTCAAATTTTATGCTATGTTATTATTTCTTTATGCAAAAACTTAAAATAATGGTAGCTTCCAAACCATCAAAGTTGAACTCACTTCTACGAAAACGAGCTTAAGAAATATGAACTTACTTTCATCTTACTTTCTCTCAAACTATCACTAAAAATCATTAAAGATTCAAGCTGACCAAATTTTCCTCAAGCTTGTGGTTCAACTGCTGTGATCATCTACATTGTGTTATTGCTACTAGAATAATTAGAAAATGGAGCATGTAAGAGCTGATGATAAAATCATTCAATTTTAGGTGACTGGGGAGGTCACTTACAATGACATGAAATTGGAGGAGTTTAAACCCATTAAGACAGCAGCTTATATAAGTCAACGTGACCAACATGTTCCTGAATTGACAGTAAAAGAGACACTTGATTTCTCCGTGAGATGTCAGGGTGTAGGATGCAGAACAGGTAAATGACAATTTACTTCATTTATTCTTCGTATATAAAAACAAAACAAGGAGAATCATTGTTGATAATTAACAACCGTCACCAGTTTTACCAAGCTACTAACCAGATTTTCCATGAATCCATAAGACATCATGGTGGAGGTGGAAAGACTTGAGAAGCAAGCACAAATTGTTCCAAATCCTGACTTAGACACTTACATGAAGGTACATTCTGAAGTGCCCTCCAAGATAAAACATGTAGTATATAGTGAATTAGCATATGTTTGCATTCTATGAAAATGTGTGGATTAGATTCACTTACATTGAAGTGTAACAGGCAATTTCTGTCAAGGGATTACAAGAAAATCTTCAAACGGATTACTTTTTGAAGGTATCTTAAGCATAATCCCTGAACTGATGAAAACCTAAGCATTGTCAGTTGATGACAGATGTATAGTCTTCTTCCCAAGTCAATATATTGATACTGATTAAGATTACTATGCAATGTTGTAACCTCTCTATCTATTGATTTCTCAATTATGCATGTTGAAATGCAGCTCCTCGGACTAGAGACGTGCTCAGGGTCAATGGTTGGTGATGCCATTCGAAGGGGTATATCTGGTGGGCAAAAGAGAAGAGTAACAATAGGTTGCAATATCAATTTAACTATTATGATAAAATCGTTGTTTCTTAAAATAAAATAATGGTCATGATATACTAAAGTTTCATGTTACTTTTTAGGTGAAATGATGGTTGGTCCTTCTAGAGTTTTTTATATGGATGAAATATCAAATGGCCTAGATAGCTCCACAACATTTCAGATCATTTCTTGTATTCAGCAGTTGGTGCAAATTACAGATGTAACTGGTTTAATTTCACTACTTCAGCCAACACCTGAGACTTTTAATCTTTTTGACGATATTATCTTAATGGAAAAAGGAAAGATTATATATCATGGACCCCGTGAGCTCATTCTTAATTTCTTTGAGGATTGTGGTTTCAAATGCCCTCCAAGAAAAGGCGTAGCTGACTTTCTTCAAGAGGTAAACATAAAACAAGTAATATTGCTCAAGTACTTCCTTAGAACTTAACTTTATCTGGCTTATAATTATTATTCAAACTTCCGTTTTATTCATTTTTCTTCATCCAGATCATGTCAGAAAAAGATCAAGCACAATACTGGTATCATAAGGAGAAGCCTTATTGTTATGTTACTGCAAATAATTTCTCCAAAAAATTCCAGTCCAGCAATATTGGAAAGGAGCTCGCCAAAGAACTTGCGAAACTTCATGACACTGCCCATTCAAATGAAAATGTTGTTTCCTTTAACCCTCATTCTATTACTAAATGGGAGCTGTTCAAAACTTGCATGGATAGAGAATTTCTACTTTTGAAAAGGAACTCATTTGTTTACATTTTTAAAACTGTCCAGGTAGTTACTTATTTGAGAAACATCAGCTCTATCTCTTCCTCTGTGAATTACTCTCGTCTATAAAATCCAAATTATGTACTTAGCTATCCTTCACACTCTTATTTCTGTTTATTTTCTTTCCTCAGATCACTATTCTTGCAATCATTACTGTGACTGCCTTTCTTCAGACAAAAAATGATGTTAATTTAGTTAATGCAAGTTACATTATTAGTTCTCTGAGATATGCAGTCATTAGGTTTATGACCAATGGGATTGCAGAGTTGTCATTGACTATTGCTAGATTACCTGTGTTCTACAAACATAGAGACCTTCACTTCTATCCAGTCTGGGCATATTCAATTCCATCCGCGCTGCTCAAGTTACCGTTTTCTGTTGTGGAATCCTTCATTTGGACAGCCATAACTTATTATGGTATTGGGTACAGCCATGGACTAAAAAGGCAAGTGCTTATTTGATCCTTGTAGTTAAACGAGGATTATGTTTCAAAGGTTTCCTTGCCAAGTTTTCGCTCTTAATCTAACTCTTCATCTATTTATAATGTTTCACAGGTTTCTATGTCAATTCCTGATATATCTTGGACTACATCAGGCATCAACATCTATTTTCCGTTTCCTTGCTTCCATTACGAGAAGGCCACATACAGCTGTACTTTCAGGCGTTTTAACTTTATTGTTTGTATTTATGTTTAGTGGATTCATTATTCCTCGAAGTAAGCATGAATATAGATTTTTATGTTTTAAATAAATCTTTTCAGTAAGTTATACTCAAGAAAAATTGTCCTTGCAGATTCTTTACCAATTTGGTTACGCTGGGTATTTTGGTTCTCTCCAGCAACATATGCAAACATAGGTCTATCTGTCAATGAATTCCAAGCGCCAAGATGGCAAAAGGTTGTTTTGTGAATCCAGTCAAATCCTTCTAGTGTTTGAATTTCCACTTTTTTGTATCTCAATCAATACTATGTAATTTTCTTTATGATTACAGTTGTTATCTACAAATGAGACACTTGGCCAGCAGATCTTGAGGAGCCAGGGAACTGACTATAAAAGTTTCTTCTATTGGCTATCTGTAGTAGCATTGTTTGTTTTCACAATACTTTTGAATATTGGGATTACAGTAGCTTTAGCTTACCTAAATAGTAAGCTCTCTAACATATTGTAGTTGTAACTTCTAAAAGAAAGACGCTGAATAATTTTTTCCCTTTATAGATCCAGGTTCCTCTAAAGCAACCATTTCGATACAAAAACTAAGGCAGGAAGGAGAAAACCCCAATATCCCTGGACAATGGGAAAGCAGGTCAGCCGAAGGATCTACCTCTAATTCTTTCACAAAAGGTGACATAGCAATAGAAAGCAACATGTATTCCAATCTAAACTTTTTGCACAATATTTTCCCCCTTTATAATTACATATTTACAACTGAACATGTGCAATTGGTAAGGGGTGTGAGCCAAAGGGGGCAAAATTTTTACCCTAATACACTAATAAATGAACTTGTATTCAGCCCAAAAGTTTCAAGTTTTTGATGAGGGCTACCCACTTGGTATATCAATGTATTTTCAATCTGTCTTTCAGGTACGCGGACAAGGTGCAAGATTCATAATTTCCCCAAAAAAACTTAGGATGCAAGATATGTTTTTGATTTTATTATTATTTAAATTTAAATACTAATTAATATTTAGATGTGTTACAAAAGTATAAGAATGGAAGTTGGTCAAAATTAAATGATGCTCGATTGAGAGATGTTGAAGTCCAATCACTTTGTGATGCCAAAGTTATATCATCGAATTATATAAAATAGAACTCTACTATATAGACAAAATCGTATAAACTAAAACTCTAAACATAGATAGCATTTATATAGCATAAAGGGCAGCCCGGTGCACAAAGCATCCCCGCGCAACGAGGGTCCGGGGAAGGGTCCCACTATAAGGGTGAAATTTAGGCAAACCTTACCCTGCATTTTTGCAAGAGGCTGCTTCGAGGACTCGAAACAGTAACCCCAAGGTCACACATTTATATAGCATATAAGTGATCAAAATTTAATAGTATAAGATCATGAAGTATAATCTCATAACTAAAAAAAGATACTTTAAGATATTTACGTTGAACTGAGAATGAGTCAAGCAATAAAGTGAGGAATTTTCTTATTTAAATGATCCATAAGAATAGTATACACTACTTCAAAAACTGGGGATACATCTTGATGTAGGGTAGGCTTGTGAGTGCACAACTGTAATGCAATCCTAGTGTGAAGTGCGGGGAAAGACAACTCTCTTGTCTCTAGAACACTATATGAAAATGCGTGCAAACCCTGGCGGAGAGATCAAACCAAGCAATAAATAATTAAATTGCACTTAGATAATTTAAGCAAAGCAAAATTATTTCTTTAAGCGAGCCGACTTAAGCTTTCCTTTGCATGGAGGACCAAAGCAAGAGTGCTCGACGAATAGATCCTGCAAATCACTAGAGTAATCCAAAACAACAACCACGATACTATAGATCCCAGCAAGCATAAAATTTCATGACCATAAATTAATACTGAAGAAAATATTTCATACAATAAAATACTGACATAGTAAGGGGAGTCTGTCGTGCAATGGAGATCCGGTAACTCGCGGGTGGTTGGTGGTTGTCCAGGGAAGAGAGGAACATTGTATGCACTCTGGAATCAGAGTGCTGGAGGTGGGGAGGGCTGGATGTGGGGGTTGCTTGCTGGATAGGTTGGGAATCAGCAACTGGGAGTCAGATCTAGACTTCTTGGGAGGGAATAAGGGGTTATGTGAGGAGCTTTTGTGGGGGAAATTACCATGGAGGAGGGGAGGCTGATTAAAGGAACTGTAAGGGAGTTGGCTGTAGCAGTGGAGGGAGTGGGTGTGAATTACGGGAGGAAACATGACTTCCGCTAGAGTCTTAGGTGTGGATTTATGGGAGGATTTGCTGGTTGGGACGTGGATTTGTGTTAGGAAGAGAGCGTGGTATTCCTAGGAGGAAAAGTAAGGCAGCAACGGTGGATTTCTCCTAGGAGAAAGTAGGATTTCTGGGAGGAAAAAGAAAGACAGCGGCAATGGATTTCTCCTGGGAGAAAAAGACAGTAGGCCTTTGCTGGGTCCAAACAACGGCTTTTCCTGGGATAGAAAGACCAGCGACAGTTTTCCCGTGAGGGAAGGAGGAAGGTGGGATTTTTTAGGGGGCGTTTGGGGGAAGGGAAGAGTTGTGGTTGTGAGGAGGATACAAGGGCATACACGGGATTATATAGGAGTCATCACCTATGGCCTCACGAAGTCGTCACCGCGAGGAGATCGCCGGATTCCGGGAAGCTTTCTTTCTCCAAAATCTGCAATGAGGATGGTGGCTGCCCCTTACTCATATTTATAATAATACAACATTGGGGCACCCTGACATCAACTTCTCTGATTGTCCGAGAGTGTTAAGTGTTCGATCTCGCTAAATAATGGCTGAAAATAATAAAGTAATATATGAAAAACATGCAAATAAAAATCTGGACGCATCCGCAGAGTCGGATCGCCGATCTAGAGATGCTAAATATGACAGGTGGCCAATCGGCCCCGAATGGACCCAGAACTCATGCTCCACCGCGGGTCCGCGTCGTCGATCCCTATCACATCTTCTCCTCACTTTCGCCCATACACATGTATAGTATTCTTCACTTTTCCAATCATTATATCTCACATTATATATTAATGAAAAATAGATTTATCCGCTTAACAAAATCGCATATCATAGATAAGATTTGTGAATGAGTACTTAGTCAACTAGCTCTCACCACTCATCATCTAAAATTTTCTCATTCACAAAGCTAACATTCTTCATGTCATCATCATGATATAGACATTGTTTGAGTTTACTTAGGTATATTCTCGAGTATTCGACATTTTTTAAAAGAAGACTTTTCGAGAGTTTTGGTGGTTTCCAAGAGTTTCTCGGCTCTAAAATGTTTTAGATATGATATATAAGATCGTTGTAAGTATTCATACTTCATAGTTTTAATCTTCTAATGCGGGACTATACTTAATATTCTCATATGCCTTAACAATCCCTCTTTAAGAGGCAATAGTTCTATATATCATCCATCGCTCCTTTTTAAAAGTAAATTCTTCAGTGTCATTGAATATCATGCACTGAGAACACACTCAATCATGTGGTACCTCCATGCTCATCACTGATAGAAAGGTGTCAAAGATCCATGAAATCTGCAGGCCGCATGAACCGCTTGATCTCAACCAAACGGTCCAAACAATATATTGGCTCTGTTACTACTTGTTAATGTGTGTGAACTAAAGGGTACCTAAGTTGAGTCTGATACACCAATAGTATACTTGTTGTGCACCCAAAATTTAAGCTTATTGTGAGATGGTCAATCACTTTGTGTTTATAGAACAATATATTAAACCTAATACTCTCACTTGCCTTAGCAAGTACTAATTAATATGTTGCCTACAAATCTATAAATTGACAACTACCATATCTATGGATGTTTGCAGAAAGAATGATCATACCATTTCAGCCTTTGACTATGACATTTCAAGAGATTCAGTATTTCATTGAGATGCCAAAGGTATTTGTAAGCTTCCATTAAGTCCATGTGGCGCTTATTTCAAATAGAAATACAACTTTTCAGCAACTTTTATGACTCTTATTAGTTATTTGATGCCAATGTTTCTTTTCAGACAATGAATGAACAAGGTTTTAGACCAAGAAGGCTACAACTTCTACAACATGTGACAGGTGCTTTTAGGCCTGGTGTGCTTACAGCCTTAATGGGAGTTAGTGGTGCTGGGAAAACAACCTTGATGGATGTTCTCTGCGGAAGAAAAACCAGTGGATTTATTGAAGGTGACATAAAAATTGGGGGATACCCTAAGGTACAAGAAACATTTGCTAAAATATCAGGCTATTGCGAACAGAATGACATACACTCTTCACAAATAACTGTAGAAGAGTCAATAATGTATTCAGCTTGGTTGCGACTCCCAAAAGATATTGATTCACAGACAAAAAATGTAAGGAATTCTACACTTGCTATAATTCATGAAATAGATTGTATTAAAAGTAATATACATCAATTTCTTTCATTTCTTGATGAGGCAATCAATCCATGCAGTGCCAATCACATTAAACGTTGCATCAAAACTCTTGCTTATCATAAACTGAGACGTGCTCTTGCATAAGTTTTATGTCATATGCTTTTCCACAGAAATAAGATTCAAAATCTGCAATTGCATTTTTGCATCTGATTTCCCAATTAAAGTTATAAAAAAAACTTCTAACATAACAATAATAGAATCATGCATACTTGTAGAAGAACTATGAATAAGCCCACGTAAAGGTCCTCTTTTCTCATGTACAGATTAGTCCCATATCTTGATTTGGAGTTGAGATTTCACTCCTCCATCCTATAAATATGTGTGCAAATACTTGTATTGTAAGTTGATAATGTAAAGTAATAAAATATTTGCACTTCGTATTCAATTCTTCTATATGGTATCGGAGCCACCCGATTCTGGAAGTTTTCCTTTCAACAATTGCACTCCTGTGCTCGCCGTTTGAGCAACATTTCCTTACAAAATATCTGCCAATCTCGTGGCCTGTTGGCTTGAGCTCACAAACGCTCTCCAGGTTGTTTGGAGCTCACAGATCCATCGCTTGAGCTCGCCAAATTTCAGTCTCCGACCTGCAGTCGAAATGAGCAGCCCCTACCCTGCCTTTTATAGACCATCCGCCTGCAGATGTTCTCGCAAACAGTTCTAACCGGCCTCACTGACTCTTTCTCCCGCTGCTGTGCTCGTCGTCGTCTCCAGTTGGACCTATATCTTCTTTCTACCTCGGGATTCACTGCCTCCTCCCCCGCATGGACTCTCTGCCTCCTCCTCCGCACGGACTCGCTGTCTTTTTCCCCTCACAGACTCGTTGTTGCCTCCTCTCACGAACTCGTTGTTGCCTCCTTTCACGAACTTGTTGCTCTCTCCTGCCTGCTTCCAAGAACTCGCCACTCATTGATTGTTGTACTCGCCGCCTCCTACTGCTCGTGCTCTCCGCTTGATCTCATGTCTTGAGCATCCATGTGGCTTGAGTTTGATGTATCTTTGCTCTAGAGCTCGCCTATACTACCTCACGACTTGAACTCCCTCTCTGTTGGAGCTCATTGACCCCGCTTTCGGCACTCATCGCTCTTATTGGAACTCATCGACGCTTGTTGTCCCTACTCTGCTCTAAACTCACCAACTTTGCTTCCAACGCTCGCGGGATCACTTTTGCGAACTCGCCGACTCCCTTCTTCAACTTAAGCTCGCCGATTTTTCAATGTTTGAGCTTGCCTGTACCAGAAATCGCCGACCCCGTCCTCCCAAAGCTTGCTTCTAACATGGGAACAAATGTTGTGTCTGCCTCGTCAAACATTCCAGCCACACTCGAAGGAACTCCCATTTATGAAGTTCATGATGAACTTCAAATTACCACTATCTCCCTCACTGGGAAGAATAATTATGTTGAGTGGGTTCACTCTGTGCACCGAGTACTAAGGGTCTTCTTCATCACCTAACTCACGACCCGCCTGTCGATCCCACTGAGCAGTGCCTCTGGGATGATGGCCGAGTTCAATCCTGAATTTTAAATTCCATGGATTGTGAGCCCTATCGCATGGCTATGCATCACAAGACTGCAAAGATTATGTGGGATGAACTAAAGTCTCTCTACTCTGGGAAAGACAACCTTCAACATTTGTTTGATCTTTTACGGGACCTCCAAACCGTCGAACCGGGTTCCGACGGTGACCTGATATCATTCGTGGCCAAATACAAGACTCTTGCTGAGGTTTGGATTTAACACCAGCCTCCGACATTGAATTTCACTACACAACAAGCTCATAAGGAAGCTGTCAGCATAACACTGATGATGACACGACTACCACCTCATTTATACAATGTCTGCGCCAACATCTTATCTTCTCCCAATATTCCATCTCTTTCAGATGTGTGCTCCATGAATTTGAAGGTGACTCCGCCCACCGATGTCTCGGTGACTCCCTCTTCTGCCCTATTCCAACACTCTACTGAAGCTCGTCATCTACCTACTAGGAACCATGGAGGTTGCCATGTGTAATGACCAAACTCTCACAATATCAGAAGTATTGTTCGCTTTGGTTCATCCCAACCCATATTGAGCTGAACCACACAGTTTTGTCCTTTTCCACAGGTGGCCTACGAGCACTTCCCAGGCGGTCACCCATCCCAGGACTACTCCCACCAGAGCGCGATTAATCATGGATTTCCCAACACTAACTCTACCAATTGCTCTGAAAAGGCGCCTCTGATATTTGAGGATACGTTATTACTTAAGCCCATCAACTTTTCCTCCAATTCTGATGTGAGATTCAGTTCATTCTTCACCTCCTTTCACCTAGAAGTCTGTCAGGAGCTACTTTATCCGGGCTTCACTGCCCCCAAAACACTCCCCGCCCTCATCGAATTCAGGATATTACATGCCCACTAACTTTCGCTTTGTTTGTCCGGTTATCCCCGAACCACACATCGTACTGTAGGAGAAACCTAGCTATCATTTATAACGACCCAACCCCACAATATCAGAAGTATTGTCCGCTTTGATTCATCCCAACCCATACTGAGCTGAGCCGCATGATTTTGCTCTTTTTCACATGTGGCCTACGAGCACTTTCCAGGAGGTCACTCATCCCAGGACTACTCTCACGGGAGCATGCTTAACTGTGGAGTTTCCAACACTAAATCCACCAGTTGCTCCGAAAAATGTTTGATATTTAAGGATACGATTATTACTTAAGCCCAACAACTTTCCCTCCAATTCTGATGAGAGATTCGGTTCATTCCTGCACCTCCTTTCACCTAGAAGTCTGCCATCCTAGAAGACTGCCATCCTAGAAGCCTGCCAGGAGATACTTTATCTGGGATTCACTGCCCCCAAAGCACTCCCCACCCTCATCGAACCGGCCTCATCGGATTCAGCATATTACACCATAGGTCTTGGGGTGGTGGGCGTGATGGTTGGAATCACTCCAAGGGGCAAAATACTCGCATGTCTACCCATTGTAGCCTGATAAATCATAATGAGGCCACATGTTACAAAAAATATGGGTTCCCTCCGCAGCCTTCCAACCCTCAACACCATGCTTCTTCAGTGGTCAATGTTCCTACCACATCCCGCTCCGACATTGACACCTTACGGGAGGAAATCTAGCATCTACGAGGGTTGCTTACTCGGACTTCTGACTCCGTCGCCTCTATCTCCAACGAGGGTATATCATATTTTTCCCATAGTCTCTCCTAGATAGTGGACTCCGGGGCCACGAATCACATTGCTCCGCAGAAACCTTCTAGGTACACAGACTCTGCTTGTCCCAAGTTTATCACTGTGGCCAATGGAGAAACCACCCCGGTCTGCGGATCTGGAGATGTGCCTCTTACTTCGTTTATCTCTCTTTGATCTCCTCTTTGTTAGTCATCTTACACATGATCATGACTGCTCCATCACCTTTTCCTCTTCTTCCTTTGTGGTGCAGGATTGACGGACGCAGAATATCATTGGTAGAGGACAACCATCAAATGGGCTCTACACTTTGGACTTTCCGACCACAGTTCTTTCCTCTGTCACTTCTGTTGATTGACACCCGCGTCTTGACCATGCTCCTCTTCCCATCCTGCCAAAAGTTCTTCCTGATTTTTCTTTTTCTGAATTTACATATGAATCATGTATCAACGGGAAATAATTTTGCTATACCTTCTTCCCTCATTGTACTAGGAACTCTACTCCATTTGATTTAGTTCATTCAGATATTTGGGGCCCTTATAAAATTGCTAGTTTATCTGGAGATTGTTACTTTTTTATGATCATTCTCGCATTACATTGTTGTATTTGATGTCCAATAGCTTTGAATTATTACGTGTCTTTTGCTCCTTCATCGCTGAGACCCGCACTCAATTTTTGTGCTCATTTAAAATACTTCGAACTGATAATGCACACGAATATGAGTCACGATTTCTAGGAAACTTGCAATATGTTGGGTATTATCCACAAACACCATGTGCCTATACACCACAACAAAATGATGTGGCCGAACAGAAGAACTGTCACCTCCTCGAGGTGGCCCGCTCCCTATGTTTCAAATGCAGGTCCTGAAGATCTATTGACACTTCATAGTCTCCACCGCATGTTATTTAATTAATAGTATGTCCTCGTCCATTCTCAACTTTATGATACAATTTTCCATCCTCCTTCCTTTAACACCTCTCTTCCCCTTGACTCGTCTTGTCTCAACGGAAGTACTGTCTCAATCTTCTTCATGATGCAGACAACTCAGGATGCAAACATGCAGACACACCAATGGATGCCAACCACAAGCTTTGTGCTCATGCATCCGACTCTTATCTGCTTATCTCTAATCAGGAGTACTATCTTCGCCTTGTTGCAAACTTATCTATCTGACTGTCGCACGACCCGATATATCATTTGTTGTTAGGTTGGTCAGCCACTTCATGCATGCTCCTCAGATGTGCCACCTCCAGGCTGTCTAGTGAATCTTTCGGTATCTAAAGAATGCTCCAGGACAAGAGCTTGTGTATAAGTCATCATATTCTCTACCATTAATTGCATATTCTGATGCAAATTATGCCGACTCCCTCGATGTTCGTCGGTCTACGAGTGGTACTGCACATATTTTGGAGGACACCTAATCACTTTTCGAAGCAAGAAGTAGACGGTGGTGGCACCCTCTTCTGCGAAGTTTGAGTATCGTTCGATGGCGTTTGATGTTTCTGAACTCACGTGGTTGGAGAGTCTTCTTACTGATCTTGGTGTAAAGATCCCATGTCCGTCCATTCTCTAATGCAATACATTTGCCATCCATATCGCTAAGAATCCAATTTTTCATGAACGTGTCAAGCATATCGAAGTCAATTGTCATTTCATTTGGGAAAAAGTTCAACTTTGCAAACTTGATTTGCGACATGTACCTGTTGTCGAGCAAATTTCTGATGTTCTCACCAAGGTCTTACCATGCCCACTATATCGACCGTTCGTATCCATGCTTGACGCATACAATCTGTATGCTCCAGCTTGCGGGTGAGTGTAGAAGAACTATGAATAAGCCCACGTAAAGGCCTATCCAAAAGCTCTCTTTTCTCATGTATAGATTAGTCTCATATCTTGGTTTAGAGTTGAGATTTCACTCCTCCATCATATAAATGTGTACAAATACTTGTATTGTAAGTTGATAATGTGAAGTAATAAAATATTTGCACTTAGTATTCAATTCTTCTACGATTCTTATATCTGAGTAACCGTTTTTGGTTATGTACACAGGAATTTGTTCAGCTTGTTCTTGAGACAGTTGAGCTTGATGCTATTAAAGATGCTTTAGTTGGAATACCAGGCATAAATGGATTATCTACAGAGCAAAGAAAGCGCCTAACTATTGCAGTTGAGCTAGTTGCCAACCCATCAATTATATTCATGGACGAGCCTACATCAGGTTTGGATGCAAGAGCAGCTGCTATCGTCATGCGTGCTGTCAAGAGTATTGTTGAGACAGGAAGGACAATAGTTTGCACTATCCACCAGCCAAGCATAGATATATTTGAGTCATTTGATGAGGTAATGTGAGCATCAAAATTTTTTAGAGTTATATTTACTATTTAACAGGTAAGAACGGTTCCATTACTACTTTCAAAACAGTCAAAAAGTGTTCCTTATATCCATGAACATACTAGTTAGGTGTTAATCAATCAATACCAGTGCTTCAAAGATAAAATTACTCATTTTCAATAGAAGAATATCATTTAAGCTGATTATGCTTCATGTCATAGTTTTGTCTGGATTATTCCTTAAATATCTTTCCACTTTAAGGCTTTTGAATGAAGACAAACATGTTACCCCTATCTCATTTGCCTCTTACACAACATGTTTTACATAATTTAAGTAGTTCAATGCCTTGATTCATAAATTTTGTTTCCTAACTTAATATTGCTTCAAAAAAGTTATTTTGATTTAGCATATTTCGGAAGATAAATCTTAGCTCACATTCTCTGCATCTTCAGTATAGTTGCGCAGAGGCTAATAGTGGTTGGATTACTTGATTTGTACAGTTACTTTTGATGAAAAAAGGCGGCCAGATAATCTATGATGGCCCATTAGGTCAAAACTCAAGCATGCTCATAAAATATTTTGAGGTAAGTTTGTGAAGTGAAATATAAAGTTTATTCTTGTTGTATCCTCCTGAAAGCATTAAACAAGAAATTCAAGCAAATGCGAACTCAAATATATGATATTTTTTCCAATAATAAGATGCAAGTTGATTCATAAAACATCAAGAGAGTATACCAAGTCTTATAAGTTTACTGAATTATAACTAGAATAAAGTAAAACTTATCTGAAAATGGTTAAGGATTCTCAAAACAGATGGATAATGCTTGAGAATCAAACTAGTTAACTTGGGAATCAAAGTAACTTTCTACTTCAAAGATTTTACGTGCAGATGGTCAAATAATCCCTTCTTCAGAACATTGCAGGCATCCCAAAAATAAAAGATAACACCAATCCAGCAACATGGATGCTTGAAATTACATCAACAACAATGGAAGGGCGCCTAGGTATTGATTTTGCTGATTTCTACAAGAAGTCCTCTTTGCATCTGTAAGTTGTTCATATTTCCAATTTCAGGATTGTATATTTCTTTGGTATTGTATATTTTATAGGTGTGGACTGGTTAAAAAAAATTGAAGTTACTATAGGTTTAAGTTATGGATCATAATTGAGTTCTCTTTTTGTAATTGTTATGTAGATGCTTACAAGAGATATCTAAAGTGAGTTTCCTTTGTGTATGCTTTTTACTCATGATATAATTCTAGTTAGTTAGATGTTGATTGAGTGAAAAGTTTCAATTATGCAGATATTGTTAATAAGGACTTGGGCATCACAGTAGAAATAAGATCAAGCACATGTTATGCAATTTTGTTGGTGCTAATATTAGCAATTGTCACCATATCCTTTTAAAAAATAAGAGATACTTAAATGTGATAGATTTAAGTAACTTGGTTCAGTTATTTAGAAGAATGGGGATATAATCTTAGAGGTAAGACTGAATGGCTAAAATGTAGAAGTGTCTCGGGACTACCATGTGATAGAGGATATCATATAGACTTAAAGTTAAAAAAATTAACTTCTGCAATTTGGCCGGCGGAGTTGTATAGGTGGATCTGAGTATTGAGTAGTATATTACATCACATCTAATTTGAGATGAGAAAAAAATATATTTGTGGCAAAATTGTAAAAGATAAACTAAAAATGATTATATTAGAGGAATAGTTCGAGTGGTGTAAATTGAAAATCAGATAACAGAAAATAAACTTAAGTGGTTTGGGCATTTACAATGTTGGTTAGAAAATGCACAAATTAAACAAGTCCATAATGCCATTGTTGAATGATTTGGCCAAAGAGGGGGTAGACCCGAGGTAACATTCATGGATAAAAATTGTTCAAGACATATAACTTGAATAGTTTAGGTTTAATGCTATAGACACACTCTACATGAACAAATAGAAATTAATGATTCATGAAGTTGACCCCAAATAGTTGGTTATGGCTATTGATAATGATTGTATTTTGTTGCAAGGACATTGGCTTGGCAATAGTGCTGGTCAATATGTCCAAAACTCAAAGATTACTCCATCTTATTAATAAAATTAAAATTGTTTTGCTCTTACTCAAAGTTGGTGTGCTTCAAATTAGCTTGATTCTACTAAATACTATCTCAATAGATGATATATTAGCAATGCATGTGTGTGTTTTAACACATATATACACATGTATACATATTATTATATAAATAGCATAAAATTCACACTTATATGTGGATGCTTGAAATTACTTCAGCAACAATGGAAGAACTCATATGTATTAATTATGTCTGTTTTTACAAGGAGTTCCATTTCCATCTATATACAAGATCGACACATTACTTTGTATTGGTACTATACATTTTGTTTCTAGCACAATTGCATAGCTATAGGGTTGATAAGTATGTCCATAACTCAAAATGTCTCTCCAAGTTAATCATCACCATCATTGCTGTTGTCATCAAGAATCTTATTTCCAAACTATGTTGAAATTTCTAATTCAAAGATGTCGTAGCAAAGAAAGTTCAAATGAGACAATGTCATGAGTATCTTTTGCTAATAGACTACTGTTTCATTTAATTCAAACCTCAAAAAGTATGTGCATGATATTTGATCTTATATTTACTCTTGTACATAGGGAAAGGAAAGCGTTAGTTGAACAATTAAGCACTCCACCACAAGGTCCAAGTGCAACAAAAATTCGTGAACATCAATCCCATAACAGAATTTTCCAGCTTAAAGCATGTTTTTGGAAGTTATCAATGTCATATTGGAGGAGTCCAACATACATTTTGGCCCGGTTTACATTCATGGTAATTTCATCTCTGCTGTTTGCAGCACTCTTTTGGCAGAAAGGCAACAAAATGTAAGTTCAAATTGTTATTTGAAAAGAGTTTAACCGTCATTCTTAATTACATTTTCTTTTGAATTTTCCTCTTTTACATGATTTATTCTTACTCAGCATTGGCATGTCTTTACCAAAATCTATATCACCGACGTTACAACAGGTCTTAAAATGCACCTGTTTTTTGCTTAATGTATAACTCAAACAAGAAGGCTGCTAAAAATAACGTGAAATAAGAATGTAATGAATGTTCACGGCTTAGTTCAATTATGTAATTTTGAAGGTGTTGATGTATTCAATCTCACCACTCCATAGGGCTGTTATATTTGGTTCGGATCCGGGATTTGGATCCAATATTTATGAGCATATATTTATATATATATAGATAGATAGATATGAGATATATATATATATATATATATATAGTAATATAGGTTTAGGTTTGGAAGAGAACCGTGAACCGTGAGATAGCAGCCCCCCCTCCTTCGGAAAGTGGCTTTTTCTGTTGTAACCGCCTGCAGTTTTTGGAGGAGAGCCGCATGCATTAAATTGGCTGTAACCGCCATTGATTATTTGGTGGTGGAGAACTTCCTGTTCACGTGAAGAAAGGGGGAAGCCGCCTGTTGCAGCCTGAAGCCGTGAGAGGCTGATACGTTGCCGCCTTGCTAGCGTTGGAAGGAAGAGCCGCCGCCGTCGTCTTGCTCTTGGTGCCGCGAGGGGTGGGAGACCCCTGTAGAGGTTCCGCTGGTGGTTGTCGTTGGAGCAACACTGTGCGATGGCGGCGAAGTAAGGAGATAATGGCGGTGTTGGCGTGGCGGCGAAGGCTTGCGGTGGTGCAGTGGCCTTGACGGAGTTTCTCTCCGGCGGTGCGGGTGTGGCGGCGAAGGCATGCGGGAGTGCAGTGGCCTTGACGGTGTTTCTCTCCGGTGGTGCGGCTTGGTGTCGATGGCGTGCGCGGGTGCAGTTGGCCTCGACGGTGCTTCTCCGGTGTTGGTGCGGTTGAACGTCGGACGTCGACGTTGAAGGTTCGGTGAACCTTGTGCGTCCGCTGTGCTAGCGGATTGCAGTCCAGATTATTATCTCTCCCGCAGATCGAGCGAGTCCGGCTCTCCGCGGTGTATTCTGTAACGGACGTCGGTACATTTCTTCATATTGTTTTTGCAGTTATATGATTTATTTATGCTGCGTTTCTTGTTCGATTTCTGTTCTTGCATACCCATTATTAAATTTGGTTGTGCCTAGGGGATAGCTTCCGAATTATATCCCAACAAGTGGTATCAGAGCCAGGTTCTGTAAGCGATTGATTGCACATTCGAGGAATGGTTTGACTGCGGTGGGTGACGACTAGGTCCGCTCCCCATCTTTTCAAATCTGACCTTTGAATTAATCAGGTCTCCTGGTCGTGCCGTAGGACAACCATGACAGGGAAGAACGTGAATCCGGGCAGTGTTTATTTGAAGAAGTGCGACAGTGGTGGGTTTGACCTATGACAGGTGGTACTGCATGAGATGGTCATGATAACCGCGGATTTGTTACAGGGAGGTGATTATCTGTGGGAACACAAGACGTGTTCAAATTGTTTTCTGTGCCAGTTAGAGGCAGCTGGTGCAGAGACGGAGGACGTGAAGGCCCATTTTCACTTCTTACCTCGCTCACATATTTTTACCCGGCCTTAGTGACGACGCTCTTGTATGAGAAGGATACGGTGGAGCTGGTGGAGGTCACAATCGCAGTGCTATCCAGACAGATGTTAGTGGGCCCTACTCCTGAGGTCGGTCACATCTTGGCAGCAGCGGATGGGTAAGGTGAGGCAGTTTGGCAAGGGATTGAGTGGAGCACGATCTCGATCCAGGCCGAAGGAGGGTATGGTATTTTACCATTGCAGATAGTGCAGTCACACAGGAGTGCAAGTTCGCAGCGTGCAAAAGGGTCTCGAGACCAGGGTGCGAACTGGGTGACAGTTGGGTCAGAGTGCAGAGTGATGAGGTCCTCACCATCACTGAGAGTCTGTGCGACTCTGACAGCTAGATGTTTGACATTACTGGGCGGATTGGATTCAGGTAGCTACGGTTGGGTGGCCTGAGAAGGAGTCCTGATGGTGGAGTGAGGGCATACCATGCTCAGGAGAGCTGTGCAGTGCGGTAGTTTGTACCGACTGATGGGGACCATGATGTGTGGTGGTGCGCCCATGATTTCTGCGGCCAACGTGGTGGATTGTCGTGGTGGTGCAGAGGATCGTCCTTCTGGGACTCGGGGTTTACGAGTCAGTTTCTACGATCAGGTTGCGACGACGTTCACGGGTTGAGCCAGAACAGAGATGAGTCGATTGGAGCAGGTCGATTGATGCCTCGGACTGAGGTGGTGCTACGTGCAGAGTTGCTTGGTGCAGTTGATGCTTTGTGCAGGTGGTGGTTCTGGATCCCGAACCAAGGTGGTGATTGTTATATTTGGTTCGGATTCGGGATTTGGATCCAATATTTATGAGCATATATTTATATATATATAGATAGATATGTTTAGGTTTGGAAGAGAACCGTGAACCGTAAGATAGCAGCCCCCCTCCTTCGGAAAGTGGGTTTTTTCTGCTGTAACCGCCTGCAGTTTTTGGAGGAGAGCCGCATGCATTAAATTGGCAGGAACCGCCATTGATTATTTGGTGGTGGAGAACTTCATGTTCACGTGAAGAAAGGGGGAAGCCGCCTGTTGCTGCCTGAAGCCGTGAGAGGCTGATACGTTGCCGCCTTGCTAGCTTTGGAAGGAAGAGCCGCCGCCGCCACCGTCGTCTTGCTCTTGGTGCCGCGAGGGGTGGGAGACCCCTGTAGAGGTTTCGCCGGTGGTTGTCGTTGGAGAAACACCGTGCGATGGCGGCGAAGTGAGGAGATAATGGCGGTGCGGGCGTGGCGGCGAAGGCTTGCGGTGGTGCAGTGGCCTTGACGGAGTTTCTCTCCGGCGGGCGGGTGTGGCGGAGAAGGCATGCGGGAGTGCAGTGGCCTTGATGGTGTTTCTCTCCGGTGGTGCGGCTTGGTGTCGATGGCGTGCGCGGGTGCAGTTGGCCTCGACGGTGCTTCTCCGGTGTTGGTGCGGTTGAACATCGGACGTCGACGTTGAAGGTTCGGTGAACCTTGTGCGTCCGCTGTGCTAGCGGATTGCAGTCCAGATTATTATCTCTCCCGCGGATTGAGCGAGTCCGGATCTCCGCGGTGTATTCTATAACGGACGTCGGTACATTTCTTCATATTATTTTTGCAGTTATATGATTTATTTATGCTGTGTTTCTTGTTCGATTTCAGTTCTTGCATACCCATTATTAAATTTGGTTGTGCCTAGGGGATAGTTTCCGAATTATATCCCAACAAGGGCGTGATGCAAACACGCGTTTCAATGAATCATGAAAAATTACTTATGGCCATAGTATGTTTCTCACTTGAGTTTTTCTTGTTGATTTTTAATCGTTAGAATGTTTTACATTTATTATTACGCATTTACGGGTTTACGCTTTTAACCCTTCTACCCTTGTATGTATCTCTCCATATATGGGAGATGGCTCCTTATTGTTGAATATAATAAAATTTCTCCTTCTAACATGGTATTAGAGCCTCCCACGACCTAATCCCGCTTCTGCCTCTCGCATCCTGTGTATCCCGCATCTCACCGACTCATGCGATCAACTCCAATGATCGATTCTCACGACCGCTCCTGCGGACACTCCCGCAACTTCGTCTCCCTGCTCCTGCCTTTGCACCCATCTATCAAGCTCCTCTCGCCATTCGACGTGGACCGTTGGTGAACCCGCACAATCGGATGGTTCTGACATGCTTTATTCTTACTACAGTTTGCCCCCATTTTTTCAGTAATGACCTTTATTTGGTTCCTCTACGTTCCTTCTTAGTTTCATTTTATCTAATGACATTTTTTACTTGACTCTACAGATCTAAGGTTTGTCTTCTTGGCCTAAAAGCCCCTTATCTCCTTTTTCTCTCTCCCTTTCTGCAAGCTCATTTCTATTGAAGCTATTTGTTATGGATCTGCTACGTATCCTCCGTCAGTTATCTATTATTATATGTATTGAGTCAAGTCGAGTGTATTGTTAGCGTCGTATGAGTCTAGTCGTCATTATATTTTAATATTTTAGTGTCTATTGATGTATTACAATTGTGCCATCTGAGGTTCTATATATACCCCCCTTAGAGCCATATAATGGGCAAGCAACGAGAGAAACTTTATTTCCCGTCTTTGAATGAGATTTTGGAAGCTCTCTCTCGAGCACGCCCCGCTTAGGCAGCAGCGGTCAAGGCTCTGTAGTATCTCCGCCACCGTCATCTCCACCTCCGGCCACTCCCCCGGCCACTCCTCCAACAACCTCTGAGTAGGCCCATAACAACTTGGTATCAGGGCTACCCGATCCATCCGCTGCCGCACAACGACCTAGCATTTTTGTTTTGTTGTCCTGGGTTTTCAAGGGCCTTCCCTCGTCATGAAGTGCAAAGACCTGAGACCCTCAACGGGATCTCCAACAGGCAGCATTCCAGACGACATCTTCGTCAGTGCATCCACCGTTTTAGGCAGATCCCGCACTCCCCGCGCCTAGCGGTGAGCGACGACACCCTCGTCGTCGTCTGTAGCGGCACCACACGTGTCTTATGCGCCAAACCGCTGTCTCCTGTTGTGATTTCTCAGCCAGCCGCTTCTTCGAACGGATTTTGTCACTCCTTTACCTCGATGACCGCATAGGGTCTTCTTCCTCCCTTCCCGTGGTTCAGCTGCCCTATTCCAGACGGCCAGACGGCCGACGAAACTCGCGCTAGGGCCGCTTCTGTTTTTGAACTCCTGCTGCTCTCAGTCGACAACAGTGCACGACTCTACTTCCACCTGGATTGATCCCCGTGCAGAACTCTGCTACCCATCTCAAGCCCTGTGCATAACTCTTATCATGCAGAACCGTGCAAAACTTATCGTGCAGAACCGTTCAGAACTCTGCTATCATTCCTCGAGCATTGTGCATTTATCTATTCCTTAACAAGGCAGACACTCAAAATCAATTTTTTAGTTAATTGATTAATTCTAAATTGAATTAACTAATTAATTATTTTGGCAATGATACTTAGTGCCGCGGATGAGGCCGCCATCGATTCGATTTGTTCCAAGTTACGAGATTTCATGGCCTCCATGGACGCACGCCTTCGGGATGCCGACGCACTCCACCAAATTAGGAATCCGTCAGCCGCCTTCCTACCACATCCCGTGCCGCTGCCGCTTCATCCGCCACCACCATTCCCTACGGTCGTCCCACCACCGCTCCCGACGCCATCTATGGATCTTTGTGCAAATGATTTGTATGATGACTGCACAAACAATATCCAGAGCCTAAATAGGTGGAAAGACCATCACCACTTGTACGTCTGGAAGGATCTCCCATGAATCCACCCATGGGAGAAACCAAGAATGTTATGCTCGCACATTCGCTCAAGCGGACCCCTCTCGTCGGAATTCATGGAGTGCACATATGGAATCCGCCGTGACAGACTCATATAATAAATTATAATTAATTAGTTAATATTAACTAATTAGTATTAATTAATATTAATTTGTAGTATTATGTATGCCCTCTCTCATATATATATATATAAGGGGGAGAGTGAGGTTTGGGATCCGGGGTGGATCATAAATGTATTGGCTCTCTCTCCCTCCCTCTCTCTCTCTCTCTCTTCTTGGAACTCTCCTCTCAACCTCACATGTATGTATCTTATATGAATGTAATGCAATGCTCATGATTTTGAGTCGCTCACTCTCTCTTGCGCACATCGCATTGACTCGATTCTGGATCATGCAATGCTATGGATCTTTAAGATTGCAGAGTTGTGTATTGCCATCGACCTGATGCAGTACAAATCTATAGGTAACGAAAGACGGATGCCCTAAGCCTAGATGTAGTGCAAGCGATCAAACCGTGTATGCAATGGACCTACGACCAACCCTAAAATGCCATGCAAACATACGCGTAATCCAATAAAATGCCACTTTAAGTGACGGTGCAAATGCAATTGAGCATTCCGATTTAATTAGCAATAAGTAATTAACTATGATAAAATATAAGCAGGTGCACTTTTGTTTGCAGATAATTTAATTGAAGAGCAAACGTGGATCCACAAATATTTGAGGCGCAAATAAAATTAAATGTGTGTCAAATAGGTCCTGCAAATCAAGTGATTTCACGACAACATACGCATATAATATAACATCCAATCAAGTATAGTCCAAGTACACAAAATAGAATACTAGAACACCAAACTATGACGTGTGCATGCAGGCGGCAGCGCAGTGTGGCAACGATGAAGATCTGAGGGCTGGGAGACTGAGGCACTGTGGGTTGGGCTGCTAGAACGAAATCTCGTGGCTGGATTGTACAAGTTGGGCGTAGGCTTGTTGACAGAAGGGTCGAAGGGTTTTGGGAGGGAACATGTGAATGAGTGGGGGTGCTGAAGCAGGAGTCTCATGGGAGGATAAATTTAATGCTTCGGTGGAGGGCTTAAGTAAGGATTCTGGGAGGGAATATAAGGGTTTGGTGGAGGGGAATTTTGTATGAGTTTTTTTGTAAATAAGTGGAGATTTTTTGATGTGGTGGGTTAACGGGAGAGGAGTTCCTGTATGAGGCAGAGACGGACTGGGGAAGAGTTTACGAGGAAGCACACAATGAATATCACGACAAATCCATAGTGGGTTTCACGGGCTTCCAGGCCTGGGGAAACTACAGGTTGGGTCGACCTTTTAGGATGGAGATTCACAGAGCATAGAAATCTAAAAGGAAGGTGGCGTGACTTGCTTACCGGTAGTTGTCGAGGAGAGGCTTGCGAAGGAGCAGAAAGACTGGCAGGCGGTGGAGAAGAGGGAAGAGATGAAGTGATGTAAACTCAAACTGGGGCTGTAGTTTTGGAATAAAAATAATTGTGATCTTTAAAATAAATGCGGCTCGAGAGAATTTTGCGGGCTATTTTAACGACTAAAGCGACCTAGGCGTCACAAACGAGCGGTAAGAAACTACCTCACGAACATACAAACGCTATGAATCACAATTCCACAGGTGCAGAAATTAATTGGTGGCACACACGTGTTTGGAAATTACGATAAAACAGGAGACACGATTAATTAAGGGCAAGCTCCAACAATTAATTATTCATTTAAAATTCAAGCATAAAATAACTTGTGGTGGAGAGCTGGAGGGCAAGAGGTATACCCAGAAATGAAGGGCAGCGGCTGTCGGCCCTCCTGGAAGGTGAAGAACAAATTTGTAGGTGCTCGGGCCTTCACAGGAGACAGCAGGGATCGGAAGAAGGGGAAAACTGGCAGTCGGGGTTGACTGGAGGACAGAGCAAGGAGGGCTGCCGGAGCATAAGAATGCTCAGGCGAGCTCGTCGGTGGCTAAAGAGGGCTTCCCTGGAGCGTCGTCGACGGGGAAGACAACTGGAAAGCACGGGACTCATCGGTGTCGTCGTCGAGCAGGGAGGAGAAGCCGGAGGAAGCTTCGTCGGAATAGAGGCTTGCAGGGAGAGGCGGGGGGCGTGCTCGCCGGCCCTTCGAAGGAGGTTCAGAGGCGGTGTCGGAGTCGGACGGGAGGGGAAGACGAGGATTGGCGACGCTGGATGGAACCGAACGAGAACCCACGGGTTTCGTTCGATTCTATTCCCAGCTAGCCCTAATAGGAGAAATGGGGGAGGCTTTTAAAGCAAGGCTTAGGGCCAAATGGCTATTAGCAGCCCTACTCAATAATAATTAAAATAAGGTAGATTTTTCCAAATGAAAGTGGGGAGAATTTCTGTGTTGGGTCGGCTATCGGCGAATGGGACATTTTAACAAAAATACTTAATTGTTACAAGCTTGCCCTAAGCTAATCTATCCCCTAAATACCGGACCTATGCA
Organism: Dactylorhiza incarnata; assembly: GCA_033032865.1. Taxonomy (NCBI): domain Eukaryota; kingdom Viridiplantae; phylum Streptophyta; class Magnoliopsida; order Asparagales; family Orchidaceae; genus Dactylorhiza; species Dactylorhiza incarnata. The sequence goes on along the minus strand of JAWHQI010000268.1, from coordinate 705,970 downwards.
TTTAAGGTCACGTTGGCCGGTCACACCAACGAGCCAAATAGAAAGGCGCGAGCAACTTGCGCGATACAAAAATAACATCCAAGCGTTTATAACACGCGCAACACAACTCGACGTTGCATAATATTTCAAAAATGCGCGAAGACATGCGCTACAAAAATAAACGACACAAGCAAGAAAATAATAAAAAGAACGCGATGCGGGTTGCACCATGAAGTCAAAGGCCTTGGAGTCGCACCAAGGGAGGCTCGGCGTCGCACCGAAGGGCTGGAGTACACCAACAATCGAAGGAAGTTTCTTTTCTGAAAAATCGTTGATGACCCCCCCCCCCCCCCCCCCCCCCCCCCCAGTCAATGTCTGCTTATATATGTCATAACTATAATAGGGCACTCAGATCGGGCGGCTCAGAATGTCCGAACCGATCGGGTGTCCAAACAATTTGAAAATATAAAATAAATACATCAAATCGACTCGAAACAACCATCCAGATGCATTCGTGGACTCAGATCATTCGAATGAGTAGCGGATCACCGCGATCTCCATCACGACCTCATCAAAGGAAAGAAAGGGAAGGGTCACGATTATGGATCTCTTCGAAGGAAAAGGAAAGGGTTTGTTGTTGCAAGAAACAACAATCAAAGAAGACAACTTTGCTTTGTGAGAGAAGCAATGCTCGAAGACGTTCGAAGAAACAACAAGAGATGACTATGCTTGGCTTTGCAAGAGAGGGGAACTCGATAGAACTGGAGATTATGGAGGGTTGATGCTCGACAAAGAAGATATTTCTACTCGAGATCTCTAAGAAGAAGGAAGCCTTCATTTGAAGCGGCTTGGAGGAAAACAACCTTTATGAAAGAGGATGAAGCGGCTCAAAATTAGATAGGAATAGTGAATGAGGAGATCTCAACAAAGGAATAACAAATTGGCTTGAAGGAGACGAGAAACGCAGAAGATTCACTTCACATCTGGCATTGACACTAAGAAGTATAGAGTTTTATAATTACCAAAACTACCCTTGAAAGTTAGCATAATTACTGGTTGCACCCCTCCTTTGAAATTAGAAAAGCTCCCTTGTACGTTTACACATCATAACATCCATGCACAAAAGTACCCCCTTGGAGTAAATTTTCAAGGGGGTCTTTTTGTGTATGAATGTTATGAAATGTAAACTTACAAGGGAGATTTTTGTAATTTCAAAAGTAAGAGGTGTGTAATCTGTAATTTAGCAAACTTGGAGGGGAGTTCCCGGTAAATGCCCCTGTTAAAATGAGGTATGCTTGCCTTTGGCTCGATCTTGACACCAACCCATAACGATCAAAGTCGAATCGTGAGCCTATTAATGAAGCAAATTCAATGAAACAACAACTGGTACCATGACGAAGAGACCGTAAATTGGAGAGTCTTGATCAATGTGGGATATTATTCAATTGAAGTAATTGAATTGGTGGTTGTTTGGTTAAGTAATGGGCGCTCAACCAATTCATAATTGTCTCGATTTTCATCCTTTCCCTCCCTTTTCTTTTGATTATTTAAATATTCACCTAAGACCATTCCAACACTCCCTTCCGTCATGTATAAATTGTTCCACAATTGGGATAAGCATGAAAATGAAAGCTTCTATAAATACAGATACACCTGGGGCATTTACCAGGACTTCCTCTCTAAGTTTGCTAAATTACAGGTTGCACCCCTCTTTCTTTAGAAATTACAAAAACCTCTCATGTAAGTTTACATTTCATAACATCCGTGCACAAAAAACTCCCCTGAAAATTTTCTCCAATGAGGTATTTTTGTGCATGGATGTTATGAAATGTAAACTTACATGACAGGTATTTATAATTTCAAAAGAGGGGTGCAACCTGATATTATGTTAGCTTTCAGGGATAGTTTTGGTAATTATTCCTATGTAGGGGCATTTACCGGGACCTATATATACACACATCTTAAAATGTACATGACCTAACAAACATTGCAATTAGGTGCTAACAAAGAAGAAACTTGGATGTCAAACGGAGTCAAATATAAACTGAAACGCCCCTAATTGCAGATGTAGTGACTGATCCTCATCATAGAGTCAAAAAAAATGAAAATTCAATATTGAACGAAACAAACTACTAATGGAAATGCGATAATGTGATCATGCTATTTAAAAAAAAGACACCGAGTACTTGTCAAGGTTCAAATAAATAGCAAAATTATCTTGAAGCTTGGTGGTAGATTTGGTTTGACTTAACAAATGAACAAACCTTTTTCTTTGATCTGCAGATACAATGAACAAGATGTTACCAGTATAATGGGGCTGATGTATATAACTACAATTTTCTTAGGCATAAACAATTGCTCATCAGTTTTACCCATTATTGCAAGAGAGAGGCTTGTTTTTTATAGAGAAAGGTTTGCTGGAATGTATTCTTCATACATCTACTCGCTGGCGCAGGTAAAATAATTGTGCTGCCATATGACTCTAGTCTCCAAATTGCATCTGCGCATAGAACTGATAATCTCGAATCTATTCACAACATTCATTTTGCTCTTTTTCATATTTCTTATGCTGCAGGTTCTTGTTGAAATTCCTTGCATATTATTCCTGGCAGTAACATACACTATAATCACATATCCAACAATAGGTTACTCTTGCTCTGCTCACAAAATCGTGTGGTACTTCTATTTTGTATTCTGTACGTTGTTGTACTACAATTACCTTGGAATGATGATAATGTCGTTGACTCCAAATGTACAAGTGGGCGCGGTAACAGCTTCAGCATGTTACGCAATTTTCAACCTGTTCTCCGGGTTCATTATTCCCAAACCGGTAAGCCGCTTGTTTTGGCTAAAACCGTCATCTAATGTACTGATCTTTCCATGTTTATGGCGAAATTAATAAAAACAACATAAAATCTCATTTAAAAACTGCACTTTTGCTGTAGGATAGATACATTAGGGGCTCGTTTGGCACGGCGGTGGCGGTCGTGAACACGGTGGTTATGAACCGTCGTTCGTGAACATCCGACCACACCTAAGGAACTCCATTTACTTTTATGTTCAAAATAGTGTTTTTTCTTTGTAGCGTTCATAACCTTTGTCATGCCAAACACATAATTATGATGGTGGAGTTTTTGTCCAAACTCACCGGAACAAAAACTCCACGCCAAATGAGCCCTAGGTGAGGTAGAATAGACCGCCAATTGGTGACATACTTGTGACTCCAACTCATTGTGTATGTATTTATGTATGGCAGCATATCCCAAGATGGTGGATTTGGCTCTACACAGTCTGCCCAACTTCATGGACTCTGAATGGGTTGCTGACTTCTCAGTTTGGAGATGTGTCCACAGATATTTCAGCCTTTGGAGAAACCAAAGCTCTGGATACTTACCTGAAAGACTACTATGGATTCCATCACCATGAACTGAATTTAGTGGGATTTGTTATTGCCTGTTTTCCCATCTTCTTTGCATGTCTTTTCATGTACTTCACCGCAAAGCTGAATTTCCACAGAAGATGATTGTATAGAGTTGAAATAAATACAGCTTTTCTTATTAATTTCTAATCTTTTTACAATGTTACATTGCTCCCCTATATATACACATCAGAGGGGAACCAAATACATGATCTGAGATGTAGGACTAAATACAAAAGGAGGAATCGGCTATACGCACACCAATTGGTGCTAAACGCACACCAATTACCAACACTTCCCCTCAAGGTGGGCGAAAGATCCACTAAGCCCATCTTGTCACACAACCTTGATAAACTCAGTGAGTTAAGTCCTTTAGTTAGACAATCGGCCACTTGGTCTTTTGTAACCACATGTCCAAGCTTCAGTACCCGCTATCCAACTTCTCATTGATGAAGAATCTGTCGATTTCTATATGTTTAGTTATGTCATGTTGGACGGGGTTATTTGCAATGTTAATAGCCGACTTGTTGACACCACAATGTCATTCTTCCTCCTTGATCTGTCTTGAGTTCAACCAGCAGGGCTTTCAGCCATAACATTTCCCCCACACCTAAGGCCATGGCCCTGTACTCTGCCTCGACTGTAGATCTCGCAACTACAGCCTGTTTCATGCTTCTCCAGGAGACTAGATTGCCCCTACAAACAGCAATATCCTGATGTGGACCTCCTATCATCAGCGCAGCTAGCCCAGTCAAAATCACAATAACCCTCGATGTTTAAATGCCCATTCTTCCGGAATATCAGCCCCTTTCTTGGTGCACTCTTCAAGTACCTAAGGATCGGATACACGACATCCATGTGACCTTTCCTAGGATCATGCATATAGCGGGCCACCACACTTACGGCGAAAGCTATGTCGGGACGTGTGTGGCTCAGATATATCAAGCGGTCTACCAACCTTTGGTACCTCTCTCTATCAATTGACTCTCCTGCCTCAGCACTGAGCTTGTTCTTTTGATCAATAGGGGCAACTGCAGGCCTGCACCCCAACATCCCTGTCTCTTTGAGCAGATCTAACACATACTTCTGTTGGGATAGAACGATCCCTTCTGCACCATGAGCTACCTTAATCCCCAGGAAATATCTTAGTTGCCCCAAGTCCTTTACCTCAAATTCTTTGCCCAACTTCGTCTTCAGCTGATCAATTTCGCTTTCATCATCACCTGTAATAATTATGTCATCCACATACACAGCGAGCATTGTTGTGTGACCTCCATGTCGTCTAAAGAACACTCTATGGTCAGCATTGGTTTGTTGATATCTCATGCTAACCATAACTCTCCTAAACTTGTCAAACCAGGCTCGAGGAGACTGTTTTAGCCCATATAGAGACTTCTTGAGTCTGCACACCAGGCTCCCCCTGAACTTGAGGTCTTCTATCCGTAGAGTCATGCTCTTCATGTACCGGCGTCACATCCGACTCTATGCCCTTTTGCACAAGTGGATAAGGGATACTTACTATCTGTTTCTCACCACCACTGTTATCCTCCCCCTCTCGCATCATACAACCACTGTTATCCTCCCCCTCTCGCATCATATTGCTTGTAACGAGTGGGTCCTCTAGTGGCGAGTCAACTGGAGAAGAATAATATGACTCACATTCTCTAAATGTGACATTCATACTGACGAATAATTTTCTTTCCACTGGACTCCAACACAAGTACCCCTTTTGGGTAGCCGAATACCCAAAAAACGCACACTTTAGAGCCCTTGGATCCAGCTTTCCCACATTTGGTCTATTATCATGTACAAAGCATACACAACCAAAGGTCTTGAGAGGTAAAATCTCTTCCTTCTTCCCTCGCAACACCTCAATCGGAGACTTCCAATCAAGTACTCGCGAGGGCATTCGATTGATCAAATAAGTTGTTGTTAGGACAGCCTGCCCCCACAAGTACTTTGGTACCTTCATTGATATCATCATGTTTCGGGTTACTTCTAGAAGGTGTCTGTTCTTCTGTTCGACTACTCCACTCTGCTCTGGTGTATATGGACAAGTGGTTTGATGTTGGATTCCTTGTGAGGACAAGTACTCTCCAAACGCTCTGTTAGTATACTTTGTTCCATTGTTAGACCGCAGCACCCTCACCACTGCACCGTACTAAGTTTGAACCCCTTTGTGAAAATCCTTGAAGCAAACGAATACATCACTTTTATTTTTCATTAGATAAAGCCAGATGACATGAGAGAAACAGTCAATGAAAGACACAAAATACCGAAATCCATTCACGGTAGGTGTGGGACATGGTCCCCAAACATCAGAATGCACAAAATTAAAAGAATGAGAACTCCTACTACCAGAACTGGAATAAGAGTTTCTGGTATGTTTTCCTAACTCACAAGCATCACATACAAGTTTGTCATGATTTGCTTTCTTAAACAAAATGGGATACATTTGACTTAAATCAATAAAAGAAGGGTGACCCAGACGCCGATGATGAAGTAGTAGTAAGTCCTCCACGCTACTCCTGTCTCCTGCAGTACTTTTTATAATAGTTGAAAGAGTTGAGTCTATACTTTCCCTATCCAGGTACCACAAGCCACTATGCCATGTGTCAGTCCCAAGTCTCCTGCCTGTCTCTTTCTCCTGGAAGATCACCTTCGGGATATCAAACAAAACAACACATTTTAGTTGAGATACAATGACACTAATGGATAAGAGATTCATAGGAAAGGAAGGAGCATGCAAAACATTGGACAGAGTCAACGTGTTGGTGCATCGCACAGTGCCCTTACCAACCACTGGCTGAGCAGTGCAATCAGCAGTTTGAATGCGCTCTGGGACTGCTAGGGGAGTATACGAACGTAATTCCCTAGCATTCCCAGTGGCATGTCGAGAAGCACCAGAATCGATTATCCAATCTGATGATTTAGTGGTGGATATGGATGCGAGGGCAAGTGTATCACAAGTACCTGTGGTGGAGTGAGCAAAAGAGGCAATATTACTCATATACGTTGTGGGTGTGCCATCCATCACACATCTCTGCTTCCTTTGCATTAGTTGGTGGTATGCATCCAAAATCTCATGCTCTTTTGGGTGTCCCATATCAGCAATACCTTCTTCTGCCACCTCCTCGCTTATCATGAGATTCGCCTGATAACCTCCTCGTCCACCGCCTCTACGACCTCCCCGATCGCGTCCATGACCTCCAAACTTTCCCCTTCCACCTGCATCCCGCTCTTTTGGTAGCTTGAGACAAGTTATTCGGAGATGACCTATTTCACCACAATTGTAACATTGTCGCATCTCACTCTTGTATCCCTCGTGCCCTTGATTGGAGACCGCTAGGGCCGATTTCTCTCCCGAAAGAGTGGTTCCACCAGAATGGAGCATAATCCTGCTCTCCTCCTGCATCATGGCTAAGATTGTCTCATCCAGGGAGGGAATCTTTGGCTGAGCGAGCAACATTGCACTCCTCTGCTCAAATGTCAGGTTTAACCCCCTCATAAAGTGCATAGTCCTCCGCTGAGCATCTCGCTCCCCTTTCGTGTATTCAGGATCTTTGCAGTATGCGGCTGGTGAGAAATAATCATAGTCTGCCCATAGTCGCTCTAGATCTGCGGCATACTCCTGGATTGAGCGATCTCCCTGGGTTACAATGTAAGACCCCCCCCCCCTCTCCCAAATCGACGGTCCGACCGGGGGATCTTATCGCACACCACTCTTTTTACATGACGTTGAAGCGATCACGAAGGGTGAAGGTACTAGCTTCTCCAACCCCCCTTCCTTGAATACTCCGTTGTCATGCATATGGGTGATGTTAAGTGAATGTCACTACACATCAACATAGTAGGGAAGCAGTATTCTAGCGAAAGACATCATCAAAGAGTGCACTTTATAACACTTAGCGGAAGACGTAGTATTAAAGCGGAAGATTAAATATCACAGAACCCTCTAACTCAAGACCTGTATGAGTAGTGTCATCCTTTCTGTCGCTCAAAACTTCAGTGCCAATGCATATACATATATACCATGTGATAGGGTACAAGGAAGATGCAGCCTAACGAATAGGTACCTGTCGTGGCCTGCTCGATGGCTTCCTTCACACCTGGGTATTGTCTCTCACCCAAACCTGGCACCAGTGTTAATGACAAGTTATTAGAACTATGAATAGAATCCAACCCCTATTAACCACAAACATAATGTAACATTTATAAAGGAGAGGATATTTAGACTCTTATTGGGACGAGGTAGTCTTCCTACGACCACCACCTATGTACTCCGTATCATCCTGCATACGGTCTCAGACCCACGTAGTTCTATTAGTTTCGCACGGGTTGCCCTCCTAGACCGTTCGTCGTGCGGGTTGCTTTAGAGTAAAACTCATCGGCCATCCGACATTCTCCCAAGGCTCAATATATTCCCGAAGGAATATTTCTCGAAGGCACAGTATATTCCCGTAGAAATATTTCTCGAAGACACAATATATTCCCAAAGGAATATTTCTCGAAGACACATTATATTCCCGAAGGAATACTTCTCGAAGACATAATATATATATTCCCATAGGAATATTTCTTGACGGCACAATATATTCCAGTAGGAATATTTCTCAAGGGCACAATATATTCCCGTAGGAATATTTCTTAAGGGCACAATATATTCCTGTAGGAATATTTCTGGAAGGCACCATATATTCTCGTAGGAATATTTCTCGAAGGCACAATATATTCCCGTAGGAATATTTCTCGAAGGCATAATATATTCCCGTAGGAAAATATCTTGAAGGCACAATGTATTCCCGTCAAATCTAAATTACGGTCAACACAAGAATAAAACCTCAAAACATTGATTCGTCGCGCTGCTCTACAAGCGACGGCCAGTTCAACACTATTTAGGGTTGACTCTGAATGAATGCCCAATATTTACGTCAACTTTAAATTATAGACAATAAAGAAGGAAGAGCCAAAACATCGATCTGTCCGCTCTGCTCTACAAGCGGCGGCCAGTTCGATACTATTTAGGGTTGACTCTGAAGGACTGCCCCATATTCACGTCAACTCTAAAATTATAGGCAATAATAAAGGAAAAGCCAAAACATCGATATGTCCGCTCTGTTCTACAAACGGCGGCCAGTTCGACACTATTTGGGGTTGACTCTGAAGGAATGCTCCATCTTCACGTCAACTCTAAATTATAGAAAAACCAAAACATCGATCTGTCCGCTCTGCTCTACAAGTGACGACCAGTTCGACACTATTTAGGGATGACTCTGAAGGAATGCCTCATCTTTACGTCAACTCTAAATTATAGGCAATAAAGAAGGAAAAGCCAAAACATCGATCTGTCTGCTCTGCTCTACAAGCGACGGCCAGTTCGACACTATTTAGGGTTGACTCTGAAGGAATGCCTCATCTTCACGTCAACTCTAAAATTATAGGCAATAAAAAAATAAAAACCAAAACATCGATCTGTCCGCTCAACTCTACAAGCGGCGGCCAATTCGGCACTATTTAGGGTTGACTCTAAAGGAATACTCCATCTTCAAGTCAACTCTAAATTATATGTAATAAAGAAATAAAAATCAAAACATCGATCTGTCCGCTCAGCTCTACAAGCGGCGGCCAGTTCGACACTATTTAGGGTTGACTCTGAAGGAATGCTCCATTTTTACATCAACTCTAAATTATAGGCAATAAAGAAATAAAAACCAAAACATCGATCTGTTCGCTCTGCTCTACAAGCGGCGGCCAGTTCGACACTATTTACGGTTGACTCTGAAGGAATGCTCTGTCTTCACGTCAACTCTAAAATTATAGGCAATAAAAAAATAAAAACCAAAACATCGAACTGTCCGCTCTGCTCTACAAGCGGCGGCCAGTTCGACACTATTTAGGGTTGACTCTGAAGGAATGATCTATCTTCATGTCAACTCTAAATTATAGGTAATAAAGAAATAAAAACCAAAACATCGATCTGTCCGCTCTGTTTTACAAGCGGCGACCAGTTCGACACTATTTAGGGTTGACTCTGAAGGAATGCTCCATCTTCACGTCAACTCTAAATTATAGGCAATAAAGAAATAAAAACCAAAACATCGATCTGTCCGCTCTGCTCTACAAGCGGCGGCCAGTTCGACACTATTTAGGGTTGCCTGTGAAGGTATGCCTCACCTTCACGTCAACTCTAAATTATAGGCAATAAAGAAATAAAAACCAAAACATCGATCTGTCTGCTCTGCTCTACAAGCGACGGCCAGTTCGACACTATTTAGGGTTGACTCTAAAGGAATGTCACATATTCACGTCAACTCTAAATTATAGGCACTACTGAAATAAAAACCAAAAATGAACTGGACCAGTACGAGACTGAAGTGATACTGAAAAAGAATTGAACGGAAGGTACTGAAACTGCTGGAGTAAAAGAAATTGCAATAAAATGAAAATGGTTAGTAGTTTTTCACTCCATATTTAGGAGGCTTTGATTCCATCTCCGTTCATAGGAGGAAGTCTTGTTCTGTCTCATAGGAGTCTCTTTCAAGTTCATGCCCTTTGTTGTAGTCCGACCTTGAGTTTTAATTGCAACTTTTAAGAATGGTTTAAGCGGACTTTGAGAAATGATGTTATGAGTTCCTCAAATTCTCCAAAAAAACGACTCCCAATATCCGAGCATTATTCTACTCGCAGCTTGTGGACTGATTATTCTATTTTAAGCTCATTAAAATAGTAGACCCTATCCGAAAATCATCCAACTTTTATCCTAGGCTGACGACATCCTTAAAGAGCTATCATAAATTTTGCAAGATTTTTTTAAGGTATAAACGGCCGTTGCTAATTTATTTAGGCTCTCATAACCGCCAAATAAATTCTCAAATATAGCAAGAACACTTTTAAAAATCCCCAAACTTTCACATAGGGTGTGACTTGGTCCCACTATCATCCCAAAATATTTTCAGAATTTTGCAACAAAATTAAGGACCATTGGTAATAGAAAAATAGTAAATTCTTCCATAATTAAAACCTTAGAAATATTAAGAGTTGATGAAAAAAATCCAAAACTTATGCAGAGGTTGTATTATGCTCGACTTGTATGTTATGTAAGAATTACCGCTACGGAGATCAAATACTCGAAAATTAGCACTTTTTATTTTAAATAAAATATCAATTAGTGTCAGAAAAATCCCAAATTTTTATGAGGTGTAGATATTCTTAAAAGGAACATTTTTCATGTTCATCACCTTTCCATTAGAGCCATATTTCACCCTCCAGAAAATCAAAACCCTCAAATAAAGAAAATAATAAAACTTATAAAACTTTTGAACATTCTGGCCGGCCGCCGGCCGCCCGTGGCTCCGGCCCCGGCCGACTCCCAGGGGCGGGTGCTCCCTCCGGCTGTGGTCTGCCGCCGCCAGCCACCGTCGGCCGCCACTTCCTAGTTTCGAAGGGAGGAGAGGGAGAGGGACGACGGTAGCGCTCCGGCCGCCGGAGCTCACATGCGAGACGTGAGAAATTTAGGGAGGGAGGAGAGGAGAAGGTTCAACGTGGTTGGTGGGACATCCTGGAAACAACGTCACGCCAGGTAAGCCCTATATGTATTAATTTAATAAATAAGAGATTTGTTTTGTTACGTAATTTAATTGTTTTCACATATAAGTTGTACCTTAGTAAACAGGAAATTTCAGAAAATTTGAGTTATAAGTATATTTATATAGAAAGAATTATATAGAAAGAAATAAATTGGCTTAGATTTTAAGGTTAAATACTTAAAATGGTTACAAAATAATGCAATAAGGCTTCATATAAAAATAAAATAAAATAACCTATCTAAACACTCCCATATTATAACCCAACCAGCCGGTCCAAGTTTCCATATTCCCGTCGGTTCACCTCCAGAAGGCTCCACGCGAGAAAAGCAGGCGACGACACCTTTCCTGCGCCCGTCGCTTGCGTGGGAGGCTCCATGTGCTTCCGTTCTTGCTCGACGACGCCTGGAGACTTCCATTCGAGCGGCGGCCGAGCTTCTCCAAGCCTCCTCATGGTATTTTAGATCCTCTCCCTCCCTCTAGGTCAATTTCTTACTCAAAGTCCGTGAGCTCCTTCTTGCCCTAACCAGATTTCGAAATCTCTTTGCTTCCTTCTTGCATCTAAAGGCCTCTACATGGATTCTAGGGCTTATTCAAGGAGAGGGAAGACCTCCATGGCTAATGAAGTGAGATTTCTTCTTACTTTACTTTTCTTGATGTTTTAGAAAGTTTATATGAAACCTAAATGTGTTGTTTCTGAATTAATTTATCATGCATTCTCCACCTATGAGGTGTTACTCTTGGAGAAATTTAAGAATGATCACTTAGGGTTATAATCCCTCATGCAAAAGAATTAGTAAATGAGTATTGATGTTATGAGAAATGTTTGAGCTTTACTATTTAAGCTTTGTTTAAATTTATCAAATCAAACATTGAGCATGTTGTTCAATAAGGAGTCTGTTTATTTAGTAAAAGACAATTTTGGCTAATACATGATTGTGTATTAATTTTGCGGTTTTGATTTTATTAAACTTGGTTTATGATTAATGCGTCAAGGTAAATTATTTGATGTTATGATGAGGACAGTCTTATAACTTATTTAGAATAGTGATTGTATTATAAAAAGGGGTGATCTTGTCATCAACAATTCCATCTTGCTAACTAAGAACTCTCTCACCATTAGTGGAATGCCTAAAAGATCCATCAAGTGATCAAAATGCTAATTAAAAGTCAAATCAGCAAAGACTATTGTTGTTTTGCAATTCCCTAAGCTTGACATAGGTTACTAAAAGCGATATTTCCACATTAAGAAGACTAATTAACAACCATATTGTTGTTTGGAAGCATTCCAAGTCTTAAAAACACATCAAACATATTATTAAAGTGAAATATCCGATTACAAAATTAAAATAATAATTATATATATAGTTAAGATCCAAATCAGTGAACCTTATTGTTGTTTGGTAAATCCTTACGCTTATCATAGGTTGCTAAAAGTAAATTCCTTATAATATGAAAACCATTTAGCAATCCTATTGCTGTTTGGAAGTTTGTAAGTCTTAAAAACCCACTATATATCAATATTGAAGTGGCAAATGCATATTTTAAAAGCCAACCAGCATGGGTAACAATTTATTATGGAGTAATCATGTGTTTAAAATCCAACCAGCAACCTTTAGTGTTGTTTGAAACATTATACAACTTGAAAACACCTTAAAAATCGTATTTCATCACACTTACGATCAGTTTTACAACTTCTGAAACAGCATGAACTTTATGCTAAATACTCGAAATGTAGCTTTTGGTTAGAAGAAGTGTCTTTTCTTGGGCATGTCATTAATAAGGAAGGATTATCTGTAGACCCACAAAAGATTGAAGCTATTCAGAATTGGCCGAGACCTACCTCCGTGACAGAAATAAGAATTTTTCTAGGTTTGGCCAGCTATTACAGAAGGTTTGTTGAAGGATTTTCTAAAATTGCACTGTCAATGACTACTTTAACTCGCAAAGGAATTCGCTTTAATTGGAATCAAGAATGTGAAGAAGCATTTGCAGAACTTAAGGTGAGACTTACATCAGCTCCAGTTTTAGTAATGCCCTCTGGATCAGAAGGTTTCCAAATATTCAGCGATGCATCTTTGAAAGGTCTTGGGTGTGTGTTAATGCAGAATGGAAAAGTTATAGCTTATGCCTCTCGACAACTCAAAGACTGTGAAAAGAATTACCCTACTCATGATCTGGAACTCGCAGCTATAGTATTTGCTCTTAAGATTTGGAGGCACTATCTTTATGGAATAAGATGTGAAATCTTTACAGATCATAAAAGTCTTAAATATATTTTTAATCAGAAAGAATTGAACTTAAGGCAGCGTCACTGGTTAGAATTGATAAAAGACTATGATTTAGATATTCAGTATCATCCTGGTAAAGGTAATGTGGTGGCAGATGCTTTAATTTAAGCAGAAAGAATATAACCACAGGTTCCTGGATAATTACCCAGCAGAAGGAATTGTTACTTGAACTTGAGAAACTTGAAATAGAGGTAGTTCGCTCAACGGAAGAAGTAGACAAAGTTATTTGTTGCTACATGGAAATACAATATACTATTAAAGATCAAATTAAGGCCGCAACTAGTACCGATACATTCTTATCAAAGATAATCAAACTTGTTAAGGAAGGAAAATCAAAAGATTTCTCTTTTGAAGATGGACTTGTCATCTTTAAAGGACGAGTTTGTGTTCCAGAGATGTGGGAACTTTGGGAGAAAATTTTGCAAGAATCGCATCAATCAAGATACTCAATTCATCTCGGCAGCACGAAAATGTATCAAGATTTGAAACAACATTTTTGGTGGCCTCGTATGAAAAATGATATCATTCAATTCATCGCCAAGTGTCATACCTGTCAAGTTGTGAAGGGAGAACACAAAAGACCTGGTGGATTATTGCAATCATTACCCATCCCTGAGTGGAAATGGGAGGACATAGCAATGGATTTTGATGCATGGCTTACCAAGAAATTATAAAGGACATGATTCTATTTGGGTGATTGTTGATAGACTCACAAAATCAGCACACTTTTTGCCAAACAAGCGCACTGATTCAGGATAAGTTTTAGCACCGCAGTACATACGAGAAATTGTTAGACTCCATGGGGTTCCGAAAACAATTGTATCAGACAGAGATGGAAGATTTACTGCAAAAGAATGGAGACTAATCCATAAACTCTTGGGTACGAAGTTAAATTATAGTACAACTTTTCATCCACAAACAGATGGCCAATCCGAAAGAACTATCCAAATCTTAGAAGATCTTTTGAGAATGTGTGTCTTCGACTTTGGAGGATCATGGGAAGATCATCTCCCTTTGGTAGAGTTTTCTTATAACAATAGTTTCCAATCAAGTATCAAAATGGCTCTTTTTGAAGCACTTTACGGAAGAAGATGCAGAACACCTTTGCGTTGGGGGAGAAAGAGAAGATACAGTTTTGATGGATAGATCATTTGCAGATGACATTAGCAAAAATTTGAAAATCATTCAGGAAAGGCTAAAAACAGCACAAGACAGACAGAGAAAATATTATGATGTCAAACACAGAAAAGTGGAGTTTTCAGTAGGAGATGAAGTCTGCTTAAAGATCAAACCATTTCGCGGTCCAACCAGAATAAAAAGCCTGGGTAAATTGAGCCCCCGCTTTGTAGGTCCTTTTAAAGTTTTAGAAAGAATTGGCCAGTAGCATATAAACTTGCATTGCCTGAAGAATTGAGTGGATTGCATAATGCATTTCATATCTCTACACTTAGAAAATTTATATCAGATCCAGATAAAATTGTGCCAATCTTAGAAGTACAGGTGGATGCAGATCTATCCAGTCCAACTCAACCATTTCAGATTATTGATCAACATAGTAAGCAGTTACGAAACAGAATAGTAAATTATGTTAAAGTTTGGTGGAATGGCAGATCTCAACAGGAAGCAACTTGGGAGAAAGAAGATGTTATGAGAATGGATTATCCTTTCCTTTTTGAAGACTTTGCAACTTAATTTTCGAGGACGAAAATTTCAATAAGGAGGGAAGATTTGTGACATCCTGAAAACAATGTCACGCCAGGTAAGCCCTATATGTATTAATTTAATAAATAAGAGATTTGTTTTGTTACGTAATTTAATTGTTTTCACATATAAGTTGTACCTTAGTAAACAGGAAATTTCAGAAAATTTGAGTTATAAGTATATTTATATAGAATGAATTATATAGAAAGAAATACATTGGCTTAGATTTTAAGGTTAAATACTTAGAATGGCTACAAAATAATAAAATAAGGCTTCATATAAAAATAAAATAAAATAACCTATCTAAACACTCCCATATTATAACCCAACCAGCTGATCCAAGTTTCCTTATTCCCGTCGGTTCACCTCCAGAAGGCTCCACGCGAGAAAAGCAGGCGACGACACCTTTCCTGCACTCGTCGTTTGCGTGGGAGGCTCCCTGTGCTTCCGTTCTTGCTCGACGACGCCTGGAGACTTCCATTCGAGCGGCGGCCGAGCTTCTCCAAGCCTCCTCATGGTATTTTAGATCATCTCCCTCCCTCTAGGTCAATTTCTTACTCAAAGTCCGTGAGCTCCTTCTTGCCCTAACCAAATTTTGAAATCTCTTTGCTTCCTTCTTGCATCTAAAGGCCTCTACATGGATTCTAGGGCTTATTCAAGGAGAGGGAAGACCTCCATGGCTAATGAAGTGAGATTTCTTCTTACTTTAATTTTCTTGATGTTTTAGAAAGTTTATATGAAACCTAAATGTGTTGTTTCTGAATTAATTTATCATGCATTCTCCACCTATGACGTGTTACTCTTTGAGAAATTTAAGAATGATCACTTAGGGTTATAATCCCTCATGCAAAAGAATTAGTAAATGAGTATTGATGTTATGAGAAATGTTTGAGCTTTACTATTTAAGCTTTGTTTAAATTTATCAAATCAAACCTTGAGCATGTTGTTCAATAAGGTGTCGATTTATTTAGTAAAAGATAATTTTGGCTAATACATGATTGTGTATTAATTTTGCGGTTTTGGTTTTATTAAACTTGGTTTATGATAAATGCGTCAAGGTAAATTATTTGATGTTATGATGAGGATAGTCTTATAACTTACTTAGAATAGTGATTGTATTATAAAAAAGGATGATCTTGTCACCAACAATTCCATCTTGCTAACTAAGAACTCTCTCACCATTAGTGGAATGCCTAAAAGATCCATCAAGTGATCAAAAATGCTAATTAAAAGTCAAATCAGCAAAGACTATTGCTGGTTGGCATTTCCCTAAGCTTGACATAGGTTACTAAAGACGATATTTCCACATTAAGAAGGCTAATTAACAACCCTATTGTGTTTGGAAGCATTCCAAGTCTTAAAAACACATCAAACATATTATTAAAGTGAAATATCTGATTACAAAATTAAAATAATCATTATATATATAGTTAAGATCCAAATCAGCGAACCTTATTGCTGTTTGGTAAATCCTTACGCTTATCATAGGTTGCTAAAAGTAAATTCCTTATATATGAAAACCATTTAGCAATCCTATTGCTGTTTGGAAGTTTGTAAATCTTAAAAACCCACTATATATCAATATTGAAGTGGCAAATGCATATTTTAAAAGCCAACCAGCATGGGTAACAATTTATTATGGAGTAATCATGTGTTTAAAATCCAACCAGCAACCTTTAGTGCTGTTTGAAACATTATACAACTTGAAAACACCTTAAAAATCATATTTTAGTAACAATTTAAAATATACAAAGGACCACCAACAATTTAAATGTAATATGAATTATTAAAAGAGCCTTAAATAACTCTTTGACCTGTGTTATAATACAAAATCAGCAACTCGTCTATGAAATAAGACTAAGTGTTAGTAATTTAAGAGGGAAGCTTACTAGTGAAGGCACTTTGAAGTGAGTCCATAAGGACATGGTTTTACCATGTCAAAGTGGGTGGAGTTCCAACATAGTTTATAGCATGTTATGACTATTTCAGAGGGGTTAAACCCTCGGGCGGTGAGGCTTTTACCCACCATAGTTATTGACCAACAAAAGAGGCAAGGGTCACCTTACCATAGTTTAGAAGTCATGCTAAAAGATACTAGAGCTCTTATTTAACCGCAAGGGTTAAATCTTGGATTTACTTCTAAGGTATTTCACTAAAAATAAGATTATGAGAAGTATTTTAAATAAGGTTTAAATCATTAATTGCAAATAAGAATGCAACCGAAAAGGGAAAAGACGAGTTTAATTAAAAGGAATTAAATGTGAAACCGTAATTTTAAAATATTATAGAAATTAGACTAAGAAGAATTTCTCACTGGGTATGTGTTATACTCATCCTTTCGTTTTACATTTTTTCAGGGCTTAGGAAGTGCCCCTGAAGCTGGTGATGATATAGATCTTCCAAGGTCCCAAGCAGAAGTATGTGTTAGTTTAAAAGTTTCTTTTGTGGCCTACGGGCCAGGTTGTAAGTTGTGTTTAATTAAATAATGTAAACTTATATGTGTATAAAATATTTTGTATTAATAAAGGTTGTTTTAGTTGTCTCTTTGTGTTCATGGGGTGTGGTTTCAATGTGTACTGGTTTTATTTTTATTAAACTATAATCGGATAATGAATAGCTTATTTTGATCTAATAAATAAGAGTGAGAGAGGCTCTCCAGATGTTACAGTTGGGGTCCTCCGAAAGCCCTCCGGCGAGGTTGCCATGGGAGGGTGGTGGAGGTGGCAGTAGAGCTCCGGCTTGTCTTCTCCGGCTCCGGCAGGCGCATGTGTGGTGGGCTGTTTTCGAGAAGCTTGGGAGGAGCTCCCTGGAGGTGGTGCTCCTTGGTGAAGCCTTGGGAGGCCATAAATAGGATGGCCGAGGGCCCTCCTCCCTCTTCTCTCTCTTGGTTAGACTTGAATCGGGGTTGGGTTGCCGGCCAACTAGGGTAGGGGAAGGTGCAACTGACAGTCATTCATTAGAGGGGGAGTGTACTTGCTGGGTTATGGTAGCTTGGGTTGGGAGGTTGGGCTAGTGCTTGGTTAAGTTTTAAAATATCTAAGAGAGAGAGAGAGAGTTTAGGTGGGCCATGTGGCTAAACTTCTTGTCTTTGGGATTAGTGCCAAATTCTTGATTAGCCAATGAGGGAATGGCATGGGGATTGTGGTTTTGTTAAGTGAAGGATGAGTGGAAAGGGTTAAAATTTCAAGGAAATTTCTCTTTTGAGGAGGGTTGACCAAGGTAAACCCTAAATGGTCCCCCATATGGTCAAGGTCAATATGGGTCTGAGTCGTCGAGTGTCGAGGCAACGTCGATGTGATGGGGTTGAAATCCGGTGTTCACGTATCTCGAGATTTCGTACAATTTTACGAGCGTTTATTTTATTTACTTGACTAAACGACGTCGGAATTGAGCAAAACGAATTTTGTTGCACTCGTATCAGCCATACGAGTCTAGCACAACTGACAAAATTCAATTCGGAGCTCGTTTGCTCTATATTCTAACATGACGTTGTTGCGACACTCGATGTTACTCAAAATAGTCGTTTTCTCCAAACGACATCGGATTGGAACGAAACAAAGTTTCGTTGCACTCGTATCAACCATACGAGTCTAACGCAACTGACGGAATTTAATTCGGAGCTCGTTTACTCAATATTCTAAAGTGGCGTTGTTGCGACGCTCGATGTTGCTCAAAATAGTCGT
The DNA here is from genome assembly GCA_033032865.1 of Dactylorhiza incarnata. Lineage (NCBI taxonomy): Eukaryota > Viridiplantae > Streptophyta > Magnoliopsida > Asparagales > Orchidaceae > Dactylorhiza > Dactylorhiza incarnata. The sequence continues at coordinate 687,315 of JAWHQI010000268.1, read as the reverse complement.
TTTCTCCAAACAACCTCGGATCGGGACGAAACGAATTTCGTTGCACTCGTATTGACCATACGAGTCTAACGGAACTGGCGGAAGTCAATTTGGAGTGCGTATGGTTATTGTGCCCCAATGACTTTGTTGTGACGACCTCAGATTGGAATGGAACGAGTTCTGTTGCATTTGTATTGATTATACGAGTCCAACGGAACTGACGGAAGTCAATTTGGAGTACATATGGTCATTGTACCCCCAACGACTTTGTTGTGACACACTACGATACCCAAAATGGTCGTTTTCCCTAAACAACCTCAGATTGGAATGAAACGAGTTCCATTGCATTCATATTGATTACATGAGTCCAACGGAACTGACGGAAGTCAATTTGGAGCACGTATGGTCACTATTCCATTACGGTATTGTTGAATCCACCAACACCAACAGTCCCAAATCGACTACTTGAACAAAGAACCCACTCCAACGGAATAAGGAGAAAGGCAACTAGATGCTTAAACCTTAAACAGAAAAACCCCTCCCCCCCCCCCCCCCCCCAAGACAAACAAAGAATAAGATCAGGCTACCTGCATTAAAGGAGAAGAGAAACAAGACAAGAAAAATGTCGGCAACAAGAAAAAGGAGGAATATCGACGGGAGTTCCCGTCGATCGACGGGAAGACCCGTCGATTTTGACTTAAAGCGCAGGGGAAAATCTTCCCCAGCTGATGTCGATGATCGACGGGAGGTTCCCGTCGATCGACGGGAGGCCCCGTCGATCGCGGGGCCTATCGACGGGAGGCCCCGTCGATCGCGGGGCTGATCGACGGGAGGCCCCGTCGAGTTTGATTTAAGCACATTTTCTTGGATCGACGGGAGGTCCCGTCGATCCACCCCGTCGATTTTGATTTCAGCACATTTTCTTGGGACGAGTTCCATTGCACTCGTATCGACCATACGAGTCTAACGCAATAGACAGAAGTCAATTCAGAGCACATATGCTTACTATATCACTTAAGTGTTGTGGCAAAGCACAATGCTACCCAAAACAATCATTTCTTTAAATGACCACCATTTTGTGGTGAAGGTCGGGTCGTGATTTTCTACGACCCGGCCTAAGCTCTTCCAAGGGTTTGATTGAATCGGTTAGACCCCTTTTTGAAGTTGGGATGTTACATACAGTCTCTATCTCTCGCTCGATCTGAAACACACGCATGTTGTTGTCGACTCCTACGTAGAGCCTCTGTAACTTCCCCCAAACATCGCTTACAGTCTCTATACCATCCACCGTGATAGCGAATGACGCGATCATCGAATTTAGGAGTCAAGTGTGTAACAGACTATGCGTAGTTTTCCACTCGTTGTACCCATCCGAGTCCATCTCTGGCTCCCCCTTCTCGCCAGTCAGATAACCCTCCAGATTCCTTCCGGAGAGAGATCTCTTTACCCGACGCGACCAGCTCAAGTACGTGGCTGGTCCATCGAGCTTCAACTCCATAGGATGGAGATAGAGCTTCACCGGAGGCGGTTGCAACTGAGCGGATCCTTCGCCTTTGGACATTCGTAAGAAGTCGAAGAACACCTTGAGGTCTGCCTCCTCCAGTTTGGCCACTAATTTCTCCATGAGCGCACGTTATCACACAAATTTTATTGCGCCGCCTCTTCCTCTTGCCTCTGCTTCAGCGCGGTTCAGCTTCGTACGTCGCTTTCGTGCGCGCCTCTACTTGCGCAGCGCGGTTCAGCTTCGTACGTCGCTGTCGCGCGCGCCTCTACTTGCGCAGCGCGGTTCTGTCCAGGTTTCGCACTCTTCTGTTGCTTAGAGAGCGCACCCTCACTCTTTTGTTGTTGTTCCCTGTGATCCTTCTCCCTGTCGCGCGATCCTTCTCCTCTGCAAGCTGCGCGCCCGATCCCTGCTGTCGACGCACTAAATCTTTCTCCTCTGCGCGCGCAATCCTTCTCTGTCGCGCGCAATCCCTCTCCTCTGCGCGCTCGGTAACGGGATTCTCCTACCGCGTCACTCCCGTTGCGCACGTATCTCTCTGTGCGCTCTTCTTACCGCGGCACTCCCGCTGCGCGTGTAATCTCTATGCGCGCTTCTTCCGCGGCACTTCCACTGCACACTACGTGCGATCTTCCTCGGAAGTGGGATCTCTCGAGACCGATTTAGCGTCCCAACCTAGCTCTGATACCAAGTTGAAATAAATACAACTTTTCTTATTAATTTCTAATCTTTTTACAATGTTACATTGCTCCCTTATATATACACATCAGAGGGGAACCAAATACATGATCTGATATGTGGGACTAAATACAAAAGGAGGAGTCGGCTATACGCACACCAATTGGTGCTAAACGCGCACCAATTACCAACATATAGCTTACTGTAATTTGGCATGCTCATTAATTACATCATTCCCATTTTTTTAAAGATTACTGTGTATATAAATTCTGCTCGTGCTTTTTTTTCCATCGATTACTTTATATAATCTTTGCACTCTCCGTGTTATGATGCAATTGTGATCGAGTCATTTAGAAGTCTTCTATTGGAAGCACAACTATATTTTTTCATGCAATCGCTGTGAATGTTTTATCGTTAGTCTTGATGTATTCGTTTCATGTTTTACCTACTTTTACTCTATTTTGCTCTCTATTTCTTATGTCGCCTCTCTCTCGCTCGCTCTCTGGCTCTCTCTCGTTCCTCCTTTACTAGGTGGTAAGAGAAAAAAAAACTTGTGTTAAATAGGAAGGTTTCCCTATAATATGTTAAGAATGAGAGGCTCAAAGCATTCTATCTCACCCATCAAAGTATGGAATGGGGTATTAATAGTGCTCCCAGCAGTAGGGCAAGGCCCTAGGTGCACACGCTACCTGCAGGTCCTTATCGTGTCGGTGTTACGTGCGGACATACCTCAACAATCTCCTCCTATGTCCGTCACCAACACGACTACAATAAAGAGGTAAACAGTGTAACGTCCAAGCAACAGGAATCATCCACAAAACGTGTCAAAGCATATGAATAAAACAGTAATGGACAGGCTACACAATAGTTCTATGCAAGGTAAATCAACCAAAATGAAATCACCATCACAGAAGCTAATAAAGCAAGTAGGATCCAACACAGAGTCTCGTACGAGCTCTAGTCTAGCAATCTACCAGAAACATAGTGTCCAAAACACAAACAAACATATGCATATAGGAAATGAGAACAGTGGTGCAAACAAGTCACCAGCCAAAAGAACTACTAGCTATGAAATAGCAAAAGATAAGATGGACGCAGAGAAGGCATCGGTACTAGACGTCCAACAGGTCATCCTCATCCATGTCCCAATCAGCAGGTACTCCTCCTACTCCTTCGGTGCCTGTAAATCCAGAAAATGAATTTCATATTAGAATGAATCCATACAATTGAATTTACATATATCTAGTTCGACAAAGAACGTAGAAAGACCAGAGTTCTGAGTGTGTGGAGTGCTCGAACTATCGAGAATAGCGTGTTCTAATCGAGAAATCATTGTCGGTTTCAAGAAACGAAACGACATATGAACTTCTTATAGTGGGCTCACGTAGCTAAATCTGTGTACCAATTTGGAATGTCATTGTTGTAAGACCCCCCCCCCCCCCCCTCCCCAATCCTGAACCGGGTTCAGGGAGGGGGGGATCTTACTGCCCAAAGAAGACCACCCAGCGCTTTCCGGGTGGCGACGTCCCACCCGCTTAGGCACTGAGCGGTCTCTTTGTCAGGCACAAGAATCACAACTTCACATCAGAACGCATAGCGGAAGCAATCAACAAAAAAATAGGAAACCAAAACACACTGCTTATATTTACATACTTAACGGGGCCGAAGCCTAACGTTTACAAGAGTGCCTTGAAGGCTACATCGACTGAACAAAAGGGCCTAAGCCGGTCCTATACTCTAGGACTCACGTCTCGGAAGACAGGGGGCGGGGCTGGGAAAGTCGTACGGATCATCTCCAAGGCTTCGAGATCAACCTGTGATGTGGGGGCTTCACGCTGTCCCGTCTCCTGTGATTGGTTATAAGAAATAACCGTTAGTCACAGAGCTAAGTAGAAAACACATCCCCCTCCCCGGATCCGTATCCAGGGGGCGGCTAAAGACAGAATTGAAATAGCCGAAGCAAGGAAAGGGTTAGCAGCAGGTAATCATATACATACACATCTATATATATAAAGCGGGGCTCCTGCCCGAATAACCGCAATCGCGCGGCATAATAAATCTATAATACTATCGCGCGTATACACACACCCCAGGTTCTCAAGACCTGTACCCACACAACGACCCTGTGTCGACACAGTTTTTAGACCGCTTTAGTTCAAGCAGGGGAGCTAATCCCGCGGGCCTCACCGATGTGGCCGTCGGTGACAGTGGCCAGTCCTGCCACTTCTGAATGTAGTCGTACCGTATCATTCAGGCCCTCCCGTACAATTTGGTGTACTGAATGGATGTGAGCGACATCCGGCGAACCGATTTTTAGGCCGACCAGCGGAGGCGATACTGCAGGCTCAGAGGGTAATAACCCACTGTGCCCATCTCCCTGTCGCCATGAGTCGTCAACTCACCCGCACCGGTACGAACGGTCTGCGAGCGTGACCGACCCGCCACTTCCAAACAATCTTCACCCGCTTATTTTTTTTTTAAACGAACCTTTAGGCCACGTGGCAATTCATACTCGACCGGTCGCATGACCTTGGACCGGGAGGCTTAGTGGTATGAGTGCTCCTTGCTTGGGGCTAACTTGGGAGGAGAGACTCGACTCCGAGTTTTCCCCAACTAAGGCCCCGCCGAAGGGAGGATAAGCACCGCATTTGTTGCCACGGCAGCTCTGCGCTAGTAAATAAAATAGGCCGAAGAATGGGCCATGTGATAAACAGAAAAGTAGGCCGAAAGCAAAGGCCATGTATTAAACAGGAAAGTAGGCCGAAAGCAAAGGCCATGTATTAAACAGGAAAGTAGGCCGAAAGCAAAGGCCATGTATTAAACAGGAAAGTAGGCCGAAAGCAAAGGCCATGTATTAAACAGGAAAGTAGGCCGAAAGCAAAGGCCATGTATTAAACAGGAAAGTAGGCCGAAAGCAAAGGCCATGTATTAAACAGGAAAGTAGGCCGAAAGCAAAGGCCATGTATTAAACAGGAAAGTAGGCCGAAGCAAAGGCCGTGTAAATAGGACCAGTACGAGACTGGATTTAAATGAAAGTGCTGAATGTAAATGCGGGGGACCAGTACGAGACTGGATCTTAAATGAAAGTACAGAATGTAAATGCGGGGGACCAGTACGAGACTGGATTTAAATGAAAGTACAGACTGTAATTGCATAAGATGAAATGGTTAGTAGTCCAATCACTCTATCAGAGGAGGCTTCGATCGACGACTCCGTACTTTTATTATTGTCGCGACGAGGTTACGTTTTGGCGCCGCGTCGCGTTGTCGTTCCGATTTGTGCGTTGCTTTTCCGAGCTTAGTCGGTCTCTTAGCTTACTATGCATAATTTTGGGGATAAGTATTTAAAATATGCGTCGAGGGGACGCCGATTTATTTTAATGAATTTCGCTCTTTTCCGGGCGTCTATTTTTGTTTGGAAAGGCTTTCGAGGGGTCAAATCACAAGTCCACACTTCCTACCTTTGATAGTATTTGTAAAATACCTATATTTAGTGCCCCTAATTTTTGGGGATTTTTAGAAACACATTTGGGCATTTTAATACCTAAAATAAACTTTATATTGGGTTTTAAAAATAGTAAAACCCCTCCTAAAAATCCCAAAAAAATTACAGGGGGTGCCCCCAAGGGTGAGGCACATTTTTCATATAGAAAAGTTTTTCTGAAACGGCCCCATTTTTCCTCAGAAAAATGGAGAAGCCTATAGGGTGTTTGGGGTGCAAATAGAGGCAGGGAGGGACCTGGGGGCGCCGCACCGGGCGCCGTCCTTTGTCCCCACAGCGGATCCACAGCGGATCCGCTGTGGGGGCACTCAAACCCACGCGGGGGCGGGAGTTAAGGCTACAGGAGCCGTTGATCTCCCGGGGGAGATCGAACGGCTCCCGTCAGCCCTGACGGGAGACGGCCGCTGCCGCCGCCGGCAGCGGCCGGTTGTGGCCGGCGCCGCCCCCGGTCGGTGCGCCGGGGGCGGGCGACCACTCCGGTGGTGGTCCGGCGGCCTGGCGCCGCCGGCCACCGCCGGGGCTCGTGCTGCAAGGGCACGGGGGCGGTGGCGGTCCGCACGCCTCCTGCATGCTTGCCGCCACCGCCTCCACCGGAGGGGATGGGGTGGGGGGTGCCCCCGGCCGGTGCGCCGGGGGCCGGCGACTCCTCCGGGGGTGGTCCGGCGACCTGGCACCGCCGGCCACCGCCGGGGGAGGGATTAAAAGGGGCGGGCGGCAGCGGCGTGGCCTGCATGGGCCATGCAGGCCGCGGTGCCGCCGCTCCTGCCGAGTGCTGCCCTCCCGGCCGCCACTGGACGGGGCGCCGGGGAGGGGGCAACCCTCCGGCGGTGGCCCGGCGGCCTGGAGCCGCCGGCCGCCGCCGGGGGGTTTGGCTATTCCTGTACAGGAAAGCAGGGGAGGCGGGGAAGGCCACGGGTGCCGCCGGCCGTGCCCGCCGGCGGCCCGGCCGCCTCCCCAGCGCCGGCGCCGAGGTCCCCGACGGGGACCTGTTGACCTCCTCCCCCCCCCCAGCGCCACCACCGGCGCTGGGGGAGAGTAGGTCTTCTGCCGGCCTCCTCCCCGAGCCTTGCCAAGGCTCGGGCGGCGGCCGGCGGCGCTCCGGCGGCAGGGGAGGTGGGGGGTTCTACCCTAGAGGTGGGAAGGAGGAGGAGGAAGTCTCTACCTGGGGTGGAGGGGGTGCTCGGGAGGAGGAAGGGTGGTGGTGGCCGGCCATGGAGGAGGAAGAGGAGGGTGGTGGCGGCTTGGCTCCGGCTAGCTCCGGCGAGGGGGGTGGCCGGCTGGGTTGGGGTGCTGGCAGAGGGGAGCTGAGGGAGAGAGAGAGAGAGAGAGAGAGAGAGAGAGGGGTGGTGTGTGGGGGAGGAATGGAGGGGCTGCCCCTCCTTTTATAGGAAGGAGGAGGCTCTCCTCCCCCCCCTTCCTCTTCCTCCACGTGGGGATAAGGGAGGGGGAGATATTTCTCCCCCCCTCCCCTCCCTCCTCTCTCTCCTGCCCAAATAGGGGGGCTGCCCATGAATAGGCAGCCCTTCCTTTTTGGGGGAGGGGCTTCTCTCCCCCCCCCCCCCCCCTTTTTTTTCTTTTCGTCTTTTCCTAAGTAATTTCAGACTGGGGGGGGGGGGGGTTGACCAAGTCAACTTAGGGCGGGGTCCTCCTCGGCTCCCGGGACATGATAAGAGTCGCCGGGGCCGATGCCGGGTTCGTGTGCTTTATATTTCGTGCGTTGCACTGAGGCGATTTGCATAGGACTAAAATGGCATACCCTCCATACGACCTCGTATCGAGACGCAACGAGTTCCGTTGTGCTCGTATTGTCCATACGAGTCCAACGGAACTGACGGAAGTTAATTCGGGGTTCGTACGGCCACTATTCATAATAATGAGGTAGTGGTGCGCTACGATACCCGAAATGGTCGTTTTCTCCAAACGACCTCGGATCGAAGTGCAACGAATTCCGTTGCGCTCGTATTGTCCATACGAGTCCAACGGAACTGACGGAAGTTAACTCGGGGTTCGTACGGCCACTATTCATAATAATGAGGTAGTGGTGCGCTACGATACCCGAAATGGTCGTTTTCTCCAAACGACCTCGGATCGAAGTGCAACGAATTCCGTTGCGCTCGTATTGTCCATACGAGTCCAACGGAACTGACGGAAGTCAATTCGGGGTTCGTACGGCCACTATTTACAATAATGAGGTAGTGGCGCGCTACGATACCCGAAACGGTCGTTTTCTCCAAACGACCTCGGATCGAAGTGCAACGAATTCCGTTGCGCTCGTATTGTCCATACGAGTCCCACGGAACTGACGGAAGTTAATTCGGGGTTCGTACGGCCACTATTTACAATAATGAGGTAGTGACGCGCTACGATACCCGAAACGGTCGTTTCCTCCAAACGACCTCGGATCGAAGTGCAACGAATTCCGTTGCGCTCGTATTGTCCATACGAGTCCCACGGAACTGACGGAAGTTAATTCGGGGTTCGTACGGCCACTATTTACAATAATGAGGTAGTGGCGCGCTACGATACCCGAAACGGTCGTTTTCTCCAAACGACCTCGGATCGAAGTGCAACGAATTCCGTTGCGCTCGTATTGTCCATACGAGTCCAACGGAACTGACGGAAGTCAATTCGGGGTTCGTACGGCCACTATTTACAATAATGAGGTAGTGGCGCGCTACGATACCCGAAACGGTCGTTTTCTCCAAACGACCTCGGATCGAAGTGCAACGAATTCCGTTGCGCTCGTATTGTCCATACGAGTCCAACGGAACTGACGGAAGTTAATTCGGGGTTCGTACGGCCACTATTTACAATAATGAGGTAGTGGTGCGCTACGATACCCGAAATGGTCGTTTTCTACTGCTCGGGCCTACTTTTATTGGGCTCACTAGGGTCTAGTGGCCCAATAAAAGTCGGGATGTTACAATCCAATAAAAATAAAGAGATTTTCGTCCCCGAAAATTGGCTAAAGTAGGGGTTTAAATGATGTACCTGGGGGAAGAGCGTCGGGTATTTCTCTCGTACGAGCGTTTCTGGTTCCCAAGTGAACTCTTCGCGTCCACCGTTCGACCATAAGATCTTGACCATTGTGACTGTCTTGTTCCGCAGTTCTTTGATCTTGGAGTCCACTATCTTCACAGGTTCGAGTCGGACAGATCGGTCGGATTGTACGGATGTTGGGGGTGTGGGGAGGTGCTGCTCTGGTTGGCGCAGAACACGTCTTAGCGAGGAGACATGAAATACGTCGTGAAGGCTCCCCAGCTCGGCTGGCAAAGCTAACCTGTAAGCCACCGGGCCAATTCTTTCGACGACTGGATACGGGCCTAGATAGCGGGGGTCCAGCTTTTTCTGCCTCTTGATTCGTGATATCCCATGCATTGGCTTAATCTTTAAGAACACCATATCTCCCACTTGGAATTCTACCTGCCGATGACGTGCGTCGTAATACTTGGTCTGCCGGCTCTGCGCTTCCAGCATGCGTTCCCGGATTAGTCTTATTGCGGCGGTGGTATCGTCGATGTAGGTGATTCCTAAGGCTTCGGGGTCCTCATCCTGTGCCCAAGACAGCGGGGTCCGACAGCGTCTTCCGTAGAGGGCTTCGTAAGGTGCCATTTTGATGCTTGCTTGGAAACTGTTATTGTAGGAGAACTCTACTAAGGGCAGTAACTGTTCCCACGGCTCGCTGTGTTCCACTATGCATAATCGGAGGAGGTCCTCCATCGTCCGATTTGTCCTTTCTGTCTGCCCGTCGGTCTGGGGGTGGAAGGCGGTACTAAAAGCTAATCTGGTTCCTAGATACGCCTGTACTCGTCTCCATTCTTTTGACGTGAAGCGTCCATCGCGGTCAGAGACGATTGACTTAGGTACCCCATGGAATCGGACCACTTGTTCTATAAATAGCCGGGCTAAGATGTCGACGCCGTCGCCTTGTCGGTTTGGAATGAAACGAGCCACTTTGGTGAGTCGATCTACTACGACCCATATTGAGTCGTTTCCTGCACGGGATCGAGGTAAACCATGGACGAAATCCATGGAGATATCTTCAAATTTCCATTCTGGAATTGGCAGAGGTTGTAGTAGACCTCCTGGGCTTCGACATTCTGCCTTGACCATCTGACAGGTCTGGCAATGTGCAACATAATTGGTGACGTCCTTCTTCATTCCTGGCCAATATAACGTCCTTCGCAGATCCGTGTACATCTTTACTACTCCCGGGTGTATGGAGTACCTGGTTTGATGTGCTTCGCGGAGGATTTCTTCCCGGATTCCCTCTGCAGCGGGGATGAAGATGCGGTGTCTGTATTGTAGGATGCCATCATACAAGTTGTAGTCTTCTTGCGCGCCGTGTTGCAAGGCCTGAATGATCGGTGCTGCTTCAACGTCGGTCTTCTGGGCTTCTCGTATTCTATTCCTGATGTCACACTGTATCTCCATCCAATAGAGGTGGGCTTGGTATTCCATCGGATTTCTGCGGGTGATGAGGATAATATCCATTTCTGCCAATGATTTGACTAACTCCTCTGGCACCATTTCTAACCAACTCCCGGTCCTCGGAGGCTGCCGACTCAAGGCGTCTGCAACTTTATTAGCCTTGCCAGGGTGGTACTGGAGGGCGAAGTCATAATCACAGAGAAATTCTAACCACCGGCGTTGCCGGAGGTTTAGCTCTTTCTGGGTGAAGACGTATTTGAGGCTTTTATGATCGGAGAAGATCTCGCATCGTACCCCGTAGAGGTAATGTCTCCAGATTTTTAAGGCGAAAACTACCGCTCCCAGCTCCAGATCGTGCGTGGCGTAGTTTAGTTCATGCGGCTTGAGCTGACGTGAGGCGTAGGCAATCACCTTGCCATGTTGCATAAGCACGGCCCCCAATCCTTTCAGAGAGGCATCAGCATAGATTTGGAAACCCTCGGTACCGGAGGGGAGGGTTAGGATTGGGGCCGATATTAGCCGGTTCTTTAGTTCGATGAATGCCGCCTCGCATTCAGGAGACCATTGGAATGTCACATCCTTCTTGGTGAGGGTGGTAAGTGGTAATGCGATCTTGGAGAAGCCTTCGACGAACTTACGGTAGTAGCCGGCGAGGCCAAGGAAACTTCGGATGTCTGCCGCTGTCTTAAGTGGCGGCCAATCTCGTACTGCTTGCACCTTGGCTTGATCTACTGCTACTCCGTTCTTGTTGACGGTGTGTCCCAGAAAGCCGACTTCTTCCATCCAGAATTCGCATTTGCTAAACTTGGCGAAGAGTGAGTGTTCTCTTAGCTTAAGTAGAACCATTTGGAGGTGCCTGGAGTGATCGGTTTTGTTCTTTGAGTAGATGAGAATATCATCTATGAAGACTATTACGAAATGATCCAGGAAGGGTTTGAATACCGTATTCATCAAAGCCATGAAGGCGGACGGGGCATTGGTTAACCCAAATGGCATTACCATGAACTCGTATAGTCCGTAGCGAGAGCTAAAGGCGGTCTTGGGAATGTCCTCTTCTCGTACTCTAAGTTGATAGTAGCCGGACCTTAAGTCCATTTTGGAAAAGACGGACGCGCCTTGTAGTTGATCGAACAGTTCATCTATCCGGGGTAGGGGATAGGTATTTCGGATGGTGAGTTTATTCAAGCCTCTGTAGTCGATGCAGAGGCGCAGCGATCCGTCCTTCTTTTTAACGAACAATACTGGGGCTCCCCAGGGAGAGGTACTAGGACGTATGAATCCTGCGTCGACTAACTCTTGTAGCTGAATCTTGAGCTCAGCCAGTTCCCTCGGGGCCATCCGGTACGGTGCTCGGGACACTGGTCGGGCTCCTTGAGTAAGTTCGATTTGGAAGTCTACTTCCCGTTGCGGGGGCAACCCGGGGAGTGACTCTGGGAAGATATCTGGGAAGTCCCTGATCACCGGTACTTTAGCGAGTACTTGCGTCGTGTTCTCCATCTCAAAGTAGATTAGGTACATCTCGTCCTTCCGTCGAACTGCCTTGACGGTTTGTGCAGATGTTAAGATAATGCGGGTGACGGAGGGTATACCTGCTAGCGTGATAAATTGCCCATTCGGATTCTGGAGGCGGATTTCTCGAGTCGAACAATTGATTTGGGCGCTGTGCTCGGCCAACCAATCCATTCCCAGAATGATGTCGAACCCGGTTATTGCTAAGATGGTGGCGTTGACTTCGAACTCTATGTCTCCTAGCATCGCCTGGAAGGAACACTTTTCGGTGGAAGTCATATCTGATCCATCCGGGAGTCGTATTCGGATTGACATCCCGGATGATCGTACCGTGTTCTCCTTGTCTGCGATGAAGTTTTGTGCAACGAAAGAATGTGTGGCGCCGGTATCGAACAATGTTTTAGCGGGGCGACCTTCTACCAACAGTAAACCTGACAATATATATGTATATATATATATATCATAATCAAAAGCTTTCGTACATATACATGAGTAGGGATGACATATACAAAAGTCCCAACATATAAAGCTATAACATCTCCTAGGATATCCTACTATCGGAAGTAGATACCTATCACTACGTCAGGAGCAGGACCGTGCTGGAGATCCAATGCGTATGCCTCGAGCGGTGCTGCTCTGCCCTGCCTAGCCGGCTCCCTCCTGCCTGCGGGACGTCCTCTGCGTCCACCTCGTCCTCTCTCTGCCGCTCTCTGTACTGCTCCTAAGCCGGGTCTCCCGGTAGCCTGCGGGCAAAAGGCTCGTATATGCCCAGGCTGCTGGCATAGGTAGCAGTTCCCTGCGAAGGGAACATCTCGTCGTGCGGCTGGGACGACCTGAGGTGCTGGGGCTGGGGGTGCTGGTCGGGGCTGGGGTGCTGGTCGGGGCTGGGGTGCTGGTCGGGGCTGGGGTGCCCGTCTATATGGCTGGTGACGCTGACGCTGTCTCCCATCTCGGCCCTGCCTGCGAGGACCTACCCCTCTCTCCCGGCCCTGGGTCTGGGGAACACCTACATGTCCCCTCCGCTGCTGGGCTACCATCCGCTGGTCCATCTCCAGAGCGGTGGCATGTGAGGCGATCGTGTGGAAGGATGCCTGGGAAATCATGATCAGGGCCTGACGGAGGTCGTCTCGTAATCCCCGATAAAATCTGGCCGCCCTGTCCCTATCTGTACCTGCTAAGGTCCCGGCGAAGCGGGCCAGGTGGATAAACTCTCTCTGGTAGTCTGGAACTGTCCTAGCTCCCTGCCTGATCTGCAGGAACCGCTCCTGGAGTGCCATCCGGTCTGCATCCGAAATGAAGTGCTCCAAGAAGGCCTCTGAGAACTCCCCCCAGAGAATGGTGCTGAGGGGTCGTCCTCTAAAAGCGGAGCGGCTAGCTGCCCTCCACCAGTCTCGTGCATAGCCCTCCAACATGGTCACTACTAGGGATACTGCGGCTACTGCTGGGCACATCATCCCTACAAGAAGCTCCTCTACCCTCTCCACCCACTCCTCGGCCTGGATAGCTGACTCTGTACCTCGGAAGGTGGGGGGCCTTAGCCCTCGGAACGTGGTCAGCAGATCGGTGGGTACGGTGGCCTGCTGGGGTGGTCGTAGGGTGGCTGTCTGGAAAGCTGTTAACAAGGCTATCAGTGTCCGTCCTAGCTCTGTATCTCCAAACGGAGCTACGGCTGGTGTGGCTGGGACTGGTGGTGGGGTGGTAGGGTGGTACTGATCCTCAGAGGAGGACCTTCCGTTGCTCGACTCCGGTATCTGGAGAAGTAACAACATGAATATCAGAACTTGCAAAAATAAGGGAATTTTGCAGGACTGAAACGAAAAGTAAGCGGAAAGCGTGTGGGTGTACTACCGTGCAGTCTCGAATCCTTAACTCTAAGCTTAAAGGGTCCACCAGGCTTCCGCTGCGTGGTTCGTCCCGAACCAAGGAACGGAAACGGGGACGAGAGGATCGAAAGACTGCCCCATGTGGTCGGATCGTGGTAGCTCTGATCCATTTGTAAGACCCCCCCCTCCCCAATCCTGAACCGGGTTCAGGGAGGGGGGGATCTTACTGCCCAAAGAAGACCACCCAGCGCTTTCCGGGTGGCGACGTCCCACCCGCTTAGGCACTGAGCGGTCTCTTTGTCAGGCACAAGAATCACAACTTCACATCAGAACGCATAGCGGAAGCAATCAACAAAAAAATAGGAAACCAAAACACACTGCTTATATTTACATACTTAACGGGGCCGAAGCCTAACGTTTACAAGAGTGCCTTGAAGGCTACATCGACTGAACAAAAGGGCCTAAGCCGGTCCTATACTCTAGGACTCACGTCTCGGAAGACAGGGGGCGGGGCTGGGAAAGTCGTACGGATCATCTCCAAGGCTTCGAGATCAACCTGTGATGTGGGGGCTTCACGCTGTCCCGTCTCCTGTGATTGGTTATAAGAAATAACCGTTAGTCACAGAGCTAAGTAGAAAACACATCCCCCTCCCCGGATCCGTATCCAGGGGGCGGCTAAAGACAGAATTGAAATAGCCGAAGCAAGGAAAGGGTTAGCAGCAGGTAATCATATACATACACATCTATATATATAAAGCGGGGCTCCTGCCCGAATAACCGCAATCGCGCGGCATAATAAATCTATAATACTATCGCGCGTATACACACACCCTAGGTTCTCAAGACCTGTACCCACACAACGACCCTGTGTCGACACAGTTTTTAGACCGCTTTAGTTCAAGCAGGGGAGCTAATCCCGCGGGCCTCACCGATGTGGCCGTCGGTGACAGTGGCCAGTCCTGCCACTTCTGAATGTAGTCGTACCGTATCATTCAGGCCCTCCCGTACAATTTGGTGTACTGAATGGATGTGAGCGACATCCGGCGAACCGATTTTTAGGCCGACCAGCGGAGGCGATACTGCAGGCTCAGAGGGTAATAACCCACTGTGCCCATCTCCCTGTCGCCATGAGTCGTCAACTCACCCGCACCGGTACGAACGGTCTGCGAGCGTGACCGACCCGCCACTTCCAAACAATCTTCACCCGCTTATTTTTTTTTTAAACGAACCTTTAGGCCACGTGGCAATTCATACTCGACCGGTCGCATGACCTTGGACCGGGAGGCTTAGTGGTATGAGTGCTCCTTGCTTGGGGCTAACTTGGGAGGAGAGACTCGACTCCGAGTTTTCCCCAACTAAGGCCCCGCCGAAGGGAGGATAAGCACCGCATTTGTTGCCACGGCAGCTCTGCGCTAGTAAATAAAATAGGCCGAAGAATGGGCCATGTGATAAACAGAAAAGTAGGCCGAAAGCAAAGGCCATGTATTAAACAGGAAAGTAGGCCGAAAGCAAAGGCCATGTATTAAACAGGAAAGTAGGCCGAAAGCAAAGGCCATGTATTAAACAGGAAAGTAGGCCGAAAGCAAAGGCCATGTATTAAACAGGAAAGTAGGCCGAAAGCAAAGGCCATGTATTAAACAGGAAAGTAGGCCGAAAGCAAAGGCCATGTATTAAACAGGAAAGTAGGCCGAAAGCAAAGGCCATGTATTAAACAGGAAAGTAGGCCGAAGCAAAGGCCGTGTAAATAGGACCAGTACAAGACTGGATTTAAATGAAAGTGCTGAATGTAAATGCGGGGGACCAGTACGAGACTGGATCTTAAATGAAAGTACAGAATGTAAATGCGGGGGACCAGTACGAGACTGGATTTAAATGAAAGTACAGACTGTAATTGCATAAGATGAAATGGTTAGTAGTCCAATCACTCTATCAGAGGAGGCTTCGATCGACGACTCCGTACTTTTATTATTGTCGCGACGAGGTTACGTTTTGGCGCCGCGTCGCGTTGTCGTTCCGATTTGTGCGTTGCTTTTCCGAGCTTAGTCGGTCTCTTAGCTTACTATGCATAATTTTGGGGATAAGTATTTAAAATATGCGTCGAGGGGACGCCGATTTATTTTAATGAATTTCGCTCTTTTCCGGGCGTCTATTTTTGTTTGGAAAGGCTTTCGAGGGGTCAAATCACAAGTCCACACTTCCTACCTTTGATAGTATTTGTAAAATACCTATATTTAGTGCCCCTAATTTTTGGGGATTTTTAGAAACACATTTGGGCATTTTAATACCTAAAATAAACTTTATATTGGGTTTTAAAAATAGTAAAACCCCTCCTAAAAATCCCAAAAAAATTACAGGGGGTGCCCCCAAGGGTGAGGCACATTTTTCATATAGAAAAGTTTTTCTGAAACGGCCCCATTTTTCCTCAGAAAAATGGAGAAGCCTATAGGGTGTTTGGGGTGCAAATAGAGGCAGGGAGGGACCTGGGGGCGCCGCACCGGGCGCCGTCCTTTGTCCCCACAGCGGATCCACAGCGGATCCGCTGTGGGGGCACTCAAACCCACGCGGGGGCGGGAGTTAAGGCTACAGGAGCCGTTGATCTCCCGGGGGAGATCGAACGGCTCCCGTCAGCCCTAACGGGAGACGGCCGCTGCCGCCGCCGGCAGCGGCCGGTTGTGGCCGGCACCGCCCCCGGTCGGTGCGCCGGGGGCGGGCGACCACTCCGGTGGTGGTCCGGCGGCCTGGCGCCGCCGGCCACCGCCGGGGCTCGTGCTGCAAGGGCACGGGGGCGGTGGCGGTCCGCACGCCTCCTGCATGCTTGCCGCCACCGCCTCCACCGGAGGGGATGGGGTGGGGGGTGCCCCCGGCCGGTGCGCCGGGGGCCGGCGACTCCTCCGGGGGTGGTCCGGCGACCTGGCACCGCCGGCCACCGCCGGGGGAGGGATTAAAAGGGGCGGGCGGCAGCGGCGTGGCCTGCATGGGCCATGCAGGCCGCGGTGCCGCCGCTCCTGCCGAGTGCTGCCCTCCCGGCCGCCACTGGACGGGGCGCCGGGGAGGGGGCAACCCTCCGGCGGTGGCCCGGCGGCCTGGAGCCGCCGGCCGCCGCCGGGGGGTTTGGCTATTCCTGTACAGGAAAGCAGGGGAGGCGGGGAAGGCCACGGGTGCCGCCGGCCGTGCCCGCCGGCGGCCCGGCCGCCTCCCCAGCGCCGGCGCCGAGGTCCCCGACGGGGACCTGTTGACCTCCTCCCCCCCCCCCCCCCCCCCCCAGCGCCACCATCGGCGCTGGGGGAGAGTAGGTCTTCTGCCGGCCTCCTCCCCGAGCCTTGCCAAGGCTCGGGCGGCGGCCGGCGGCGCTCCGGCGGCAGGGGAGGTGGGGGGTTCTACCCTAGAGGTGGGAAGGAGGAGGAGGAAGTCTCTACCTGGGGTGGAGGGGGTGCTCGGGAGGAGGAAGGGTGGTGGTGGCCGGCCATGGAGGAGGAAGAGGAGGGTGGTGGCGGCTTGGCTCCGGCTAGCTCCGGCGAGGGGGGTGGCCGGCTGGGTTGGGGTGCTGGCAGAGGGGAGCTGAGGGAGAGAGAGAGAGAGAGAGAGAGAGAGAGAGAGAGAGGGGTGGTGTGTGGGGGAGGAATGGAGGGGCTGCCCCTCCTTTTATAGGAAGGAGGAGGCTCTCCTCCCCCCCCTTCCTCTTCCTCCACGTGGGGATAAGGTAGGGGGAGATATTTCTCCCCCCCTCCCCTCCCTCCTCTCTCTCCTGCCCAAATAGGGGGGCTGCCCATGAATAGGCAGCCCTTCCTTTTTGGGGGAGGGGCTTCTCTCCCCCCCCCCCTTTTTTTCTTTTCGTCTTTTCCTAAGTAATTTCAGACTGGGGGGGGGGGGGTTTGACCAAGTCAACTTAGGGCGGGGTCCTCCTCGGCTCCCGGGACATGATAAGAGTCGCCGGGGCCGATGCCGGGTTCGTGTGCTTTATATTTCGTGCGTTGCACTGAGGCGATTTGCATAGGACTAAAATGGCATACCCTCCATACGACCTCGTATCGAGACGCAACGAGTTCCGTTGTGCTCGTATTGTCCATACGAGTCCAACGGAACTGACGGAAGTTAATTCGGGGTTCGTACGGCCACTATTCATAATAATGAGGTAGTGGTGCGCTACGATACCCGAAATGGTCGTTTTCTCCAAACGACCTCGGATCGAAGTGCAACGAATTCCGTTGCGCTCGTATTGTCCATACGAGTCCAACGGAACTGACGGAAGTTAACTCGGGGTTCGTACGGCCACTATTCATAATAATGAGGTAGTGGTGCGCTACGATACCCGAAATGGTCGTTTTCTCCAAACGACCTCGGATCGAAGTGCAACGAATTCCGTTGCGCTCGTATTGTCCATACGAGTCCAACGGAACTGACGGAAGTCAATTCGGGGTTCGTACGGCCACTATTTACAATAATGAGGTAGTGGCGCGCTACGATACCCGAAACGGTCGTTTTCTCCAAACGACCTCGGATCGAAGTGCAACGAATTCCGTTGCGCTCGTATTGTCCATACGAGTCCCACGGAACTGACGGAAGTTAATTCGGGGTTCGTACGGCCACTATTTACAATAATGAGGTAGTGACGCGCTACGATACCCGAAACGGTCGTTTCCTCCAAACGACCTCGGATCGAAGTGCAACGAATTCCGTTGCGCTCGTATTGTCCATACGAGTCCCACGGAACTGACGGAAGTTAATTCGGGGTTCGTACGGCCACTATTTACAATAATGAGGTAGTGGCGCGCTACGATACCCGAAACGGTCGTTTTCTCCAAACGACCTCGGATCGAAGTGCAACGAATTCCGTTGCGCTCGTATTGTCCATACGAGTCCAACGGAACTGACGGAAGTCAATTCGGGGTTCGTACGGCCACTATTTACAATAATGAGGTAGTGGCGCGCTACGATACCCGAAACGGTCGTTTTCTCCAAACGACCTCGGATCGAAGTGCAACGAATTCCGTTGCGCTCGTATTGTCCATACGAGTCCAACGGAACTGACGGAAGTTAATTCGGGGTTCGTACGGCCACTATTTACAATAATGAGGTAGTGGTGCGCTACGATACCCGAAATGGTCGTTTTCTACTGCTCGGGCCTACTTTTATTGGGCTCACTAGGGTCTAGTGGCCCAATAAAAGTCGGGATGTTACAATTGTCACTGTCCCCTTATGTCAAAATGAATACCATCAAGTTTGGAATGATACCATCTCAACACAAGAAAAAGGAATCTAGCGAGATCGCATTCATCAAATTTGGAATGAACGCAAACTTACCAGATCCACAATCAGCAACGTAGAACATCAATGAAACACAACAAAGCTTACTTTGGACAAAGGAAATCAGATTTGATCAAAACGAAAATCTAAGGCTGATCTAAATCGCCTTTAGTCCCATTTCCCCCACGGTTTTGATAAACCTGACTTTGGGCATTCCTTTTGTCAGAGGATCGGCTAAGTTATCCTTCGATCGCACATCGACCAAGGTGATAACGCCTTGCTCCTTAAGATCATTCAGCAGAGCATGTCTCAGTCGTATATGTCTCCGTTTCGAATTATAGAGAGCATTTTGAACGATCTGAACAGCAGCTTGATTATCGCAATACAAGCTCAACGAATTGACTCGTAGCTTAGATAGAGAAATATCAAGAATCAAATTCCGAATCCAATCTGCCTCTTCACCAGCTGAAGCCAAGGCAAATAGTTCAGACTCCATAGACGACAAGGCTATACAAGTCTGCCTTTTTGATTTCCATGTTATAGCAGCTCCACCCAATGTGAATATGTATCCACTCGTAGACTTACTATTGCCAATTTCAGAACACCACGAGGCATCTGAATAACCTTCAACGGTAGGCGGATATCCAGTGTAGCACAGAGCTAGATCCTTAGATCCTTTGATGTATCTCATCAGCCTATCTAGGGCATCCCAGTGCTCCTTTCCTGGATTACTCGTGAAACGACTCAGCATACTTACGGTGTAAGCAATGTCTGGCCTTGTGCAGCACGATGCATACATGAGGCTACCAATGATCTTAGCATAATTCACCTGACCAACGGTGGTCCCTTCATTCGGACTCAACTTGATAGTGTGATCAACTGGTGTCTCAACTGATCTGCAATCAGCATATCCCCAGGTCGTCAGTAACTGCTCCACATAGTGAGCCTGACTGAGTGTGACTCCACGCTCGTCGATACAGACTTTAAGACCTAGAAGAGTATCAACTGGACCGAGGTCCTTCATGTCGAATGCTTCCACAAGAGTGGATTTGACATCACTCACTGCCGAAAGATCTGACCCTAATATTAACATATCATCAACGTAGAGACAGATGATGACTGTTTTATCCAACATTGATCGATGATAAAGGCATTTATCGGAGAGACTGGACTGGAATCCATGGCTCTTTACCACTTGATCAAACTTGAGGTGCCACATCTTAGGCGCTTGTTTAAGCCCATAGATTGATTTATTTAGTTTGCACACCTTATGCTGAGAATCTTCAACAACATAACCCTCAGGTTGAGTCATGTAGATTTCTTCGTTCAGCTCTCCATTCAAGAAGGCTGTCTTTACGTCCATCTGATGAACTATGAAGTTCTCGATAGAGGCTAAAGCTAGAAGAATCCTAATAGTCGATAGGTGGCACACAGGTGAATAGACGTCGAAGTAGTCCACTCCCCCTTGTTGCTTAAAGCCTTTAGCAACCAAACGTGCCTTATAGCGAGCTACTGACCCATCACTATTTAATTTCTTCTTGAGTATCCACTTACATCCAATGACTTTTGCGCCTTTGGGCAAGTCAACTAGACGCCAGGTATTGTTCTGTAGCAACGAGTCCATTTCATCGTCAATGGCTTCTGCCCACATGAACGAATCTCTAGATCGCATTGCCTCCTGGTAGGAGAATGGATCATCCTCTAAGTGATAGGTGACAAAGTTTTCACCAAAATCCTTAGGAAAACGCTCTCTTGTAGACGTTCTGAGCGGATGAGGAACATCCTCCAACGGTTGGGGAGCGGTGTGTGAGGGGCCTGCTTCGGATTCCACAGGAGATTCTGAAATCAGATCTGTAGACCCAAATAGGTTAGTGCCTAGATCCTTGACAAATTTATTTTCAAAGAACGTAGCATCACGAGATTCTATCACCGAGTGAGAGGATAGATCAAAAAACCTATCAGCTGCACTATCTTCAGCACACCCTAGGTAAACACAGGTTGTGGTTTTTGGTCCCACCTTGGATCTCTTAAGGTCTTGTACCCTTACATAAGCGATACAGCCCCAAGTCTTCAGAATGTCGTATCTACAAGGACGCTGATGCCAAAGCTCATAAGGTGTCGACGGCAGCTTAGAGTGCGGCAACCTATTCAGAAGGTGATTAGCAGTCAGAGCTGCTTCGCCCCAGAAGGAGGAAGGCAGGCCAGCGGTTAAAAGCATAGAATTCAGCATTTCAGTTAAAGTTCTATTTTTACGCTCGGCTACACCATTCGATTGGGGTGAATAGGGGGCGGTGGTCTCAAGTATTATGCCCTCAGTGGCACAAAATTCCTTAAAACCAGTTACAGTGTATTCGCCACCTCTATCACTTCTAAATCGCTTTATCTTCAAACCAAGTTGATTCTCTACACGAGTTTTGAAAACCTTGAAGGTCTCGAAAGTCTCATCCTTCGATCTCAGTAGGTACACATGACAAAACCTGGAAGAGTCGTCTATGAACGTAAGCAAATACTTCTTTCCCCCTCTGGAAGGTTGACTCCGAAAGTCGCAGAGGTCAGAATGTATGAGCTCAAGAAGTTGAGTGCTCCTAGAAACCGACTTAAAGGGTTTTCTAGTGATCTTGGTTTGTGCACACACCTCGCACCTATTAAATCGAATGGAGGTATCAATAGGGATGTTATGACTCTTAGCTAGATCGCACATCTTCCTATAGTTTACGTGTCCAAGTCTATTGTGTAATAACTTTGGATCAATCAAATTAGTGCTGATTTGGTTGATGTGATCATTGTTAAGGCTAAGTCGATACAAGCCATCTATAAGATACGCGCACCCAAAATAATGTGAATTGACGGATAACGTCATTCTACCGTTTTGAGTCGTAAAAGACATACCGGACTTATCAAGCAAGCTCATCGAAATCAAATTTTTGGTTAGAAACGGAACTACTCTAACATGTAAAAGAGTGAGAGTTTTACCTGAAGATAACTCCAAAGAAGCGGTGCCAGCATGCGTAACAGCAGTAGTCCCACCATTGCAATTCTCAACTGAGTCTTTAACAACTGTGACTTCAGTGAGCTGAGCTTTGTCATTAGTAGCATGACATGTCGCTCCACTGTCTAGCCACCAGTCAGACGAAGAACTGCCAGCACGGTGCCTCATCATCCCTACAAATGACTGAGGACCAGAGCTATTCACCAGCATGTTAGTCTGACTCTGAGGTAAGACTTCCTGAGGCTTCTTCTTGGATCTACATTCAGCTGCCCAGTGGCCCCACTTCCCACAATTGTGGCACTTGCCCTTCTTCTTGCGGGAAGAAGGCTTGTTGGCCGGCAACTGGGAAGAGGACGCACCCTTTTGGGGCTGAATTTTCTTTTTAAATTTACCAGAGTGCAAAGCTAAATGAGCCACCTTGGAGGGATGACTAACCTGTTCTGCACGTCTCTGAGCAAAGTTTTGATCCTCAATATGAATGAAGCGCTTGAACTCATCAATGGAGATCCCTTCCTTTCGCCTATGCAGCTCAGTTTTGAAGAGAATCCATTCAGGTGGAAGCTTACTCAGTATAAACCCAATGAACAGCTTGTCCGAGATATGAGACTCAGCATTCGCCAACTTGATGCGCAGATTCTCAAGATCCACCAACTGAGAAGTGATGGGCGAAGTCGGATCAATTTTGAAATTGAAGAAAGACTCCGCGAGGAGCGACTTCGACACCTCTTCCTCCTTGGTGAAATGAGCTTGAAGCTGATCCCATATGCCCTTTGCGGTCTTGATGCTGCTATACGCAATGGCTAGACGGGTATTCAGGGAATTGAGGAGATAATCCCTGCAGAAGTCCTCTTCTTTCACCCACTGAGACTCCGACACGTCCTCTTCGGTCGTCTCGTAATCACTGAGCACTGTGTAGAAGATTCCACGCTCCTTCATGCCGAATTGCACGTGCATCTTCCACCCAAGAAACTCGGTGACGTCGAAAGACTGAAGCTTCCGGATTTCGGTAGACTGATACTTCGACATTTTCTGAAAAATAGTAAAATGCGGAACGAGGTCACCTGATCGGAGAAGGAAACACCACGAGGTCTTCGGATCCAATCCAATCCAATCCAATTGCAGCAACTAGGTCTCCGGCGACTTGATCGACAAACAAGAGATCCAATCCAATAAATTCAGCAATAGAGGGCTGACCAAAACAAGATCGACGGGATCCGGCGAAGTCGAACTCAGATTCGGGAGAGACACTGGCTCCGGCTGCTGGATCTAGAGGAAAACACCTCCTCCAGCGACTAGATCGACACAGAGGTGAGATCTGGAAGCACAGCACCAGGCCCCTGCGACTTAGCCGGCGGCGACAACTTCAACAGGCCGGATCTGGATGAGAAAGCACAGGATCTGGGAGATCGGAAACTGTATGAAGCAAGACTGGCGAAGACGCCGGATCTGGAACTGGCGACAACCGGATCTGGAACTGGCGATGACCGGATCTGGAGAAGTCGCACGGGACTGCGAAGCAGGACTGGCGAGCAAGCACAGCCGGAAGAGGCTGGATCTTGAGACGAGACGACGGGAGCGGCGCAGCACTGCGAGGACGCACACGGGATCGCACTCACCGGCGAAGATCTGGAGCGGCGAAGCCGAAAGGTCGAAAGCTTGGACGAGATCGATGCCCTAGCTGCGATGTCGAGCGGCGCAGTCGAGCGAATCTGGCGAAGTCGCACGGGACGCAGAGCAAAACAGGCGATGCCCTTCTGCTATGTCGCACACAGCAGATCTGGCGACGAGACGACGGCTCGAAGGCCGACAAACTCCGACGAACTCCTAATGCGACGAAGGCGACGACATTAAGGGCGACGAAGCAGCGACACTTCCAGCGATCGGGAGCGGCGCAAGAAAATCTAGAGCACGGGCGACGGGAAAAGACCGGGGGCTCTCTAAACCTAACCCTTGCTTTGAGAATGTTAAGAATGAGAGGCTCAAAGCATTCTATCTCACCCATCAAAGTATGGAATGAGGTATTAATAGTGCTCCCAGCAGTAGGGCAAGGCCCTAGGTGCACACGCTACCTGCAGGTCCTTATCGTGTCGGTGTTACGTGCGGACATACCTCAACATAATATAGTATGTATATGACATTAAAGTGATTATATGCATTTAATCTTGCATTTGAATAATGAAATTTGATCAATCTAATTAGGTGAAGAATGTTATAAATAAAAAAGGGCAGCTTGGTGCACAAAGCATCCCCGCGCAAGCGAGGGTGCGTGAGGGAGAATGGGGGCTTTTGGGGAGGAGAAGAAGGGGTTGAAGGAGAGAGGAAGAAGATAGGGTGCATAAATATATGCAGAGGGCGGGAGGCAATGAAGACATTTGGAAGAGAATGCGGGAAAGTTTTGCATATAAGGTTTGTGTAGGATGAAATAGCAGAAAAATATGTCAGCAAGAGACGAAGAAATTAGGGTTTGGTAGATTTGTTGATAAGCAACATGTTTGTCGGTTTCAATAACCTTGGTAGAGAAATGACCAAGGCCTGCTTATAACATTTCTCAAGAAAAAAAAACAAGAAGACTGTTTGAAGAGATTTGGAAGAAAATGCGGGAAAGTTTTGCATC
This sequence comes from Dactylorhiza incarnata, assembly GCA_033032865.1. Classification (NCBI taxonomy): domain Eukaryota; kingdom Viridiplantae; phylum Streptophyta; class Magnoliopsida; order Asparagales; family Orchidaceae; genus Dactylorhiza; species Dactylorhiza incarnata. The sequence continues at coordinate 663,046 of JAWHQI010000268.1, read as the reverse complement.
TAAAGTTTAAGATAGAATAGCGGAAAAATCCGCAACCAACGACGGGGAAATTGTCTGTATTGATGTATGTATATACAATCCTTTTGATTTAAAAATGACTAGTTTGAGGAATGGTACTTTGTGGGCCCCACTCTCCTTCTTGTACAGTTGGCTGTCATGGAATTTTATGTGTAGTCGAATAGCCATTAAGTATGTATGAGCTAAACACAACTCAATGGGATAGAAAACTACTAATTGACTTTGAATTCCTCCATGTCTAATTCAATGATGGTCTTCCGTCAAAACTTAGGATACGCTCATTTGAACAGAATTGAGGCACTGAATTTTGAATTAAATATAATTCCAATTTCGTTATTCGTTTACACGCTTGAAGGGTGGAATTAGAATTCAATGTGAACATAAGACAATTCTTTCCAATATATATATAAGAGTTGAATAATTTCGATCACGATTCATACATGCCATTGTATGCATGACATTCTTCACATTAATAAATGTGATGTTTTCTCGTTTAAATCTTATATTCTTTTTGCATGCACGCGTATATATGCAAGACATTCTTCACTTTCGTAAATGTGATGCTTTCTCCTTAATATCGTATATATAATTCTTGCAGACTTGTTAATATTCTTAAGATTTGTTGATTCAGTTTAGCAAAAATGTCAACTAGATACAAGCAACGACGATGGCCGCCTTCGAAAAGATGAAAGTTGCTAGGTCATCCTAAAAATTCCAGAGTGGCAGCTTCTCAACGTCCATGGATTTTTGGCGGTGACGGTTCTAGACCCAATATTCAAAACTAATTGTTAAATCACTCTCTGGAAAGCATGAAAGTTGTCGGATCATTCTAAAATTTTCAGGGAAACTTAAGGCTCTGTTTGGGACAGCTCTAGCGGATGAAAAATCTGTTGATCGAATAGAGCTTTTAGAACAGAGCTTTCAGAAAAACTCTTATGAGATAGCCGCAGACTGTTTGGAGAGTCTTTGAATAAGTGCTGATCGAATATAGCTTTTTCATTTAAGCTATTCGGCAGAACAATTGTTTGAAAACTATTTTTTTAAAAAAAATATTAAAAGATAATAGTTGTGAAAACTCACGTCCAGGCAAACACGCGCGTCTGGGCATAAATGGTCGCTCGGGTGAAAAACTGCCGTCTGGGTAAAAAAACGGTCGACCGGTCGAAAAACGGTCACTCGGGCAAAAAACGGCATATGGGCGAAAAAACGGACACATGGGTGAAAAAACGGGCGCCTGGGCGAAAAAACGTGCCCCGAGCAAAAACGACCGTCCGAGAGAACAATAGCCGCTCGGGCGAAAAATGCGCGTCACGAAGAAAAATGCTCATCAGGGCGAAAAACAGCCGCTCGAGCGAAAAACAGCCGCACGGTCGAAAAACGCGCGTCCGGGCGAAAAATGACCACCCGAGCAAAAAATGGCCGCCCGGGCAAAAAACGTCCACCAGGGAGAAAACAGGCGAAAACCGTCGCGCGGCCGAAAAAACGGCTGCCCGGGCCAAAAATGCACGAACGGGCGAAATACGGCCGACCGAGCGAAAAATGGCCGCCCGAGCGAAAAACACGGTCCCGAGCGAAAAATGGCCGCTCGGGCGAAAAACGCGCGTCCGAGCAAAAAAACGGCCTCCCGGACGAAAAATATCCGCCCGGACGAAAAACTTGCGCCCGGGCGAAAAATGGTAGCCCAGACAAAAAACAGCCGATTGGGCGAAAATCTGGCGCCTTGGCGAAAAACGCACGTCCGGGCAAAAAATGCGAGCTAGGACGAAAAATGCGCGCTCGGGTGAAAAATGCGCTCCCGGGCGAAAAATGCGCGCCCGGGCGAAAATAACGAGATTCCGGACGAAAAATGGTCGCTGGACCGAAAAATGAGCGTCCGGCCGAAAACGAGTGTCCGATCAAAAATGCGCGCTCGGACGAAAATGCTGGAGTGATATACAACAAGGTGAAGTTAATAAAAGAGAAAAAGTTAAAAACTGAAAAAACGATTTTTTGAAAGCTATGTTGTACTGACTTTTCAAAGAGCCTCTAAAACATCTTATTTGAAGAATCTCTTTTCAAAAAGCTGAACTAGAGAGTTGTCCCAAACTGTTAAAAAACAGCTCTGGCGGTTGGAAAATAGATTTTCCATCCGCCAGAGCTGTCCCAAACGGAGCCTTATTACTGCCATTCCAAGATTGTGTGGTGCGATCCGATGATCGGATCGCCGACAATCTCCTGATGCTTCTTGATCTCATCATTCTGAAAACATCGGTGGCAGTGGCTCATCAACCTGATTGCCAGATCTTCTGTCTATGTTCGAACAATGTTGGTGGAAAAAATGAAAGTCGTTGAATTGTCTTCAAATTTTCAAAAAAAAAACATATTATCATCATCGATCCTAAGACTGCGCGTAATGACGGTTCATCGATCCAATTACCAATCTTCAATAATTACCATCAAAATAAAAGAACTAACCTCGTTTCTATGTAGGCAATTCTATTGTTTAGTCAAACTACCAAAAAAAAAAAAAAACTTATCTCGATTCTTAAAATATATTTCAATTCCGCTCAAACAACTCGATGATAGATATTATTTTTAAGAATTCAACTCTTACCAAGTCATGTTTATATTATTTATTCCTCGGCAATGCTTTACATGAGCCTAGTTTATGCTCTGTCTCCCATATTTTTATATATTTATTATGTTATTGTTATTTTCTCTATCTTAGCGTTGAATATTTAGTATTGCCCGAAAGTTTCTCTTTCTTTTTTAAGATGCATATTAATTACCCTTATTTTTACTATACATTTTATTTTATTCTCTTTATCGTTGAAGTCAGGAAAATTCTGACTCTAAATGTTTGGACGTAAGTGTAGCCTAAGGTTACTGATCCCGAGGTCAAACGTCGCAACTCTAAGGGCTAGAGCAAGAGAGCGAGATGTCTACAAGCACACCCCGGCTGCTTCAGCAGAGAGGTCCCACCACGTACCCGGAAGTATAGAAAAACTTCTCTTCCAAAACCAAAGGTTGAGCTAGGTATGAGGAATATCAAACATGGGGGGGGGGGGGGGGGGGGGGGGGGGGGGGGGGGGGGGGGGGTCAATCTCTTCCAAAAGTCTCATTCCTGGTACCCATGAGGGTCTATTTATAGACAAATCATAGGGGTGTTACTCGCTCGTACTCATGAGTTGCAATGGGTAGGGGTGCAAGTTGAATCGAGCCGGCTCGAAAAAACTCGACTCGAGCTCGAGCCAGTTGAGCTCGAGCTCGATTTCAAGCCGAGCTCGAGCTCGATTGCACTTGTTCATGAGCTCGCGAGCTTTTTTTAGGTCAAGAGCAAAAAAACTCATGAGCAGCTCGAGCTCGACTCAAGCTCGCGAGCTCGAACTCAATATACTAGCTAGTCTCGAGCTCGAGCCAAGCAGGATTAGCTCGTCGAGCTCGAGCTCGAAATATTTAGCTCGAGCTCAAGCTCGAGCTTGGGATTTTTGTCAAGCTCGACTCGTTTACACCCTTAGCAATGGATGAGTCGCTCATACCCGTTCATGCTCGCTCATACTCATGAGTTGCAATGGGTACTCGCTCATACTCTCTTCCTTGAGGATATGATGGCCAGTACTCTACTGGTGAGGTCTGTGAATAGCCGTTAGGCTGCTGAGCTGAATGGTCTGCGAATAGCCGTCTCCTTGGCTTTTCTGATCTCGACGAATTACGGGTTATACATTTATATTCCTATATATAATTTGGGCTGAGCATATTATTCGAAACTCAAAAGTCGCTCGAAAATTGCTCGGATATTGAGTTGAACTGGAATCGGTTACAATTGATTCAACTCAATTTAACTCGAATCACATTTTGAGTCGATTTCGAGTCGGTCCCGAATCACTCGAAATATGATTTGAATTAGCTCGAATTGATTAAAATAGTTTGTACTTATTAATATATTATTATTATAAAATTAAAAACACTAAATCTAAACCTAAACTAAATGAATAATTTCTTATATTTTGAGTCAACTCAATTTAGTGTCGAGCCGACTCGAAATATAGAGAAAAAAATGCTCAATTTTTAGCCGATTCAAGTCCATTTCAAGTCGGCTCCCAATCGAGTCATTCGATTCGAGTCGTCTCGACTCGAAATAATAACTTTGATTTTGTGTTAATTTTCAGCCGAGTTCAATTCAAAAAAATTCATTTCTAGCCGAGCCCAATTTGCTCGAACCCGAATCGAAATCAGTCTTATATATAACCCCCATGACTATTTGTGGAAGTGACTAGTTCACCAAGTGCGGTTCATTTGTTTTTTTTAAATTATAATAATTTTATATAATTTCTTAATAGGCCATCGCCTTAATTTTTCTTAATTTGTATTTTAAAAAAAAAAGTCTTTTTCATGGAGGATAGTTGGCCAATCAGGTACATATTAAACACTAAACAAATATTGACGTCGACAAAATTGGACTGAAGCGAGTTCTTAGGCATTTAGAGTTATACATGCAGTACGGCGATTGTTAACCGCAACCCAGAATTAGCTTGTCGCGCCTCAATGTTAACCGCAGCCCAAAACTGCAAAGGGAGAGCGATGAACTCCGGCATATCCTTGTTGTTCTTCTTCTTCCAAATCGAGCAAAAGAAAACTGCGAATTTCTCTCAGATCTAGAGAGAAGAGGGAGTGCGGCGGCTTTGCAGGGATTCAACGAGATCTGGTCCTTCAAGCCATGCCGATGAGGAGAAACGCAGGTCGTCGGCAATCTTGATCTAGAGCAGGAGAAATAGCAGTTGCAGCAGTCTTCTCCAATGCCGATCTGGAAACTGCAGGAGTAAACCTTCTCCAAAAGAGGATCGAAATTTGAGATGAGACCAACAGAGACCGGAGCTTTTTGATCCTTCTCTTAAAAGGAGAACAAGGATAAGGTTTTTCGATTCTTCAATAGGCCTGCAAGCGGTTCAGTTCGGTTTTATGTAAAATCGAAACTGAACCGAATAGCCTCAGTTTTTACACACCCAAAATCGAAACAGAACCGAATCTAATCGGTTCGGTTTTTTTACCCGTCGGTTCAGTTTTCTACATTTGCTTCGAAGTTTAGTATTTTTAGGTACCTGCGTTCTATCATAAAATTCTACAAGAGTTTTGAACTATAATTATTATTTTATACATGAACCATCGACCCTATGAAAGCATGCATAAGAAAAAATTTAATACTTTTTATAAAAAGGAAGCTAAAAAAGATAATTTAATTATGATATTTTATTTTAATAATTTTTATTTTGCTAGTCGGTTCGGTTCAACCTGTTTTTTCCATGGTGAAAACTGGACCAAATCGAATATGGGTCGATTTTCAGCCACCACAAAACGAACCGAACCGGTCGGTTTGGTTCAAAAGTCGGTTCGGTTGAATCGGTTCGGTCCTAATTCTTCAAGAGCCTAAACCAAAGCAAATGCGAATTCTCCAAGGTAACATGGAGAATTCCAAATAAACTTGCCTATTGAAACGAGAGGTTCTTCCCAGCGTCACGGCCAGCAGGCTTCGCTACCCTCTGGATGGCGACCTCGGAGGAATTGAAGAGGTTGTCGACGACCGCAACGTGGAACCCTTCTTGGAGGAGCTGCAGCACTGTATGGCTACCGATGTATCCCGCCCCGATGGTCACCAAGATGTCCGCCGCCAGTTTTGGTATTGAAGAGGTTGTTGATTATTACACTTGTGAATGGCTCAAGATCTCCACGGCCAGCGGACCAAGACGACCTCATCGGAATTAAAAAGAAATAATCATATTGATCCTTGTGAACGACTCAAGATCTTCCACGCAGAGGAAATCCTAAGCTTGCATTGTCTAAAAGAAATAATCTGCATTTGCAAAAATTATATGCGTGTGATTTAATATTTTATTACTTATTTTGGTCTCTTCGTTGTGTCGCGTTTGCATGCAACATATAATATCTAAGATTGGGAGAGCTGCAACTTACTTGCATCTCACTAGGATTGCATTTAGTCGCACACCCACATAGTCTACCCTACATCAGCTGGTATCAGAGCCCAAAGTTTGGGTCACATTTTATATACGTAGTGGTAGGCCGCATATAGTTGATAGGTCGTCCATGCATGGCTAGTCATAACGATCATTCGACACGGTTTTATGGTGATAAGACTCAATATCATTTTGGACATCACCGTTACACCTCTCCGCTATTTGAGGAACCGGATACCATATATGTACGCTCGACCATATGAAGCCTCTTCGGATTGATCCTCATAATATTATGTTGATCATCCCTGCCCACCGCCACACATTCATAGGGATCTTGTCTACCCTAGTGCACAATTTGATTATGTTATCTGCGAACATTTAAATGATTATTAGGAGTTCTATACATGTCATCATCATAAGGATAACATCACGTGTATAGACCATCGTAGTGTTCCAACAACAGAGATGTCGGAAGATGAATTCCAGTGTTTGTTTCTTGAGTGATTTGACTGCATTGATGTTCACTTTGATCGCCTGAAAACTACCTTTAAAGAAACCAATATGATAAATCCTCAGGATTTAGGTCAAGCTAACAATGTGTTTAGTAGTGGGGCCTGACACCTGACTTGATACCTCTCTTCTTGATGAGGTTGAATTCCCACTTGATTTTGAGGTTGAGCCTGATCATAACCTTGTGTTGTATGTGCAGAGATATTATTATGCCTAGTGAGTATAGTCGCGAGAGTGAGGAAGAGCATCCCACTGTCCCTTTGATGGTATATCCATCCCTTACACACCATATAGACCTAGTTAATCCTTCGATTATAGTCTCATTCCTTGACACTACTGTACCTATTGACCCACTCTTGAGTATGGTTTCTTCTCACACTCCCCATGTCGTTGTCCCGAGCCACATCACGGCCGAGAGCATGGTGTGTACGTGTGGTCTCGTTATGGTTTCCTCACACATTTATAAGGACACTACCACTTACGAAGGTACTCATATGGAGGATCATAACCATATTGATGGATTCTTTGACGAACTCCATCATTAACCTCCTGATAAACCACTGCTTCCTTCTATGGATGAGATTCAGGTGAGAGACTCATTTATGAGTACTAAATTATTGGCATCTCTTCAATTCTCCCCCCCCCCCCCCCCCCCCCCCCCCCCCCCGATCTTTCCCCATAGAGTGGATCATGCGTGTAGCATTAAGTACGTAGGGCTTTCCTTAAACACACTTGAGCATATTTCCAATGTTTTGAGAGTCTACCATATGACCCCCCGGACGCTTGATAACTTTTGGGACATACCACCTTCTGACCCACCTAATGAGTTCTTTCTTATTAAGGGCACTCATCACACTCTAGAGTGACATCCAGTCGGCATTGACTTTGGTATTCATTCAGGTGATCGTCGCACTCGCAAATTTTCTTATACATACCTCCTGGTAAGACCCGTGACACGCCACATTCCCCGAGAGACATTTGACACTTTATGAGCACGTACTTGAGTGTTGATGTCTCATATGGTCATTTGGATACTCGTCACACATTCGATGAGTTTTTCTACACTCCGCCGAAAGAGCGTCATGATAGGCCAACCCATTTTAGAGATAGTTAGTTCATTATTAGATCCCCCTGGAGCGTGTGTCGTGTTTGTTGCGCTTCATTTGCATTACTTTTATAAATTTGTTGAGTCACTTATTTGTCATTTGCATGGGTCACATGATCCAATCCGACGGAGTAACAATACTGATAATGAATCTTACAAATCTCATGCAGATAATCACAGGTGGGAGTATATATTTCATGAAGGCGAGCAGGTGGTGGTGAGAATCCGCACTGAGAGGCTGCCTCGGCGGCCTACTAAAAAATTGAGTGTCAGGCGAATGGAACCCAACACAATCATGAGAAGAATCTGAGCAAATGCCTTCGAGCTTGATATCCCTAAGGGTATGGATATCCATCTTGTATCTAATATTGAGGACCTGACACCATGCTACAAGCCTCCCAAGTACGTGGACTCGTATTGTGGAGACATCCCGGAGCCTATACCACCACATCCCCAACCCCACACATAGTCCACTCATGAGCCCCGCCCACCTTTGTGTCATTCGTTTATGACTTCACCGTCTGCACCTGCGATCGCACCGGGGCTACTAGCACATCATTTGAATTTTCAGAGCATTATTGGCATCGTGCCCATGAGTGCATAGCCACGCTTGTCTGACAGACACAAGAGTATCATTGGAGAGTATGTTTCATCATCGACAATACTTGGATGACTTTCGATGGTCCACATTGATTCTTACCTGGTATACATCGAGAGGATTCCGATCTCTATTCATCAAAATATGAATTCTTTCTAGCTGAGGAGAACGATGAGGATCGACGATGCGAACCCGTTGTGGTGCACGAGTTTAAGCCCGTTCGTGGCCGATTGACTACCTGGCATATTTGGCGTCTCCGGATCGACGATCCAACTTCACGGATGCGTCTGAATTTTTTATTACTTGCATTTCATATATTATATTAATGTTTTCAGTTTTTATTTAATGTAATCGAGTTCGTTGCATTAATGGATGGAAAGTGCCCTAGAATAGTTCCAGCGATCATCTCGTGGACAACTCCATGAGGCCCTAGGTGATAACTCCTAGATATTTTATGGTATCCTTTTGTATTCACCTCCCAAATCACACCTCTTCCCTTCTCCAAAACCTTCACCGGAACCTTATAATTAGTCCACACCACAGTCCCCTGAAACCCTTCAGTTTTCCCCAGGAAATCCACGATACAACTCCTCTTTCTTCCCAGGAAAATCCCATCCAACCTCCAATGAAAAGCACATGCTCATTGTAACACCCCAAAACCCTAACAGAGAAATCTGCTGCTGGGAGCTAGCCAAGTCGACGAAGATTTAGCTGAATCGACGGACACTAGCGCTGGCGCTAGCGTTAGCGCCGGCGGTAGGTCTTTTTGTCGAGACCGTGAGGCAACCGTCGAGACCGCGAGGCAACCATCGAGACCGTGAGGCAACCGTCGAGACCGTGAGGCAACCGTCGAGAGCTAGCGCTGGCGCTAGTGCTAGCGCTAGCGGTAGCTTGCGATACAGATCCGTGATTTGAAATCGTGGCCGTCAAATCCAAAGGGTTTTAGATTCGATGGTTGGGATTTATTTCGGGAATCCTTAGGCCTTGACCAGAGGAGGGTTTATCATTAATATTCTATGTCTTATCTCTCTTCAAGCTTGAGAAAGAGGAAAGCTAAGGAGGAAGATGAAGGCATCTTCCGCCATTGACGGAGCTCCGAAGCTCCAAATCGCGAGCCGTTTACAGATCCACGGAGAGCAACCCGGTGCGGTCCTTTCCATCCGACTGGAATCTTGGATTCTTGTGATGCCGAAGAAAACGACAAGGGTAACGATCTTCAACTTGGACAAGTGAAATCCTCCTTTTTATTAACATGATTGCATGGAAAACCCCCCACCGATTGGTGGAGAAAGGGAAGTTTTCTAGTGGGTTGATCATTTCGATCCCCTTTGGTTACTTGCATATAGCATCCGGAATCGTAGTACGGACATAGGCATTGTGTGTGAAACCCATCGGGATAGGTTGGTCTGGATTGGTGATGGCTATATTGTCGATTGTGCCGGAGAAGACTATGTGATCTTGTATGCGCTATTTTCGGGTTCTGTGTACTGTAGGGTACTGCAGGGAGTCCTCGAGTTAACCTCCAGGAAATACCTGAAGTTGTGGGCGGATTCGATGATCTGTCACTACCGCCCGGCGCTAGGGCTAGCGTCGGCGGTAGCTCCCAGGGAGCTGTTTGTTGAGGTGTGAAGCCTCCTTTCGTTGCTCGGGCTGAGGTGAAGTCGTACCCGCGTCGGATGATTGATGCCGACGAGTTGAGCACGGGCAAAGCTGATCCAAAACCGCCCCCATACCGGATCGGTGAAGAGGTAGCCCCTCGGTGCACCGTAAGCTGTTGGGAAGGGTCCGTAAGACAAGGTAGTCTTGACGGCCAAAGCTCATGCGAACTCTTTGTTTAAGGAGTTGTTAGGTGTGGCTCGGGGAGTACACCGTGAGAGTGCCTTAAGAGCACGAAACATGTGGTCGTGCATGCAAACGTTGATGTTGATTGCTTATACATGTGGTGCTTGAACACACCTTGACAATCTATGCCTATACTGTCTGCCTGCAGGGAAGGATTACCGCCACCCCGTCTATAGGGGTGGGTTCGTTATAATATTGGTCAACTTTAGCTGACCGGTTACTTGTTTCCATGTTTTTGTGGATCGTTGTTGCAGGTGCAGGTGAGCCAAGCGGGAAATAGCTTGTCGGAGCTTATGTTGTGTTGGCCCTCGAAGGCCAACCTCCCTGTTGAAGCCTGGAAAATCCCGGCTCCAAAATTTGGATCAATGCAGTTGGAGGCTACTTGCCCAGCGGTTCAACGAGAAGATTTGGTTAGCCACGACGAGCGAAACGGAGAGATAAAGGACACCACCCCAGGTGCTGCGGCAAGGAGGTCCCACCACGTATCCAGAAGCTCAAGAGAGTCTTCTCCTCCAAAACCACGAATGGCCGAGCTTGGTACTAGGAAGGCACTTGTTAAGGAAGATTCTCCTCTGTATGGGGGGGGGGGGGGGCAGCTCTGATTTTTTGACAAGTGTTATTCCTGGTACCCCTGAGGGTCTATTTATAGACAAATCCTAGGGGGGAAGCAGGCGACTATCCCTGACCCCCTAGAGTTGGTTTTTAGACAAGGAAATAGGTTGGCGAGTAGTTAAGGACCTCGACCTAAACTGGCGAGTTGGTTGACTAAGTCGCATATAGGCGAGCAGGTCCGAACCTACGACCTTCTCGCTCGGCTGGGTAGTGAACTCCGGGTAGGTCTTTCCTCCTCGTCATGGGGCGAGCAAGTACATGCTCGCACAACCAAGTCTCTTGATCTCTCTTCGTTCGACGAACTCCGAAAGCCTGCGTTCGACGAACTCTGAAGAACTGCGTTCGACGAACTCCGAAAGTCTGCGTTCGACGAACTCTGAAGAACTGCATTCGACGAACTCCGAAAGCCTGCGTTCGACGAACTCTGAAGAACTGCGTTCGATGAACTCCGAAAGCCTGCGTTCGACGAAATCTGTAGGACTTCTGTGTTGACCTTGACTCCTGCCTGCGTGGACTTTAGACGGGCCCACCCTCGGAGAATGAGGGTTGTACACAATCCCCGCTCTTTGTGAGCAACGTAGTTGGTTGGAAATAATCATCCAACCCGTATTCGACGAGTTGCTCCTGGCTGGAAACTAGCATGCTCGGCAGGCATGGGATCCCCAGAAATCTATAAATAGAGGGGGTGGCCCTTCCTTGGCACGCCACTTTTTTAGAATCGACGAGATGTTGTCTAGCGAGGAGGTAAGTGCGAAGGCCGAGCTGCTGATGAAACTGATGAAGAAGACAAAAAGCTCTGATACTCGCAAGAGGAAAAGGGGGTCCTCCGATCGTCGCCTTAGCCCCTTGGGCGAGGAGGTGCCCCTGGCCAATCTGGCGACCTCTGCGCCCGAGCCCTCCCTCGTGCCGCCAACTGATGTGAGATTGGGGGACGAAGTTCCCCGGTCTACTGCCGAGGAGGAACCACTGAACGTTCACCTGGACTCTCTCTGAGAAGGTAATCGCCTTCTCGAGATACCGCAATTCTTGTGCGAACTTTTTGTTGATGCCGACGTTCTTTTGTAGATGGGCCCCCCGCAGAGGTTAATACGCAGACGTCCCCGCTGGAAGAGCGCGCAGGTACCGAGCACCTACCGCCTCCACCGATCCTACCCGCAGGGGTTCTCCCTGAGCGGGAACCTCCATTCCTGAGCGCGCGATAGGCGGAAACCGGGTACTGCTAAGGAACTCCAGGGTTACCATTTCTGGAGGAAGGGGAGAGGGAGGGTCTTCCTCGGTAGTTCCTACGGCTCAGCTTCCTCGGCGCCCTGATGCTACGTCGTCGTCCCATAATGGACGGGGTGGTCGCTCAGGGGGCCGACATACTCCTCCGCGCTCACCTTCCCCTCGCAGATCTCCTCGGCGGAGACTCAGTCCTCGACGGACTCCATCTCCTCATCGGGTTGCCTCTCCTCCTCGCCGGGACGCTCCTCGGCGGTCACCTTCTCCTCCTCGCCATCAACCGAGGGCGGCACCTGTGCAGGCAGGTATAATCATCATAAAGTACTATCTTTATGTGGTTCTTTTCCTAACTTGCCGCCTTCCAGCCCGCGCTACGTTTCCGGGGTCAGCTTTCATTGAGGCGCTCGGGCTTCCTACTCGCGAGTATAGGACGAAGATGGCCTCGGCCTATCTCGATCTGGAGATAAAGATGGAAAGGTTGCTGGCCTACAGGGTTCATCGGCGAATAACTTCTCTTGAAGGGCGCGTCTCAAATATTTAAGGATTCGAGCATCGGCTAGAGGTGGCAGAAGGAAAGCATTATCTCGTCACCGAGTTGGAAAGTCAGATGGCTGGCATAGAACAGCGCTACGAGGCACTGAGGACGGACGTGCACGGCCTACGGGCGAGTATTGGGTCCCTCGGGACATTGAATCACATGGAGGAGCACATTCGGCTCGGCGAGGAACATTTGGCGAGAGCGAACGAGCAGATGGCCTTCGCGCGTCAACTGGGCTTCAACGGGCGGCTTGGTGCTACCTCGGACAGGCGCGGCGACCCTCCTGTTAATTAGCATCGCTTGCTAATTTGTATTCTTAAGAACATTATTCTGCGAGTATCTGTAATAATCTCGAATTGCTTGATTGCAGTAATTTCGAACTGTATTGCTTGATCGCATCCGTGTTGACTTTGTCTTCTGCAGGGTTTTCTCGTGTTTTTTGTAGATCGTCGCTTAGACGTGAGGAGGGTGGTTAATACCTCGCGTATGCGGTAGTGTGCGCAACTTCGTTATAGGCGAGTATGTAGGCACCTCGCACGCGCTTACGTCGCGAACCCCCCCTCCCCCACCCGATTTCTATAAATAGGGGGGTAGGGGTCCAAAATCGGTGCGCTTTCTCGAAGTTCTTTAATTGCCTTACTAGCTCGCTTCCTTCTTCCTATTCGTTACGATGACGCCTTCGTTAGATGTTGAAGCTCGCCGCTTGGCTTATGCCGAGAATTTCGTCGCTCATAAGTTCAAAAAATCTATCACCCGCGTGGACGATCTGGAGAGGTTCGTCCATCAGTACCTCGCGCCAGGCTTCCGTGTTGGCCTTCCCGCTCCCAGCGAGTGAATCAACACCTTCTCGGAGGGGAAGTTGCCTTTTCCCTCTCGCACTTCGAGGTCGGCCTGCGCCTTCCTCTCTGGCCCGAGTTCTGTCAGATCCTCAGATACTACGGCCGGATCCCCGCCCAGATTAATACGAATGGGGTAGCGATCATCATCGGCTATCTGTGCTTCCTTCGCAGCGAGAAGATCGCTTTCGACCTGGACGTCTTCCGGAAGATTTTCTACATGGGAGCGACCAAGGACGGGGTGATCTTCTTCGGCAGCCATCACTGCAAGGTGGCGGGGACATCGAACAAGGTCCACCGGTGGAGCGAGAAGTTCATCTTCGTCACCGGTGACCAGATATACCAAATCGCCCTCAACAAAGACCACCCGGGGCGCTTGCCACTCCATCGCTCAGAGGTCAGCGCGAGGAACTCTTCTTCGCCTTGAAGAACAAAAAACTCGATATCGAGTTATGGCGCAAGAACGTGGACCATCTCGCCTTCGTGCAGTCTGGCGAGGGCAACATTCCTTAGTCACCGCTGAAAGTGGTTCTACATTTGCTTCTTTGTCTAACGTCTTTCTTCTAGGCTGCCGACATCTTCCATCCACGGCTCTTCCTGTGGGGGGTCAGACCCCACCTCCTCTATCTTCCGTGGTCGATCCGGCGACGATGCAACACGGCGAGGAGGAGGAAGGCGAGCAGGAATCCCCTTTGTCGGGAATTCCTCCTGGGGTCGGTGACACGACCGAGATTCTTCGCGAGGCGGGATGGTCGGCCGAAGGCGAACCGTCGGCGACGAAGAAGAGGAAGCGAAAGGAGGTCGCCCGGCGCGTGGCGGCAGAGCGGGCTCGCGAGGAGGAAGACATCGTCCCTGAGAACCATCCCAACTTCGGGCAGGGTTCGCTGAATAGGGGCTTGGATGGCGAGTCGCTGATCGTCTGGAGCAGGGAGCGCAGTGAGGTGTCCCTGAGCACTCGCCTACCTTCGTGGAGCGAGGATGAGGTCCCGAATGACGATGCTTTCAGCATCTTGTTCGGACTTTATGGTCGCGATGATGCGAAGATATTGCAGGAGGCTTCTTCTCGCTTTCTTGTCGACCAGGGATCGAGAGCAATGGTGTGCGCCTCGGAGCTGTTCCATCAGACCGCACGGAACCTTCTCGGCTCCGAAGTGGAGCTCGCACTCCATCGGAAGCTTACGATGGATGCTGAGAAGCGTGAGGATGAGGCCTTAAAGCGCGCCAAGGCCACCGAGGATGAAGCCGAATCTAGTCGGGGCTTCGAGGTGATCTTGGTACTTCACGCGAGCTAGGATTAAGACCCACTCTCTTTCCTGTACATCTTCTAACCTGTCCTTCTCGCACCTGCAGGAAGAGCAGTTGGTGGCGGTGGAGATGATCTCCAAGCTCGAGTGCGATCTGCGGGCGAGCTAGGTCTTGCTGGAGGCGACGCAGGTTCATAACGCCGAGTTGGATTTGAGGATGGCTGCCCTTACCTTCTCGGAAGCCGGACCTTCCCGCCGACCTGCAGGATCGTTCATGACTTTGCAGGAGCTTTCGTCTCTTCGGCAAGAGATTGCCCTAGCCGCTGGGGACTTGGTCTTTGCGAAGCTTTCAGTAGTTGGCTTGCTGGTTCCGGGAGCGGAGAGCTTGACGACGGAGGGGCTCTTGTCCGATATCCTGAATGCAAGCGAGGAGGAGGAGGACGACGAGGAAGAGGATGAATCAGATTCAGCCGACTATGCTCCCATGTGAAATTTTGTAATTAACAGTTTTGATGCTTCTCGCGGCTCTGTGAGCATATTTTTTGGTAGATAACATTTCTTTTGATAGTGATATTTACTTCCTTTGTGAATCTTTCTTGTACTGTTGTGATGTCGCTAGGCTCATAGGCTCGCCGCATTTACTTGTCTTTCTCGTCAGGGCGACTTAGGATAAGATCGGGATCTGCCGACTATCTCACCCTACTCGCTTCTTCGACCTGCTTGTTCATATCCTAGATCCTCTCCCATAGGTCTACTCGCACTTAACCCTGCGAGTTGGTTTCCTACTCGCACCCTGATGGCTGAAAAGGATGTTAGATAGGAAAAGACGGCCGGGGCTTCCAAGGGAACTCACATTCCCGATAGTTTCCATTCTAGTGCGATGATGGTGCTATTGAAGAGAACGACTGAGTAGGGAATGACTGTCGGGGAGGTTCCAAAGGAATGCCTTCCAAGGGAACACAACATCCCAAGGTCTCCATCCTGCTGTTGAAGGGGTCGACACAGTAGGGAATGACTGTCGGGGAGGTTCCAGAGGAGCACCTTCCAAGGGAACACAACATCCCAAGGTCTCCATCCTGCTGCTCTTGTTGATGCTGTTGAAGACGTCGACACAGTGGGGAATGACTGTCGAGGAGGTTCCGAAGGAGCACCTTCCAAGGGAACACAACATCCCAAGGTCTCCATTCCACTTGGATGCTGAATGCCGACCCAACCCGTTTCCTGTTGCTCAACAATTCAAAGAGGAGTTAAGTACACTTAAGCACATTAACTCACACGATCGGAGGAAATAATCAGAAACGAATAACTCTGTTACGGGCTCTTAGCCCTCGAGGATACACAACACCTTTATTCAAGGGTCCCCTGATCGGCTTAAGTCGATCATCTCTTCGTGGGATTGGGAGGTCGGCGTTCAGACTTTTTCCTGATAATCTCTCCAGTCGGATGAGAAATGCAGTCGGTGGGAACCGCGACCAATGTGCAAAGGGGGAGCTGATCTCGGCCGTCATTGCAGAGGCTTGGACTTAAGGGAACGCACAACTGAGGCACTGTCACATCATCCGTTCTGGGTTTTACGAGAATCAAGTCGGGGGCTCGTTTCCCAACCTGATTAGGAGGTCGGCTTTTTCTGCTTTTTCATTTTTTCTTTTTTAAAGGCTTGCTATTATGAGAAATTCTTCCTGTCCCATGTTTCAGGGGGCTTTATTTATAAGCAATCAATTTACAGGAGAGAAGGGTATACGTCCCTGCTTAGGGATAAAACCTTTTTAGCTCATCGCCGCTCCATGTATTCCCCAATAGCTCCCCTTCCTGATTCTGTAAGCGATACCTGTTGGATCTTACGGCGCCCTTAGAGGGGGGGGGGGGGTGAATAAGGGAATAAAAATTCTTTTTATAATTTTAAGAAAATTACTAAATTGTTTTATAATATGCGAAGGTGAAATAACAATTTAGCTAAATGAATAGAAAATTATGAATTTGCAATTTTAGAAATAAGTACTAAATTGTTTTATGATGAAAGAGATTGAAATAAACAATTTAGATTTAGAATTGAAAACTTAGAACACAATATAATAGAGATTACGCCAAGTGATAGAAATCAAGTAAACACAAAAGAGACGTGATTATATTATATGACAAAGTGTTTACATAAATTTGATTTCTATATCGCTAGAAATCGGAGGCGTACAAATGTAAATTTCTTTTTGTTTACCAATCATTCTCCCAAGGATCGGAAGGCTATCACTTGTCTCTCCCTAGGCCAAGCCCAAGCCTATCCTCTAGATCTTCCCAAGATTTAGACGTAGCACACAAGGCCACGATTTCCCACCAAGCCACGCAAGGACTTGGACGCTCCGCACAAGGAAGCGATTTTCCCCTAAGCCACGCAAGGACTTAGACGCTCCGCACAAGGAAGCGATTTTCCCTACCAATACAAAGTAAAATGTATATAAATGAAAATACAAGGTAAAATAAGAACTCCCTAGAAATTCAGATCTCTGAAAGGAAGGTTGAAGCCTCGAGATGATAGTTGATGTAGAAGCGCGTCCGATCTCGTCTTCAATTTCAAACCTTCTCAGCAAAAATGGGAGTTCTTGAGGTTCTGGAGCTCTCTGGTTCGTATACACTCAGGAAGGGACTTGAAATTCTCAATTTATTGAATGCACGAACACAAGGAGTCAATTTATAGAAAATCGCTGTCGCCTGGGCGACATCGACTGTCGGAAATTTCCGACAGCGCTAAACTGTCGCTGGAGTGCCGTCGTGCGGGCATTTGCTGTAACTGCCGAGCTGTCGCCTGGGCGACATCGATGTCGGAATTCCGACAGCGCAAAACTGCCGGTCGTGGTGGTGTCGTGGGCAGTTGTTGAAACCTCCGAGCTGTCGCCTGGGCGACATCGCTGTCGGATTTCCGACAGCTCAAAACTGCCTTTTGTCATGCTGCCGTGGGGGGGAAGTAGTTGTAACTTCTCTGCTATCGCCTGGGCGACTTCAGCTGTCGGAATTTTTCCGACAGTGAAAATTTCATACACTCAAATTGAGCTCCAGCAGAATTGTGAACATCTCATACCTGTTACCTGCACACCATAAATAAAAATAGAATCAAATACATTCGGGATTTGTTATTTTCAAACTGGACGAGTGCGGAACGCATGCTCCAACAATCTCCCCCTTTTGATAATAACAAATCCTTATACTAAGAAATCGAATAAATCCTATATAGATAGTGACAAGTACATTATGTATGCACAAGTGTGAACTTATGATCTTCATGTTCTCCCCCTTAATATGATCTCTCCCTTAATATGATCTCCCCCTTAATATTAGCTCCTTCTAAAATTATTCTCCCCCGACTTATAAACTCCCCCTACATGAAAGCTCACTTAATTAATTAAGTAATTTAAGTGATTTAAGTGATTTCTTAGTATCTTCTCCCCCTTTGATATTATCAAAAGTAATGAATATAGGGATGAGTGTATATCTTTTAAGATAGGTAAGGAAGCATTTCTTATAAATGATAAAGAGTTTAAGCATAGCATATATAAGAGATTTCAAATAAAAAGATAAGAGTTGTAAGCAAGCGGAAGATTATAATAAACATATTTTTGTAAGCATGAAAAGCATAAGTAAAAATATGAGTTTTAGTTCAAAATTGAAAGATGTTTAAACCTTGTTGAATTCTCAAATTTTTTCATAAAAATACCAAGCATGAAATGAACATATCAAAGAGATATTATACTACAATGTTACTTAATTTAAAGTTCAAGAGATACCAAAACATTGTAGAGATCATGCTAGGTTATCTAGTGCATTTTTCTATAAAGAGTAGTATAGATAAAGCATTAGAATCCAATACTCATGAGAAGAAGTGTTATGAAAGATAATGATGTGCACATAAGTGTATTTTGGGCAATGTTAACAATTGATTTAAATCATCAAAATATAAGACATATGTAAAGTAAAGTGCACAATAAAACACAAGTAAATTACTTTCACACACTTTTAATGCACATAATTTTTAACAAAGTGGTGTAATAAACAAAGTTTGCACAAAACACTTTACTATTCTTTCCAAGGTGCTCAACCTCACAATGCTTATGAAGACTTATCAGGAGGTTCAAGTAGTGCTTGGTGGAGGTATATTTGTCTACATATATAATTTTTGTTCACATTTGTGAGACAACATTCTCCGAATACACTTGTTTTGCAAACCAAAATTTTTAACTTAACCACTTTTCTAAATTTCATAAGTGCAATTCAAATGTAGTGTAGGCAATAAACTTATGTAAGTTTTAATTCATTGTACAAATACAATACACAAGCAAGCATTTTTAGATTTAGACACACATGTTGATTACCAAAATAAGTGAGTGAAATGTATCATTATCAATCATAAAACATTTACTCATACTTAGAGGCATGCTAAGCTTGTATCTATATATTTTTCAATACAATTGATGCACTTTAAATAGATATATTAAAGCATGATAAGCAAAACAATGTTCATAGTAATTTGAAGAAATAAGGTTTAACATTGTAAATAATTCTAAATAATAGAATTCATACATGCTTGATATTTGAAAATAAAGATCATACAGTTTTTTTTTTGTTTTATCATTTTTTAAATCAAATAAAAACAGAAAATCACAAAAACATATTTTTGTAATTTTTGAATTTTGAATTTTTGTAGTAAATTTTTCATAATATGAATAAAAAAACATAAATAACAAAAACATATTCTTGTATATTTTTTTTTGAATTTTGAACTTTTGTAGTTGATTTTTCATAATATAAAGAAAATGAAAATAAAATAAACAGAAACACAAAATTAGATTTGTACACATAAACTAACATATTTTTGTGGATTTTTAGAAATTTTAAATTTCTGATTATTGATATTGATTAAGTGTCCTTAAAGTAGTTCCATGCTGAAATTTCAGAATTTTTGGAGATCTCTAGGTGGATCAAATTTGCATGAAACTTTGGCTTTTCAAATTCTTGTGTTTTACAAAACCATTTAAACATGAAGATATAAACTATGAAGACACAAGAGGACATTTTTATTAAACAACCCAAAATATGCATGATTTAAGTGATAAGTAAATAAAATGATCATGCAAAGAGTAATATAAGTACGTCCTAAGATTAAAGATTACCCCGACTAATTGTCTACACCCTAGCCCCGTACTAAGTGACGGATGGGCATGAGGAGATGCACGCATGTCGTAGGTTGGGGTGTTAGTCCCATATGCACACACTAGAGAACACTCAACCTAGCACTCTTTCCCCCCAGTGCCTCGCAAGGCCCCACTGGAACCCTCCCCGGTTAAGGACAAGACATGTCTTATAAGTTAGGTCTCTAATGCATACAACCCTACGCCCCCGCTATTGTGAGATATGAAGTCATAGGTGAAATAATCTTTTGGAAAACCTATGCTTTTAAATCTAAGGGTTGATACATAAACTATGGGTTTTGTTTAATGTGATGAGTTATATAAAGCCGCATAGTTTATCTACTTTTATGAGATGACGATATGAGATAACTAGCACAATTACTAATATTCAATAAGTGATAAAGCTAGTATGATGAGTTTTGGGTTTAAAGTCATGTCATAAGATTAATATTAATATTGCATGTATTCCAAAATAGAATTTCAAATTATAGATCTAGAATGGAGTGATGATTTAGTTTGATTTATACTTTCATTACAAAGTTGATTCTAGAGTCTACAAATATGAGAGATACATGCAATCACTAGCAAAGCAGATCAATACATCAAATAATGTAAAGAAAACATTATTCATAATTTTTATAATAAGATTCATAATTCCTATTATCGATTTGAGATATGTCTTGATAGAACATGAATTATGATTTATGATTAAAGAGAATTTTTGCATAGAATATATGTTAGATCATCATGATGTGTGTAAATTCTAATTCTTCTAGACTTATGACAATATGAATTGGTGATTTTCGTTTGAATGAGCACGTTTGAATTGTAAGTCTAGAAAATGATGATCAAGCTATCATATCAAAGACAAAGATCACAAATATATAGTTTTGAAATAAAATGTCATTCAATAATTGAATTTATTGATCTTTGGTTTTGCATGATAATATATGATTCATGAAACAATATTCATAAATATTCTAATGATTAATTCATAAACTATGTGTTTGTTGGAATTTTAGTATTCTAAATAATTTCAAATCACATAGTTATCATTGTATTTTAATAACATTGTAAATGTTATACCTAGCATATAAATTTAAGCACAAATTAAGAAGTGATGCTAGAATGATACATTTGAATGCAATGTTATTACATAGAATTAATGGAGATAATGTTGCATGTAATATGAGATGTTTACAAATTAAGTTTCTTTAGACCTATAATGAAATGATTAAACTTTTGATTTGATCTTAATGATATAAGATGATTCTAAGGTCTAAATTACATGCAAACAATGGTGACACACATCACACATACTATCTAAATTAATATATGAAACAATTATACATAGGATATCATGTGATGAAAAAATCCTTAAACACAGAAATTTCCGAATCAAGCGAACTAAGATAGCATTTAATGGGCAAATTGATAGCACCAAACAAACTTAAATGGGCAAGTTTAGTTTACCGATAGATGGAGATTACTGTGCTCTTTCTGAAAAGATATTAAACGCGAAAAACGGACGAGCGGATCAAAAGATATGGCTATTTGAAGTTTTGATAAAAAAACTTGCTTTTTGAAAGATTAAGCATGCGTTTAGATGAATTTTTGTTTTCAATTTTATTTGATAATATTTTTCATAATAAGGGCTATCAAATGCAGCAAATAACATAGAAAGTAATCAAACTGTTGCGCATTTTATTTTTTAGCTTAAGCCCTTTTAATAAACCAATTAAATCCATTTTTAAAATTAATTTCATTAGTCTTGAAAAATAGTTTCAATATTCTAATTATAATGTTAATTCAAGACATTGATGGGTAAAGGATTTAAAAGGATATATATAACAAAAAAAATGAGAGGTAGGTCTCTTTTAAAAATCATATGACTTAATGTTCAATTTTAATTCAATTTGATTTGATAAATATTAGGCTTAATATATGAAAGTCATATTTCATGATATATAAAAAGATCATAGCATGTTTGTTTAAAAAATATAAAATAAACAAAAGAAAAGAGACAATAAGCATATCATGAAGTAGAGTAGTGATATTACATTTTTATTTGTTTCTACTTCATGCAAATGATAGGATACTAATGAATAAGAGATTTAGGTATCCAAAGTTGACCATGTGGGATGGTTCCTTTGGGTACCCAAATACATCGTGATGGCTTTTGAGAAGATAATGATGAATGAGCCCTTTTAATTAATGTTGATGTATCATTTTTCTTTAAGGGTCGCCATTCATACTTTGGTTGTTTTTCTTTTAAATTCATATTATGATTATTTGACATCTTTTTGGAATGATAGTTGTTTGAAAAATAATTCATTTGGGATTTATGTTTATTCAAATTATTTTTCAAAATAGATTGATGTTGATAATCATAATGATTTTCATTATATGGATTCTTTGAAATTTTATAAGAGTGATTGTCTTTCTTTAGAAGTGATTGTTGAAAGAGTGGGTTACAATATGTTTTAAAAGATTGATTATCATTTTGATGATTTTCATTTCCACTCTTTCTTTTAGACATACTCTTATAATATGAAGGATAATATTTTATATTTTGATTTTCATGAAAAGGAGTTTTTAAATTTGAGTCATGATTGAAAATATATTGAGACTTATAATAGTGACTCTTAAGAATTTTATGAGGATCATAATTCTTTTTGAAACCAAACTCCTTTTGATTTAATGTGTGAAAATGGTCCCTTTTTGAAATGATTTTGTAAGTTAATTTATCCTTGTTATTCAAAATCTTATGATGAAATTCAGTAGATGACATTTGAAATTTTTCAACAAAAGATTTTAATTGTATTAACTTGCAAGTTAAGGCATCATTTTCAACTATCAATTTTTCATTATGTTCTTTAGAAACTAAGAGCTCTTTTTCAATTTCCTTGAATTTTTCTTTAAATAAATTGCAATCAAAACAAGAAGTAGGAATTGTAACTAAAGAGCATGAAATAGAATTTATCACATCAATATTTGATTCTACATTATCGTTTGCTTTTAAAGATTTATTTTCTAAACGTAATTTGGAATTAGCAATTTTTAACTTTAAAATTTTACGTTTAGCAATTTTAAGCATACGAGAAGTAGAA
This sequence comes from Dactylorhiza incarnata, assembly GCA_033032865.1. Lineage (NCBI taxonomy): Eukaryota > Viridiplantae > Streptophyta > Magnoliopsida > Asparagales > Orchidaceae > Dactylorhiza > Dactylorhiza incarnata. The sequence continues at coordinate 640,290 of JAWHQI010000268.1, read as the reverse complement.
ATAGAATTTGTTACAAAAAGAGAAGATTTAGATTTTCTTACCTTGCTATAGTTTCCGTCTTCTCTTTTGCTTGATGTGTTGCCAACAAATGAGTCCAACATTGTGACGTTGTATTTTTCTTCCTCCAAGCATGAGTCCTCATCGATTTCTTCTCTTGGATCCATAAGAAATTCCTCGTCGATTTCTTCTCTTGGATCCATAAGGAATTCCTCGTCGATTTCTTCTCTTGGATCCATAAGGAATTCCTCTTGTTCATCATCTGTAGAAGGAAGACTATAAATATTCTCAAGAAATTTCCAAACTTCATAAGTAGTAGGAAATGTATAAATAAGTTTGAAAATATTTTGATCTAATGCACAATATAGACTATTCATAGATTTGGCATTTAAAAACATTTCATTTTTATTTAAAATACTTGGGGCATTTTAATTGCAATATTCCATACTTCCATATCCAAAGATTTAAGAAATTTTTTCATTAGAAATTTCCACCCATTATAATTTTTCCCTTCAAATAAAGGTGGTGCTAAAGATTTTTCATTTATAAGAAACTTTCCCCTATTAGTAGAAGCGAGATCATGAGACGCCATTATTCCTGGTTTTTAAACCGTTTGGAATAACCTCCCTCTGATACCACTTGTTGGATCTTACAGCGCCCTTAGAGGGGGGGTGAATAAGGGAATAAAAATTCTTTTTATAATTTTAAGAAAATTACTAAATTGTTTTATAATATGCGAAGGTAAAATAACAATTTAGCTAAATGAATAGAAAATTATGAATTTGCAATTTTAGAAATAAGTACTAAATTGTTTTATGATGAAAGAGATTGAAATAAACAATTTAGATTTAGAATTGAAAACTTAGAACACAATATAATAGAGATTACGCCAAGTGATAGAAATCAAGTAAACACAAAAGAGACATGATTATATTATATGACAAAGTGTTTACATAAATTTGATTTCTATATCGCTAGAAATCGGAGGCGTACAAATGTAAATTTCTTTTTATTTACCAATCCTTCTCCCAAGGATCGGAAGGCTATCACTTGTCTCTCCCTAGACCAAGCCCAAGCATATCCTCTAGATCTTCCCAAGATCTAGACGTAGCACACAAGGCCACGATTTCCCACCAAGCCACGCAAGGACTTGGACGCTCCGCACAAGGAAGCGATTTTCCCCTAAGCCACGCAAGGACTTAGACGCTCCGCACAAGGAAGCGATTTTCCCTACCAATACAAAGTAAAATGTATATAAATGAAAATACAAGATAAAATAAGAACTCCCTACAAATTCAGATCTCTGAAAGGAAGGTTGAAGCCTCGAGATGATAGTTGATGTATAAGCGCGTCCGATCTCGTCTTCAATTTCAAACCTTCTCAGCAAAAATGGGAGTTCTTGAGGTTCTGGAGCTCTCTGGTTCGTATACACTCAGGAAGGGACTTGAAATTCTTAATTTATTGAATGCACGAACACAAGGAGTCAATTTATAGAAAATCGCTGTCGCCTGGGCGACATCGACTGTCGGAAATTTCCGACAGCGCTAAACTGCCGCTGGAGTGCCGTCGTGCGGGCAGTTGCTGTAACCGCCGAGTTGTCGCCTGGGCGACATCGATTTCGGAATTCCGACAGCGCAAAACTGCCGGTCGTGGTGGTGTCGTGGGCAGTTGTTGAAACCTCCGAGTTGTCGCCTGGGCGACATCGCTGTCGGATTTCCGACAGCTCAAAACTGCCTTTCGTCGTGCTGCTGTGGGGGGGAAGTAGTTGTAACTTCTCTACTGTCGCCTGGGCGACATCAGTTGTCGGAATTTTTCCGACAGTGAAAATTTCATACACTCAAATTGAGCTCCAGCAGAATTGTGAACATCTCATACCTGTTGCCTGCACACCATAAATAAAAATAGAATCAAATACATTCGGGATTTGTTATTCTCAAACCGGACGAGTGCGGAACGCATGCTCCAACAATACCCTCCTGTTGCAAGTGCTTCGTGGATGATGAAAGGTCCCTCCCAATTAGGGTTGAGCTTTCCAACGGCTGTCGATCTCCCAACTGCGTCCACTTTCTTCAGGACTAGGTCACCTGCTTGGAAGTGCTTGAGACGAGCGTTCTTGTTGAAGTGTCTCTCCATGCGACGCTTGATCTCCTCTTGCCGAGCCGAGGCTAGATCTCGGAGCTCTTCGATGTAGTCGAGGGATAGCTTCTGGGCTTTCTCATTCTCCAGTCTCCATTCTTCATCTTCGTCTTCTGCTACAATCACCCTAGGACTTCTGACCTCGAACTCTACTGGAATGAGAGCTTCAGACCCGTGAGAGAGTTTGAACGGGGTTTCCCCCGTGGCTGAGCTAGGAGTGGTTCTCAAAGCCCACAACACCGAGGGGAGCTGCTCCGCCCAATTACCTCTTAGGTTCTCGACTTTCTTCTTTATTAGGTTGATGATTAACTTGTTGGCGGCCTCCACCTGTCCATTGCTCCTGGGATGATGTACTGACGCAAACCGGAGATCAGTTCCGAGCTGTCTGCAAAAATCCTCCAGCTCCAAACTGGCGAACTGAGGATCATTGTCGGTGACGATGGCGAGGGGAATCCCGAATCTGCAGACGATTTCTCCCCAGATGTAGTTCTTCACGACTTGAGAGGTGGTCTTGGCTAGAGCCTTGGCCTCGATCCACTTGGAGAAATAATCGATCATGACGAGAACAAACTTCCTCTGGCCGCTAGCTGAAGGAAAGGGGCCTATCAAATCCATTCCCCAGATAGCGAACGGCCACGGGGCGGTGATCAAACGAAGATGTTGAGCCGGATGCAAATGAAGGGGGCGAACAGCTGACACTTCTGGCACTTTTTTGAGAAGGCCTCCGCATCCTTGCGGATAGTGGGCCAGAAGTAGCCATATCTCAAGATCCTTTGCTCCAAAGAGCGAGTCCCAAAATGGCTTTCGCACTCTCCCGAGTGGATTTCCTCCAACACTCGAGGTACTTCGTCTTGAGAGACACATCTAGCCAGAGGGCCCGAGATGGTCTTTCGATACAACTCCCCATCTTGCAATAAGTAGTACGCCGCCTTATACCGGAACTTCTGAAAGTGCACAGTTAACCTCACTAGAATTCTCTAGAGGGGGGGGGGGGTGAATAGAGATTAAAAATATTTTGTGCAAAGTTAATATATATATATATATGTGTGTATAATCACAGATTAGAGCTTCCCACACACCAACAAGAATTAAGCAAGAAAATAAAGTAAATGCAAGAAAATAAATCACGGCACAACACAAGAAAATATAGTGGTTCCCCAAACTTTGGGTAGTCCACTCTTCTACCCCCTTGGTAGGAATTCACTATCTTGTACTGAGTCTTTTGATAAGGAGACTCTTAGAACCACCCTGAGTCTTTTGACAAGGAGACTCTTAGAACCAACTGAGTCTTTTGACAAGGAGACTCTTAGAACCAGTACACTGAATTTTTTGAAGAGAGATTCTAAAAACTCTTTTACAATGTTAGATGTAAGAAAGAAAGCAGGAAAGATATAAGGACAAGAATGAATCTTCTTCCTAGCAAGAAGATTGGAAGCACAAGAAGTGAATTGAATCTTTCTTCTATAGAGAGAAGAAGATTTGCAGACTTTCTCTCTTTGTGAGAGCTATCAGATTTTGCAGCAGTGTGATTTCAGAAGCAGAAGAAGAAGAAGTGGTTGAATGTTGCTGCAGAGCTTTTTCTCAATTTCTCTCTTTTCTCTTGGGAGCTTTTCCTCTATTTCAAGATGTATGTGGTGGATCACTCAACTGTCATTTTCTGCCGACCTCCTCTTTATTTATAGCTCTGTGTATTCAAAATAATGCTATAGGAGGAAAATTAATTAGCAGTCAGAAAAATAGAAAGATGAAAATGTTTCCATAATATTTATTTCTGTAGAAGGAAAGAACCAATTCAGATTTCAAATAATATCCAAATAAGTTAAATCAAATTAGCCAAGAATCAGGTATAAGGAAAGAATGATTCAGAACGGCTATAAAATATTGACACTTATTCCATATAAATCAGATCTATTGAAAGAAGGAAAGAGATCTGACGCATATTTAAATTCTGTCATGGAAATCGACGTGCGTCGATTACTACTCGACGCAAGCGACGAGAGCATCCTTTCTGGATGTCGAGAGAAAAATAAGGAAGGTGCGTCGACTGAGGTGCGTCGACTTCATTAGATGCATCGACTAGAAATCAGAGTGGCGTCAACTAGACTTACGTCGAAATCTTCCTAGAGTTACTTCGACTCAACCTGAAGGAAACGTCGAATACTATTCGACGCATATTTACTTAGCCTTGTTTTTTTCATTCTTAGAATTCATTTCTAGGGGTTAAGAGAAATCATTTTCCCAACAATCTCCCCCTATTTGTCTTAACCCTATTTAGAGGGAAATTGTACTAGCATATAATTAACCCAGCACAGCATTTGTAAAGATAAGAAATATATTGAGTAACCAAAAAGGAAAGAAGGAAAGAAAGTTGTATATACACCAACTCAGAAGAGAATATATATATATTGACCAATCAATGTTTTGAATATAAAAATTTTCATTAATGTTTTTAGAAACCAAATTAACACTCAGGAGGGGTAGGAGGAGTCTTTCTTTTTCTTTTGAAGACTTTGGTAGGTTGCTCTTTCTCAACAGCAGATAGCACCCTCATCTCCCCCTGAGTCACAGCAGTTGAGTCCCTTTGAGTTTCATCTAGCTCCCCCTGAGTTTCAGCTTCAGGTAACACAGCATCTGGCTGCTCTTTTTCATTTTCAGCTGTATTCACAATGGTATCCAGCTCCTTAGCTCCTACTTCAGCTACCACAATTTCCAGCTCCCCCTGAGGTTTAGTTTCTTTAACTTTCTCATCATCTGCCCCATCTTCTTTTTCAGCTCTGCTTGCTTCCCCTTGCAGTAGTGCCACTTGGTCTGCAGCCTCTCTTGCTATGCTGAGTACCTCTATTGTTTGTTCATCAATATGGAGCTCAGGTACTATCTCATTCCCAAGGGTTTTGAGCAGTGCTAGACTGTCAGTTTTTGAGGTAGGAAGGGATTTGTGAGAAGGAGATTTAGGATTGGAGGGCTGATCTTCATCTAGATTCTCCCCCTTCTTGACCTTCTTGGCCAAGGAGGTTAAGAAAGACCTAGTCACTCTAGAGGAAGAGAGAGATGACTTCAGATCTTGCACAGAGGCACTGACCCCATCTATTTGGGTGTGCATGTGAAGGATGGAGGAATGAATCTGGGAGCAATGCTCATCTAGCATTGCTTGGAATCTTTGAGCTGTGGATTGTATGCACTGGGTGATGAGAGCCTCAGTGGATTCAGATGGTTCATGGTGTGAGAGTTGATGAGGAGGTGATGGTGGAGGAAGAGGTGATAGAGGAGGAGGAGGAGATAATGGATGTGGAGAGGGGATTCTATCATCTTGAAGAGGTATATTTGATGGAGGAGGTGGAGGAATAGAAGAAGGTTGAGCAGGTGTTTGAGGAGGTATTGGTGAGGATGATGCTGGGACAGAAGATGTGACTGTTTGAGAAGGAGGAGGAGGAGGAGGATGAGCAGGAGAGAATTTTATGGGTTTCAGATTTAACTCCTAGAAAGAATACTCAGCTAAACCTAGAATAATCATCAACAATGACCAAGGTATAGGATTTTCCACCTAAGCTTTGAGTGGATATGGGACCAAAGAGATCCATGTGTAGTAAGTATAAAGACCTGGGAGAGTCATCCTTACCAATGGGTTTGAAGGATGATTTGGTTTGCTTTCCTAGTTGGCAAGGTCTGCATGGAGAATCCTTAGAGTACCTACCCTTTGGTAAGCCTCTGACTAGGTTATTTTTAGCTAGTTTACTGATTGTTTTGTAGTTTAGATGACCTAGTCTCCTATGCCATAATTCATTTTTATCAATAATATTGTTGAATAAGCAAACTTCTGTGGGTGAAGAGCTAAAGTCCATTACATATACTTTCCCTTTTCTAATTCCATTTAGTATTGTAGCACCAGTCTTGATATCTATAATATGGCAGAATAGTGTAGTAAATTTTACCTCATACTTACCATTCTCACATATCTGACTTATACTAATCAGATTGTGTTTTAGTCCTTTGACTACTGCCACATTCTTGAAGGTGACTTTCCCTTCTTTGAAATCTCCAAATCCTTTGGTTTGGCCACAGCTAGAGTCTCCAAAGGTTACTGATGGTCCAAGTCTATCCTCAAAGTTGATTAATAGGTTTTTGCAACCTGTCATGTGCATGGAGCATCCACTGTCCAAGTACCACACCATCCTGGAGATGTGATACATCTGCACATAAAAGTTTAAACATTGGTTTAGACCCTGCTGAGCTGGGGTCCCACTCTTTTATTAGTAAAAGATTTAATAAAGGAATAAGTGGGTTTTTCAGGATATCCTTCCTTCTTATGGGGTACTGGCTTATCATACCAATCTTCTTGGATGATATCACAGAAATAATGTTCATAATAGAAGGACATGGATTGAGAGATCTGTTTGGAAACAGAAGATTTTATGTCTGATTCATTGCGTCGATAGGGATTCGACGTATACTTATGGTTGCGTCGATATAAATTCAACGTAGGTTTCTGGTTGCGTCGATATGAAGTCGACGCTTTCTTCATTCTGAGTCTATTCTCAGTCGAAGTATGAGAGAGGTTGTGTTGAGTATAAGTCGACGCATTTTGGTGTAAGAGTCGATTAGAACTCGACGCACGTCGAATAGTATTCGACGCATGTTCAAATTCTTTGTGAGGATATTTTCCTAAGATTCCTTTATTTGTAATGTGATTTGGTTTATTAAAAACAGTGGTTATTTCTAGACTTACTTGTGATCTTACTCCTGTTAGATGATTTTCCCTAGTGGAGTGAATGGGATGTTTCCAGACAGGTTTGCTGGATGATTGAGATTTAGATGTTTCATTAGTATTCAGTTTTAGTTGTCTAAATCTATTAGTGAGATTTTCAGAAATATTCTTGAGCTTCTGGCCTCTTCCATTTAGAGAGTCCTCAAAGGCCTTAGCCTTTGCTAGCTCTTTTCTTAGTGTTAGATTGTCCGAATAGATTTTGTTTAATTTCTCTTCTGAGAGTTCTAGATTGAGCTTATAATTTTTATGGTTTGTATTTACCTGTTTTAGATTTCCTAATTCAATTCTTAATCCTTTTAATTCTTTTTCAGATTTGATTATATCTAAACATAGTTCTTTGAAATTTTGTTTGAAATCAGTAGAGGAAAAATCATTAAGTATATTTACCATAGATGTAGCATCAAGCTTCTCAGTGGCCATCAGACATGTTTCCTTTTGCTTGACCTCTTCCTGATCATTATCTGATGAGGTGCTTCCTTCAGATTCTGAATCACTCCAGGTTTGAGCAATGAATCCTTTTTCTTTCTTTTTCTTCTTTAGATCTGTTCTTTTCAGATCTTTCTTGCTGTTGTTCTCCTTAGGACATTCAGGGGCAATGTGTCCTGGTTTCCTGCAAGTGTAACAGATAATCTCTTTAGTAGGAGTTTTATTATACCTGGTTTTTGAGTCTCTTCCTCTGGATCCTTCTGTTTTGATCCACCTCTTGAACTTCCTAGCCAGCAAGCTGATTAGCTCCTCTTCATCAGTAGATGATTCACCTTCAACATCCTTCAATGCAATACTCTTTTCTTTTGAGAGTGGAGATGCCTTTTCTTTCTCAGCTCTGGTTTTCAACAGTTGTTCATAGGATTTTAATTTACCCAAGAGAACATCTGTTGATATTTCTTTTTGACTTCTGGAGTCTTTGATTGGCCAGATTCTTGAATCCCAAGAGCTGGGAAAGCAAGTCAGCAATTTATCATTTATCTCAGTGAGAGATATGTCCTTCTCAAGTGTTCTCAATTCATTGACTATGAGGCTGAATCTTGAATACATGTCAGCAACACTTTCACTTTCTTTCTTTTGGAAGTTTTCATATTGGGAGATCAGTAGTGCCTTTCTATCCTTTTTCTCATCAGCACTTCCCTCTACCATTTTGGTGAGAGCTTCCCATACTTCCTTAGCTGACTCACAATCAGCAATCTTTTGGAAAATTTCATCTGAGAGGGTTGAGACTAGGATATTCATAGCCTTGGCATCATGTCCTTGGGCTTTCTTCTCATCTTCAGTCCATTCAGCTCTTGGAACAAGTGTTTCAGTCACTTTTCCACTTGAATCCTTCCTGAATGGCTTGGGGGGACCTGTCAAGATCACATTAAACAATTCATTATCAATAGAGTTTAAATAAATTCTAATTCTTGTTTTCCAAAGTGCAAACTTTTCCAGGTTGCAAATTGGTGGTCTGGTGGAAGCATAATCTTTGATTTGTGCCATATGATAAAATAGTTTTGAAAAATATATATATATATATGAGAGGTAAGATCTTTTTGATCAAGGAGTTATCCTTTTTAGATCAACCTACCTCTGATACCAATTGAAAGTGCACAGTTAACCTCACTAGAATTCTCTAGAGGGGGGGGGGTGAATAGAGATTAAAAATATTTTGTGCAAAGTTAATATATATATATATGTGTATAATCACAGATTAGAGCTTCCCACACACCAACAAGAATTAAGCAAGAAAATAAAGTAAATGCAAGAAAATAAATCACAGCACAACACAAGAAAATATAGTGGTTCCCCAAACTTTGGGTAGTCCACTCTTCTACCCCCTTGGTAGGAATTCACTATCTTGTACTGAGTCTTTTGATAAGGAGACTCTTAGAACCACCCTGGGTCTTTTGACAAGGAGACTCTTAGAACCAACTGAGTCTTTTGACAAGGAGACTCTTAGAACCAGTACACTGAATTTTTTGAAGAGAGATTCTAAAAACTCTTTTACAATGTTAGATGTAAGAAAGAAAGCAGGAAAGATATAAGGACAAGAATGAATCTTCTTCCTAGCAAGAAGATTGGAAGCACAAGAAGTGAATTGAATCTTTCTTCTATAGAGAGAAGAAGATTTGCAGACTTTCTCTCTTTGTGAGAGCTATCAGATTTTGCAGCAGTGTGATTTCAGAAGCAGAAGAAGAAGAAGTGGTTGAATGTTGCTGCAGAGTTTTTTCTCAATTTCTCTCTTTTCTCTTGGGAGCTTTTCCTCTATTTCAAAATGTATGTGGTGGATCACTCAACTGTCATTTTCTGCCGACCTCCTCTTTATTTATAGCTCTGTGTATTCAAAATAATGCTATAGGAGAATAATTAATTAGCAGTCAGAAAAATAGAAAGATGAAAATGTTTCCATAATATTTATTTCTGTAGAAGGAAAGAACCAATTCAGATTTCAAATAATATCCAAATAAGTTAAATCAAATTAGCCAAGAATCAGGTATAAGGAAAGAATGATTCAGAACGGCTATAAAATATTGACACTTATTCCATATAAATCAGATCTATTGAAAGAAGGAAAGAGATCTGGCGCATATTTAAATTCTGTCATGGAAATCGGCGTGCGTCGATTACTATTCGACGCAAGCGACGAGAGCATCCTTTCTGGACGTCGAGAGAAAAATAAGGAAGGTGCGTCGACTGAGGTGCGTCGACTTCATTAGATGCGTCGACTAGAAATCAGAGTGGCGTCGACTAGACTTACGTCGAAATCTTCCTAGAGTTACTTCGACTCAACCTGAAGGAAACGTCGAATACTATTCGACGCATATTTACTTAGCCTTGTTTTTTTCATTCTTAGAATTCATTTCTAGGGGTTAAGAGAAATCATTTTCCCAACAACTTCCTTTGATCCCCCTCCTCCGCAGGAAGTTGCCCGAAACTCAGGAAGGAAATGAACGGATCCATCCACGAAGGACGTCGATCGATATCCATCATCTCTCCTTCCTCAATGGATGGTCAAAATAACTCCGTGATGGTCCCTCCTGCTCTTGGCCTGTATTTGGCCAGACGATCCGCTGCCGAGTTCTCCTCTTTCGGTACGTGCACGACGAAGAAGGATTGGAAGCCCCCAATCATTCCTTTCACCTTTACGAGGTACTTTTGCAGAATGGTGTCGCGCACTTCGAACTCTCCCCGAATCTGAGACGCGACCACCATCGAATCGGTGAAAGCCATGACGTCTTGGATGCCCAGCTCTTTTGTGAGGCGAAGCCTGCTATGATGGCTTCGTACTCGGCTTGATTGTTCATGACGGGGAAGAGGGTCTCGACTGCTTGCTCGATCCTAGTTCCCTGTGGGCTGACAAGAACGATGCCCACCCCCACAGAGCTCTTTCCTGAGACTCCGTCCACGAACATCTTCCAAGGGATGGGAGTAGAAGCCTCCTCTCCCGGCTCCGCCTCTACTGAGAAGTCGGCTAAGAAATCTGCTACCGCCTGCGCTTTGATTGCCACCCGGGGCGAGAAGGAAATATCGAACTCGCTGAGTTCTACTGACCACTTCGCCAACCTCCATGAATGCTCCACCCCTTCTAAGATATTTCGGAGAGGATGGTCAGTCATGACCCGGATGGAGTGAGCTTGGAAATAAGGTCGGAGCTTTCGCGCCGATACCACCAAGGCGAAGGCGAGCTTCTCCAAGATTGGATATTTCAACTCCGCCTTCTTGAGCACCTGGCTAGCATAATAAATGGGGAGCTGCTTCTTTCCTTCTTCTCGGACCAGCACGAAACTTACGGATTCCACCCCTACTCCCACATAGATGAGTAGCTCTTCGCCTTCTTTTGGGCTCTGAAGGAGAGGTGTCTGAGTCAACTGCTCCTTCAGCCTACCGATCGCCTTTTCGCACTCGTCGGACCATGCGAAGTTCTCGCTCTTGCGGAGCGTCTTGAAAAAGGGAGAGCACTTCTCTCCGGCCTTGGACAGAAAGCGACTGAGACCCGCCAACCTTCCGGTCAGCCTTTGGACTTCTTTCATGGTCTTCGGCGAGGCCATCTCCAGGATTGCCCGAACTCTTCCTGCGCCGACGCCCAGCCCATCAAACGTCTTCTTGAAAATGACGTTTACGGAACTACCGTTATCGATCAGAATTCAATCAACGGTAAAGTATTCCACGGCGGCTTGGATCACGAGGGCATCATGAAAGGGGTTCTCATTCCCCAACATGTCTTCTTCGGAGAAGGTGATCTCCTCCAACGGGGGCGATGTCTACGAGGTTGAAGCAACGCTCCTTCGATAGATCTGATGGAGACTCCCCTTGCGGGAAGCTCCTATCCCCTCTCCCCCCTGGATCACACCAACTCCTCTGCCTCCTTGGGCCACATCTCCTCGACCTCCTTGGTCGACTCGATCCTCGTTCCTCTTGCGGCCGACGGCTTGAACTGCGGGCGGCTCGACCGGGGCTTCTATCCTCCGCTACTCTCCTTCCACTTCTCCTGCTGCCAGCCTTCTCCTGGCTTCCCAAAAGTCTGGGCAGGCCATCGTGCCATGCCCCTCCACCTGGTGGAGGTCACAGTAGAGAGGAACCTCATCTACCTGTGGCCTCTTCTACTTCCTGTTCTTCCGGCCTTGCCAATTTCCGCGCCTGGCAACCACCATTGCTAATTTGATTTGACGCCCCTCCGGCCTGTCGAAGCGTCTTCGCTCCGGGGATCTCCTTCCACGCTCCTGACGCTGAGGTCCCCTGACCGGCTTCCACGGTGGCCGGTTAGCAGGGACTTGGTAGCGTCTCTCTTCCTCCCGATGCTCTGGAGCCACGATGAGCCTCCTCTCATCGTTCCTTCTCGGCTTCTCCCTCCTTGGCTCTCTTTCTCTTCTTTCTTCCCTGCCTCTTCCCTCCGGCTTCTGCTTTTCCGCCCCCATGGTCTCTTCCTTCTTCCTCTTCTCGGGGGTCTTCTCCTCTTCCTCCTCCTCATCTTCCTTGGTCACTCGGGTGAGCCTGGCTAGGAAGCCGCGATTGGAAGCCTCACCCTGGACAAACTGGTTGGCCCTTTCGATGAGATTGCCGTAGGAGTATGGAGGGATCCTACTGACCTCCAACTTAAAGAAGCCTTCACGAAGGACGAAGGTCAGGGCCAGCTGCAATATGCGACCATCCACCTCCTGGATGTGTAGAACCTCCTCCTGGAAGCGGACGATGTAGTCCCCCAACGTCTCCTTGGCACCTTGCGTCAGGTGGAAGAGGGTCGTTGCCTCCTTTTTCAGCTTCTTGGCCGTGGCGAACCGCATGTTCAGCCCCCGGCACAAGTCTTCGAAGCAGTAGATGGAACCTTCCAGCAACTGGTGGAACCAGTCCCTTGCCTTCCCTCGGAGGGAGATCGCGAACAGCCTACATTTGAAGGCGTCAGACATGGTCCGGATGGAGGCGACATCCTCAAACCATTGGATATGCCGGATAGGATCCTCCCTCCCCGAGTAGTAATTCATCGAGGGATCCCTGAACCCCTCCGGTACTGGCGCGGCGACGATCTCCTCGCAAAAGGGGCTCCTCCCCCCAATTTGGCGACGACCTTCATCTTGCCGAGTACCTCCTCCATACTCGCTAGCCTGGCGAGTATTATAGTATCTCGCCTTCTCTTCCTCCTCACGGAACCGAGTTCCTCCAGCTCCTTGCGACGCTTGCAGACCAAACTGCGACCTCCTTGGTCGCTCGAACTCCTCGACGTGATCCTTCCCTGCTCGCTTAGGGTGAGCACCTTCCTCGGACGGACCTGGGCAATGAGGCGAGGTCGCCGTTCCTTCCATGTGAGGTAGAAGAGCTGCTCGCATGGAACCTTCTATCCTCTGCGCGAATTCCACGAAAGCAGCCAAGGATACGAACTCGCCACCTCAGGCCGGGTTTCCCACCACATCCTCGTGGTCGCTAACTGTAACCATCTCGCCTTTGCTACCGGACTTTCTTCCTCTGGCCACGATCCACGCTCACCGCACCAAAGTGTTGAAGCTTGGAAAATCCCGGCTCCAAAATTCGGATCAATGCAGTCGGAGGCTACTTGCCCAGCGGTTCAACGAGAAGATTTGGTTAGCCACGATGAGCGAAACGGAGAGATAAAGGACACCACCCCAGGTGCTACGGCAGGGAGGTCCCACCACGTACCCAGAAGCTCAAGAGAGTCTTCTCCTCCAAAACCACGAATGGACGAGCTTGGTACTAGGAAGGCACTTAAGGAAGATTCTCCTCTGTAAGGGGGGGTGCAGCTCTGATTTTTTGACAAGTGCTATTCCTGGTACCCCTGGGGGTCTATTTATAGACAAATCCTAGGGGGGAAGCAGGCGACTATCCCTGACCCCCTAGAGTTGGTTTTTAGATAAGGCAATAGGTTGGCAAGTAGGTAAGGACCTCGACCTAAACTGGCGAGTTGGTTGACTAAGTCGCATATAGGCGAGCAGGTCCGAACCAACGACCTTCTCGCTCGGCCGGGTAGTGAACTCCGGGTAGGTCTTTCCTCCTCGTCATGGGGCGAGCAAGTACATGCTCGCACAACCAAATCTCTTGATCTCTCTTCGTTCGACGAACTCTGAAAGCCTGCGTTCGACGAACTCTGAAGAACTGCGTTCGACAAACTCCGAAAGTCTGCGTTCGACGAACTCTAAAGAACTGCGTTCGACGAACTCTGAAAGCCTGCGTTCGACAAACTCTGAAGAACTGCGTTCGACGAACTCCGAAAGCCTGCGTTCGACGAAATCTGTAGGACTTCTATGTTGACCTTTACTCCTACCTACATGGCCTTTAGACGGGCCCACCCTCGGAGAATGAGGGTTGTACACTCCCCTCTTTTGCTTTCCTTAAATTGTCGGCATGCGTTCCGATGTATGTTTGGAGTTTTGAGACATCACTTTAATGTAAGGCTTTAAGGCCATAACTCTATTGTTTCATTCCTGGGATAGTGGACAGTTCTAAAAGATGTTTTAATCAAATGCTTCCGCTTATGTTTTATTTACTCTGGTGTAGTTGTAGCTCTTTTCTGTTTATCACCTTATGATGCCTAACTAGTATGCATAGTATGTCATGGGGTCCCGACCGGACCTACTGTTATATTATCTGTACTGGCAGGGTGTTACAATTTGGTATCAGACTTTAGGAATCGATCCGTAGTTTGATTTTGTGAATTCGAGGCCGAATTCCTTTTAAGGGGTGGAGTGCACGTGTTGTGCGTTCACCTAAAACGATTTAAAAACTAACAAGAATGTCTACTTAGGAATTAAAAACATGTTTGTTTGCGGAACCTGGGCGTTCCTTGCTTGTTTGTTGTTATGTTTTCAGTCCTTAATCTGTGTTTTGCACGATTATATGTGACGAGGAGTGGTGCGGGGCAGTCTCAACCCCGTAACACTGCCGAAAGTAGTGCGTCCGCTGAGGTACCAGCGACCACTCCTTTTTCTGAGATGGTTAGATTAGTCGATGAAGCATTCTTCGCGATGATCAATAACCAAGTTGAACGGCTTGCACAGCCTACTACTCCTACTCTATAGATGGCCCTAGTGCCTGTTACTGCAGTGGAGCCGAGAGCGGAACCTGTTGTAGAGCCCAGGGTGGAACCGAGAGTGGAACATATAGCTGTGGGGCGAGCGCGCGACCAGCAATTGAATCACTTTCTAAGCTTCAACCCTCCAACCTTCCTTGGGACCGAGTCCCCAACAGAGGCTGAGGATTGGCTGGCAAAATAGTAAAGAAGACTATAAGGGTAACAACAACTGAAGAGGCGATGAAAGTCACCTTAGCCACTTTCCTTCTGAATGGAGAGGCAGGGCTTTGGTGGGATACTGGAAGCGCACAAGTTGGCCGGTAGAGTTATTACCGAGGTCTCGATTGCAGAGTTCACTGGTCTATTTCTCCAGAGGTTTATTCCCTCTGCCCAGTGCCGTGTGTTGCAAAATCAGTTTCTGCGGTTAACTCAAGGCGATCGTTCGGTGGACGACTACATGCACGAGTTCACGAGACTGAGTCGCTATGCGGGATCTTTGGTAGAAGATGAAGAAGCTAAGATGAATAAATTCTACAAAGACCTTCGAGATGAGTTAAGGTTGCTTTTGGCAGGCCCTATGACTTTTGGCTTCCAGGTTATGGTGCAAACTGTCAGATCACTGGAACTAGATATGCAGAGAGTGCAACGCGCAAAAGGGATCAGCAAGAAGCCAAAATTTCTCACGCCGATCTCTCAAGTAAAGCCTGAGTTCAGGAAAAATAAGAGGAAGTCTAGGTTCGCGGAACCAGCTCCTTCAATTGTATCGGGTGCAACTACTGTGCGGGGTCCTATTACATGTTTCACCCGCAGGAAGGTGGGACACAAAGCCCTAGTGTGTCGAAGTGGTCCCCCGAAGGCAGGAAACCGAGTGGTGGACTATGCTCGTGCGGCGGGTTCTTCTTATGCGGAGAAAGGCAAAGATGTGGAATCTTCTGCTTCCCAGCAACCTACGACCCAGACGAGAGTCTATTTGCTTGGCCAGCAAGAAGCCATCCGACAAAATGACATCGTCACAGGTATGAATTAAAATTTAGCTTTTACATCTTAACGTGTTTTATACTGCATGTACGACTATATCTTTGTTGATGTACTTTTAGGCTTCGTTCTAATCTTCAACTATCCGGCGAGAGCTCTCTTCGATATTGGAGCATCACACTCCTTCTTGTCTAAGGACTTCGTATTGCAAATCGGAGTACCGTCTACCCTGGTGAAGGATAGACTAGAGGTAGTGCTGCCCAATGGATCTCGGATGAGCGTGGATAGGTTGAGTTGTGTAAAGGTGCAGATTGGGAATCAGGAATTCGACTTGGAAGCGTCACTACTACCACTAGCTGGGTTTGACGTAATCTTTGGCATGGACTGGCTCTCGAAGCAACGAGTATGCATAAATTGCAATCGAAAGGAGGTTACTCTGGGAAAGAACACCGGTGACGAGACCACATTTGCGGGCATGCGAGGAGCAAGCAAGACTCTGATGTCTGCTCTCCAGGTGGTCAAAGCGGTGAGAAAAGGTGGGGAGTTGTTCTTCATGTTATTGGAGGCTTCGACGCCTAAGCCCAGTTTAAGTGATGTCCCTGTGGTGGCAGAGTATGTGGACGTGTTTCCTAACGAACTCCCTGAGGCTCCACCCTAGCGAGAGATTGATTTCTGTACCGAGTTAGTGTCAGGTGCCAAACCTGTGTCACGCTCACCATACCGGATTGCGCCAAAGGAATTGGCAGAGTTGAAAGTTCAGCTGCAGGAACTGCTAGAGCAAGGCTATGTACGTCCAAGTTCATCCTCTTGGAGTGCACCAGTTCTATTTGTGAAAAAGAAGGACGGGAGCTTGCTTCTATGCATCGACTATATAGAGCTGAATAAGCTGACCTAGAAGAACCGCTATCCAATTCCAAGAATCGACGAATTATTTGACCAACTGGTTGGGTCGACGGTATACTCGAAGCTAGACTTAAGGTCCGGCTATTATCAGCATCGTATAAGGGAATGCGATATTCCAAAGACGGCGTTCAGTACCCGCTTCGGGCACTACGAGTTCGCGGTTATGCCGTTCGGCCTTTCCAACGCGCTGTCGGTATTTATGGACTTGATGAATAGAACGTTCTGAGAGTATTTGGACTAATTTGTGATCGTCTTCATCGACGATATTTTGGTATACTCTCAGTCTGAAGAAGAGCATACAGAGCATCTGCACGCAGTGTTGAGCACCTTGATGAGGAGTCAGCTATATGACAAATTCTCCAAATGCGA
Source organism: Dactylorhiza incarnata (assembly GCA_033032865.1). Lineage (NCBI taxonomy): Eukaryota > Viridiplantae > Streptophyta > Magnoliopsida > Asparagales > Orchidaceae > Dactylorhiza > Dactylorhiza incarnata. Next base: position 623,656 of record JAWHQI010000268.1, on the reverse strand, counting down.
GTTTTGGCTACCATCAGTAGCGTTCCTTGGTCATGTCGTTAGTGGGGAAGGAATAACAGTCGATCCGTCGAAGATAGCGTCAATCCGAGAGTGGCCTGTGCTGAAAAACGTGGCTGAAGTCCGAAGCTTCTTAGGACTTGTCAGTTATTATAGGCTCTTCGTAGAGAACTTTTCGAGGTTCGCACTTCCTCTCACTAAGCTGACTAGGAAAGATCAGAAGTTCGCTTGGTCGTCTGAGTGCGCATGAGCTTTTGAAGAACTGAAGAGTCGTCTGACCACGGCGCCCATTCTATGCTCGCCATGTGGAACAGAGGGTTATTAAATATATAGCGACGCCTCGGGGAGCGGCTTCGGTTGCGTTCTGGTGCAGTTTGGACATATGATCGCTTATGGCTTCCGATAGTTGAAGGTACATGAGAGGAACTACCCGGTCCATGACTTGGAGTTAGCGGCCGTGGTATTCACTCTTAAGTTATGGAGGCACTACTTATATGGCGTGAAGATCGACATCTTTACCGACCACAAAAGTCTCAAGTACCTGCTTAATCAGAAGGAGTTGAATATGCGACAAAGGAGGTGGATGGAGTTCCTGGGAGACTACACCTTTGATATTCGTTACACTCCCGGAAAGGGGAATGTGGTTGCAGACGCGCTGAGTCGGCGGGCTCCCACGCAAGCAAGTTGGATTTTGATGCATGATGAGCGTCTAATCCGTGATCTAGAGTCTCTGGATATCACTTGTGTCGATAAGAGAGCGCCTTCTATTGCATGCTTGAACTGGACGGAGGTTCAATACGACCTTGTCGGCCGAGTTCGCCAAGCTTTGGAGCTGGATGAAAGCATGAAACGTTACAAGGCGGAGACTTTGGATGGGTCTAGCGCTGAATTCTCTTTCGATGATGGTCTTTTATGGAAAGATGCGAGATTGTGCATCCCAAAAGTGGCAAATTTACGGGAGGAATTGATGTACGAGGCTCACTTTACCAAGTACTCGATTCACCCGGGGAGCACGAAGATGTATATGGATATGAAGAAACTTTTCTGGTGGCCAGGATTGAAGAAATACATTGCTCTCTACGTGGCAAAGTGCCATACTTGCGCGTTAGTGAAGGCTGAATGTCAAAGACCTGGTGGGTTTCTGAAGTCTTTGCTGATTCCGGAGTGGAAGTTCGACGACATTTCGATGAATTTCGTGCTCGGGTTGCCGAGATCGCAGCATGGAAACGACGACATTTGGGTGATCGTAGATCGTTTAACAAAGGTATCACACTATTCCGAATCGGAAAGACGATCCTGTTGAAAAGCTCGCAAAGTTATACGTTGATAGTATCGTACGATTGCACAGAGTTCCCCGTAGCATCATGAGCGATCGTGATGGGCGATTCACATCTAATGATTGGAAACTGATCCACCAACTATTGGGTACTAAGCTGAAATTTAGCACGGCCTTCCACCCGCAAACGGATGGACAGACTGAGAGGACCAATAGGACGATGGAAGACATGCTCCGAATGTGCGCCCTGGATTTCGGAAAGAGATGGGTGGATCATCTCTATATGATTGAGTTTGCTTACAACAACAGCTACCAATCAAGTATAAAAATGGCTTCGTTCGAAGCCCTTTATGGTAGAAAATGTCGTACGCCGTTGGCTTGGGCTGAAATGGGCGACACGAAGTTGTTGAAGCGCAAGGATGCGGATGAGGCGAATATGTCAATTCGGGCAATACGAGAGCGGTTACTCATTGTCCAAGATAGGCAGGCAAAATACTACAACACGCGTCACCGAAACGTCGAGTTTGTCGTTGGTGATTGGGTGTACCTGAAGATCAAACCGTTCAAGGGAGTATCAAGGATCCGACACTTGAAAAAGCTGAGTCCAAGGTACGTAGGACCGTTTGAGATTCTAGAACGCATTGGTGAAGCTTCCTATCGGCTTGCTCTATCTGAGGAGTTAAGCGGGTTGCATGACGTCTTCCACATCTCCGTGTTGAGAAAGGCTGTGAAGGAACATACGCTTATTGTTGCGGTTGACGAGGTGTCGATTGATGCTGGGCTAGAGACGAAAGTCAAGCCCATACGCATCGAAGATATCGAGGTAAAACAATTGCGGAACAAAGCCATCCGAATGGTAAAGGTCCGTTGGGACAAATGCAGAAAAGAGGAACTCTCTTGGGAAAGAGAGCAAACCATGCTTACGGAGTACCCCGAGCTTTTCCTTTCAGGGATAAATTATATTTTTGTACCTTACTGTTTTCGTAATTTCGGGCCGAAATTCTGTTAAGAGGGGTGGAGTTGTAACACCCCAAAACCCTAACAGAGAAATCTGTTGCTGGGAGCTAGCCAAGTCGATGAAGATTTAGCTGAATCGATGGAAGCTAGAGCTGGCGCTAGCGCTAGCGTTGACGGTAGGTCTTTCCGTCAAGATCGTGAGGCAACCGTCGAGAGCTAGCGCTGGCGCAAGTGCTAGCGCCGGCGGTAGCTTGCGATACAGATCCGTGATTTGAAATCGTGGCCGTCAAATCCAAAGGGTTTTAGATCCGATGGTTAGGATTTATTACGGGAATCCTTAGGCCTTGACCAGAGGAGGGTTTATCATTATTATTCTAAGTCTTATCTCTCTTCAAGTTTGAGAAAGAGGAAAGCCAAGGAGGAAGAAGAAGGCATCTTTCGCCATTGACGGAGCTCCGAAGCTCCAAATTGCGAGCCGTTTACAGATCCACAGAGAGCAGCCCGGTGCAGTCCTTTCCATACGACTGGAATCTTGGATTCTCGTGATGCCGAAGAAAGCGGCAAGGGTAACGATCTTCTACTTGGACAAGTGAAGTCCTCCTTTTTATTGACATGATTGCATGGAAAATCCCCCACCGATTGATGGAGAAAGGGAAATTTTCTAGTGGGTTGATCATTTCGATCCCCTTTGGTTACTTGCATATAGCATCCAGAATCGTAGTACGGACATAGACATTATGTGTGAAACCCATCCGGACAGGTTGGTCTAGATTGGTGATGGCTATATTGTCGATTGTGCCGGATAAGACTCTGTGATCCTGTATGCGCTATTTTCGGGTTCTGTGTACTGTAGGGTAATACTGCAGGGAGTCCTGGAGTTAACCTCCAGGAAATACCCGAAGTTATGGGCGGATTCGATGATCTGTCACTACCACCCGACGCTAGGGCTAGCGCCGATTGTAGCTCCCAGGGAGTTGTTTGTTAAGGTGTGAAGCCTCCTTTCATTGCTCGGGATGAGGTGAAGCCGTACCCGCGTCGGACGATTGATGCCGACGAGTTGAGCACGGGCAAAGCTGATCCAAACCCGCCCCCATACCGGATCAGTGAAGAGGTAGCTACTCGGTGCACCGTAAGATGTTGGGAAGGGTCCGTAAGACAAGGTAGTCTTGACGGCCAAAGCTCATGCGAACTCTTTGTTTAAGGAGTTGTTAGGTGTGGCTCGGGTAGTACACCGTGAGAGTACCTTGAAAGCACGAAATGTGTGGTCGTGCGTGCCAACGTTGGTGTTGATTGCTTATACATGTGGTGCTTGAACGCACCTTGACAATCTATGCATATACTGTCTGCCTGCAGGGAAGGAGTACCGCCGCCCCGTCTATAAGGGTGGGGTCATTATAATATTGGTCAGCTTTAGCTGACCGGTTACTTGTTTCCACGTTTTGGTGGATCGTTGTTGCAGGTGCAGGTGAGCCAAGCGGGAAATAGCTTGCTGGAGCTTATACTGTGTTGGCCCTCGAAGGCCAACCTCCCCTCTTTTGCTTTCCTTAAATTGTCAACCTGCGTGTCGATGTATGTTTGGAGTTTTGAGACATTATTTTAGTGTAAGGCTTTAAGGCCATAACTCTATTGTTTCATTCCTGGGATAGTGGACAATTCTAAAAGATGTTTTAATCAAATGCTTCCGCTTACATTTTATTTACTCTGGTGTAGTTGTAGCTCTTTTCTGTTTATCACCTTATGATGCCTAACTAGTATGCATAGTATGGCGTGGGGTCCCGGCCGGACCTACTGTTATATTATCTGTACTGGCAGGGTGTTACACTCATCCCCATGTAACTAACGCTACACCTTGCTGAAATTCCTTATTTCATCATAGAAAACCCACGCCACAAGCCAGGGAAAGGGGGTGGTAAAGTGCACTTTTTGCATTTTAAGGTGAAGTGCACTGATCCCGACGGTCTGTGTGGATTAGTGCAATGCACTTTGAGATGTGTGCACTTTAAGATGTGTGCATTGATCCACGCGGAGCGTCGGATCAGTGCACTTGACTGTAAAATGCAATTGTGCACTTGACTGTAAAATGCAATTGTTTACCACCCCCTTTTCCACGCCACAGTCAGCTGAAACTCCATCTTTTCTTCCTACAAACCCACGCCCAGTTCTCTGTCGAACGTGAAATATTTAGGTACGTGCGCATACCATGCTGGTCGTGCAGGTAGAATGTTGGCCGTCGGATTGGGGATCGGGCCGCCAGCAAAACACAGCGAAAAGAAACAAAATAAAAACAAGCGCGAGATCGAACGGTGAGCAGGATGGATCGGACGTCGAGCAGACCATCTCGCGCACCATGCTCCCGTGCGCTCTGTGTACGAAAAAAAAATTCCCCGCCGAACCCCTTTGTCTCATCCAAGGAAACTAATGCCATCCCACCACTGAATCCTCAAATCCCTCCTAGGAAAATCCACGTCCCATCCCCTCTATACCCAGTCCCTATTTCCGTCCACATGCAGAACCCTTCCTTAACAACCACATATGACCTCAAATCCACCGCCGCCGCCACCCCGAGACAACAACCCACATCTCCATCCTTAATATCCCCATTGCACGGCAAACCCCCTTACATTGTGAGTGTTATTTGCTGTATGGATTTTTAATTCTTCGTATTAATATATAGTGTTGTAATTCTGTACTTGTTTAGATCTATTGTAGTGTTGTAATTTCATATTTGCTTGGATCTATAGTATTGCGTTTGTTTCTTCGGAGCTATTATTATTATTTGCATGATCAATTTGCCGCGCATTCTTGATTTGACCCTCCACAAGGAGGAAAGCTGAAGCATGCTTTGCTAAAAGAAATAATTTTGCTTTGCTAAAATATATGTTTGTGATTTAATATTTATTACTTATTTCTGGTCTTTCTGTTGTGTCCCGTTTGCATGCTATAAATAGTACCTAAGACTAGGTGAGCAACTTACCTGCACCTCACTAAAATTGCATTTAGTCGCGCACCCGCATAGTCTACCCTACATCCAATTCTAATTTCTAAATGGTAGCTTTAAGCACATGCATGTGATATTATACTTTTGAAACATTGCTTAGATGAGGCTCTTGCTCAGTTGTACTTTTTTTTCTTTGAAAAGTTGTTTTTGTAATTATTTAGTTGAATTGTTTTTATCATAAGAATCTATACTTAACAAACATGAGTTATGCCACAAGATACACAGTATATAGGTGGATCCAATTTTTTAAGATTGATCAATTCAGAGACAAGAACAATGTGAGTTGCTTTATAAACTCAGTTTTGTCCCAATTAATGTTATAATAATATTGTTTGTAAATGCAATTCCTGCAAATTGTTTTCATCTGCGGGTTCCACCGATTTCTTTCTCATAATCCCGGGATCAATTAGAGCATTAGCAAATGACGCTATTTTGTCTCTCGCAACAATTCTTCTTGGGAACTTGATCCAATCTTATAGAGGAGTTGAAAACATTCGTGATTTGCTTCTGTTATATGTTTGATGTTCTTCATTTCGCATTCTCACAGTGATTGCTTTAAATATCTCTGATCGATAGTTCAAAAAGATGGAGGTGTTGATAAAGACGTGATACATAGAATCCAAGCAGATTGGTTGAAGTGGAGAGACGCGTCAGAGATATTATGTGATCGTAAAATATCATTAAAACTTAAAGGCAAGTTTTATCATACTGCAATTAGACCGGCGTTGCTCTATTGTTCTGAGTGTTGGGCAAAGAATTGTGTACATGAGCAAAAAATGAGAGTTGATGAGAATGCTTATGTGGATGTGTGGACACAAGACTGGATAAAATTAGGAATGAATGTATCAGGGAAACGACAGGAGTGACACCAATTGCAGAGAAGATGCAAGAAGCTCGACTAAGATGGTTTGGACATGTACAAAGGGGACCATTAGAGGCTTATGTTAGGCGTTGTGAGAGTTTAGTCACTGAGCATGTTAAACGGGGGATGGGTAGATCAATAAAGACTTTGAATGAAACTATAAGGAAAGACATCATGTACTTAGGCATTAGTGAGATCATGACTAAAGATAGGGCACAATGGCGACAAAGGATCCACATAGCCGACCCCACTATAGTTCGATAAAGGCTTGAGTGTTGTTGTTGTATATCGTCATATAGTTTTTGTGCCCGTGGCCCCTAAGGATTTCCTAGAGTTACACCATTTCGGGGAAGGAGAAGAGGAGAAAAATCTGAGGGAACAACATTGGTCAGCTCTATGCTCAATTTCCAATTGATCAAAAGATAATAATGTTCATACAACACTCACTTAAATAGGCCGCTCTCCTCAAATAGATGCATTGATGCCCACGTCAACCTCGCTTTGGTGGTGGTTGGCGATGACACCATTCATCGTAACAATGTCCCACAATGTGAAACTTGTCTTGTCCCCGAGGTAAAACACCTAAGATTATAGGCAGAGGTTCAAGCGTAGTCTTAGATGTGACACCAGAGGCTGCCATAGAATTTCACTAGAGGAGTCGTCGGGCTGGGCGAGATGATGTCGCCAACCACTGTCGAGAGAACCCCTATTACTGTCTACAATTGCCCTTTCTGGCGAAGGATATCATCATACGGGTCCAATTGATGTGGATGTTCCCACGTTTCTATAACTAGGCAACACCCAAGTTGATGTCAAATCATCGCAATGGAAGAGCATAAAAATATGTTCAACCTGACAGGTACTTAGTTGGAGCTGGAGGTGGTAGTAGAGGCCTCCTGAGCATTCGTGGTGGCCTTCTCCCGGAAGGACAATGCTGGTGACCATCATAACAGAATGCACAACTTAGTCATCATTTCTTGAGAAAGCAAATTATGACTCACCCCACTGTTAATCATGATCAAGATGGGGTGACTGTAAAGTTCTCTTAGCAGTTGCATTGGTAAGTCAATTGAGTCTGGCTACGGATGGGGAGGTATGTCATATCAAGTTAGCTGGGTGACATTCTGTTCGTCATCCCTAATAACCGCATGCAACTCTTTCAATATTGGACAGTCATGATTCATGAGTGGATGAGTGCGGCGCTTACAATAAAAGTAGACCCCCTTGCTGGAAGTTCATTGTTGTTGCGGGTCGCTTGGGTGCTCTTGGTAGACCGGACGACTTGAACCGTCTTAGCTCTGAAGCGAACCAAGCGCGCTAACAGCCAATTTGAGATTCGTTGAGTACACTGAGACTTTTTAACGTTGAAAACCCAGAAAGGGTAAAAAACCACGCGGCCGGAGCTGTGCCGACCAAACTTCACTATCTTCTGAGGGGTTACAGTCAGGTACTTAGAATTCGAGCTTGACAGGCCGCCGCTCGTTACAATGATAGAGAGAGAGTTCCGGAGGTGACAGACCACCTCCCGGAAAACTAAGTCTTTTTTCCTTCTGAGAACGGTGGAGAACAAAAGTGAGAATGCTGAGTCACCTTTCGGGAGAAAGGAAATCTTCAAGTCCACGAAGGAGATCTTCAAGCGCCGAAGGAGAATTTCGAGGAAATCTTCAAAGGAGCTCTCCCGGGTCCAGAAGGCAAGGTCCTTTGAAATAAACGCATGGGGCTCCTTTTATAGCTTTGGTCGGGGGTAGCCCGGTAATTTTGCCGTTGTAACCACCGTAACCACCTGACGGGCGAATCACGCTGACCGATTTGGAGCACACAGATCTCCATTTTTCGTAAATGACCGTCTCGCCCCTCGGGCAGTTTGGGCAGCTTCGTTGAAGGTGAAAAAGGCGACGAGCCGTTCCTGCAATCTGAGAATTTAGAAAGACAAAAAGTGAGCATTCCCGGAATGTGGAAGTGTTCTGAGCGCGCTCAGAAGCGTTCTGAGCGCGCAACGAACACGGAAGCGTTCTGAGCACGCTAGGAGGCGTTCTGAGCGTGCTAGGAGGCGTTCTGAGCACGCAACGAACATGAGAGCGTTCGGCGAACGCTGAGGCGTTCTAGGAGCGTAGTGGACGCGGAGGTGACAACGCGCGACATGCACTTTGGGGTGTTTCGTGCGTGCCGTGAATGTGAACTTAGGAGGTGAACGCGTCGTGAGTGCGCGGGCGTACCATTCATGGTTATGAGGGTACGATTGCGGGGGCGTCAAGCGTTCGAACGACGCATCTTGCTACGTGGGAGGAAACTCTGCAATTGGGGAGTGCAAATTGCACTCCCCAATTGAGTGCGGTTATGGGAAACTCCCCAATTGGGGAGTGCAGTTAAGGGAAACTCCCCAATTGGGGAGTGCCACATGGGATGCTGACCAAGTCAGCCCCTCAAATGGGGAGCTGACTTGGTCAGCGCCTTAATTGGCGCTGGGGGGTGCGGCAATGTCGCACCCCCTAGTTAGCGTTGGGGGTGCGACAATGTCGCACCCCCTATTTGGCATTGGGGGGTGCGGTAATGCCGCACCCCCAATTTGGGATTGGGGGGTGCGGCATTGTCCCACCCCCATGACTGGTGCTAGGGGTGCGGTATTGCCGCACTCCCTTGGTGCTGTATTTGCCGCACCATTTTGGTGCGGCAGTTGCCGCACCAATTTGGTGTGGCAAGTGCCACACCCTTTCAACACGACGTCCTTCTAACGCGGCGGGTGCCGCGCCCTTTTGGCGTGGCAGGCGCTGCATCATTTTGACACGGCGGTCGACGCGGGGTGTGGCGTAAGTTGTGCGTATAGGCATACCGGTGATCGATTCGGAGTTCAAACAGACTCGGAATTGTGCGAGACTGGGCCCGTTGGAATCGTATTGGTGAGTCGACCGAGGTCGTGGTGGGAAACTATAGGTCCGACCGGATACGCTTTAGGGGACCGTATAAAATGCCCCCAATTTTTGGAAATCGTTTTTGTAGAATACGAGTTCAAAAAATTTTCTGGCAAATGTATGTCTTCGGGCGTGCGAGCTCGTTTAGTCGGGTTGTCGTGACGTGCGCAGTTACGAGTCTGTCGTCATGCAGTCTTTATGGATGTCGCCGCTCAGCTTTAATTGTGGGAGAAACTTCTATCCGGTCTTGATTGGTTGCGATTTTGCCGCCCAGTGTTTGCATTGAAGATCGTGATGAGCTTGCTATTTAGCGTTTGATGCCTGAGTAGCTTGATGGCTCTTTACATAATAAAAGATAAGTTTGCGCGAATCTGAGCTCGCGGATTTTTACATGATTGAAAACTAGTTTGCACGAGTCTGAGCTCGCGGCTTTTACATAATAGAAAATTAGTTTGCACGAGTCTGAGCTCGCGGCTTTTACATAGAAGATAAGTTTGGCCGGTGAATAGCGGGCGTATTCAAACCGTGGACAAACGTAGGGGGGGCAGAAACTTATGACGTCGGGACCTTACCGCGGTGGAGAAGGGAGAACCTTCAATCGATGATAGTGAGAGATTGTTGTGAGCGCACCGCCCGGAGGCAGTTGCTGCTTATTAGCGCACTGCCCAAAGGCAGGTGCTATTCCTTAGCGCACTGTCTGAAGGCAGGTGTTGTTCATTAGCGCACTGCCTGAAGGCAGGTGCTGTTCATTAGCGCACTTCCTGGAGGCAGGTGCTGTTCATTAGCTCACTGCCTGGAGACATGTGCGGTTCATTAGCGCACTTCCTGGAGGCAGGTGCGGTTCATTAGCGCACTGCCTGGAGGCAGGTGCTGTTCATTAGCGCACTGCCTGGAGGCAGGTGTTGTTCATTAGCGTACTGCCTGGAGGCAGGTGTTGTTCATTCATGCAAGTGGACGTCTTTACGTAGTTTCGATGGCGCAAGATATGACATGCCTGAATTGAAACTTTAAAAACTCTTAGTCGTAGTGGTAATTTACACAAAGTTTTTATAGAAACAAAGTTGACAGAATATTTCAGTGGCGCTGGTAGAGCCCCGCTGATGGGTATGAAGCTTTCTCCTGGGATGACTGACTTCTCCCCCAGTCCTTTTTGGCGAGTTGTTGGATGATCTCCTGCTAGCTAAATCGGTGCTTAGCCTAGTAGAAATTTCCCCAATTTGCCTTGTTGGACGAGACGCTCGATTTCATCCTTAAGCTTGTAGCAATTTTCTGTGTCATGTCCTTGTCCACGATGGAACTCACAATATTTTGTCTGGTCCCCCGCATTCTTAGCGAGGGCCTGGGCTTGCGGAGCGCTTCGTTGCCTTTGATTGCGTAAAGTACATTAGTCCTGGTAGTGTTCATGGGAGTGTAGTCTTAATGCTGGCGAGATTCTCGGTCTCGGTTGGGGTTGTCGTGATGCTTGTTATTCTTATTGGGAACCGTCTGCAGTAGCAGCTCCTCTATCTTTCTTTTCAGGCTCCCCTCGAACTGTCGGCGGTGCGCTTCAATTGCCTTATCTGCCGCTATCTGGGCCTCGACTCGCTGAACGAGGTCTGGGTAGCTAGACACAGTTTCTCGTATCAGTGCGGAGTAGAAACCACCGGGGCGGAGCCCTCCAAGGAAGACTCCTCGCAGGAGCTCGGGGTCGACCCCCAGGATTTGTCGAGCTTCCGAGGTGAAGCGTCGGAAAAAATCCTTGAGAGTCTCTCTGTCATTCTGGCGGATTCCTGAGAGATGGGAGGGATCTCGGACAATCCTACGGTTGGCGATGAACTGGTCCATGAACTACTGCGCCATTTCTGCGAAGTTGTTGATGGCCCCATCCCGCAGGGAGTGGAACCAAGTGCGTGTTTGTCCTTTTAAGGTTGTCGGGGACACTTGACAGAGGAGCTGATCTGGAGCGTTGTAGAGTCTCATGATGGTAGCGAAGTGGTTGACATGTTCTAACGGGTCGTCCGCCCCGTCGAATGTTTCGATGTTGCGAAGCTTGAAACCATTCGGAACTGGATGGGCCAAGACCTGAGGCGATAGTGGGGAGCCATGGTGCGCGGGACGGCGGGCAAGAGCTGCGAGTCACCCTGCCTGGTCGTACTCTTCCGCTATCATGTCGCGTATCTCTTCTCGAGTGGCTCTTCCCATCACTTGTCCATGGAAACCTCTTCCCTGGTGCTGGTGGTGGTGATCAGCTTCTGGTCTTCTGGGCGGCCGAGCAGGATGGGTGGAGCTTGCAGCGTCAGAGAATCCTTCTGAGGCTTCTTCTTCTTGAACGACCTCCTCATTCGGAGCATGATTCGGAGCTGGGGGTGGCGAAACGTTCAATGTCGGAGGTTGAACGGGAGCTCGAGGAGCCCCAAGATTTCTTACGAGAGCCAGCATCTCGGCTTGCTGTTCTTCCATCTGCCGCATGCATCCTTCCAATACTGTCGTGGGCGCAAGCACTGCCTCCTCTGCGAGAGGCGTATTGATAAGCGAGTGGGAGGGAGCTGGGTCGACGGGCCCCTCCGGGATTGATCCTTCGGTAGTGCGGGCACTTCTTCTTGCCATTGCAATTGGTGACAAGTGCTACCTTTAGTGAGTATTTGCAGAACTTTGGGAATTCGTTTCCCACAGACGACGCCAAACCGTTGCGGGTCGCTTGGGTGCTCTTGGTAGACCGGTCAACTTGAACCGTCTTAGCTCTGAAGCGAACTAAGCGCGCTAACAGTCAATTTGAGATTCGTTGAGTACACTAAGACTTTTTAACGTGGAAAACCCGGAAAGGGTAAAAAACTTCGCGGACGGAGCTGTGCAGACCAGACTTCACTATCTTCTGAGGGGTTACAGTCAGGTACTTAGAATTCGAGCGCGACAGGCCGCCGCTCATTACAATGATAGAGAGAGAGAGAGAGAGAGAGAGAGAGAGAGAGAGAGAGAGAGAGAGTTCCGGAGGTGACAGACCACCTCCCGGAAAACTAAGTCTTTTTCCTTCTGAGAACGGTGGAGAACAAAAGTGAGAATGCTCGGGAGAACAAAATTTAGAATGTTGAGTCGCCTTTCGGGAGAAAGGAAATCTTCAAGTCCATGAAGGAGATCTTCAAGCGCCGAAGGAGAATTCCGAGGAAATCTTCAAAGGAGCTCTCTCGGGTCCAGAAGGCAAGGTCCTTTGAAATGAAGGCATGGGGCTCCTTTTATAGCTTTAGCCGGGGGTAGCCCGATAATTTTGTCGTCTTAACCACCGTAACCACCTAACGGGCGAATCACGCTGACCGATTTGGAGCACACGGATCGCCATTTTTCGTAAATGACCGTCTCACCACTCAGGCAGTTCGGGCAGTTCGGGTAGTTCGGGCAGCTTCGTTGAAGGTGAAAAAGGAGACGAGCCGTTCCTGCAATCTGAGAATTTAGAAAGACAAAAAGTGAGTGTGCCTGGAATGTGGAAGTGTTCTGAGCGCGCTCAGAAGCGTTCTGAGAGCGCAACGAACACGGAAGCGTTCTGAGCGCTCTAGGAGGCGTTTTGAGCGCGCAACGAACATGAGAGCGTTTTGCATGAGCGTTCGGCGAACGCTGAGGCGTTCTGGGAGCGTAGTGAACGCGGAGGTGACAACGCGCGGCGTGCACTTTGGGGTGTTTCGTGCGTGCCGTGAAAGTGAACTTAGGAGGTGACGCGTCGTGAGTGTGAGGGCGTACCATTCATGGTGATGAGAGTACGATTGCGGGGGCGTCAAGCGTACAAACGACGCCTCTTGCTACGCGGGAGGAAACTCTGCAATTGGGGAGTGCAAATTGCACTCCCCAATTGAGTGTGGTTAAGGGAAACTCCCCAATTGGGGAGTGCAAAGCACTCCCCAAAGCCACGTGGGATGTTGACCAAGTCAGCCCCCCAAATGGGGCGCTGACTTGGTCAGCGCCTTGATTGGCGCTGGGGAGTGTGGCAATGCCGCACCCCCTATTTGGTATTGGGGGGTGCGGCAATGCCGCACCCCCCTAATTGGCATTGGGGGGTGCCGCACCCCCTTGGTGCGGTAGTTCCCGCACCATTTTGGTGTGGCAGTTGCCGCACCAATTTGGTGCGGCAAGTGCCGCACCTTTTCGGCACGGCGTCTTTCTAACGCGGCGGGTGCCGCGCACTTTTGACGTGGCAGGCGCCGCATCATTTTGACGCGGCGGTCGACGCGGGGTGTGGCGTAAGTTGTGCGTATAGGCATACCGGTGATAGATTCGGAGTTCAAACAGACTCGGAATTGCGCGAGACTGGGCCCGTTGGAATCGTATTGGTGAGTCGACCGAGGTCGTGGTGGGAAACTATGGGTCCGACCGAAAACGCTTTAGGGGACCGTCAACGTGGTGGAGCATGTTCGCAGCCCACAGATAGATGGAGCACGTTCGCATCCCACATTTGCAACCGATGAAGGTATTATCGTAGTCAGCATATATATTATCGCAGTTGAGGTACTATCGCGGCCACACGAGGGGCTTTTGATGTATTGTGAGTACTCTTGTGTATAAATAACATTCATCTTCACAATTTTATTCTTTATTTATTTCAAATTTGATAACTTTTTATAATTAAATTTATTTTAAAAAAATATACATATCGTTTCATTTCTTATGAAAAAAACACTTTCATCAAATATTTAGAGCAATGTTAAATGCAGCCCGGTTTTGACTATGTGCAGGCCGCGGATATATGCAGGCCAAAAAATTATTCATGCGGGTCAAATTTCATATTTACATACCATATTCAAAAATCAAATTAATATTTTCCTAAATAAATCACCAAGCAAAATAGAATTCATAAAATGAGTAAGTAAAATATCGAGGTTACGTTCAATGTCACTGTTTCGTCAGTAAATCTGGGAGAGTTATTGATGGAGTATCCCTAAAGGCGTTAACCGCACCCCATCCATGGGGGTGCGGTTATCCAAAGAACCTCCACTAGCGACGCAACTACCGGAAGTATAACCATCGCCACCATCGCCGTCATCGCCGCCATCGCCGACGACGTCGCGATCGTCTCCATCGCCGCCGTCGCCATTGCCGCAGCAAATACACATGAATAGTTTTAGAGCAGTTGTAATTTAAAAACACATCGGACTCGGACAAACGAGTAAACTCCTTGGGGACACGGTTGCATGGAAGGAAAAAACACATAATACATGAAATATTAAACTACTCGAATCATTTTTCCTGAAATTTTAAAAGGAAAAATGATAACTTTTTTTAAAAAATTATGATCTGCATATAGCTAAAATCGGCCTGCGTTTAACAGCGCTCTTTTTAAAAACTGTGGCCTGCATATAGCCAAAACTGACCTGCATTTAACATTGCTCAATATTTATCTTTCTAATTTTATATTTTCTTTATTTCAAATTTTATAACTTTTAATAATTTAATTTTTATTAAATTGTGTATAGGACTATAGGTGAGACAAATTATGGATTAAGAATAATTGCATTATTACGCCGGGACATAAAAAGGACCGTTCATGACTATATATATATAAAGAGAGAGATGTAATATAATATAATTTTATAAATAGATTTATTATTACATCATCAAACTAATCGTTGTGATTTAATTTATTTTTGAATAAAAACTAAATTAATCATTTAAACAATGTTTGACCTTTTAACAAAAGCAACACTTGAACTCGAGATCAATAGTATTTCATTATCACTTTGTACCAACTATACTAAATAACTTTTATAAGAAAATATGTAATAAATTGATGTATCTATGTATAGACTCTACGTATAAACGACAATTAATACTACTAAGATCATACACTATGCGGCGAGGATATCGAGTGAAATAGTGATATTGTTGTCGCCTCATACCACTTACAAGCAGCGCGGGTGATCAATGGTATTGTCGCGAGACCTCACGGGAGAACCCCGTACACTAAGTCTATCACTAGTAATTAGTATATATCTTACTATATATAAAAGAAAAACAAACTTTGACAGAAACAATCATTTTTCCAATTTTACACTCATTTATTACAATTTTTTTTAATTTTTCATGAAAAAAGAATTCATAGGCTCATAGCTAGGGGTGTTCACGAACCGAATCGAATCGAATAACTATTCAATCGAATCCAATCAATTCGAATTCGAACCGAAATCGATTCGAATTGAATAATTAATCGAATAACTATTCAATCGAATCGATTCGGATTTGAACATGAATTTGAATTCGAATTCGAATTTTATAATATTTAATTATAATTATATTTAATATTTATGATGTTTAAATATAATTTTATAACGTTTAAATATAATTTTAAATTCAAATTATATTGTTTAAATATAACTTTATAATGTTTTATATAATTTTATAACTATTCGAATCTGAATTCGGATTTGAATTCGAAAAATACGAATTTTAATCGAATCTTCACGAATCGAATCTCGAACTATTCACGAACTATACTATTTGTGAACAGCCCCTACTCATAGCTACCTGCTACGCACCGTGCACAAATAACAGTTGCATTACTGCAACAAGTTAATTTAATTTCCGCAGTACACCATGGATGAAAATTTTATGAAAAGGAAGTCATAGTTAGCTACCTGCTACCGTGCTACTTATAAAATAAAAATAAAAATAAAAAGTGGTCATGACACCAGGGGCGGACCCACATAGGGCCTAGTGTGGGCGGCCGCCCACACTGAATTCTAAAAATACTATTTTTTAGTAATAGAAAACTTGTAATTTACTAATGCAGATATGTTACCTAATAATAAATATACTATAATATTATTATGAAAATAATCTTCTTGGCCCAGTTGGTAGAGAGTGTTGCTTTTAATTAGGTGGTCTTGAGTTCGATTCCTACTATCAACAACATTTCTAGTTTTCTTAAAAACAAGTTTGTTGTTATGGTTTAAGAGTTTTTTTTTTATAAATAAGTTTATTGTTGTGTTATTAAATATTTTATATAAATAAGTTCATTGTCTTGGGTTCGATTCCTACTATCAACAACATTTAAAATTATTTTTTTTATAAACAAGTTATTTAATTTTTGTTTTATAAAAAAATTTGTTATTTAAATTTTTTTATACACAAGTTCTTTATTAAGTTATTGTTTGATAATATAAAAGAAAATTTAAAATGAAAGATGGTATTCACGTAATATAGACATATTTTTGTGTGAAATTAATATAATATAAACGTATTTTTGTTATATTTATCGATTCATTTTTTGAATAATTTTGTACTCCGCCCACACAGAATAAATTTTCTGCGTCCGCCACTGCATGACACTGTCTTAAATAGGAGAATTTTTTTTATATCGGAGTTCACGACACTTGCCATTCAGTAAGAAACGAGATCTTGATGCACAAAGTCTGAAAACTCAAAGCAAAAAAATTGGAAACCCTAGATATTGGAGCAGGAACATTTAGGATGCATAAAATCTGGATGCACAAATGCTTGAGTGGGAGGAAAGGAGTTTTGTCGGAGAAAATTAAGGAGGCTCTGTTGGAGGAAAGAAGGCCCGATCGGCACCGACGGGAAGAACGCCTGGAGCAGTCGACGCCGGCGAGATGAGCGGCAAGCTGCGGTGGAGGATGAAGCAGTCGATGCCGGCGAGAGGAGGCGCGAGCAGCAGTGGAGGATCGATGGAGCTGTCGACGCTGGCGAGAGGAGCGACGAGCTGTCGAGAAGCGCAGAGGGAAAGTCGCGCGCGAGCGGAAATCGCGAGTCAGACCTCGTGATGTTGGAATCGGGGCTATGAGAATAATACGTAGATCATTTCTTAAAAGGAATTTGGCGGAATTCCATTTCCTATCAAAAATCGGTCTGGGCGAACGCTGGAAACGAAATTCGGGGCCAAATTCTAATTTCTTTCCCTCAGCTCTTACCAAACGAACGGAGCCTAAATGAAACGGAGAATCGGTTCAGAGATCATTTTCGATCCCTATATGGGAGTCCCGGGCGCGGAGGCAAAACAATTGCCTTAAATAGTATAGGAAATCCGTCCACTCATTGGGGGAAATTTCCTTACAAGTCCAATGCACTATGATCAAAAATCAAATTTACATTTATTTGATTAGCATTGTATTTTCTTATAAAATAATTTAAGAAATATAAATTACGCTATTTTTAGTTTTTTATTGTATATCTTTTATCATGGGGAAAAAGAAATAAAAATCGAGCTGTAAAAAGGTGTAATTTTTAAATAGTAATTTACCTCATTGCACCTCGGTTTCAGATTCTGTCCATTTAGCTGATGGACAATAACTTTAACGAATATTCAGTGTTTGAGATTTTTTGGATTACAAAAATTATAAGGTTCCATTCGTTTGGACGGAATTGGCTTTCTGGAATTGGAATTAAAGATTAGAAATCCAATTCTAGTGTTCGGCGCAACGAAATTTAAGCGGATATTGACTTTCATGTAAAACCCATGGCTTTTACTATTACTAAAAAATCAAATAACAATTCTTACCTTCGCCCATAGGTTTTCCGCATAATCAAATGTTTACACTAGAGTTTTTCAACCTACGCGCGAGTTTTTTGCCCGAGCGTGCGTTTTCCTGCAGGGTGTTTTTCGCCCGGACGCGTTTATTTCACCCGGGCGTGATTTTTAACCCGGACACGTTTATTTCGCCCGGGCGCGTTTTATTTCGGCCGGGCTCGTTTATTTCGGCCCGGCGCGATTTTTTCTCCCGGGCGCGATTTTTTCGTCCGGGGCGCGATTTTTTCGCCCGGGCGTGATTATTTCGTCCGGGCGCGTTTATTTCTCCCGGGCGCATATTTTTGCCCGGGCGTGATTTTTTTCGTCCGGGCGCGTTTATTTCGCCCGGGCGCGTTTTATTTCTCTCGGGCACGTTTATTTCGGCAGAGCACGATTTTTTTGCCCAGACGCGATTTTTTCGCCCGGACTCGATTTTTTCGCCCGGGCGCAATTTTTTCGCCCTAGCGCGATTTTTTCGCCCGAGCTCGATTTTTTGCCCGGGCGGGATTTTTTCGCCCGGGCGTAATTTTTCGCCCATGCGCGATTTTTTCGCCCAGGCGCGGTTTTTTGCACAAAACCAATTCCTGCAGATATTGGTTTTCTGGCAAAGCCAATTCCAGAAAGCCATTACCTGCGCGCCGAACGGACCGTAAAAAGATGGAAAATGATTAACCTGTGAGATCAAGAGGCATTCGATCCTATACGTCGGCGTATAAAAAAAATTCTGGCTCATTGGAGAGTCGGTTTGCCGGCTGTTGACTTGTTAATATTCGACCGGATAGTAATTAAGGAAACTCGATCGCATTTCTTTTAATAGGAAAAAACACAGACTTTATATATATGTAGGCTTGTCTAGAGAAGAAAACTGCAGATATGGAGAATAATACCTTCCTCTCTTCTCTCAGTTTCGAAGCTGCTGCAGGAGAAGCCTACACCGGCGGCGCCGCCCAGGAGGAGGAGGAAGACGAAGTGAAAAGGACTACGACGGAGACGAGAGTGGCAAACGTCGCGCAGCTCAGCGCCATCGAGCGGCGCCTGTTTGTGGAGAGACTCATCAGCAACGTCGAGCATGATAATCGACTGCTGTTGGAGAGGATGAAAGATAGGCTGAAAAGGTAAAATTGATCAGTTCATGTGATTTTTAATTTCGCTAATTAATATTGCTGCCTACAAAAAGCGTTGGTGAGGGAATTTTCTTCATGCATGTAATGAAAAGTTAACTTATATGTGAACTTTTTGCAATTTCAAAAGATAGAGTGATGCAAGCCGTAAGTGATCCTGTGGTTGAACGTCGAGCAAGAGAGATAACTGAACTGTCTATAAATACGATCCGAGTGCTGCAGCGAGGAGGTCCCGCAG
Source organism: Dactylorhiza incarnata (assembly GCA_033032865.1). Taxonomy (NCBI): domain Eukaryota; kingdom Viridiplantae; phylum Streptophyta; class Magnoliopsida; order Asparagales; family Orchidaceae; genus Dactylorhiza; species Dactylorhiza incarnata. The sequence continues at coordinate 604,816 of JAWHQI010000268.1, read as the reverse complement.
CGTATCCGAAATCGAAATGAACGTCGGCCTCCACCACCAAAGGGATGAGCTGGGTACGAGGAAGGCATGAATTGATGAGTAGAGAACGTATGGGGGGATTCACGATGCCCTTCATGGTACAAGTGATTCTACGACTATGGGCAACTACTCATCTATAATGAACATCGCAAATGCTCGCCTACCAGGCGAGTATACCAAGCGATGCTCCCACCTTGACTCGGGTCACTCCCGATCTTTGACTTTGACTTCTTCTACTCACGTGGCCTACCATCGACGAATACGGTTCAGGTTGTACAGTGAGATTTAGGTAATTAATAGTGTATATATATTATATTAAAATACTATATGTGAGCTAGATTAAAAATATAAAAACTGTCTATTTTGAAATTGAATAATTTGTTTATAATTGACAACAATTTATTTTTCTTTATTTATATACAACTTGTGCAAAAAATTCTCCGAGGAAATTTTCTGTCATGGAATAGATAATGCAAATATTAATTAGATAATCCAGTTGACCTGGTTTGGGGTTCCTCTGAAGTCAGCGTGTTGCAAAAAAAAGGGTTGTTAAAGGCAAAACAGAATTAGCTATTGGCAAACCAATTTCTATGAGTTATTACGCGCATTTTGAAAATACGCTTTGTGCATGTAATTTTAGGAAAAATGTTCAACACGAAAATTGTAGATCTCGTCGAGATCTACAACTTTCGTGTTGAACACTTTTCCTAAAAATGCATGTAAAAGACTTATTTTCTTGTTATTTTCAAAAATTTACCATAGTTATGATTAAGGCGACAATACGTCTTGTGCGTGCATTTTTAGGAAACGTGTTCAACACGAAAGTTGTAGATCTCGACGAGATCTACAATTTTCGTGTTGAACACATTTCCTAAAAATACATGTACAAAACGTATTTTCAAAAGACACGTAATAACTCATAGAAATTGGTTTGCCAATAGCCAATTCTGATTTGCCTTTAACAACGCCCGCAAAAAACAATGAGGATGAAGCCTGTCTCAAGTGTTTGGCGACGCCGATGCAGACACCGAAAACGCACCGGCACCGATGTTAGCACTATGCCGGCGGCGGCCGGCCGGCATGGCCTAAAGCTTTATTGGGAAAGTAAAACAGTGCCTAAGGTTAGATATATTTAGGTAAGGATTGATATATAAATTAAGGTGATTGTTATCGGCACTACAGTTTTGGCTATCTGCACTTTTTTTGAATGAGTTATTACTCGCCTTTTGGAAATACTTCTTGTACATGCATTTTTAGGAAAAATGTTCAACACGAAAGTTGTAGATCTCGTCGAGATCTACAACTTTCGTGTTGAACAATTTTCCTAAAAATGCATCTACAACCAAAAATCCGCTATAGTTACGCACATATTTCATTTAGGGCGGCAATACGTCTTGTGAGTTCATTTTTAGGAAAAGTGTTCAACACGAAAGTTGTAGATCTCATCTTTTGTGTTGATCATTTTTCCTAAAAATGCTTGTACAAGACGTATTTCTAAAAGACGCGTAATAATTTACACAAAAAAAGTGCGGATAGTCAAAACTGTAGTGCGGATAACAATCACCTAAATTAATTAAACAAATTGTTTCTAAATTAAATACAAAAAAAAACCGGGGTATTTGGATTTTCGCCCATTTTCTCCGTTTGAAGCGCAACACAGGGATTTTTCATATTTACAGAGTGGGCGTGAAGCTGCCGACAATCGAAGTACGGTACACGAATCTCACAGTTGAAGCGCGATGCAAGGTTGTTCCTGGCAAGCCGGTGCCGACTGTTTGGAACGCAATCAAGGGATTTGTCAAGGTATTCACCGTCGATTGTTTAATTAATCAAGAAAATAAAATTATATTCATGTTTCTGTGGACTAATTCTGGAAATCTATAAAAGGGATTTTCAAATGCATGGGGGTTAAAAGAAGAGGTAAATGTCAGCATCCTGAACGACGTCAGCGGCATCATCAAACCATCAAGGTAATTTCTATGCGATCACTTTAATCTTTTTTTATTCTAATTCATTACTGAGTCAAAACGGCAAATACAAACCTAAACGAAGGGCAGCACAACCTCCTTAGGGCACATTTGGTTCTTTCTAGGGCACATTTGGTTCTTTCTAGGGCACATTTGGTTCTTTCTAGGGCACATTTGGTTCTCTCTATGGCACATTTGGTTCTTTCTAGGGCACATTTGGTTCTTTCTAGGGCATATTTGGTTCTTTCTAGGGCACATTTGGTTCTTTCTAGGCCACATTTGGTTGGTTGAGTGTGACAATGAAGTGGTCGTGTTTGAGAGAATTTTGATGAATTCAATGTTAGCATTCAACCACATCCAATAACATATTAAATTTAAATTCATTTTATACAAAAATAAGGTTATTATCACTGTTTTAAATTTCCTCCGACATGTCGTTTTGTAGGGTAAAACGATATATTTTTTCTATAAAAAATAGATTGTTATTTTGCAAAATATAAGCCGATATATCCGACTTTTTTCGATATTTCGGCCGACACTACATTTGAACATATCGTACGCTATTTTATTCTATGTTATTTTAACTGACTAGCAGTACATGTCTAAATCACATATATGTACCATATTATTTATTCTTAAATCAATTAGGCATATTGTTTCACTTTTTGTGTTATTATTATAATCAATTTTATATTATTGTTTCAAATTATATTTTCTTATTACAAAAATGTTAAAAAATTCATCGCATTTATTAGTTGTTATTTGTGTAATTTTAACATAATTTATTAAGCTTAAAAATATTTATAATCAATCAAAAATATTTAATTTTAATTATTTATTATTTACTATAAAGTTAGTGCTATCAAAATAAAATTCTTATAATAATATTAAGATTATTTTTCAATGTACCGATTTGTACTTATTAAAAATATTTTGTTTTGGATATTGAGTGTTTATTCTGAAATATACATAACACATTGTTCGTGTACTTGTTAGGTTAGTTTTTTTAGTTTTAAAACATGTAATTATAAAAATAATTTTATCTATTTATAATATATGAAAATCCGATATTTTAAAATATCTCTGACATGTCTCCGACTTCCGATATTTGAAACTCAATCTGATATGTCGCCGACATCCGATATTTACAACATTGATTATTATATGCCTGTCACCTTTGACAGAAGACATGAGAAACAAATACACATGTGGAAAAAGGTCCCTCCACAAGGGTGAAATGTAGGCAAACCTTACACTGCATTTTGCATGAGGCTGCTTCCAGGAGTCGAACCCATGACCTCAAGGTCACATGGTGACACCTTAAACGGTGCATCAAGGCTCCCGTTCAATAGTAATAATAACAATAATAATAATATTTATTGCAGATTGATTCACGCTCTTTAGATTCGATAGATTGATATCGTCTCGAGAGTCCATCGAAGGCGCACACAATCAAATTAAAGTCGACAACATAGTTTTTATGTGAAAAACCCAGAAGGAAAAAAAACCAAGGGGCTTGACCAGTTTAACAATATCTACAAACAATATTTTTGAGCTCACTGATGTTTTAGGTTAACAAGCCACTGCTCTTTTCACACTATTGAGAAAGAGTCTTCTGGTCGTTATGCACATTGGCGACATAGTCTGGGGAGCTACACGCAGGGGTGTGCCCTGGACAGCGACGCACAATAGCTCATTCTAGAGAGCTGCACACGGGGGTGTGTTTTGAAAAGCGGCGCATGGTTGAGCTAATGAGCATTTGTTAGGTGGTTTTTCGATGTTCCTACACAAATTAGGGCATAACGGTTGGGTCATTTCCCCTCCTTCCGATTCATTCAAAAGAGATACAAACATGCATAATGATAAAGACTCGACTCCTCCTTTATATATAGAAGGGTACCAATTAAAAGACAAATACATAGAAAGCCTATGTAGGGAAAATCATTCCGTCTTGGTGCTTGAGGCGCGTGCACATCGTGTATAAACACATGTGTATCGTTTGCCAGGGACGGGATCGCCCGTGCTTTATCATGGGGGGCTCAATTTGTGCTATGATTTTGATACCACTACGGATTTCCGAAGAGCAAGAGAGGAAGAGGGGAGGGGAGATTGAGAGAAGAAGCTAGGGTTGGGAGGAAGAAGAAGAGGGATCAGCCCCCACATAAAACACTTGATCCAAAGATAATATAATAGGTCATTAGGAGGGCCTCTTATACTATGAGGCCTCCCATATTACAAACCCCAAAATACCCCCATGCTTAATCATAATAACAAAAACGCCTACAGCTGCTCTTCACCCAAGCCCGAACCGGAACCACTGTCGCGCCCGCTATCGCCGGGCGGTAGCCCCACGCTGCCGCTGTCGCGCCCGCTGTCGCCGGGCGGTAGGCCCACGCTGTCGCCTGGCGATACCGGCTCCCGTGTTGCTCCTGTGTCTCCCGTCTCACGAGCTCGCCGTGCGTACACCCGCCATGGTGGATCCGCCTCCTGTAAGTCGGTAACAATACCCCCGTCTGGAAAATTTGCCTTGTCCTCAAGGCAATAATCCGGAAACTGGCGCCTGAAGTCGTCCCGCAGAAGCCAAGTTGCGGAGCTGAGTGGTCGGTCGCGCCATGCGACTCGAATCTCGACTGGAAGAGGATCCCCTGGGGTATGATGGCGCCGATCCACGATCGAGGCCGGGTACAGCGGTGGGGAGTCGGAGTGCTCGATGTCCGCCGGAATGTGATCAGTAACAGGGTGGTCGCCGATGACTCGGTGGAGCTGAGAAACGTGGAAAACCGGATGGATTCGGCTCTGATCTGGTAGGCGTAGGCGATAGGCCACGACCCCGATGCGGCTGATGATCTCAAAGGGGCCAAAAAAACGTGGGGCCAGCTTGGGGCAGGTGCGGCGGGCGACGGTCAGCTGGCGGTAGGGGTGGAGCTTGATGAAGACTCGCTCGCCCACCTGGAAGGAAAGGTCCCTGCGCTTCCGGTTGGCAAAAGAGATCATCTTTGCCTGAGCCCTGCGGAGGTGGTGCTTCAGGCTATCCAAAATGGTATCTCGATCATGAAGATGGTCGGCCAAGCTGGCCACGGGGCACTCACCTGGGAGATGTCGTAGGATCGAGGGAGGAGGCCGGCCATAAACTGTTTCGAACGGCGAGGTGTTGGCCGAATGGTGGTAGGAGGTGTTGTAGGAATACTCCGCCCAGCAGAGCCACTTTGCCCATGATCCTGGCCGCTCACCGATGAAGCATCTGAGGTATGTCTCCAGACAACGGTTGAGCACTTCGGACTGCCCGTCCAACTGCGGGTGGTATGCGGTGCTCATCCGGAGCCGGGTGCCCTGAAGACGGAAAAGGGACGTCCAGAAACTGCTAAGGAAGAGCGGGTCCCGGTCACTCACAATGGAGCGGGGAAAACCGTGAAGGCGGACGATCTCGGAAATGAAACTATCGGCCACGGTTGCTGCTGTATAGGGGTGGCGCAGTGGAATGAAATGGCTATACTTCGTCAACCGGTCGACGACCACTAGAATGCAGTCAAACCCGTTCGACCGCGGCAACCGTGTGATAAAGTCCATCGCTATGTCCTCCCAAACACGCTCGGGAATCGGCAGAGGCTGCAGCAGGCCGCTTGGAAACAGTGTCTCGTACTTGGCCTTCTGGCAGGGAAGGCAGGCCGCCACGTAGGCTTTCACCTGGCGGAGCATGTGCGGCCAATACAAGGAGGCGACTAGCCGCCGGTAGGTCCGGAAAGCGCCGACGTGACCGCCCGAAGGTGTCGAATGAAACTCTGCGAGAAGGAGCGGGATGCGGGTCGAGGAAGCAGAGAGAACAAGGCGGCCCCGATGAAATAGCCTTCCCCCGATCAATGAGTACGGTGGCCGTGCCGCGGGGTCGGCGAGCAAGGCCGTGCGGATCGCAAGCAAGTGGGGGTCGGCCTCCGCCTCCTGCTGCAGGATGGTGGCGTCGTCCCAAACCGGCCGGGAGATGGCGGCTAACTCCGAAGCCTGAGGGTGACGGGACAGCGCGTCCGCCGCGCGGTTGGTCTTCCCTGACCGGAACTCAATCGAAAAATCGTATCCCAGAAGCTTGGCAACCCATAGCTGCTGAGTCGGCGTGGCGATCTTCTGCTGCAGCAGATACCGGAGGCTGTGATGATCTGTGCGGACGATGAAGGGTCGGCCCAATAGGTACGACCTCCAATGCTGCACGGCCAATACCAAGGCCATCAACTCGTTCTCGTAAGCCGATCGGCTGCGGACGACCGTCGAGAAGGCGCGGCTAAAATAAGCTATCGGGCGGCCGGCCTGCATCAGGACCGCTCCGATGCCGGAGCCGGAGGCGTCACATTCCACGATGAACGGCTGTCGAAAATCCGGCATGGCCAAAACCGGCCCACGGATCAAGGCGGACTGCAAGGCGGCGAAAGCGGCCATGGCGGCTGGCGGCCACGAGAAGGGACCATCGGCTGGGGCCTTCAGCAGCTGAGTGAGAGGCGGGCCCCCCCCCCCCCCCCCCCCCCGTAATCCTGGATAAAGCGCCGGTAGTAGCCGGTCAGGCCGAGAAAGGCCCGTACCTCGCGAACAGAAGTGTGAGTCGGCCACCGGGTCACAGCCTCAATCTTGTCCGCATCCATAGCGACACCCTGGGCGGAGATCGTGTGGCCCAGATAGCTCACTGTCGTGGCCCCAAATGTGCACTTCTTCCGGTTGAGGGTGAAGTGATGGCGGCGCAGAGTAGTAAAAGTCTCCCGAACATGGAGGAGGTGGTCCTGCCAGGAAGTACTGAAAACAAGAATGTCATAAAAAAAAAAACCAAAACGTGCTTACGCAGGACCGGCCGGAAGACGTCATTCATGGAAGCCTGGAAAGTAGCGGGAGCGTTGGTGAGCCCGAACGGCATCACCAAAAACTCGAAGTGGCCGTCGTGCGTCCGAAAAGCCATCTTCGGAACGTCTTCCGGTCGGACCCGTATCTGGTGATAGTCGGCGCGGAGGTCGAGTTTGGTGAAAAACACGGCGCCGTGTAACTCGTCCAGCAGCTCCTGAATGACCGGAATCGGGTACTTGTCCGGTACCGTCGCCTTGTTCAGCTCCCTGTAATACACGCAGAAACGCCAGCTGCCATCTTTCTTGCGGACAAGCAGCACCGGACTGGAGAAGGGGCTCGCACTGGGCCGAATCAGGCCTCCCAACAACATCTCTCAAACCAACCGCTCGATCTCGTCCTTCTGCGTGTGTCCGTACCGGTAAGGACGGGCAGAAACCGCCGCGACGCCGGGCTGTAGTACGATGGCGTGGTCGGTCGGCCGCGCGGGGGGAAGGCCGGGTAGCGGCGCAAAGAGCGCCGGAAAATTATCAAGAAGCGCCGTCATGTCGGCCGGAAGGCTGTCGGCCGACGAGGGTGGGGAGGGTTGCACCGTCCACAACCACGCCGAGAAGTCGATGTCGGTGACGCGGTTCGTGGCGCGGAAGGAAATGGGCGAGCGGAGGAGCGTCGAATCGCCCACCAAGCGGCAGGGTTGGCCCTGGTGGAGAAAGGACATGGTCATAGACGCCCAATTTACGCGGACGTCCCCCAGAGTTTGCAACCACGCGACTCCCAGGATGGCGTCAAGGCCCCCCAGCTCGAAGAGGTAAAAGTCCGCGGTGACCGTGCACGGGCCCAGGGTCAGGGTGACTCCCGAGCATTGGCCTAAGGTGGGGCGGCGGCGGCCGTCCCCTAGACAGACGGAAAAGTCGGGAGAAGGGTCGGCAGGTAACCCCAGGCGGCGTGCGAGAGGGGCCGACATGAAATTGTGGCTCGCCCCACTGTCAATCATCACAATGATGGGGCGGTCGTGGAGCACCCCGGACAGCTTCATCGTACGTGGCCCCGTAAGGCCCCCCACTGAGTAAAAGGGAAGCTCCAGGACGTTGAGCGGTGCTGGCTCTGGTTCTCCGTCAAAGGGTTCCGGCGGCGCCTCCTCCAACGGAGGATCCTCGAATCCGTCAGGGCTTTCACCGTCCACGAAAAGGGCATGAAACTCCTTAACGGAACAGACGTGTTGCGGGGTGTAGGGCTGGCGGCAACGAAAGCAAAGCCCGCGTCGGCGGAGGTCGTTGTAGTCGACGCGTTGCGGGCCTTCTGGTCGGGGAGGCCGGCCGACACCCGGAGGCGGGAAGCGCTGAGCGGGGGCCGCCGGCGGCGGAGGCCGAAAAGTGAAAGGAGCGGCCTGCCGAGGCCCGAGGTCCGCCTCGACGGCCCGAGCAAGGTCGAGGGCCTCGGACACCGTGCGCGGGTGATGCGTGCGAAGACGGGAGCGGATGTTGGGGCGGAGGCCTTGGAGGAAGAATCCGAGGTAATGGTCGGGAGGGAGGCCCGGTACTTGAGTGACCAGCGCGACGAACTCGTCAATGTAGGCATCCACCGTGGTGGACTGGCGGGTCGTGCAAAGCCGCTCGATGGCGGAGCCGGCGTAACGAGCGTCGTAGCGGCTCACCATTTCGTGTTTGAACTCCGTCCACGAAATGGCGGGTTGGATTTGCCGAAGCCAACGGGCCCAATGGAGGGCCGAGCCTTCGAGGCCGACCACAACCGTGCTAACTTTGTCCGTTGGCGACGTCCCGTTGAGATCGAAAAATTGCTCCGCACGAGCAATCCATCCGAGGGGGTCCGTGCCTGAGAAGGAAGGGATGTCGAGTGCTAGGGCGGAGCGGTCGGCGGTGAAACCGGCCGGTGGGGGCATGCCGAGGACGGATACGTTTTCCGGAGAGGAAGTCGGGGTCGGAGGTGGAAACGGGGCCGGAGGAACGCGGCCGAAGGTAATGCCGGCCGCGGCAGGCGGCCGGAGGAGAGGGTCCGGCCGGAGGGGCGGAACGGGGCTGCCGTTCGCCTGGCTCGCCCGTTCCGGCGCCCAGGCGGCAATGCGGGCAAGGAGCTCCGCCTGGCCGGCCGCTAGGGAGGCTTGGCCGGCCGCGAATGAGGCTTGGCCGGACGCGAGCGTGTCCTGGCCGGCGGTGAGGGCGGCGACGGCGGTCTGGAGCGCGGCGAGGTGGGCATCCTGAGCAGCGACCCGATCGGCTAGGTCGTCCGTGGCCGATCCGGTATCGGCGGGGCGTGAGGTCGATCCGCGAGCCATGGCGGTATCCGGCGGCCACAAGGAGGCGGGCGGAGCGGCAGGTCGGACCAAATGATACCACTACGGATTTACGAAGAGCAAGAGAGGAAGAGGGGAGGGGAGATTGAGAGAAGAAGCTAGGGTTGGGAGGAAGAAGAAGAGGGATCAGCCCCCACATAAAACACTTGATCCAAAGATAATACAATAGGTCATTAGGAGGGCCTCTTATACTATGAGGCCTCCCATATTACAAACCCCAAAATACCCCCATGCTTAATCATAATAACAAAAACGCCTACAGCTGCTCTTCGCCCAAGCCCGAACCGGAACCACTGTCGCGCCCGCTGTCGCCGGGCGGTAGCCCCACGCTGTCGCCTGGCGATACCGGCTCCCGTGTTGCTCCTGTGTCTCCCGTCTCACGAGCTCGCCGTGCGTACACCCGCCATGGTGGATCCGCCTCCTGTAAGTCGGTAACAGATTTATTATTTATCCAATAGCAAGTGGGAACCGGGGCAACGCCCCAATTATCTTTGTAATTATTCACATTTCATCATTAGGTTTTACTATAAATATGGTGTAAGTAGTGGAGATGCTTGGGGAATTGAGGGTCATCAAGGCTAGATCATGTTTACTGTGAAGGAGTTGGATAGATTTTTGATCATAGCGTGTGCGTGTGTGTTGGGGGGGGGGGGGGGGGGGGGGTAGCCAAATTGTCAAACCTCATAAATCTTTGTCTGTTCTATGTTGTTTTTTCCATGATGTTTTTTAGATTCGTGTTTGCTTATAACAAGCAGTTGTTACCAACCACCAATGATCATCCAAACTAGGGAGATATGTCTGTCTTCAACACCGAAATCATATACAACAACACACAAGCCTTTATATGGATCCTTTGCCGCCATTGTGCCCTATCTTTAGTCATAATCTCACTAATGCCTAAGTACATCATGTATTTCCTTATAGTTTCATTCCAAGTTTTTATTGGTCTACCCCTCCCCCGTTTAACATGCCTAGTGACTAAACTCTCACAACGCCTAACAGGTTCCTCTAATGGTCTCCTTTGTACGTGTCCAAACCATCTTAGTCGAGCTTCTCGCATCTTCTCTGCAATTGATGTCACTCCTGTCTTATCCCGGATACATTCATTCCTAATTTTATCCAGTCTCGTGTGTCCACACATCCACCTAAGCATTCTCATCTCCGCAACTCCCATTTTTTGCTCATGTACACAATTCACTGCCCAACACTAACCATAGAGCATCGTTGGTCTAATTGCAGTACGGTAAAACTTACCTTTAAGTTTTAATGGTACTTTACGATCACATAAGATCCATGACGCGCCTTTCTATTTCAACCAACCTGCTTGTATTTTATGTATCACATTTTTATCAACCTCCATCTTTTTGAACTATCGATCCAAGATATTTAAAACATTCACTACGAGAAATATCTTGATCACCCAACTTAAAATAAAGTCATCCGTCCTTCTTGGCTAAATTTAAGCTCCATATACTCCGTCTTTGTCTTGCTCAACCTAAAACCCTTCTTTTCTAAAGTGTCTCGCTATGATTCAAGTTTCGCGTTTACACCCTCGCATATCTCATCGACCAAAACGATATCATCCGAAAACAATAAACCCTTAACCTTAAACACCGAAATCATATGCAGCTGTTTATTTGGATATTGATGTGTAGGTGATTATGGTTGCATGTTTCGAAACAAAGTCTCATTTGACAATGGTCAATTGTGTTGTTGAGTCGTGAACACAGGGAGGGAGGAGATTGCTGATACCCGTAGATGCATCAAGAACAAGAATCAATAACATGAACTTATAATTGCATGACAATTAAAGATACAATCAGGAGATAACTCCCGCCAAGTATCCAAAGGCTGGGTTCTCTTCGACACTCCACTCACTAAGAGAGCCAAACATCCAAAACTCCAAAGATGATGATAAAGAGACACTCCCACTCATATATATATTATATATATATAATATATATATAATATATATATAGTGGGGGGGATACAAAGTACGACCATACCCCTAGGGCTACATAGACTACTAAATATATGCGTGGCAGCCAGCGTCATATCAACACGTCCTGCCCAAAAAAACGACCTTATTCTCAAGGTCGAGGTCTGTAAGGATTGTCAGGGAGCATCATCGGATCTAAGTCCCTGAAATCAGGGTCGTCATCTTCAAATCCAATCAGCATACACAGGTTCTTGAGAGGGCAGGCGTGGGTGGGCGAGTATGGCTGCTCGCATTGAAAGTAGGGGCTTTTGCGGCGAAGCTCCAGGTGTTGTTGGTGAGACAAGCGTTGGGGTCGCCAGGGTGCCTGTGGAAGCGGGACTGGCGGCTGTGGAGGTGGGCCTAGCAATTGGGGCTTAGGTGGAGGTAGGGGAGCCAAGCGAGGAAGAGGCGGCGACACTGGCGGCCGCTGGTGGGGAGTCTGGATCGAGGAGGATGGTGGAGCTATGTAGAGTTCCTCGTCGAGGTACCGAGCCTGCTCCATGGCACGGGAAAGAGTAGATGGGTTGTGGACCTGAAGGTGCGCCCGGAGGTGGGGTTGCAGACCCTCCAAAAAATACCCCAAGTAGTAGTCGGGGTTTAGGTCGGGTACGTGCGTAGCAAACGCGATGAACTCGTCGATGTAGGTGGACACTGTGTCGGTCTGACGGACGGAGCTAAGGCGCTCAAAGGCGTTACTCGCCTGGCGGGCGTCGTAGTGCCTGAAGAGTTCCTCTTTCAGTGTGGGCCAGGTGAGGTAAGGAATCTGCTGGTGCATCCATCACTCCCAATGGAGCGCCGAACTCTCCATGTAGATAGTGGCTAGGGGGACCTTCTGGTTGGCGAGTGTGGGCTGAAGGTCGAAGAACTGCTCGGCGTAGGCGAGCCACCCAAGAGGGTCGGGGCCGTCGAAAACAGGAATCTCAATCCGGTGGAGATGGGTCGGGTGGATGTCCGCAGCGGGGTGCAAAAACCCCACTGTGGTCCGGAACAGGCCGAAGTGGTGGCGGTGTTGGAGTGGTCGGAGGGCGATTTACCGTCGTGACCATAAACTCTCAAAGGAGGAGAGTGATATCCGCAAGCTGGGCTTCAATTTGATCCATGCGATGGGCGTTAGCGGAGGCTGAGGCGGAGGCATTCTCGTCGGCGTGGAGGGCCATGGAACAAATTTCAGGCATGGAAGATGGCTGTGCGTAGCGGCGAGAAGCACCGGAATTCTGCAAGAGCACTGGCGGCCCGCGAAAAGTGCGACCGGACATGGCCGAAGAAGAAGAAGAGTCGGCTGGAGGCGCATGAAGTCGAAGGCGCACTGGAATCACAAAATAAGAAGGGAAGAAACACGCTAGAATCGTTGGGGAAGATGAAGAGCCGCTGAGAAGTCATGGAGGTCGAAGATGCAGGTGTCGATCAACGCAAAAGTCATGGGATCCGGCCGAAGAAGAAGAGGAACGGCTGGCAGGCACTGGAATAAGCGGAACCGGCGAAGGCGTTGCTGTTGGCGAGAGCTGGCGTTGAGCTGAAATCGGGAGGAGCGGTGGACGGCTGTACGCAAGAAGACGGGCTCCGTTAGCTGCGGCTGTAGGAGGATGGAGCTCGACATGATTCGATGCGCGCGGTTTGGACGGCTGGCGGTTGGAAGGAGGAAGATCCAAGCGGAAAGCGATCGAAACAATGTGTCCGATGGAACATGGAAGAAGTTCCAATTAGGACTTCGCAGAAAACCCTACATGAGGAGCTGGTCGGACCAATTGATATGTTGTAAACGTATCAAGACAAGAATCAATAACACGAACTTATAATTGCATGACAATTAAAGATACAATAATGAGATAATTTCCGCCAAACATTCGGAGGCTGGGTCCTCCTCGACACTCCACTCTCCAAGAGAGCCAAACATCCAAGACTCCAAAGATGATGATAAAGAGACACTCTCACTCATATATATAGAGTGGGAAGGATACATAGTACGACCATGCCCCTAGGTCTACATAGACTAATAAAGATATGCGTGGCGGCCAACGTCGTATCAATTGCGCTAGGCTGTGCGTTAGAGCAATGATGTTGGAGCAACAGGTGGGAGACGATGTGATTAAGTCGATCGCATGAATTAAGTGTGCGGATGCATGAGAAGATAAAATCGGTTGGCATACCTTGAGTCGTAGGATAGTATGGGATGAACCACATATCAAGCCAAATGTTATAAGGCATCGATACAGTGTAGAGCGTTATTTCCCTAACCCAGAAAAAGCCCGAAAATCCAAAAATCTAAAAGCAAAGATGATAAAACACCCACATAATCCTCCCTTATGTAGGATATATAACTCATACATATTACCATAATACCCCCGATAACCTCCAATTATACTAATGTGGGGCACGAATTCCATAATCCAACATTAGAAATCCAAACAAGATAATTTTAGCTTAATTTGATGTATTTGATGAAGCAAAATGAATGAAGAATAAATGAAGCAAAACAAATTAATTGCACTTGAAATCATGAAGATTAACGATCAGTCTACAACAACAACAACAGAACCCATATAGTCCCCAATCATTGGGGGTATGGGTGGGGGAAGATTGGAAACAGACCTAACCTTTGGCACTATGCACAAAGTGGCTTCTCTCAGAGGAGAAAGACTTAACCTTTGACAATAAATGCACAAAGTGGCTGCTCACAGAGTACCACTGAAATAGTGGCCCCCTATACCGTTGCGTTTGCTGCGGAATCATGCCGTCAAATCAAAGCCAAAGACATCAGAGAGGGCAGACCCAAGAATCCATTTTGATTTATGTGCACATAACCATGCTTCTTTCATTCAACATCCAGAGCATTGGTGAAGCACATTATCTTTGCACATTAACGATCAGTCTAATGAACTTAAATTAGCCAAAACTGCACTATCTTTGCCACGAATCCAATAGCCCTACAATTGAAATCAGAACCAAACTCATGTTCTACTTCAGTAAAAGGATAAAATTACAGTTTTCATTCCTTAATGAATAAACCTTTGCAGGCTGACACTTTTACTAGGAGCTCCAGGATGTGGAAAAACAACACTGCTGTTATCGCTTGCAGGAAAAGTTAGTCAACTCCTAAAGGTAAATCACCTAAGATTTAGCTTTTAAAGTATGATATTCCTTTGTTAAATTTTTTTATTTTTTATTTTTAATACATAATAAGAGTTCTAAATTGTTAAGAGATACTTTATTTAATAGAAAAATTCTCTATATCTAATAGATGTACGATTCATGTGAATAAGAAATAAAAGGCTGAAATGGTAATCAAATTGGAGGATATATGTAAGTTAGTGATTAAGAGAAATTTAGAAATCAGAATTTGTTGTGGTGCCCACAACTTGATCTGGAGACGTAAGGAGTGGTAGCCTTCCTAGAGTGAAAAACATTTCAAATATAAGACAGTCATGTTTGATCCTTTTATGGAAGATAATATTGGCAACAAATGTAGATCGCGTTTTTATAATGCAGCATAGAGTCATAGCTTGTGTAATAGGGAAGTCAAACTCTTCTAAAAGAATTTTCAACCATTTAATTTCATAAGTCAAATGGGTCATAACTTTTGTTCAATTTCAACACTAGATTGTGTTATAATAATTTGCTTGCTTTCCCAATGATTAAATTACCTCTAACTATGATGCAATATCATGATATAGATTTCCTTCTATTAGTTGATCTTGCACAATATGCATAAAAAAAGCAAGCTGAGTTAAGGTTACCTCAAGTTTACCACAACACAAAGAGTCACTAAGGTGTGATATTATGTTGTTGATTGAAATATATATGAAAGAAAATGGGGGTTTGACATCAAAGAAAGTGTCGAGAATAAGAACTAAGTTATTCTCCTATCGATCATGGTATTAGAGCTCGAAGGGCCTCAAATAGTTATTTCGTTAGCGCTGAAGGATTCGTGAGACACAATGTTGATCACACAACTCCTCTTGTCTTGATTAATGCGATTCTTTAACGCGATCCACTTGTCTAGATCTCTTTCTACACCGCCGATCTCGTCTTCTCTTGATCAATCTGCTTCAAGACGGTGTTCGTTGTTTGTTTCAGACAACGCGGCATTGCTTGTTCCAGACGGTGTGACACGTCTCTTTGGGTTTTGTTCTGTCGCCGATCTGGTTGTTCAGGACAAAGATGGTTGTTGTTGATTTGCTTCGTCTTGACCTCTTGTCATCTTCCTCTTCCTGCATCTTCTTCCTCAGCACGAGCCAAAAGATGGGACAATGTTTAGCATGATCAAGAAATAGTTGTGTAATTGCCTTTTGACGTCCCTATTCCAGCTTTGTCAAGCCTGTCAATTTGGGAAACATTGCAGAACTACTTATTCTTCTAGCTATAGTCAAAGTGATAAGTAGTTTGATAAGCTTCATTCTGATGTCTGGACCTCTCATGTTTGTTCTATTAATGGCTTTCTTTACTGTTTATTATTTAATGATGATTATTCTTGCATTACTTGAAATTTTCTTTTGAAGAAGAAAAAAGAAGATAGTGAGATATTTAAGTTATTTTATCATTATATGGAAACTCAATTTGGTGTAGAATTAAAAATATTCAGAGTGATAATGGTGGAGAATTCACTTGTGGTGAACTCTAGAGGTTTTTGGGAGATTAATTTTCAGATAAGTACCTGATAATCGGGAGATTTATCAAAAAGTACCTCACTTTCATATGATGTATGTTTTTACATGTGTGTATTGTCCAACTTACAACCAAGGATGCTAATCTATTAAACAAGATATGAACATATTTGTAACACCCCTACCTAGTTTAACATCAATTCATAAGTCTGGCCGAAACTTATGATGTGAAGCAAACCAAGCAACAGTATATAAATTAGTATCATAACAAGATTAACTAAAGTTTACAGCGGAAATAAATGACTGGAAATAAAATTTATAAAGTACCTTTAAGTTTGGAACACAGAGCCAACTAGGAAGTTAGAGCGAACAACTTTCGTAATCCCTGTAATGAAAATTTCGAAAACGGATCAACCCACTGGCGAGCAAGAAAGACTTTTTCCCTCGGTGACACTAAAAATATATTTTGATTAAATCATCGGAACATGCTTTTAAGATAACATTTTTATACTAATAAATGTAAACCATGTTCCATACTTGCTTTTTGATGCGTATTCGGCAAGTGCACCGGTCGCTGTCAAGTAATAAAATTGGGAATAGCTTCCCCGAATATCGTCTCTCAAGGAATGCAGGTTCTGGTGAACGAAACGTGTGGTGAATCAATCGTTATACGAGCGAATAAAGGAAAAACAAGGGCATTGATTTTGGGTTTCCTAAGCTAGTGCAGAAAAGAGAGATGCGGGTCAAAACTCCGCTTCGCAAGGCGAGGTGGATGCAACGGCCGCGATGCCGTGCTTCGGGAGGCGCGTGGACGGAAAGTAACTGTGACGATTGAGGGTCGCACACACCTCTTCGCAAAGTGGGGGTGAGTGCAGCGGCCGCGATGCCGCGCTTCGGTAAGCGGGAGAAATGGCTACAGTGCGGGGTTTTGTGAGGGTCGTATTCACCTCTTCGCCAAAGTCACCACTAGCAATTGCTAGATGGCTAGCTGGAATGTGTGTGTGGAAGTGGAGCGGGGGCGGAGTGCATCACAGCAAAGCATCAAGCGAAAGATAAAACAAGAGTATATTTCATTCATAGACAAATAGAAATCACACTAGTTCAATACGAAAGTTAAGCATACATTTCCAAAAGAGAGAGGGTAGAGGAAACCACGAGATGAGAAGCCTCGCCGTAGATCTTGGTCGGAATGGGGGGTTGTCAAGCCTCCTCCGAGCTCAGTCCTTGGTTGCTTCCGGGGTTCAGAGGCTGTCACTACCTCCAACCATCATCCGTCTTCTTCTCAGAGCTGGGTCTCTTCCCCTTGACCCAAAAGGAGATGCCGCAACTTGAAATGCTTGATGTAGATGGCGGGGAAAGCTTCCGGAACCCTTGGTGGAGCTTAGGATTGATGGAAGAAGCTTTCCCAAGGAAGGGGATGGATGGATGGAGCTTGGAGAGGGAAAACGGCGGAGCTTGCGGAAGAATTCGCGCCCCCACTCTGTCTGAATGCCCTAAAATCGCGGAGCCGGACTTTAAATACAGAGCAAAATAAACAATGCACACGATCAGTGGCGCACGACCAGTGGTCGTGCGCAAAGGAATGCTACTGATCGTGCGCAGTCAACCTGTAGCAGAGGAGAAGATGGCCAATTAACGCACGGTCAGTGGCGCACGACCAGTGGTCGTGCGCACTATAGTCATTGGTCGTGCGCGAGCAAACTGCAGCCTGGACGACCATCTGTATTTGATCGTGCGATCTGAATAGTGATCGTGCGCCTGATCGTGCGTGAACAAATCGCACGATCAGGTCCAGATCTTCATGGAATCACATGGATTGCCCCCCTGGAATGCATTTCAGCTCCTGGTACCTGCAGCAAACTCACACATACCCGCTGGGGCCTAGAAACAAAGCACCCAGCGGCATAAAATATGCACCAAAGAGAATAAAAGGGAACATCCGAGATAACACACAGAAGTAGACTAAGGAAGGTACTATTTACGCAAATAACCAACTAATCCAATATAAGCGATAATCAACCTAATATGCAGTACCTATGCATGATACTAAGCCTAAATGAGTCCTAAAATATGTATATAAACCGGACTCATCACTTTTCCATAAGGTACTTGAATCAAAAGACGTCTGATTTATCACATGATCTTAAGCTGAACTTACATTTAATTTCCAAAACGATTATCCTATAGAGATTTCTAGATTGCGACTTGTGATCTCATATTTTCTATTCTTCTCTTTCTTAATTAAGGAGATTTGTATGCACATTCTAACGATATGAGTCCCTACTAACGAACATGTGTTCTAGTGTCTATCTGTCACAGACACGGACTCGAATCTACTAATCTTGTATAGGGTGTAAACTCCCAACTTGAGGCTCATAAGGTCTACTACGCCCTATGAGTATGATGGTGTGCCTCCATCAATCATGAGGAAAAATACCTCTCATGCCCCCCTTTCTAAACTGATCATCTAGTGGTTGGCACGATCAATACCTTATGTCGTCCAATTAAAGACACTAGTTTGAGGCTTATTACAAATCTTAACCTTTTGCTTTAAGACTAATTGCATATAACATCTTCAACTGGTTTGTTTGTGCGTACAAAAAATCTTATTCTTACGCTAACCTGTATGTCGAAATATGCTAATCTAATTGACATTTAGTATGTATTCATATACTACTGATGATATAATTTTACGTATGTTTTGTAATAATTATTTATCTGAATACGAATTCATGTGTTACTAATGATTCAAGTTTTCTTGAGTGCTGTTGTAAAATATTTGTCTGGCTATGAATTCACGTGCTTCTGATGGTTTGATCTCACGTGTGTGCTATACTATTATTTGTTTGAATATGATTTCATGTAATACTGCTGAATTGATTTCACGTAAACTCTATAATAACTTATTTGCCTGTGGATGTTGTCATGCACTGATTTTTAAGTCGAACATGGTTAACATAATTAACATTTAACACGATTTCATATGCTACAACTAAATCAAATTCATGTGGGTTCTGTACTGATTCATTTGTTTATTATCATGAATTAAAAGGCTACAAGTATCACATGTGTTCTGGCACGACGACTAAATAAATTTACAATAGGTGATATGTCTAGTCGAAAGGAAACAAATTTCTTACCTCGGGATGACGACGCTCGTACACACGACGTGGCGGCATGATTCCTTCTGGATAAACTTGACAACTCAAACCCTTCTCCGATCTAAGCCAACCCGCACCAAAAGTCGAAATACGACAAAAACCCTCGTTCCAAAAGCGGGACTCCACAAAAGTCGACTCGAGGTCTCCAATTTTGATAGGAAAGAGGGAGGGAGGTTGCTAGTGGGAGTCGACGGGCGCTTGTTTCTTACGGTTTACCTGGTGCAAATAGAGTGGGGAAGGGCCGTCGGGCCCAGATCTGCCGGAAACACGATTCTGGCAGCTACCTGACGCAGATCGATGGCTGGGGGAAAGACTTCCGTGCGTCGGAAAAGCCAAAGGCAGCGCCACCCAGTCTCATCGCACTGAAGAGGGGAGGCGCCAGTGGTTTCTGGAGGAGAATCTCCTCGAATGGCGCCGTCGACGAGCGTGAAAGAGACGCGTCGCCAGTCGCTGGAACGTAAAGATCGAGCGCACCCTAGACTCCTCTCGCACGGGTCGTGAGTGCTGTGGTTTTAAAAACAAAACCGGGGGGGGGGGGGGGGGTGTCGTAAGCCTTAATAGGGAAGAGTAAACTACGGTTACGCCGATTAAATCGTGAAACTTAAGGAAAAGGGGGAATGGCTGAGAGGGAAATTAAAATTTTCTTAATTACAGATTTGACATTATACCAGAAATACACTAATGATATAAAATTATGGTTTTCGTGAACCTCTAAATTGCGCCGAAGAGTGTCCAATAAATACGTTAAAAATCTGTTGATTAACGTGCAACCATTAACCATTATAAAATTGTACCTCGACACGACACGGGCTCGACCAATTTTGCTCGCGATTGGACCCTGCAATTAAATTTTACTCTTGCATCAAATTACGGATGTTACAATATTTTCTCAAAGAGAGAGGTCTTTATTTGTTATAGGCAAACTCTATTCTAAGAAAGTAGTTTGGTCGTCCCAAATTATTCATAGCAATGTGCTTTTATAAATAGTTAGTCACCTCATAGACGTACTTAATGAGTAAACATATCATCCACATATGTAGCCATTATAATTATCTTGATGATGTATGCATATGGAGATAGGTGATCTACGATGCTACTGCGAAAATCTATAAGAGCAGTCTTCATCCATAGGTAGCCTTGTTGAGAAGAAGCATATGGTTCTCTTCTTGAGCAATATCCTTAAGTGGTTCCTCCAAGTAAAGTATTTCTTGAAGATCATCAATTCACCATATAGGAAGACATTATTGACATCAATTTGTAAATCATACCACCATTGATTGCTGTTGACAAAGAGGATGACAAGAAATAAGTGGAGCTTGTCAATGGAGGATGTCCAATGAAGATGTTATAATGCTTCTTGCTGCTTCATGGTAGTAGATATAGACGAAAGACACAAGGAAGAACAATGAAAAGTAGGGAATATGTAGTCAAACGAGAAATATAACTATAATGCGAAAGACCAAGGGAAAAAAATTTTGGTGGAAGGAACAAATAGTAACGCAATAGAAGTCGAAGAGGGAAAAATAGTCTCATGATTGATAACTTCGATAGTTGTGAATAAGTGGCGATGAGAGGATCATAATATCCTCATCCTTTCTGTGTCTGAGAATAGCCAAGAAAGAGACATCTAATAGTAAGCAGAGAGAATGTATTCGAAAAGCAGGAAAAAAAACTTAACCAAATGCCTTATGTGGGATAAAATTGTTGTTTGGCTAGGGAGAGGGGGGGGGGGGGGGGGAATAGCACCCAAAGGTTAGTGATAAGTTATGTAAGAGAGGTGAGGAAATGTGATTGACAGTGTAACAATCTATGAGGATGACAACCCCCACCCCCCCCCCCCCCCCCCCCCCCCCACCCCCACCCCCACCCCCACACACACACACACAACCAACACACGCACTCCAAGATCATTTCACTGAGAGTATACAACACAACAACAACAACAACATAACCCATATAGTCCCCAATCATTGGGGGTATGGGCGGGGGAAGATTGGAAACAGACCTAACCTTTGGCACTATGCACAAAGTGGCTTCTCTCAGAGGAGAAAGACCTAACCTTTGACAATAAATGCACAAAGTGGCTGCTCACAGAGTACCACTGAAATAGTGGCCCCCTATACCGTCGCGTTTGCTGCGGAATCATGCCCTCAAATCAAAGCCAAAGACATCAGAGAGGGCAGACCCAAGAATCCATTTTGATTTATGTGCACATAACCATGCTTCCTTCATTCAGCATCCAGAGCATTGGTGAAGCACAAATTTCACTGAGAGTATAAGGACACAAAATTTACTGAAGAATACCATTATTAGAAAAGCTGAAATGGAATGAAGACGGCTAGGTGAAGAGTCCTATTCTAATGTAGGTTATTGATGTAAGAGCAAAGGAGTTATAAGAGCCTCAATAGTCAATAGGGACTACAATATAATTTTAAATTGAAGATTCAAAATGAAAAAATTTACCTGGACACAATAGCCAATTAGAGTCCCGATGTAACGGCCCGCAATGTTGCCGCAATTAAATGATTATCGTCCATACATCAGAGGCAGAGATTTTTTTTCATCATCACGACTGGAATAAATAAAGCAGTAAGCATATCATAAATTAAAGAAACAAGAACTCACCTTAACTTTCTCTTTTTCCTTTTCCCACTTAGGGTCGGTGTTCCTCTCCTCATGCGATGCCATTTGGACTGTAGTAAATTTTGGAACAGAATTCGCAAAAACTTGGGAATTTGGACTCTGCAATCAATAATTTCATTTTAGTTTTCGAATCGAATTCATTCATGCATGAGTTTAGGAAATTAGGAAATCTTAATAGGACATTTATTCTTTTCATCAATATGAAACTAAATTAAGAAAAAATGAGAATAAGGACTTACATATACGACAATTAGGACTAGAAATCACCAAAATGCTTAATTCTAAAGTCACCCCCTTTATATTTAAATGCTAGACATAATAAAATCAGCTAGGTAGGGAATATGATTTCTGAAATAAGCTATTACACAAGAATATGACAACCATATAGAGCCCTCAAAGCCACCAAATGAAAGCCAACTTAATGAGTCCAATTAACTACATTTAATAGCAACTAGGGGTTGCCATTTAATAATATAAAATAGGACTTAGGATGGAAATTTTTCCATGTTGAAAGGGCAAATAAATGAGCTCAAACAGCAGCCCACGATATTGCAAGAACGGTCACATAAAATCCCACCAACACCTATAATAACAGCCCACAAATCACCCTAAAATTTCCACTAATATAGTCAACAATAGGATTAAATTAATTAGCTTACCCCCACCCACACACACCAAAGTTAGCAGCCAGAACAAAAGCCAAACAGCCCACGACAAAAGGAAATCAACAACCACAACACCACTATCTAGTTCTTGCAGCAGCCAACAATAGCCACAGCATAACCAAGCCAAGATCAAGCAGCTGCAAGCAGAGCTAGAAAGTTGGGAGCCAGGTCCAAGGGATAAGAGACAGAGAAGTTGGAACTAGAACCAGAAATTTCCAGAGGCAGAAAAAATCTCAGGAAGTAGGAGAGGAGGGGAAAGAGTGTGGATTTATATTAAATCAAAACCTAAAGTAGATTCCCAAGGCACAAGGGGTAAATTCCCTCCATACCTCTTAAAATCCACCATTAGATTTAATCCAAGTCTCAATCAAGCCACATTTAATTCCACTAAGGAGAAAGGTAAGTAGCCTCATCCACAAATACACCAAAACCAAGATAGTGGATTCACATTTAATACTTCTTACTCCAGCCGTCCAAACTCAAAATTCCCAAGTAGGGAAGGGCAAGGCCCAATATGCAAGCCAAGACATCACATAAAGCCCTTCTTCCTAACCCAATAACTAATCATCATTAAAATCCAAAACAAGAAAATGGTGAGCAGCCAGAACAAGGCTCACATGCATGCATTGAATTATTACTTAGAGGCCCAATAATTTACGACTAAGCCATCAAGCAAAGAGCCAAACTTATGAAATCCAGACATCCAGAAAGCCACAAGAACTTATACAATCTGTAGAGAAGAGCGAAACTTGTATGTATTACTTGTGTTATCAAATACAAGGAGAGAATACATATTTATAGGAGAAAAGAGAGGAGAGAAAATCCTATACACAATGTGGGACTAAAGGAGAG
The DNA here is from genome assembly GCA_033032865.1 of Dactylorhiza incarnata. Taxonomy (NCBI): domain Eukaryota; kingdom Viridiplantae; phylum Streptophyta; class Magnoliopsida; order Asparagales; family Orchidaceae; genus Dactylorhiza; species Dactylorhiza incarnata. The sequence goes on along the minus strand of JAWHQI010000268.1, from coordinate 581,805 downwards.
AGAGAGAAATAAATACATAATAAATACAATAATGGACCTAACTATGGGCCTTTGATATGGGCTTTTCTAACACTCCCCCGCAAGCTGGAGCGTACAAATCGTAGGCGCCAAGCTTGGATAAGCACTGATGATAGAGAGTATTGGATAGTGCCTTTGTGAGGACATCCGCAACCTGTTCAGTACCCGGAACATGCTTCAATTCAATCTTCTTCATCTGGACTTTCTCTCGAATGAAGTGGCAGTCTACCTCAATATGTTTTGTTCTCTCATGAAAGACGGGATTCTTGGCTGTGTATTGCAGCTTGGCTGTCACAGAGAAGGAGAGCAGGTGAGGGAAGCTTCATACCAAGATCCGTGAGAAGGCTTTCAGGCCACGTTAGTTCTGATACTACCGATGCCATTGCCCGATATTCTGCTTCAGCTGAAGATCGTACAACCACTGCTTGTTTCTTGCTCCGCCAGGTGATCAAGTGTCCTCCAAAGTAAGTGCAAAAACCACTTGTTGATCGCCGATCATCTATGAACCCAGCATAGTCAGCATCTGAATATGCGACTAGATTTGGAGTTGAAGCTGAGGTTTTGTACACAAGGCCTTGACCAGGAGCTGTCTTAAGGTATCGGAGGATTCGTTCAACAGCCTGCAAGTGAGAACTCCAAGGGGCATGCATGTATCGGCTGACAATACCTACAACAAATGATATATCTGGTCTTGTCACGGTGAGGTAGATTAATTTTCCGACCAGACGACGATAATACTCCGGATTTTGCAGCAGAAGATCAGTGTCAGATGCCTGAGCAGAAATCCTGTGATTGACATCCATTGGAGTGTTGACTGGCTTGCATCCAGAGTAACCCGCATCGTGGAGAAGGTCGAGGCAATATTTCCGCTGAGAGAGGACGAGACCATCAGATCGTCTGGCGACTTCTAAACCTAGGAAGTAGTTGAGATTTCCTAGATCTTTTGTCTGAAAGGCAGTGCTGAGATGTTGTTTGACCTTCTGTATCCCTTTGACGTCATCTCCAGAAATGACGATGTCATCCACATAAACTAGCAGAATGATTGTTCCAGTTGGCTGATGGCGAATGAACAGAGAGGAATCTGCCGAGCTCTGTTTGAAACCAAGTACCCGAAGTTCCTTACTGAACTTGTTGAACCAGTTTCGCGGGGATTGTTTGAGACCATACAGAGATTGCAACAGTAGGCAGACTAGTGACTCCCCCGTGGTCTCAAACCCGGGAGGTTGTTCCATGTACACCGTCTCCTGTAGATCGCCATTGAGGAACGCATTTTTGATGTCCAATTGATAGAGTGGCCATTGTCGATGTACAGCAACAGAGATGAGCACACGAACGGTATTCAGTTTCGCCACTGGAGAAAAGGTTTCCTCATAGTCAATGCCATGTTGTTGAGTATATCCACGAGCGACCAAGCGAGCTTTCAGCCGATCAATAGTGCCATTGGGAGCATGTTTGATAACAAAGACCCACTTACAGCCAACTGGTTTCTGACCCGGAGGGCGGGGTACCAGAGTCCAGGTTTTGTTTGCCCAGAGATCGGTCATTTCCTCTTCCATGGCAGCGCGCCAGCCAGGGTGTTAGAGAGCCTCCTGCACTGAATTAGGAATAGCCACAGTAGACAAAGAAGTAGCCAGAGTTTTAAGAGGAGGGGAGAGACGATGCAGGGATACGTAGCTCGCCATTGGATGAGCTGTGGACTCTGTTACCGGATCAGTAGGACTTGGAGCACCAGAGGACGAGGACGACTGCGCAGGGGCAACGGGGCGGGAGTTGCGACGGGAATAGACCTGTATAATAGGTGGCTGACAGGGAGGCGGAGTAGGGAGTGGTTGTGGTAGAGGTGTTGGAGGAGGCGTGTTAACCGAAAGGATGGGTCGCATGACAGGTTGTGGGAGAGTAGGTGATGGAGAATGTGTTGCTGGAGCTGGAAAGAATGGCAGGTCTTCCCGGAAGGTTACATCAGCGGACACCGAAATTTTCCGAGTGAGAGGAGAATAACAGACGTAGCCTTTCTGTGTATGGGAGTAGCCAACAAACATTTGCTTAGTCGCTCTGGGATCTAGTTTGTCCGTAGATGGTCCCATGGAGTGAACGTAACACGTACACCCGAAGATTCGAGGTGTGAGAGGGAAGGCAGGAGTAGAGGGAAAGAGAAGACTGAACGGACTGGCATTGTTGAGTACGGAGGAGGGAAGGCGGTTTATAATGAAGCAGGCGGTAGAGATCGCAAAGTTCCAATAGATCTTAGGAACGTTCATGTGAATCATGATCGAGCGGGCCATATCAAGGAGATGTCGGTTCTTTCGTTCGGCCACACCGTTTTGTTGAGGGGTGTATGCACATGAGGTTTGATGAATAATCCTGAATTCAGAGCATAAGCTCGAAAACTCATTGCCAGTGTATTCGCGAGCATTATCGGTGCGTAGCGTTTTGACGGTGGTGGAGAAGTGAGTGCGGGTTTCAAGGATAAATGCCTTAAACACACGAGGTAATTCAGAGCGTTCGCGAAGTAAGTATAGCCATGTTGTGCGGGAGTAATCATCAATAAAAGTAATGAAATAACGGAATCCAGAGATACTACAAATTTTATAGGGACCCCAGATATCGGAATGAATAAGATCAAAAGGAGCGGAGCTCCGAGTACAATTTGCAGGAAAGGATGAACGCGGCTATTTGCCGAAAATACATGATTCACATTGAAATGCAGGAAAAGATACATCGGGGAGTGCCTTCTTGAGGATGGGAGGGGAGCATGGCCGAGACGCTGATGCCAGTCAGCAGAAGAGACAGAGGCGAGGATGGTGGGAGAATCGTCGAGAAGGTAGAGCCCGTTGCGCAGCTGCCCTTTACCAATGGTAGTCCCCGTCCGTCGATCCTATATCAGAAAAGAAGAACGTGAAAAAGTTACAGAGCAATCCAAATCAGTAGTGAGACGGCTAACAGAGAGTAAGTTAAACGGGGAGCCCGGAACATGGAGTGCCGAGCGGAGAGAAATGGATGGGCTGAGAGATAGGTCAGCTGAGCCGGACACAGAGACAGTCGCTCCATTGGCCACAGTGATACACTTCGGATGAGGAGCACCCGAATATGTTGGTGGCTGAAGAGAGGTGATATGATGAGTGGCACCTGAATCCACTATCCAGCGAGGACTAGTGGAGAGACAAACGATACCTGGGCTGGAGACGGGGGAGACCGAGGCAGGTGGAGTCATCATCCCTTGGAGTTGCTGGAACTGTAGGCGGAGAGCCTCAAGATCGGCACGAGAGGCCGAGGAGCTATCTTCAATGACTGCAGCAGTCGGTCGTGGAGGAGGAGGATTGCCAGTCTTCCGAAAGCAGGTGGACTCATAATGGCCATCACGACCACAGAACGAGCACTTTGGCCGTCCTCGTCCACCACGGCCCCTTCCACGGTAGGCCGACCGACCTCCTCGGCTAGAAGGAGGAGGAAACGAAGGAGCCGAGACATTTTGGAGAAGAGCCGGTGAGGGAGGAGCAAGAACCTCCGGAGGTTGTGATACTTTGAGTAGCATGGAGCAGACAGCCGATAAGGAGGGAGTGGGAGTCGAGGCCAAGACTTGTGCCCGAATACTCAGAAGATGTGGAGGAACACGGGCCATTAGCATAGCAATGCAGACGGCTTCCCTTTGCGCGCGCTGAGTGGCATGATCAGAGGTAGGTGGCTGGTGTTGAAGTCATGCTTCAGAGAGTGATTTGACCCGAGCGACAATAGAAGTAATGTTTGGTCCACTGGTGTCCAGAGCCTGAAGGTCAGAGATAATGTCGAAGAGACTTTGAAGGCTATCCTTGCCGGAGTATAAGGAGTGGAGCTCGTCCCACATCCCTTTGGCCGTGGGTAAATACATGACCATTTCATATGGTTCGCCCTCCAAAGAGTTAAGGATCCAGGTCTTGACTCGACCATCATTCTTGGGCCATTCGGGAGGAGTAGAAGCCGGGGGATCATCGGTATGATGAGCCAGAAGCCCCTTGGCCTGGAGGACCCGGCGGATTGAGTGACCCCAAGGAATGGAGTTTTTCTTCCCGGAGAGGGAGAGAGTAGTAATCCGCAGCTCATCACGGAGCTCACTAGGAGAGTGCTGGGGAGCGGTCTCGGGAGGCAGAGGCGAGGAGTGTTGGGGAGCGGTCTCAGGAGGCAGAGGCGAGGAGTTCATAGACGAGCCCATTATAGCAGAGAAAGCGGCGGACTGAAGAGTAGAGAGCAAGCCGACAGGAAGGAGAGCTAGACCGCACGGTCACAGTGAGCACGCGATTGCTGGTAGTAGCTCGGAAGAGGGAGCTCGCAGAGGGAGATCGCTGGACAGGAGAGGCCGCCGGACTGGAGGTCGCTGGAGATCGCGTGAGAGCTTGCTGGAGATCGTGCGGCTAGCAGAGGAGACCGCTGGAGAGTGCTGCGAGGAGGTAGCTGGAGATCGCTACGAGCAGGAGGGCGCTGGAGATCGCTGCGAGCAGAGGGTTCCAGGAGGTCGCGGCTATGAGACCGGCGGAGGAGATCGCTGCGGAGGAGATCGCTGGAGGGCGCTGGAGATCGCTGGAGAGATCGGCAGAGGAGGCCGCTGAGATTTGAGATGGCGCTGGCGGTCTGCGAGTAGAAGAGCGCTGGGACTTGAGATGAGATCGCAGAAGAAGCTCGCTGAGGAAGAGCGCAAAAGAAGCTCGTCCGAGAGAGATACGATCGCCAAAGAGGCGGAAGGAGAGAAGACGATGGCGGGACCCACGCGGCAGATGGAGGAAGCTATAAAAGCCCAGCAGAGAGGGAAGCGTGGGAGGTTGGGAGTAATGCGGGAAGCAGCGGCAGGAGGAGCGGTCTCAGGAAATGAGACCGCCAGAGATCGACAACGGGAGGGTGGGCGGTCAGAAAACGGGAGACCGGAAAAAATTGGATCGATAGCTTTGATACCATGTAGAGAAGAGCGAAACTTGTATGTATTACTTGTGTTATCAAATACAAGGAGAGAATACATATTTATAGGAGAGAAGAGAGGAGAGAAAATCCTATACACAATGTGGGACTAAAGGAGAGAGAGAAATAAATACAATAATGAACCTAACTATGGGCCTTTGATATGGGCTTTTCTAACACAATCAACATTCATTAAATATAATGAAATCATGGCATTAAATCCAACACACATAAATAAGGTCCAAACCACAAGCTCCTTACAAAATCAACTTCATAAAGGCTTTCAAAAACCCAAAACCAAATGCATTGAAAGAAAGCTCAAAATAAAAGAAGTCAATCTCAAACCCATTTGGTACTTCACCTTTGAATTGTACTCATCATTATGGAGAATTTAATTAATAAACTTTTAATTGTTTTTTAACTTTTATAGGTATTTTAATCTAAGAAAACTTTTGGTGTCTTACTGACGCAGGACGAATCTATAGGCGGCGGATAAACCGTGACCGAACCCTACATGCTATGCAAAGCCCGACGGATCAATCACAAATTAGATAATAAGTTTAAATATCCCACGCAGATATAAATTCACAGCAAAGCAAAATAATTCATTAAGCGAACAGGCTTAGGTTTTCCTTCGCGTGGAGGGCCAAAGCACGAGCGCGCGGCGAATAATTCCTTCCTGCAGTTAGAGATTAATCCAGGCGCAAATAATTATAACAAAAGGAACATCCACACAAACATGTAATAATCCAGACGATAACAATGTCTTACAACCAAAATCCGATACAAAATACGACACAAATCTGAAAATAAAATAGGGCTGCAGCAATTTTAAACAAATCTGAACTTTAGAGAAGAGAGGGGGTCTTCCGGGCGGTGGTGGACTAGATCGGGTAGGGAGCGGTGGATCCACGGAAGGGGAGGGCGTGGAGTTGTGTGTACGGCTGCGGGAGTGGCTGTTTTGAGAGCGTGGAGCGGGATTTGGACAGATCTGGACAGATCTGACGGGGTGGGGGTTGAGCAGGGCTGGCGGAGGGCTGGATTGGGGTTGGCTGCGAGTACGGGCTGTTCGGGGCTGGATCTGGACAGTTTTGTCCAGATCTGGACTGTTCCGGCAAATATTGAGCAGGGGAGAAATGGGGCTGGGCTGGGGTGGCTGGGGCCGCTGTTTAAAGGGCGGCTGGCGGGTAATAAGGGGGTAGGCGGCGTGGGGTGGCTGGGAGCAGGTGGTGGCCGGATGGGGGTATCAAAGGGGCGGCGGCTGGACGTCGATTGGGGGGCTGTCGGGTGGCTGGCTGCTACCAGAACTGGCGGCGGCAACAAGTAGGGGGGGCTGGCGGCTATGGGAAGACAGGGGGTTGACGGCAAGGGGAAGGGAGGGGGCTGGCGGCAAGGGGAGAGGAAGAAATACAAGGAAGAGGCAAGGCACTTACCCAAGGAGTCGTCACCAAGGGGCTCCACGGCGTCGGCACCGCGGAAGGATCACCGGAAGCAAGAAAGAAGATCTCTCCAAACTTCAGCAATAAGAATTCCTGCAGCCCTAAATACCTATTTATAATAAAACGATATTAGGGCAACCGAAATCGACGGCTATAATTGGTCGGCGGTTCCGATGCCATAACTACACGACATAAAACTCAAAATACATAATGCTATATATGAAAATGATTCGCAACACGCATCCGGACGCATCCACGGAGTCGGATCGTCGATCCGGGCACGCCATATATGGTAGGTCGCCAAATCAGCCCGAATGGGCCCCAAAACTCGTCCATCACTGCTCCGCATCAATCTCCCCGGCTTGAAAGAATTCATCTCCCGATGAATAGGGGTCAGAATTCTCTCGCCACATGCCAGGTCAAACTCGAAGAGGTCCGCCAGAGGTCGTCCAAGTGTCGACGCAGAGAAGTGGCCTCGCCAATCAACTCCTCCGGACTGAAAAATTTCCATCCCCGATGAGTGGAGACGGACGTACTGAAGTCGAAGTCCGGGGGCGAATCGATCAAGCTCATCTCTCAACACAGTAGTAGAAGGATCCGGTGGAATCTGAGGTGCCAATGGTGAAACCGTTGGGGACAAGATCCCGGGTAAATAAGGGTCAGACGTGGGCTGAGAACGGGGCAATGAATGTGGTGGCAAGGGCTCGGGGGTAGACTGAATGGTGGGTGGTAACAACAGTGGTAAAGGCTCGGGAGGGCCGCCAAGATGTGGGCCTGAGTACTCGTGAAGTGCAAAGTATGGCGTCAGGTCCTCGACATTGAACACAGTATGGGTACCCATGCTCGCGGGGATGTCCAACTCATAAGCATTTGTCTCGATGCACCTCAAAACTGAGTAGGGACCCATTCGCCTAACGCTCAAGCTTTTAGCAAGCCTCGCACGGAGCCTCACAACGCAGATTCTCACCATCACCTGCTCGCCTTCATGAAGTACCTGCACTTGCCAATGAACATCCGCATGTGATTTACAAAATTTATTATCATTATGGATTCTTCGTCGGACTCATGCAAATGATGACAGACGACACAACAGACTCATGCAAATGATGACGAAACGACTCGACAGACTTATGCAAATGATGTAAATGAAACATGACCGACACAACATGCTCTCTATGAGAGAATCTAATAATGACCGGGGTGTCTCTAAAATGTGGTGGCCGATCAGGTGGTTCCCTCGGTGGAGTGTAGAAAAATTTATCTCGTGTGCGCCGAGTGCTCAGGTGACCGTGTGAAACATCTACACTCAAGGGCGAGCTCATGAAGAGCAACATGACTCTCAGGGAGCGTAACGCATCAGGGGGCTCACCAGGAGGTGTGTAAGAAAAGTCATCGCGAATGCGACGACCGCCTAAGTGAAAATCATGTGCACCGACCAGAAGACGTGGCTCTATAGTGTAGTGAGTGTCCCCAAAAATAAAGAGCTTGTCTGGTGGGTCAGCAGGTGGTGCATCCCAAAACTCAGCGAGAGTGCGATGTGTCTGCAAGTGGTGTCTTAAATATTGGATGTTCCTCACAATATCCATCCTCTGGGGCAAGGTCAGGGACGATAATGGAAGAAACACCACTAACTCGAAACTCGTAAACAAACAGCTCACCTGAATCGCATCCTCACCAGGATGTGGTGGCTCATCAGGAGGCTCAACAAGGGGGTCGTCATAGTACTCGTCACTAGGGTCATGGTCCTCCAGATGAGTACCATCATCAGGGGTAGTGTTCCCGTGAATGGATGAAATAGCCACTTCGAGATCAACACCAGGCTCTGGTCCCTCGGTCGTGATGTGACTCAAGGTAACGACAATGAGAGAGCGACATAGATCTACGCTCAAGAATGGGTCTGTGGGTGCGGTGTCAAGATGTGAGTCCAGGGTAGGGGTGCTAATCAACCCATGACATGCCAGGGGTGGTTGTGTGGGTGAGGGGCACGACACCATAGGCTCAAGAGGTCGCTCAGGCTCACTCTCAGTCGAGGTCACGAGAGACGGGTCAAAAACAAGGGATAGGTCACTCACTGGGCTAAGCACCTCACTGGGGTGAGAGCAATCCGTATCAGGTATCACTTCTGTCATGTCTGACAGAACAATGGTAGGCAGAGTGGTGTCCTCGGTGTGGGAGGAGCTCGTACTGCGGAGGTCAGAGCGATTATCCAACCGACCAGCTCTTGCGGATCTCAAAGACTGTTCGTAACGAAGGGCAAGCTGATATGTCTGCTCGAGGGACTTCGAGCTATGATAAGCCACCTCAGTACGAATGTCTGATCGAAGGCCAGACCGAAATCTGCAAGAGGTCATGGTTGGGTCCTCTCGGATATCGCTCCTCACAACTAACTCATCAAAGCGATCCCTGTACTCAGCGACGGACATGGATCCTTGCTGAAGGGAAAATAATTGGTCGAGCAAGCGACTCCGATACGATGAAGGCAGATACCTCTGACACAATGTACGCTTCATGTCCCACCCAACTATTGACACGATGTAGACGGTCTCGCTCGCGTGTCCTCTCAACGCTAGCCCAATATGCCCTCGCCTGATCTAAAAGTCTAAGTTTCGCAAACTTGACGCGACGCTCACCGAATACCTCAAAATGGTCAAGATAATACTCCATATCCACGAGCCAATAACTGAAAAACTCGGGATTCGATGAGCCGTCAAAGGAAGGGGCAGCAATACGAAACTGACTCTCAAGATCTCTCTCGGAACGACGATCCTCATAATAATCATTCCTAAGGTAACCGAGTCGTGTCGAAGGATCGACACGATCCGCTCGCGTGTACGGATAAGAACGACGACAACCATCATACTGATCGTCTCTGGTGTAGTGGTCTCGTGTCGGTGGGTCAACACGATCTCTAAAAGTGGTGTGCTGCGATCGAGAATAATCGTCATAGTAACGTGAAGATCTCCCTGACGGGGCTCTGTGAGAGCGGGTGCTAGTGGACTCGAGACCTCCAAAGTGAGGGGAGGAATAATCGTGATAATCGTGACACCTAAACATAACGAAAAACCTATAGACTCTACGACTGCGTATCGAAAAGTGCGCGCAACCTAGCTCTGATACCAATTGACGCAGGACGAATCTATAGGCGGCGGATAAACCATGACCGAACCCTACATGCTATGCAAAGCCCGACGGATCAATCACAAATTAGATAATAAGTTTAAATATCCCACGCAGATATAAATTCACAGCAAAGCAAAATAATTCATTAAGCGAACAAGCTTAGGTTTTCCTCCGCGTGGAGGGCCAAAGCACGAGCGCGCGGCGAATAATTCCTTCCTGCAGTTAGAGATTAATCCAGGCGCAAATAATTATAACAAAAGGAACATCCACACAAGCATGTAATAATCCAGACGATAACAATGTCTTACAACCAAAATCCGACACAAAATCCGACACAAATCTGAAAATAAAATAGGGCTGCAGCAATTTTAAACAAATCTGAACTTTAGAGAAGAGAGGGGGTCTTCCGGGCGGTGGTGGACTAGATCGGGTAGGGAGCGGTGGATCCACGGAAGGGGAGGGGGTGGAGTTGTGTGTACGGCTGCGGGAGTGGCTGTTTTGAGAGCGTGGAGCGGGATTTGGACAGATCTGGACAGATCTGACGGGGTGGGGGTTGAGCAGGGCTGGCGGAGGGCTGGATTGGGGTTGGCTGCGAGTACGGGCTGTTCGGGGCTGGATCTGGACAGTTTTGTCCAGATCTGGACTGTTCTGGCAAATATTGAGCAGGGGAGAAATGGGGCTGGGCTGGGGTGGCTGGGGACGCTGTTTAAAGGGCGGCTGGCGGGTAATAAGGGGGTAGGCGGCGTGGGGTGGCTGGGAGCAGGTGGTGGCCGGATGGGGGTATCAAAGGGGCGGCGGCTGGACGTCGATTGGGGGGCTGTCGGGTGGCTGGCTGCTGCCAGAACTGGCGGCGGCAACAAGTAGGGGGGGGGGGGGGGGGCTGGCGGCTATGGGAAGACAGGGGGCTGACGGCAAGGGGAAGGGAGGGGGCTGGCGGCAAGGGGAGAGGAAGAAATACAAGGAAGAGGCAAGGCACTTACCCAAGGAGTCGTCACCAAGGGGCTCCACGGCGTCGGCACCGCGGAAGGATCACCGGAAGCAAGGAAGAAGATCTCTCCAAACTTCAGCAATAAGAATTCCTGCAGCCCTAAAGACCTATTTATAATAAAACGATATTAGGGCAACCGAAATCGACGGCTATGATTGGCCGGTGGTTCCGATGCCATAACTACATGACATAAAACTCAAAATACATAATGCTATATATGAAAATGATTCGCAACACGCATCCGGACGCATCCACGGAGTCGGATCGTCGATCCGGGCACGCCATATATGGTAGGTCGCCAAATCAGCCCGAATGGGCCCCAAAACTCGTCCATCACTGCTCCGCATCACTTACACCTGACACTAGTCGAACTGACTCGTTTATTTTCTCATTTTGTTCATTTTAGGATTTTAAATGAGCTCAGATCATAGAGATTGAGGGAGATTGGAGTGAAAGAGAATCTCAGGTCGAAAGATAATGGTCATATGGAGATTAGATTTGGATGGCGAGTGTGTGGGGTTGTTGATTGCAGTGTAGGAATTATAGCAGGAGCATGTGAAAATTTAATTAATGCAAGTAATGGCTGCATTGAGGGTTTACGATAACATGATGCGAGGGATGTGTCGGCAATGATTAGGAAGGTGTTGTAGCCGGAGGTGCAGGTTGTGACCATGGACAATGGTTGTGGTAGGGAATTGCGAAAACATATAGTGGAAGGAGGAGGCATTGCGGTATAAGGACGTTGTTGGTGTTATGGTGGGGGTTGTGATAGAGGGAGGCAAGGGCTCAAATGGGTTGGCCTTCTATGATTTAAGTGGGTGAGGCGTTCGACAACTTAAGATGATGAGGCGTTCACAACTTAAGATGATGAGGCGTTCACAACTTAAGATGATGAGGCGTTCAGCAACTTAAGATGATGAGGCGTTCGACAACTTAAGATGATGAGGCGTTCACAGTCTAGATAATGGCGTGGTATGCAACTGTGGATGAGATAGATAAATAGATAGGGAGATAGAGAGAGAGCATGAGAGGGGAAAGCATGTGGCTAGATTTTAGGGTTCACACTTTGATACTATGTTAAGCCTTAAGGAAAATAAATGTTTTAATGAATAGAGAAATTTACATATGTAATAGAGGCATAATTTGTTTAAACAAAAATGAATGGCTAAGATAATAACTAATGAAAAATCAATCCAACAGTTACTATAATACTTTATTTTATTTTTGCATTATCATCACATAAAAACCATACCAAAATTATATTTGGGACCGGCTCTATGAATTATCATGTATTGTTCACTCTTGTCGAGTGCTATCTGCGATATTAACTCAGGTCTGTGCAAATAGTTTATTTTGTGTTATATTGTTCTTATTATGGATAACATGAATAACTTGAGCTACTTCAAATTTTATGTCATTTTATTCTTTCTTTTGATACATATACGCATTATTATGTATATTGTCATGTAGTGAAGGCTCCGTCTATATAAGGAGCATTAGGTTGTGAGTTCTCTTCATATTTTGAGTATTAGTTGTTTGGCTCTCTTGGAGAGGGGAGTACCTTGGAGTACCCAACCTCTAGGTGCTTAGCGGGGGACCTGCCTCCCGATTGTATCCATGTTTCCTTTATTGCAATCTAAGTTCTCGTTCATGTTTGTTCTTAATACGACTAAGGCGTATCAATTAGTCCGACCCGCCGCTCATTTAGGGTTTCCGACAAAACCCTAATTAGATCTTCCTCCTATGTCTGTTATTTTTTTCCCTCCCGCATGCGTCGACCAACGCCCTCGGTTTCCAGCGCTAGCCATGCACGTCTTCGGCTTCGCACACGCCGATCTTGACCAATCTCGCGCTCGACGGGTCCTGCACAACTACCAATCTCGCGCTCGACGGGTCCTGCACAACTCGTCTCGCCCATCCCGCTTCGATCGCTCCGGCATCGGTGAGCCCTACTCGTTTCTGCGGTTGGTCTCAGCAGCCGCAACCCCGATCTCGCCACATATACCAGTTGACTCCCCTACTTGCTCGTTCCCTACTACCGTCGTCCTCCATCCGCCCTTCCTCTAACATCGCCGTCCACCATCCTCCACAGCTAGATGCAGCCATTGCTGATTCCAGAGGGTGTCGTACGATTACGCTCGTGTCTGTCATTTCCTGTCTGCTGCGGCACCCTTCCAGCTGCCGCTCCGCATCCTCGCTGCCCTCCTGCTGCCTATCACCGCTTTCTGCCGTGTCGGGTCTCCCCTCCAGCGTATCCTGCAACATTCTGACAGCCCTCCTGCTGCTCCTGCATTTTGGCAGCCCTCCAGAGCCTCATGTGGGTTCTCACCCCCTATTCTCACCATGGCTCTCCTTCCGGACTCAGTGCATGCTCGCTTCGATCGAATCGACGCTGCCCTGAATAATCTCCTTGTCATGGTGCTTGAAATTCATTGTCAGCTTCTTCCACATGCCCCCTTACATCCCCTGCCCGCCTCTCAGCTTCCCGATGAGCCGCCTCTTCCCTTCATCCCACCGCCACCCCTCAGTTGGTCTTCGACCATTGGAACCGTTGTCGCTTCCTCCCTTCCCAACACCCCTTCGTTCTCCCACTGCCGATTGTGGTACGCAACCCCCCCCCCCCCCCCCCTTCATACTTCCCTATCTTCTGATTTGCACCGATTGCCCTCCAATCTGCTCGTCTTTCAACAAGCCCGTGACAGAGGCTCCACCTGGCGTCTCTCCAGCCTTTCACACAGAGCCACATGATTTTTCTGCTCCACGCCGTTTCTTGGAAACCCCCACCCGCCTATTAGCTCTCTTATCTCTCAACTCATCTTTTCCCACATCTCTCGAGCCCGTTGTTACCCTACCCTCACATCTTGTCACTCTCCCACTTCGACCAGCCTTCCCATCGGGTCTCCTTCCAAATTATCACTACCTACTCATTGATCTAATGTCCGGCCCTACGACCCTCATTCAGGATCTGGATGAGTTTCCCCCATCATTCTTCATAGCATCTGACCTCCGATTGCGGCCCTAGCCCAACTGGCGTGTTCCTCGCTCGTCCTTGAGGATGAGATATTTTGCGAGCATGACAGTGTTTCAGTCTCATGCCGAGTTCTACGCCCGTTTCAGTCACCTGTCCCACAGATCTGCAGCAACCAGCCCGCCACGATGCCTCGATGCTTATGATGTTTCACCTGATCTGCCCACCAGAGGAGCCTCCTTAGTCTCGCCGCACGCCATTGGGAATCTTCCAGGCTCGACCTTGGGGACAAGGTCGCTTTTCAGGCAGTGTGTGGTGATGCGTATACACATTATTATGTATTTTGTCATGTAGTGAAGACTCCATCTATATAAGGAGCATTTGGTTGTGAGTTCTCTTCATCTTTTGAGTATTAGTTGTTTGGATCTCTTGGAGAGGGGAGTACCTTGGAGGACCCAGCCTCCAGGTGCTTGGCGGGAGCCTGTCTCCCGATTGCATCCGTGTTTTCTGTATTACAATCTAAGTTCTCGTTCGTGTTTGTTCTTGATACGACTAAGGCGTATCATCTTTACACAAAAGCATTATTGATGGTAGCTTCCCATCCCTTAAAAGTTGAACTCACTTCTTATGCCTATGAAAATGGGTTTAAGAAATATAAACTCATGTTCATTTACTTTTTATGAAACTATCACTAAAACTAGTTCTAAAACTAAATCTGAATCCCTAACAGACACTTACATAGAACCATATTACCCTTAAAGATTCATACTGGCCAAATTTTCATCAAGCTTATGCGTCAATTGTTGTTGACAAATTGATGTAGGGTAGGCTGTGTAGTGGCGCTTAGGATGCTAGCTAGTGACGTGAGGGGACCGACTCAACCAAACCAACGACTATATGCAAGACACTACTGAACAGGCGAACTAATCAACGTAAGCAACAAGACCATTATAATATAACATTGCATACATTCAAGCAAGATAAGCACTTTTCTTTCGGCAGTTAGGCGCTAGCTTTCCTCCGCACGGAGGGCTAGAATAAACGCGCGGCGAATTAGGCAACCTGCAACGCAAGAGATTCACAAGCAAATACAACGTGCTAAAATTCCTTAGAGCAAAATACCACAGCGTGCACAATATATTATACCCAACAAAAGATTGTCACAAATAACAAGTACAAAAATCTGAAATAAATCTAAGGGCGGCCGCAAGGGGAAAGCAAGGGGGAGGTGCGGATGGCAGCGGGGAGGGAAGGAGGGGGAGAGGAAGAATACTTACCCAATGGAGTCGGCACCACGGGCTCCACGGCGTCGGCACCGCGGAAGGATCACCGGAAGCGAGGAAGATGAACTCTCCAAACTTCAGCAATAAGAAATCAGCCACCCTAAGACTCTTATTTATAAGAAAACAAAACTAGGGCACCCGGAATCGACGGCTATGATTGGCCGACGGTTCCGTTCCCAAAATTATATAAAATAATATCCGAAATACAAAAAGCTATATATGAAAGTGACTCGAAACGACGAGCCGGACGCATCCGCGGTAACGGGTCGCCGATTCGATCAAGTCCGTCGGCGCGAATATACGAAGGTGGGGCCCGCCTTGCGCCGAGTTGCGCTCGATGGTCCCCCATCAACTCCCCCCGACTGAAAAGCTTTCATCTCCGATGAATGGAGACGATCGTACTGTAGTCGAAGCCCGGGGGCGAGTTGATCAAGCTCAGCAGCAGCAATCCAAGTGTCGTCGGAAGAAGAACGTCCCATCCAGCGAACCAAGTAGCGGCACACGAGTCCATCCGCGGCGGGGATGAACTCATGCGTAATGACCTCAGTAATCTGCTCGACCCTCTGCTCTCGGGAAAAGTGGTCCGGTGATGGTGGTGGTGCCGCCGGTGAAGCCAATGGCGGTGAACTCCTGGGGAAGTGGGAATCAAGTGGAGACTGGGTGGTGGGGACATGGGGTGGTGGTGGAGGGTCAGGAGGGCCGCCAAGGTAGGGGTCAGAGTACTCATGAGGTGGGAAGTAAGGCGTCAGGTCCTCAACATTGAACACGGGGTGGATACCCATGCTCGAAGGAATGTCTAGCTCGTAAGCATTCAACCCGATCCGCCTCAAAACACTGTAGGGCCCAATTCGCCTGGCGCTTAATTTCTTGGCAGGCCCCTGAGGGGGCCGTTCCGCACGAACTCGAACCAACACCTGTTCGCCAACCAGAAAATGTTTCTCCCGCCTATGTCTGTCTGCCTGTTCTTTATAATGTTCGTTGCTTAAATTGATTTTTCGCCTGACGGACTCATGCAACTCATGCAAATGACGCGTGAAAGACTCAGCAGACTCACTAGGACGTGACTCAGTCGGGACAGGTATAAGATCAATAGGCTTCCTAGGGTCATAACCGGATACTACCTGGAACGGACTCAGACCAGTCGACCTATTGATGGAACTATTATACGCGAACTCCGCTATGGGGAGCACCGAGTCCCAACTAGAAGCATGCTCTCCAACTAAACACCTCAGTAGGTTACCCAAACTTCTATTCACCACCTCAGTCTGCCCGTCCGTCTGAGGGTGGTATGCGGATGAAAACTTAAGGGTAGTTCCTGTTTTTCGCCATAACGTCTTCCAAAAATAGCTAACGAACCGCACATCTCGATCGGACACGATGGACTTTGGGAGACCGTGTAATCTAAAGACCTCACTCATAAATAGGGCTGCGACATGGGGCGCGTCGAAAGTCTTCCTACATGCGATAAAATGTGCCATCTTAGAGAACCGGTCGACCACGACAAATATAGAATCATGTTTCCGCAGAGTGCGCGGAAGCCCAAGCACGAAGTCCATACTAATGTCCTCCCAAGGACGATGGGGAACGGGTAAAGGAGTGTATAAGCCTGTATTCTGTTTCGTTCCCTTGGCCGTCTGGCAGACACGACAGTGTCGGACTACGCGAGCTACATCTTTCTTCAAGCTCGGCCAATAGAAACGATCCTCTACCATAACAATCGACTTATCTCGCCCAAAATGGCCGGCGGCACCCCCGGCGTGTAGTTCCCATACTAAATAATCACGGTATGAGGTATTGGGCACACACAAGCGGGAGCCCCGGAATAGGTATTTGTCGATGATCTGAAATCCCTCGACAGGATCAGGAGGGTCCCTCGATAACGCAGTATAAGCCTCAGCAAAATCAGGACAAGTAGGGTAGTCCAGGATCAATCTCTCGAAGCCATCCACCTGAGCCCGCAGTGTGTGAAGTAGAGAGACTCGACGACTGAGAGCGTCGGCGGGCTTGTTCTCAACACCAGCACGATGTTTGAGAACGTAGTGGAAATCCTGAAGGTACTCTACCCACTTCGCATGGCGGTGACTCAGCTTCCTCTGAGAGTCGAGGTAGCGTAGGGCCTGGTGGTCCGAATACAGCACAAACTCCCGGGGAAGGAGGTAGTGTCTCCAATATCGCAGTGACTGGACGATAGCATAAAATTCCCGATCATAATTCGAGTATTTTTGCTTGGCTTCATTCAGTTTCTCACTAAAGTAAGAAACTGGGTGTCCCTCTTGACTCAACACTCCCCCAATGCCCATGCCTGACGCGTCACACGCAACCTCGAAGGCTTTACTAAAATCGGGGAGTCGTAGAACGGGGGCGGACGTCAGCTTGTCCTTTATCTCTTCGAATGCTCGAGTGGCCGCAGGGGTCCACTGAAAATCTCCCTTGCGCAGGCAACTAGTGAATGGGGCCATAATCGAGCTAAAATCCCTAACGAATCTCCTATAAAAGGTCGCAAGCCCATGAAAGCTACGGGCCTCATGAATGGTCGAGGGTATGGGCCACTCACGGATGGACTGGACCTTCTCAGGGTCAACTGACACGCCTGAGGAGGAGATAATAAATCCCAGAAAGTGGACGGACTCAGATAGGAAGGAGCACTTCTTGAGGTTGATAAACAGTTTCTCCTTTCGGAGAATATCGAATAAGAGCCTCAAGTGCTCGAGGTGATCTGGCTCACTGTGGCTATAGATCAGAATGTCGTCAAAGTAGACGACGAGGAATTTGCCCATATAGGGCCGCAGGACCTGGGTCATGACTCGCATAAACGTGCTCGGGGCGTTCGAGAGCCCAAATGGCATGACCAGCCACTCGTACAAACCGTCTTTCGTCTTAAACGCCGTCTTCCACTCGTCGCCCTCACGCACTCTAATCTGGTGATACCCGCTTCGGAGATCGATCTTCGAGAAGATCTGAGCCCCGGACATCGTGTCTAGTAGGTCGTCCAGACGAGGGATCGGGAAACGATACTTTACCGTAATTTTATTGATAGCGCGACTATCGATACACATACGCCAACTTCCGTCCTTCTTAGGGGTAAGAAGGGCGGGGACGGCGCACGGACTCAAGCTCTCACGGATAAACTGCTTCCGAAGAAGCTCATCAACCTGCCTCTTGAGCTCAGCGTGCTCAACAGGATTCATGCGATAGTGTGACAGGTTGGGGAGCGAGGCCCCCGGGACTAATCGATGGCGTGCTGAATGTCCCGCAGAGGGGGTAGCTCATCAGGAAGTTCCTCTGGCATAATGTCCGCAAACTCACCTAGTAAGGGTCGCACGGTGGGATGAACCTCGGTCGTAGGGCAATCAGATGCCATAGTGGCTGCCACTACATACATAATTCCAGCATCGGTACTATCTCTCAGAAACTCACTACGCCTCAGAATGTGCACGGGTCTCGAAGCAATCGTGCTAGTGGACGGCTCGACCCGGCCCTTGGGCCTCTCTCTGGGCTGGGTGGGAGATAAAGTGATCTTCCGTCCCTTATCATAGAAGACACACGTGTTTGACCGACCGAAACACGTGACATCGCGATCAAATAGCCAAGGGCGGCCCAGCAAGACGTGGGCGACATCCATAGGGATGACGTCGCACCAAACTCGGTCCTCAAAGGATGCGATGGTGATCGGAACAAGGCAGCGCTGGGTAACCTGGATGGCTGTCTTGTCGACCCAGATGACACGATAAGGGTGGGGGTGAGGCTCTGCCTTCACCTGCATGCGGTCTAGACCCTTCTGGGCCACGATATTCACACAGCTCCCACTATCGATAGCTAACTTGCAGGGTCCGCCTGCACTCGGGAAATATGTGTAGAAAATGGTAGTGCGGCGCCAATCCTCATCAGCACGTGGGGTGTGCAGGAAGCGCCTGACTACTCCAACCTCTAATGACCGCTCAGCGTCGCTCTCCCATCCCTCCTCAACGGTGGCAGTGACCTCCTCAGTAATCTCCACATCTCCCTCTAAAGCGGTCTCCTCCTCATCAATCAACAGACTACGTGTGGGGCAGTGGGCCGCAACGTGTCCTCTACCCCCGCACCTAAAACACTGAATACCCCCAGGCCTCTGGCCCTCGGTAGCGACAGCCTTCCCCCTCAAATCAGGGGTGACTCGGGGGGTGGAGTGGCTGCAGCAGTCTGGGCTGGAGCGGGCTTCCTAAACGTCGACGAATCCGTCCGGGAAGGAAACTGCTTCGTGCTAGGGGCACGAAGGTACTGCTCATACTCAAGAGCGAGCTGGAATATCTGGTCTACAGTCTCCAAGCGGTGGGGAATCAGCTCTCTCCGGAGATCCGCACGGAGGCCAGCCTTGAATCGAGAGGCAGTGGCAATAGGCTCCTCCGAAATATCGCTCCTAACAACTAGCTCGTCGAATCGAGCCATATACTCAGCTACGGAAAGCGTCCCCTGACGTAAGCTCTGCAGCTGATCAAGTAGCTGATCACGGTAGGAAGCGGGGAGGTATTTGTCCTTAAGCCTCTCCTTCATGTCATCCCATCGGGTGATGGGATAGTAACCGTCACGATCTAAGGATCGCTCAACACTAATCCAATACACTTTAGCCTGTCCGACTAACTTCATCTTGGCAAACCGGACACAACGATCATCACTCATGTCGTACCAATCAAAATAGTGATCCATGTCCAGGAGCCAGTCACTAAAGGCCTTCGGATCCAGGCGACCATCGAATGTCGGGGCATCGAGGCGAATCCTACGGGTGATGTCAAGGCCGCGATCACCTCTCCGCGGGTCAGGATAATCATCAAGATCGTCGTCACGCTCGTAATCGTGCCGAGCGGGTGGGGGTCCGCGCTCGCGTCGTCCCGGTGGGTAATGCTCGTCTCGACGCTGGTCATGACGACCGTGTGGAGGGACACGGTCTCTGGGGCCAGGCTGACGTGGCATGCGGTAATCTTCCCGCGGGGGCGGGGGTCGGTCACGTGCTGGCTCAGGAGTCCGCCTAACTGGTGGAGTGGGGGCTCTCACAGGAATCTCACGACGGTAGCGGTCAGCCGGTGGTGGATCACCTCTGACCCGCTGACCGCGGCGGGGAGAGTAGGCCGGATCATCCGCTACCTCATCGTCATGTAGGGAAGGAGTATCCCTAGCGTTCTCTATCCTATCTAGGCGACGGTTCACCGCGGCAATATCAAGTTGTACGGTCTCAAACTGGGTGCCTAAAGCATCGAAACGGTTTAACATCAGACGCTCAAAATCCGTGGTGGCAGCGCTCGAATTCGAGCCTGCCGCTCGATCGTTAGTGACCTGTGGATCTACCATGCTTCTAAATGACCTACCACTACGGAGCATGCAAAACAGCCCGACCTGGGCTCTGATACCAACTGATGTAGGGTAGGCTGTGTAGTGGCGCTTAGGATGCTAGCTAGTGACGTGAGGGGACCGACTCAACCAAACCAACGACTATATGCAAGACACTACTGAACAGGCGAACTAATCAACGTAAGCAACAAGACCATTATAATATAACATTGCATACATTCAAGCAAGATAAGCACTTTTCTTTCGGCAGTTAGGCGCTAGCTTTCCTCCGCACGGAGGGCTAGAATAAACGCGCGGCGAATTAGGCAACCTGCAACGCAAGAGATTCACAGGCAAATACAACGTGCTAAAATTCCTTAGAGCAAAATACCACAGCGTGCACAATATATTATACCCAACAAAAGATTGTCACAAATAACAAGTACAAAAATCTGAAATAAATCTAAGGGCGGCCGCAAGGGGAAAGCAAGGGGGAGGTGCGGATGGCAGCGGGGAGGGAAGGAGGGGGAGAGGAAGAATACTTACCCAATGGAGTCGGCACCACGGGCTCCACGGCGTCGGCACCGCGGAAGGATCACCGGAAGCGAGGAAGATGAACTCTCCAAACTTCAGCAATAAGAAATCAGCCACCCTAAGACTCTTATTTATAAGAAAACAAAACTAGGGCACCCGGAATCGACGGCTATGATTGGCCGACGGTTCCGTTCCCAAAATTATATAAAATAATATCCGAAATACAAAAAGCTATATATGAAAGTGACTCGAAACGACGAGCCGGACGCATCCGCGGTAACGGATCGCCGATTCGATCAAGTCCGTCGGCGCGAATATACGAAGGTGGGGCCCGCCTTGCGCCGAGTTGCGCTCGATGGTCCCCCATCACAAATACATTGTGTTATTGCTACTTGAATAATTAAAAATGCAACATCTAAGAGCTGACCATAAAAATCATTCACTTTTTAGGTGACCGGGGAGATCACTTACAATGATTTGAAACTAGAGGATTTTGAACCCATTAAGGCAGCAGCTTATATAAGTCAACGTGACCAACACGTTCCTGAAATGACAGTAAAAGAAACACTTGATTTCTCTGTAAGATGTCAGGGTGTAGGATGCAGAGCAGGTAAATGACATTTTGGTTCATTTATTCTTCATATATATAAATAAAATAAGGAGAATCACAGTTGGAGTGAACAACTGTCACCAGTTTTACCAAGTTACTTACCAGATTTTCCTTTAATTCATAAGATATCATGATGGAGGTGGAAAGACTTGAGAAGCATGCACAAATTGTTCCAAATCCTGACTTAGACACTTACATGAAGGTACATCATGAAGTGCCCTGCAAAATAAAACACGGTGTATCATATTGTGAATTATCATATGTTTGCATTATGTGAAGATGTATGGAGATATTAGATTCACTTACATTGAAGTGTAACAGGCAATTGCTATAAAGGGATTTCAAGAAAATCTTCAAACAGATTACATGTTGAAGGTAACTCAAGATAACCCTTGAATTGATGAAAATCTAAGAATTGTCAGTTATTGACTAATGCATAATCTTCTTCCCAAGGCAACATTGATGTTGATTAACATTACTATGTAATATTGTTCTCTTTGCTGATTATCTCAATTATGCATGTTTAAATGTAGATCCTTGGATTAGAAGCATGCTCAGGTTCAAGGGTTGGTGATGCCATTAAAAGAGGCATATCTGGTGGTCAAAAGAGAAGAGTAACAACAGGTTGCAACACCAATTTAACTATTTTGGCACTTTAATATTTTCTTTATTGATACTTTTGCTTATAGCAATCTTTAACACTCCATTTGAGCCATACTTAAATGCATAACTGTAGGCGATAAATTTTGTAAGATAATTTAATGGTTATGATATACTAGAGGTTCGTGTTACTTATTTTAGGTGAGATGATGGTTGGTCCTTCCAGAGCTTTTTATATGGATGAAATATCAAATGGATTGGATAGCTCCACAACATTTCATATCATTTCTTGCATCCAGCAATTAGTGCAAATTACAGAAGCAACTGCATTAATTTCCCTGCTTCAGCCAACACCAGAGACTTTTAATCTATTTGACGATATTATCTTAATGGAAAAAGGAAAGATCATGTACCACGGATCCCGCGAGCTCGTTCTTGATTTCTTCGAGGATTGTGGTTTCAAATGCCCTCCAAGGAAAGGCATAGCTGACTTTCTTCAAGAGGTAAACATAAAATAAGTAATATTGCTCAAGAACTTCCTTAGAATTTAACTTTATCTGGATAATTATTCAAAGTACTATTTTATTCACTTTTCTTCATCCAGATCTTGTCGGAAAAAGATCAAGCACAATACTGGTATCATAAGGAGAAACCTTATTGTTATGTTACCGCAGATAGTTTTTCTAAAAAATTCCAATCCAGCAATATTGGAAAGGAGCTGGCCAAAGAGCTTGCAAAATCTCATGACATGGTTGATTCAAATGAAAATGCTGTTGCCTTTAACTACCATTCTATTACTAAATGGGAACTGTTCAAAACGTGCATGGACAGAGAATTTCTACTTCTGAAAAGAAACTCATTTGTTTACATTTTTAAAACTGCTCAGGTACTGACTTATTTGAGAAGCATTAGCCCTTCCTCTTCCTCTATGAATTCCTCTTCCTATAAAATCTAATATTATATACCTAGCTATCTCCTTCGCACTCTTATTTATGCTTGTTTCCTTTCCTCAGATCACTATTATCGCAATCATAACTGTGACTGCCTTTCTTCAAACAGAAAGGAATGTTAATTTAGTTAGTGCAAGTTACATTATTAGTTCCTTGAGATTTGCAACCATTAGGTTTATGACCAATGGGATTACAGAGTTGACATTGACTATTGCTAGATTACCTGTGTTCTACAAACATAAAGATCTTCACTTCTATCCAGCATGGGCATACTCAATTCCATCTGCACTGCTCAAGTTACCGTTTTCTATCGTGGAGTCCTTCGTTTGGACAGCAATAACTTACTATGGTATTGGGTACAGCCATGGAGTAAAAAGGCAAGTAACTCTTTGATCCTTCTCTAAGATAGAACTTACATCTAAATAATCTAGGAACTGTGAACTTCATGAAATTCACATAATCAATACAACATACATTTCTCTATGACCACGATGAACGATGAATGGATTTGAAAGATGAATGGTTTCTCTCCCTTCTCCTCTCCTTAGTGATGGAACTTCAATCTCTTCTTGCTTTAGGCTTTGACGTAGAGAGTATGTAGAGAGGGGACCGAACTCTTCATAAATAGATCATTATAAGGTGTCTCCCATCAAAGCACCTCCATGTAAATTTATGTCTCTTAACTTGAGACACGTCCCTTCATTAAAAGACACCTCTTCACATAAAGACTTGTGACGCAGGACGAATCTATAGACGGCGGATAGACCGTGACCTAACCCTACATGCTATGCAAATCCGACGGTTAAATCATAATTAGATAATAAAAATAACATCCCACGCAGTTAATTCATAGCAAGGAAAAATAATGTACTAAGGCAGAGCAAGCTTAGGCTTTCCTCCGCGTTGAGGGACAAAGCTAGAGCGCGCGGCGAATCGGTCCTTCCTGCAATTAGAGACTTTTCAAGGAGCAAGTAACATAATAAACTATAATCCCAAGCAAGCATCAAATAACCATACCATAACAATGTTTTACAACCAAATACCAATACAAAAACACGACACGAATATCAGGGCTGCTGTAACTAAAATAAATCTGAATATTGGAGGGCTCAAAGTGGGATTCCGGTGGTGGGTGGACCGGATCGGGTAAGGGAAGGCTGGTTGGGGATTAGGAGGGCTGGATCGGGGAGGGAAGTGGCTGGATCTGGGCTGGAATGCCCGGATCTGGACAGATTTGGTGATGGCCGGATGTTGGGAGGTGGATCCACGGGATGGGGGGTGATGGCAGCAAAAGGGGAATAGGCGGGGCGGCTGGATCTGGCTGGAAAAGTCCAGATCTGGACTGTTTTGGGGATGAAAAAAGCCAGACAGCTGTAGGGGAGGTGGCAGCAGGGCTGGACAGGGAGGGAGGGGCTTTTACAGGGATTCTGGGCTGATATTGGGGCGGCGGCCTGATAAGGAAGGGGTGGTTTGAGGTGGTGAGGGGCGGCGGCCTGAGGTGGGGTGGCTGGAGGGGTAACAGTGGGGCGGCGGCTTGAGGAGGAGTGGCTGGATGAGGGCCTGATGGTGGCTGGACAGCGGGACAGGGCGACTAGATGGGTTCCTGTAGATGGACGACGGCTGGACAGGGCAGGGAGGTGTAGATGGATTGAAAATGAAAAAAAAAATACAAACTTACCTAAGGAGTCGTCACCAAGGGGGCTCCACGGAGTCGGCACCGCGGAGGGGATCACCGGAATGAAGGAAGACACTCTCCAAACATTCTACAATGAATATGATGGCAGCCCTAAACATCCTATTTATAAGAAATAAAATTAGGGCACCCAGAATCAACGGCTACGATTGGTCGTTGGTCTTGAGGCCAAACCTATATGAAATAAACCCGAAAAATACAAAGCTATATATGAAATTAATTCGCAACGCGAATCCGGACACATCCACGTAGTCAGATCGTCGATCCGGGCACGCCATATATGGTAAGTCTCTAAATCAGCCCAAATGGGCCCAAAACTCGTCCTTCACTGCGAGTCCTCGTCTCTGCTCCGCATCAATCTCCCCAGCTTGAAAGAATTCATCTCCCGATGAATAGGGATCAAATTTCTCTCGTTGTAAGCTAGGTAAAACTCGAAGAGGTCCACCAGAGATTGTCCAAGTGCCGTCGCTGGAAAAGTGTCCTCGCTAATCAACTCCTCCGGACTGAAAGCTTCCATCCCCGATGAATGGAAACGGTCGTACTGAAGTCGAAGTCCGGGGGCAAGTCGATCAAGCTCTGCTGATAGCATCCAGGTGTCGTCGGTGAAGAGTCGTCCACGCCAGCGAACCAGGTAGCGACACACAAGACTGTATGTAGAGGGGGCGGGCTCATGCGTAATGATCTCGGTGATAAGCTCATCTCTCAACACACTAGTAGAAGGATCCGATGGGATCCGATGTGCCAATGGTGAAGCTGTTGAGGACAGGGTCCCGGGAAAGTGGGGGTCAGGGATGGGCCTAGCACGGGGCAATGAATGTGGTGGCAAGGGCTCGGGGGTAGACTGAGTGGTGGGTGGTAAAAATGGTGGTAAAGGCTCGGGAGGGCCGCCAAAATATGGGCCCGAATACTCTTGAGGTGCAAAGGATGGCGTCAGGTTCTCGGCATTGAACATAGTATGGGTACCTATGCTCGCGGGGATGTCCAGCTCATAAGCATTTGTCCCGATGCGTCTCAGGACTAAGTAGGGACCCATTCGCCGAACGCTCAAACATTTAGCAAGCCTCGCACGGAGCCTCACAACGTAGATTCTCACCATCACCTGCTCTCCTTCATGAAGTACCTGCACTTGCCAATGAACATTCACATGTGATTTACAAGATTTATTACCAATATGGATTATTCGTCGGACCGACTCATGACACACATACAAACGATGAACAGACAACAACAGACTCATGCAAATGATGACGAAATGACTCAACAGACCCATGCAAATGACACATGACTAACACAAGATGCTCTTTATGGGAAAATCTAATAATGACCTGAAAATCTATCGCATGAGGTGGCCTATCAGGAGGCTCTCTCGGGGGAGTGTAGAAAAACCCATCCCGTGTACGACGAGTGTTCAGATGATCGCGTGAGACATCTATATACAAATACGAGCTCGTAAAGATCCAAGTGTCTCTCAGGAAACGTGACACATCAGGGGGCTCACCAGGAGGTGTGTAAGAAAAGTCATCGCGAATGCGACGACCGCCTAAGTGAAAATCGTGTGCTCCGATTAGAAGACGTGGCTCTATAGTGTGGTGACTGTCCCCGAAAAGAAAGAGCTCGTCTGGTAGGTCAGCAGGTGGTGCATCCCAAAACTCAGCGAGAGTGCGATGTGTCAGCAGGTGGTTTCCTAAATATTGGATGCTCCTCACAATATCCATCCTCTGGGGCGGGGTCAGGGACGATAATGGAAGAGGCTTCCATAAATCGATACTCATACATGCGGGGCTCACCTGAATCCCATCCTTATCAGGATGTGGCAGATCATCCGGAGTCTCAACTGGGGGCTCGTCATAGAACTCGTTACTAGGGTTATGGTCCTCCTGATGAGTACCATCGTAAGGGGTAGTGTCCCCGTGAATGAGTGACATCCACTACGGGATCAACACCAGGCTTTGGGCTCTCGGTTGTGATGTGACTCAGAGCAATGACAATGGGAGGGCGACATAGACCTACACTCAAGAATGGATCCGTAGGTGCGGTGTCAAGAAGTGGGTCTGTGGTTGCGGTGCTAACTAACTCGGTGGATGGCAGGGGAAGAGATGTGGGTGAGGGACACAACACTACAGACTCAATAGGCCGCTCAGGTTCGCTCTCAGTCGGGGTCACACGTGACGGGTCAGAAACAAGAGATAAGTCACTCATTGGGCTAAGCACCTCACTGGGGTGAGAGCAATCTGCATCAGGTGTTACTTCTGTCGTGGCTGACAGGACTCTGGTAGGCATCATGGTGACCTCATTATGGGAGGGACTCGTACTGCGGAGGTCAAGGTGAGAATCCCATCGATCAGCTCTTGCGGATCTCAAAGACTGCTCATAACGTATGGCGAGCTGATATGTCTGCTCGAGGGACTTCGAGCTATGATAAACCACCTCAGTACGTATGTCAGACCGAAGTCCAGACCGAAATCGGGAAATGATAATGGTTGGGTCCTCTCGGATATCACTCCTCACCACTAACTCATCAAAACGGTCCAGGTACTCAGCGACAGACATGGATCCTTGCTGAAGGGAAAATAGTTGGTCGAGCAAGCGACTCCGATACGACGAAGGCAGAGATACCTCTGACACAATGTACGCTTCATGTCCACCCAACTAGTGATGCGATGTAGACGGTCTCACTCGCGGGTCCTCTCAACGCTAGACCAATATGCCATCGCCTGATCTAAAAGTCTAAATTTCGCAAACTTGACGTGACGCTCACCGAATACCTCAAAATGGTCAAGATAATACTCCATATCCACGAGCCAATAACTGAAATACTCGGAACTCGATGAGCCGTCAAAGGAAGGGGCAGCAGTACGAAACTGACTCTCAAGATCTCTCTCGGAACGACGAGTCGACGATCCTCATAATAATCATCCCTAAGTTAACCGAGTCGTGTCGAAGAATCAACACGATCCGCTCGCGTGTACGGATAAGAACGACGACAATCATCATACTGATCGTCTCTAACATAGTGGGGTCATGTTGGTGGGTCAACACGATCTCCGAAAGTGGTGTGTTGCGTTCGCGAATAATCATCGTAGTATCGTGAGGATCGCCCTGAAGGGGATCTATGAGGGCGGGTGCAAGTGGACTCAAGACCTCCAAAGTGGGGAGGAATAATTGTGACACCTAGACATAATGAAAAACCTATAGAATCTACGACTGCGTATCAAAAGAGCGCGTAACCTCACTTTGATACTAATTGACGCAGGACGAATCTATATGCGGCGGATAGACCGTGACCTAACCCTACATGCTATGCAAATCCGACGGTTAAATCATAATTAGATAATAAAAATAACATCCCACACAGTTAATTTACAACAAGGCAAAATAATTTACTAGGGAAAAGCAAGCATAGGATTTCCTCCGCGTGGAGGGCCAAAGATAGAGCGCGCGGCGAATCGGTTCTTCCTGCTGTTAGAGACTTTTCAAGGAGCAAGTAACATAATAAACTATAATCCCAAGCAAGCACCAAATAACCATACCATAATAATGTTTTACAACCAAATACTAATACAAAAACTGAAATAAATCTGAATATTAGAGGGCTCAAAGAGGGATTCCGGTGGTGGGTGGACCGGATCGGGTAAGGAAAGGCTGGTTGGGGATTAGGAGGGCTAGATCGGGGAGGGAAGTGGCTGGATCTAGGTTGGAATGCCCAGATCTGGACAGATTTGGTGATGTCGGGCTGTTGGGAGGTGGATCCACGGGATGGGGGTGATGAAAGCAAAAGGGGAAGAGGCGGGGCGGTTGGATCTACCTGGAAAGTCCAGATCTGGACTGTTTTGGGGATGAAAACAGCCAGGCAGCTGTAGGGGAGGTGGCGGCGGGGCTGGACAGGGAGTGAGGGGCTTTTACAGGGGTTCTGGGCTGATGTTGGGGCGGCGGCTTGATAAGGAAGGGGCGGTTTGAGGTGATGAGGGGCGGCGGCCTGAGGTGGAGTGGCTGGAGGGGTAACAGTGGGGCGGCGGCTTGAGGAGGAGTGGCTGGATGAGGGGCCTGATGGTGGCTGGACAGCAGGACAGGGCGACTGGATGGGTTCCTGTAGATGGCCGGCGGCTGGACAGGGTAGGGAGGGAGGTGTAGAAGGAGGGAAAATGAAAAAAAAAACACAAACTTACCTAAGGAGTCGTCACCAAGGGGGCTCCACGGAGTCGGCACCGCGGAGGGGATCACCGGAATGAAGGAAGACACTCTTCAAACATTCAGCAATGAATATGACGGCAGCCCTAAACATCCTATTTATAAATAAAATTAGGGCACCTGGAATCAACGGCTATGATTGGTCGTTGGTCTTGGGGCCAAACCTATACGAAATAGATCCGAAAAATACAAAGCTATATATGAAATTGATTCGCAACGCGAATCCTGACGCGTTGACGGAGTCGGATCGTCGATCCGGGCACGTCATAGATGGTAAGTCGCCAAATCAGACCGAATGGGCCCAAAACTCGTCCTTCACTGCGAGTCCTCGTCTCTGCTCCGCATCAACTTGTTTCTTTATTTAAGAACATATCTCTTTATTTAACCAATTAATTAAATAATATGATAAATATATATTTAATATTATATATATATAGATGAGTCAAAAGAAATTCTAACACCTAGTTAAACTATGATTATTTTCAAAGGTTTCCTTGCCATGTTTTCACTCTCAATCTAACTCTTCATCTATTTACAATGCTTCACAGGTTTCTATATCAATTCCTATTATTTTTTGGACTACATCAGGCATCAACATCTATTTTTCGTTTCCTTGCTTCAGTTGCAAGAAGGCCACATATAGCTGTAGTTTCAGGCGTTCTAACTTTATTGTTTTTATTCATGTTTAGCGGATTCATTATTCCTCAAAGTAAGCATGAATACAGATTTTTTTGTTTTAAGTAAGTCTTTTCTATAAGTTATACTCAAGAAATTTTGTCCTTTGCAGGTTCTTTACCAACTTGGTTACACTTGGTATTTTGGTTCTCTCCCGCAACTTATGTAAACATAGGTCTATCTATCAATGAATTTCAAGCGCCAAGATGGCAAAATGTTTGTTCTGTTAATCCAATCAAACCCTTGATGTGTTTAAATTTCTACTTTTTTCTACATAAATCAATAATTTGTAATTTTTCTGTGATTACAGTTGTCATCAGCAAATGAAACACTTGGCCATCAGATCTTGAAGAGCAATGGAACAGAATATAAAAGTTACTTTTATTGGATATCTGTGGGAGCATTATTTGTTTTCACAATACTTTCGAATGTTGGGATTACAATTGCTTTAGCTTACCTAAATAGTAAGTTCTCTAACCTATTGCAGTTGTAACTTGAAAAGAATGACACCTGAGTATAATTTATATATATACATATAGATTCGAGTTCTTCTAAAGCTACTATCTCGGTGCAAAAGCTAAGACAGGAAGGAGAAAAACCTAGTGTCTCTGCACAACATGAAAGCAAGTCGGTCGAAGCATCTACCCCAAATCTATTCACAAAAGGTGATTTCGCAATAGAAAGCAACATGCGTTCCCATCTAATTTTTTCTGTATAATATCATTCCCCATTATAATTACATATTTACAAGTAAACCTGTGCAATTGGTCCGGGTGTTAGTCAAAGGGGCAGAAGTTTGGCCTGATGCACTAATAAATAAACTGGGACTCAACCCAAAAGTTTTAGGTTGTGACTGAGGGAGTGCAACTTGGTATTTCAATGTATTATCAACCTATGTCGTATGTGTACGGGGATAGGATACGGGATTCACAGTTTTTTTAAAAAAACTAAGATGCGGGTATGTTTTTGAATTTAAATTACTTAAATATAAAGACATTAATATGAAGACATGTGTGTCAGCTAATAAATATATGAATGGAAGTTGGTCTAGATAATAGGATACCCGCTTTTGAGATGTTCGAGTTCAATTATTGAAGTGCTCAATCCACACATATAATAAAAAATATATAATTGAATTATATAAAATATCTCAATAACATAAAACTTTAAATGCAAATAGCATTTATATATCATATACCATAAGAAATTAAGAAAAAAGTCGTTAACTATCTCTCAATAGGTTAAAGTTACGGGCCCATGCTGGGGAGATGGCAGGTGTTTAGGAAGACATGTATCTTCTTTTGAATTGTATCTTTCATTTACTGTATTGTTATCTTTTTGCACATTTTAATTACTAACGCATCATGTAGCCTGGGTGAGGGCCATTTTTGTAATTTTGTGGTAACCTTTCGCTCTCACTATGTATATATATGAGGAGGCTGGACTTTGTCGTACATGATGAATGAAACCTAATTTCTCTCCTCTTGAATCTTCTCCTCCTCTCATCTTCTTAAGCTAGAGGATTTTGTACGACTTGTATTTGTTGGTACATGGACTATGATTGAATGTTGATTGTTTACCGAAGGTACAACCGTACGAAGGGATATAAGCAACTCACCAGTAACTCATCGGCAACTTGCCCCCAATTTATCATCAACTCGTTAGAGACTAAAGCCAGATCGCACGACTTCGCCGACAACTTAACCAGGTATGCATGTGGGTGGGGTCCACCCACTAACAACAGGGGACCCCCCCTCTCCCAGTCTCTAAACTTCAGTATATCCCACAACCTGCTAATGAACTCGGTTCTGAAACAACAAACCTTGATTTGGTGCGCCTTTCAAATACTAAAGAATCTGAACCATTATTTCTCAATTCTCCTTGCAAAGTGTGTTGAGAAATTAACTGACTGTACAACCTGTGAATGAGATATTAGATCGTGTGATGGTGAGATAGGTTAGTTTCCTAACTAGTTGTTGATATTGTCCTGGATCTCCATAAGGGACTAGGTGCAAATTTGTGGGTTGGATCCATAGGTGCATCCAATAGCTTCGAACCGAGTATGTATGCTTTTTTCAAATTATTCAAAACCTATTTTCTCTGAGATATGGAGATGTCTTTGTGTTCTGGCTATCTCAATCCCAAGGAAATACCTCAACCTTCTTAGGTCCTTGGTCTGAAACTGTTGATGAAGATGAGACTTGAGGTGACAGATATTATCATTATCATCTCATGGATGATGATTATCCACATATATACTAAGTGGAATCCTCTTTCTTGAATCAAGAAAAGAGAGAAAGACTAAGTGATATGAACTACTCCTCATACCAAATTGTAGAAAAGTTAAGCTAAACCTGCCAAACTAGGCTTATGGTGGTTGTTTCAGACCATGCAAAGATTTCTTGAGAAGACAAACCAAGTCAGATTCCCCCCTGACCAACGAAACCAGGTGGTTGCACCATGTATACATCCTCGTCCCAAATCACCATGGAGAAAAACATTCTTGATATCCAGTTAATGGAGAGGCCAACCATGAACTGCAGTGAGACTCAAGAAGATATGGACAGAGGTAATCTTAGCAGTCGGTGAAAAGAGACATCCATATAGTCAATCACAAACACCTGAGTGTACCCCATTGTCACACGAGTCTTCAATTTATATATGGTGCCATAAGAACATTTTATTGTATAATACGTTGGTACCTCACTATAAACTTCTATGATGCAAGTCGAACTAGATCTCAGTATCATTTGAGTGCAATGCTTCAATTTCCTTAGTCATGGCATCTCGCCACCCAAGGTGTGACAAAGCAACAGATAATGTTGTCAGTATAGCACTTCTGGATAAGGAAGTGACAAATGTTTGGTAACCTAGAGACAAATGATCATAGGAAACAAAGTGTGATATGAGTTAAGTATCACAAGTACAAGTAAGATTTCAGGTTACAATCCGACGGTCATCAACAAGTGGTAGTTGATCTTCAGATGTAGATGATTCATCGACTAGAGAGTCCATTGCTACTGGTGTGATATCCAAAGACGATATTACGGGTTATTCATGTTGATGTATGTACCGGAGATACGACCCTTGTAAACTATGGTTGGAAATTGCGAAACTACTTTAGGAGAGACATCTGAACGAGCTACCATAACAAGAATAAGATCCAGAATAAGGAGCGCAACCTAGGAAAACCTAGGAGTCGAGACTGTCTGGCTCACATTAGTCAGCCTCAAAGAATTATGTGATCTCAAAAAAGGTGAAATCAGCAAATACTAAGGCTTGGCAAAGGGAATGTGAATAGAACTGATATCCTTTTTGAGTCCGAGAATATCCTAAGAACACACACTTGATAACTGAGGATAACTTGTTCTAACCAGGTGAGACATTATGAACAAATTTAGTGTAACATCTTGAATCTGAAGAGGGCGGTCCGATGAGGCAGGGAGTAGTGAAACCCATGTAAACAGATCTTGATAGGCTTATAGGATGGTTGGTATCTAAGTGAAAGGAGTTGCGGAAATGAACCAAATCTCACATCGGAATTGGAGAGTAAGTTGTTGGGCTTAAGTAATAATTCAAATATTGAAAGATCGGAGGAACATTTTTGGAGCGAGTGGTGGAGTTACAACAACAACAACAACAGAACCCATATAGTCCCCAATCATTGGGGGTATGGGCGGGGGAAGATTGGAAACAGACCTAACCTTTGGCACTATGCACAAAGTGGCTTCTCTCAGAGGAGAAAGACCTAATCTTTGACAATAAATGCACAAAGTGGCTGCTCACAGAGTACCACTGAAATAGTGGCCCCATATACCGTCGCGTTTGCTGCGGAATCATGCCCTCAAATCAAAGCCAAAGACATCAGAGAGGGCAGACCCAAGAATCCATTTTGATTTATGTGCACATAACCATGCTTCCTTCATTCAGCATCCAGAGCATTGGTAAAGCGAGTGGTGGAGTTACGATGGAAAATTCATAGTCAAGCGTTCTCCGATTGGAGTAGTTCTGTGATGGGTGACCACTTGGGAAGTGCTCGTAGGACGCCTATGAAAAAGTGGAAAAAAAAGATGTGGTTCAATTCATATGGGCTTGTGATGAACCAAAGCGGACAATATTTCTGATATTTTGTGGGTCAGGTTAATACAAATGGTATCAGAGTCAAACCTCCTATAGTTCGATGTGCGGTTCGGGGACAAACCATGCGAAAGTTGGTAGGCCACTAACATCCTGAATCTGAAGAGGGCGGTCCGATGAGTTTAAGAGTGCTTTGAGAGACAATGAATCCCAGGAAAAGCAGATCCTGACAGACTTCTAGGATGACATGCTTTTGGGTGGAAGATGCAAGAATAAATCGAATATCACATCAGAATTGGAGGGTAAGGTTTACGGTCGTAACCCTCGGACCGGGCTGGGCCCCAGGCAGGCACATACATCCTCCCGGGCGATTCCCACAATTCCTGGCCCGGGTACCGTAACAGGGCCGCGGCCCATACACCCCAACCAAATCTCCGCCCCCATTTAATCAGGCGGTAGGTTGTTGAGGTCAGGGATCGAACCCCCGACCCCCTTGATAAGAAGTCCTTCCATGGACTCCCATCACCAACTGAGCTCGGGTACCGTAACAGGACCGCGGCCCATACACCCCAACCAAATCTCCGCCCCCATTTAATCAGGTGGTAGGTTGTTGAGGTCAGGGATCGAACCCCCGACCCCCTTGATAAGAAGTCCTTCCATGGACTCTCATCACCAACTGAGCCGCGGGGTGTATGGGCCGCGGCCCTGTTACGGTACCCGGGCCAGGAATCGTGGGAATCGCCCGGGAGGATGTATGTGCCTGCCTGGGGCCCAGCCCGGTCCGGGGGTTACGACCGTAACAGTAAGCCATTGGACTTGAGTAATAATCTAGATCCTAAAATATCATAGGTGCCTTTTCGGATCAAGTTGTGGAGTTGTGATGAAAACTTCATAGTTAAGCGTCCTCCAACGGGAGTAGCATGAGATGGATGACCTTATGGGAAGTGCTTGTAGGACACCTATGGAAAAGGGTAAAATCGTGCAGTTCAGCTCAATCTGGGCTGCGATGAACCAAATCGGATAATACTTTTGATATTGTGTGGATCAGATTGTTACAACAAGTACAACAAAGTATGTGTAGCATGAGTAGTATGTGCCTGAAAAGCTTAAAACTGTAGAAAATGAGAATAATCTTCAACCGGGAGAGGAGCAGAAGAGTAAGCATATACTGAAGTGAATGATACATGTGTCAAATGGTGAGGTTGTGGTTGACTAGGTGTCAGGAACCCACGAATATTGTAACAACTCTCCTTAGTATGTCTCATTCTACCACAATGAGTACATATATGATGACCTCAACCACCTTCTCATCCTTGGCCCGAATTGTTTCCACGACTGCATCCTCTGTTAGAATAAAACTAGTTGCTATAGTTGAGTATCTACCAGATGAACTTGAGTTAGTGTCATCGAGGAGGCTCTGGTCACTTGTGAGTATACATCTGTAAGAGTAGGGATGATGACACCGCCTAAAATCTGAGACTTCATAGAATAAAGATCAAATTTAAAATGTGCAGAAATATCATCGCCAAAATTTTCATATTGCTCTTCTTGGATCTGGATATTCGGAGAGACGGATAGAAAATCCAAATAAATTATCACAAAGACTTGAAACCTCCCAACATGTGCAGAGATATCAGAGTCAGCTTGCTTCAATTGGAAGAGATTGTCGATAATATGGGTGATGTAACCCTATTAGAGGTTCTTTGCCTTAATCCATATGTCATGACACATGAGAAATACCTTGAAAATATGCATAAGGGATGACTCAATTGATTTCCAAAGTAGCGCGTAAGTAATTGAGCATCCATTTTCTCCCAAACAGGCTGATCAGTTTTGGCTACCTAATCAACCCCTTTCATGAGATGCTCCTTCTGGCTCTGCCCCATGTAGTAGATCTGAGCGACGGTAGATCAGGAGGTATAGATTTTGGTATTCATCTTTTTCATGGTAATGGCGTGATCACTTTTGAGAGAGAGGGAAGCCTTGACAAGGACTTGGTCACGGTGATTGTTGTAGCGGATGAATTTGTAGACATATTGACTGGATTCATGTCGAAATGACGTGATGATGATTTGGTGAATGGCAGGACTAAGCCTTAATTGACTGACTTCCTACAAAAAACAATGGAAATGGGTCAGAAGCTCATAGTAGATCGGTGAAGTCTCTGAAGGAACATTTGAGAGCCTTCATATGCTTTAGAGATCATAGGGTTGATGTAACAAAGGAATATGAAAAGGTTAGAAGCACGTGTTGAGAAAACAAATGCTAGAGAAGTCCATGTAAGAGAACAGGAAGGTGGAACCTGACCGCCGGGCATCTGAATACTTCGTCAAAGCCTATAGCATGTCGTCGAGGATGTGGGATGCATCGACAAGAGCCTGACATGGGACGAAGGTATTGACGAGTGATCATGTTGGAGTTAGGAGGGCTCGTGATGCTTCATTGAGCGCATGGAATAAGATGTAGGGCTTCATCAATCGTCTTCAAAAAGACACAAGGCTTTGTCGAAGACCTGGAATATGTCATCAATCTTCAAGAGCAAAAATAGAGAAGTCGAGTTGTCAACTTTCTTGGCCTAGTGCTCTGATACCATGAAAGATAAGAATTGACGAAAAACTGTTTATTCCTAAGGCTAAAGTCATGCATGTATGCACATACAAAAATAGGTATGCTCTTATACCCTTGTAATAATTACAACTTATACCCTATTTACATCTAACACGGTTTATGGACCGGATGACAGGATTGGTGGTGCATACAATGTATGCCTGAGAGAGACATAGTCACACCCTTCTTTCATGGCTAAGAATTGGATGAGAACGGGACGGTAGTTGAAATCCTAGCATTGGAAGGAAGTTCTAATCAGCATGTGGTGCACTAGATGCAAATGTTTTGGTATTTTTCTCCATATATAAGAGTAGATCCAATCCGAATATAAAGGATAAAGGATCGATCCAATCAACAGAGGATTGATTTGTAAAAGAAGATAGATCGGAAGCAGTGGAGGATCAATTGAAGTGCAGAGGTAAGTTGATCTGCAGGATCGATCAACAATGGAGCCAACGACATAAGTAGATGTAGATGATCGGCAACGGAAGACTGAACAAAGTCAAGATCGATGGGCAATTCCTTGGAAAAAAATTCTTCGGCAAGAGGAGCTAAGATGGAATGAAACTATAAGGAAAGACATGATGTACCTAGGCATTAGTGAGATTCTGACTAAAGATAGGGCGCAATGGAGACAAAGGATCCATATAGCCGGCTCCACTATGGTGGGATAAAGGCTCGAGTGTTGTTGTAAGAGGAGCTATGATATCATGTAGTATTGAATCCTGGAGCAAAATCTAATTCCCATAGTGAGATTGGTATTCGTGCATATATATAAAGTCCTCGTGAAAATTTGTCACGCCGAATACAAAACTCAAAAAAAATTGAGGGGATGAGGGCACACTTTTTAAAATTAAACAAAAACATACAAAATAAACCCAGTTATGAAAAGCTGAAAAATTTATAATAAATAAGACAAATTGGAAAGATGAATGTTTCACCAAAGAATATTTTTCCTTTATATATATATAGCAATATTACCAAAAATTTACCTATAAGTTAGCATAATTATAGGTTGCACCCCTCTTACTTTTGAAATTACTAAAACCTCCCTTGTAAGTTCACATTTCATAACATCCATGCACAACAATACCCCCTTGGAGTAAACGCGAAAATTGAATATTGGCGAGACACTTTAGAAAAGAAGGGTTTTAGGTTGAGCAGGACAAAGACGGATTATATAGAGCTTAAATTTAGTAGTGCAAGAGGGTCGGATGACTCCGTCATTAAATTGGGTGACCAAGATATTTCCCGCAGTGAGTGCTTTAAATATTTGGGATCGATAATTCAAAAAGATGGAGGTGTAGATAAAGATGTGATGCATAGAATCCAAGCATGTTGGTTGAAGTGGAGAGGCGCCTCTGGGATCTTATGTGATCGTAAAGTACCATTAAAACTTAAAGGCAAGTTTTATCGTATTGCAATTAGACCACCAATGCTCTACGGTTCTGAGTGTTGGGCAGTGAATGGTGTACATGAGCAAAAAATGGGAGTTGTGGAGATGAGAATGCTTAGGTGGATGTGTGGTCACACGAGACTGGATAAAATTAGGAATGAATGTATCAGGGATAAGACAGGAGTAGCGCCAATTGTAGAGAAGATGTGAGAAGCTCGTTTAAGATGGTTCGGACATGTACATAGGAGACCATTAGAGGCACTCGTTAGGCGTTGTGAGAGTTTAGTCACTAGACATGTTAAACGGGGGAGGGGTAGACCAAAAAAGATTTGGAATGAAACTATAAGGAAAGACATGTTGTACTTAGGCATTAGTGAGACTATGATTAAAGATAGGGCGCAATGGCGACAGAGGATCGCCGACCCCACTATGGTGGGGTAAAGGCTTGGGTGTTATTGTATATATATAATGTTTTTGTAATTTCAAAAGTTAGAGGGGTGCAACCTATAATTTAGCAAACTTAGAGGGGAGGTCCCGATAAATGCCCCTATATATACATATATACGCAGACATATGTATGTGTATATATGAAATTGAGGAGATGAGGACACACTTTTGTAAATTAAAAAAATATACAAATTAAACCCACTATGAAAAGTTGGAAAATTTAAAAATGGAAAGATAAATGTTCACCAAAGAGTATTTTTCTCTTACACACGCACACGTGTGTGTGTATATA
This sequence comes from Dactylorhiza incarnata, assembly GCA_033032865.1. Lineage (NCBI taxonomy): Eukaryota > Viridiplantae > Streptophyta > Magnoliopsida > Asparagales > Orchidaceae > Dactylorhiza > Dactylorhiza incarnata. Next base: position 543,696 of record JAWHQI010000268.1, on the reverse strand, counting down.
TATATGTATATATACACATATGTGTATGTGTGTGTGTGTGTGTGTATATATGTATATATACACATATGTGTGTGTATATATGTATATATACACATGTGTGTATATATGTATATATACACATGTGTGTATGTTGAGAGTTATTATATTTAAGTCTATGTGTTTAGTCCCACACCGGCTAGCGGTGTTGTGTGTCTCTTTGTAATGCTATATAAGAGCCCCTATGTGGAAGAATAAATTACACCAAGTATTTCCCTTCTCTTAATTTCTACATGGTATCAGAGCATTTTGATCTGAAAACCTAAATAGAATTTTTTTTCGCTCTGCTCATCCCGCGACCTACCCCCGACCTCTATTCTGTTTTCCGCGTGCGCTGCTAGGCCTCCTGCGGCCCCTCCTTCCCCTCGCTCCCGTCGATGGGATCGTTCCTTGATTCCAAGGATGGGAGCGGGCCTCTGTCTTGTCGGCTTCGTGCGGCTCTTCCGCTACTTCTTCACTGAAGATTTGTCGCTGCTTCTCCCGCTGCCGCTGCTTCTCCCGCAGCTATCGATCTGTCGTTGTCTGCTACTCCAACCTCTCGTCTTCTCCCGTCGAGCTCCTCTGCCGATCGACGATCCCATCGAGCGCTCTTCTCGTCCTTTGATCCCGTCGCCAGGGGGAGCGATTTTTGCTCTCGTTCTCATCGACGGAGGGACCTCCCTTCTCCTCCCTCGATCCAGTTGCCAGAGGGAGCTGCTACTGCGCCTATTCCTCTCCTTCTCTGGCTACTTCTCCGGCCTTGCCGCCCTGTGCCGCTGCTGTCCCACCGCTGCTCTTCTTCTCCAGCCCGACAGCCCTCTCGTTGTTGTTGCTGCTTCTTCTCCGGCCCGGCAGCCCTCTTGTTGTTGCGGCTGCTTCTTCTCCGGCCCGGCATCCCTCTTCTTGCCGCTGCCCTTCTACTTCCGGTGTTGCCGGTTGCTCTCGTCTTGCCGCTGGAGCTTCTTCTCCCGACTGCTGTGCCGCTGCTGCTATGTCGTGCCGTCTCCAATTTTTTTTTAAAAGTGTCGCTGTAGTTTTTTTGAGTTTAGTTATTGTGTTGGTAGTGTCGTCTAGTCGTGTGCTATGGACGATGGTTTCCGTGCTGCTACTCTTTGGGTGCCGAGCTCTTCTCTTCCTCCCTTCTCACTCGCCGCTGCTTGAGCCTTTTTTTGCTCGCCGCTGCTTGAGCACTCTGCTCGCAGCCGCTTGAGCCTTCTGCTCGCAGCTGGCTTGTGCTTTGCTCGCTGCATCTCAGATCGTGGTCTTGCCGGCAACCGTTATCCATAGTTGTCTTTCGTTTTATGTGTTATTCTGATTGTCTTCGTCTGTGTCTCCATGCGAGTCTATGCCTTCTTGCACGTGTTCCACGTGAGGGGGAGTGTTTGTGATAACGGCGACTCGGATGCCTCTTTCCCGACTCCTGCCTTAGTCACACGCGGCCTCCAGGCATATTTTGTATGTTGTGTGTGTCTCCTCATCTTTTTCTTTGATGTTAGGTAGGTGTGGTTTGGCCTTTGTTGGTTGACCTGGTTTCAGCTCCGGGAGCATCCAGTGTGCTCATGGTCGGTTTGTGGACCAACGTCGTGTGGCCTTTGCCCGGTTGAAGTATCCCCGGTGACACGCGGTTGGGCCTCAGTGGCTGGTGTTTTGTCCCACGTTGCCAACCACCATTTACCTTTTCTTGTATGTTGTGTTCAAGCTGAAGGGTTCCCCTTCAGCTTGAGGGGGAGTGTTGAGAGTTATTATATTTAAGTCTATGTGTTTAGTCCCACACAGGCTAGCGGTGTTGTGTGTCTCTTTGTAATGCTATATAAGAGCCCCTATGTGGAAGAATAAATTACACCAAGTATTTCCCTTCTCTTAATTTCTACAGTGTATATATGTATATACACACACACACACTCTCTCTCTTACAGTGTATATATGTATATACACACACACACACTCTCTCTCTCTACACATTGGAAAGGATACTGAATGGAGCGAATACATAAATAGTTCTAGCAGACTTAAACGAATAAGTCAAGCAAATGGGGGATTTTTTTTTTCAAAGATCCATAAGAATAGTAATCCCCTTAATGGGATTGGTGTGTCTATGTATATATATATGTATAAATTAATAATGGAATATAATGTACGAATAGAATTTACAAAAGGTGATGGAATCAAAAAAATGTGGATACATCTCCTCCCTTATGCTTATGTGCATATATAATTTTCTTGATTTTTTCAATCATTATATTGTGGCATATGTTCAATGAAAAAAAGTCTTATCTATATTACAAAATCACATCATATCATAGATAGGATTTGTGAATGAAAGTTTGTAACAAAATGACTTCCAACACTCATTATCTTGCACTTTCACTTTTGCATGTTTAACTTTCATCATATCATCATCACGATATACACATTGTTTGAGTGTACTCAAGCATATCTTGGAGTACCTGACATTTTTCTAAAAAAAAGAAATTCGAGAGTTATGGTTCCAAAAGTTTCTTGACTCTGAAATATTTTGAATGTGATATGTGAGGTTGTTACAAGTATCATGCTTCATAGTTTTCAATCATCTAATGTGGGACTACACTTAATACACTCACATGCCTTAACAATCCCCATATAAGAGGTGAGAGATCTTCATAATAGCCATCACTCTTCTTAAAGGAAAGTTCTTCAAAGTCATCGAGTAAAGAGCTCACTCCATCCTGTTGTACTTCCATGCTCATCCATGATAGAATGATGTCAAAGATACATGAGATCCTCAAAGCACATGAACCACACTATCTGAACATTGTTTCTATTAGTATTTGTTATCAAGTGTGAGCCAAAGAGGACCAAAGTTGAGTCTGATACATCTATAGTATACTCATTGTGCACCTAAAATTTTAAGCTTATTGTGAGAGGGTCAATCAATTAGTCTTTAAAGACCAATGTACTAAACCCAGTACTCTCACTTGCCAAAGCAGTAACTAGTTAATGAAGCCTGTAAATTTATAAATTGACAATTACCATATCTATGGTTGTTTGCAGAAAGAATGATCATACCTTTTCAGCCATTGACTATGACATTTCAAGAGATCCAATATTTCATTGAGACTCCAAAGGTATTTCTAAGCTTCCATTATATGTACGCGGCACGTATTTTAAGAAGAAACTCGAACATTTAGCAACTTTCTAACTCCTTAAGAAAATAATTAGCTGATGTTAGTGTTCCCTTACAGGCAATTAAGGAAAAAGGTTCTAGGCAGATAAAGTTACAACTTCTGCAACATGTAACAGGTGCTTTTAGACCTGGTGTTCTTACAGCCCTGATGGGTGTCAGTGGAGCTGGGAAAACAACTTTGATGGATGTTCTTTGCGGAAGAAAAACTAGTGGATTTATAGAAGGAGACATAAAAATAGGGGGATACCCTAAGGTACAAGAAACATTTGCTAAGATATCAGGCTATTGCGAACAAAATGATATACACTCTCCACAGATTACTGTAGAAGAATCAATCAAGTTTTCAGCTTGGTTAAGACTCCCAGAAGATATTGATCCGCAGATAAAAGATGTAAGGCACCCCACTTCTTTAATTAATGATAGAAAAGATTTGAAAAATGAATTACTTCCACTTCTAGAAAAGGTTTTAACATTGTATAGGAACTCCAACTGATCATACATGACTCGTGTACTTTCGTAAGTTATGTCATATTCTAGTCCACTGAAATAGAACTTGGTATTTGCACTTGTGTGATATCATCCAACCTCCGGTAAATATATGAAAAAGCTTCTAAGATAATAATTTTTGGTTATTTTATGCAGGAATTTGTTAAGCTTGTTCTTGAAAAAGTTGAGCTTGATACGATTAAAGATGCTCTAGTTGGAACACCAGGCATAAATGGATTATCTACAGAGCAAAGAAAGCGCCTAACTATTGCAGTTGAGCTAGTTGCCAACCCATCAATTATATTCATGGATGAGCCAACATCAGGTTTGGATGCAAGAGCAGCTGCTATCGTAATGCGTGCTGTCAAGAGTATTGTTGAGACAGGAAGGACAATAGTTTGCACCATCCACCAGCCAAGCATAGATATATTTGAGTCATTTGACGAGGTAATGTGAGCTTCAAAATTTTTTAGAGTTATATTTACTATTTAACAGGTAAGAATGGTTCCATTATTACTTTCAAAACAATTAAAAAAGAGCAGAAAAAAATTCCCTATATCCATGAACATACTAGTTAGGTGTTAAGCAATCAATACCAGTGCTTAAAATTACTCATTTTCAATATCATTTAACCTGATAATGCTTCATGTCATAGTTGTGTCTGGATTATTCCCTAATATCTTTCCACTTTAAGGCTTTTGAATGAAAACAAACATGAGTCAGGCGGAAATAATGAGAATCTTATCAATTCAAGGAAACGCCTCCTATATATACATAACAAGAGTGGACCCAAACAAGAAAATAAATGGAATTCGACTCTCCCCCACAAGATGGGAGTATATGTCGAATATTCTCAGCTTGATAATATTGTCCTTAAAAATATCACAGGTGCGGCACTTGATAAAAATGTCTGCTAGTTGATCATGAGATTGAACAAATTGAGTGCAAACATTATCTTTTTCAAGGTGATCCTTAATAAAGTGTCTATCAATTTTGACATATTTTGTTCGACCATGTTGAACAAGATTATGTGCAATATTGATAGTAGTTTTGTTGTCGCAGTATAATATGATAGGTTTTCCAGTATGTAGTCTCAAATCCCGCATTATTGAGTTAAGCCAGAGCCCCTCACATAACCCTTGTGACATTGTCCTATACTCCGTTTCTGCATTGGATCTTGCTACGACATTTTATTTCTTACTTCTCTTGGATACTAGATTCCCTCCAACAAAGGAGCAATATCCGGTGGTGGACTTCCTATCATTTTGACTTTCAGACCAATCAGCATTTGTATAAACTTTAACAGCCAACTGTTTATTCAGAAAAAATAGAATTCCACGTCTAGGAGAGTTCTTCAAATACCGTAGCACACGCATGACAACTTCATGATGTCGCAGTCTGAGAGAATGCATGTATCTGCTAAGCATCCCAACAACATGTGTGATATTTGGGTGAGTATGTGAGAGATAGATCAGCCTTCTCATTAGTCTTTGGTAGCTAGAGGAGTTCACATTCCCACCATCCTTGTCTTCATCAATCTTACAGTTTACTTCCATAGGAGAATTAACAGGAGCACAACCAAGCATCCATGCTTCTTCTAGAAGATCTAGGACATATTTCCTCTGAGAAATGTAAATTCCACGATGAAAGCGTGCAACTTCTATTCCCAGAAAATACTTCAACTTTCCTAGATTCTTAACTTCAAACCCTTTACACAGACGCGCCTTAAGCCACGTGATTTCTGCAATATCATTTCTCGTGATGATTATGTCGTCGACATAAACAATGAGAATAATCACTTTCTATGCTTTCCGTTTTACCAAGAGGGTATGATCATAGTGACCTTGTTTGTATCCCATTAAAGTCATGACGTTCTGGAACTTCCCAAAGCAAGCCCTGGGGGATTACTCTAGACTGTAGAGAAAATTTTGAAGTTTACACACCTTTCCTTCAGATCCTGTCTTTACGAAACCAGGTGGAACCTTCATATAGACTTCTTCTTCAAGATCACCATGTAAAAAGGCATTATTGACATCAGGTTGTTGCAACTCCCATACCAAACATGCAGCACATGATAAAATGACACAGATAGAGTCCATCTTGGCTACATGAACAAACGTTTCATGATAGTCCACATCCGGAGTTTGAGTATATCCTTGAGTAACTAGCCTCGTTTTATATCTCTCAACGACCCCGCGTCTTGATTCTGTTTAACAAGGAACACCCATCTGGAACCAACAGGTTTCTTTCCGGCGGGAAGATGAGTGAGTGTCCAAATCTGGTTCTTCTCCAATGTCAGCATCTCTTCTTCCATTATCTTACGCCACACAAGTATCTTTATTGCTTCCTGCCAAGTATTAGGAATGCGAATTGAATCCAAGGAGGAGATGAAGGCCTTATATGCCTTTGCCAGATTTTGATAAGTGATATAATTGGCAAGTGGGTATTTAGCAGAGGCTGAGTTCCGCTTTAGATGTATAAGAGGGCGATGAAACTCTTCATCAGAACCTGAGTCAGAAGAGCATACCTGCGGTGGCGGAATGACCGGGGATTATGTAGCACCAGGGTTGCGTTTGTGATAAATCAGAGGAAGGGGAGGAACTAGGCTCCCGGGAGTTGGAGATAGACGAGCGGGCACAATAGATGGATTTGCAGGAGGAGGTATGTCAAAGGCATTCATGGGAGGTGATTGTAAGGCCACAATAGGAAGAGTAAGATTGGGAGCATCGACAACAGTGTCCTCCGCCTGATGAGAACCAAAATACTGGGTCTCCTCACGAAACGTCGCGCCCATGGTACAGTAGAATCGTCGAGAGGGGGATGATAACAACAATACCCTTTCGTAGTAGCAGAGTAGCCAACAAAGACGCATTGGAGGGAAAACGCATCCAATTTATCACAATGGTGCTAATGAAAGATAAGGGAGAGGCATACTGTAAGGTGTTGGAGGGTAGACGATTGATGAGGTAAGCAATAGTGAGAACTGCGTTACCCCAATAGGACTTGGGAAGATCCATGGTGAGAAGAAGACATCTTGTAACCTCAGGGAGATTTTTGTTCTTACGTTCAGCCATACCATTTTGAGTGGAGGTGTTGACACATGTTTTTTTGATGAAGAATCCCATGGTCTCTAAGATAAGTGTTGAAAACACCTTGACCGTCGTACTCACCCTCATTGTCACTACGGAGCACGCGAATAGTGCTACCCAATTGAGTGACCACCATTTTGTGAAAAAATACGAAAGCAATCGAAGACCTAACTTTTTTTGTTTTAATAAATACACCCATGTAGAGCGAGAGAAACAATCAATAATGGTCGTAAACCATCGATAACCAAAGAGAAACAACAGGGGATGGTCCCCAAACATCAGTATGAATAACATCAAAAGGAATCGTACTAGGAGAAGAAAATAGATTCAAGTCATGTCGTACATATTTATAAAGTTCATATTCATTATAGACAAAGCGACTCTGAGAGTTTGAAAACAAAGAAAATAACTTGAGAAGATAGCTGGAGGAGGGATGTCCAAGACATTGATGTCATCGACGCACATCCGCAGGAGATGGACGAGGAGGACTGGAGAGAGATGTAGTGGTATTGGAGAGCTATGTAGCACGGGGACGGGATACGATACAAAACAAATACAGGAAACGTGATTTTTTAAAAATCTAGGATAAATGTTTATCATTTAAGACTTTCCCTTTTACATTTCTTAACATGCTCCAAGTAGATAGTATATGATTAACGTTTAAAAAGGGTAATTAAAGAAGTAATGCCAAGAGAAGGGGCTACATAGATAAAAATGAATTCAGTAAGTTATAAAAGAAGGGACTGATAGATCAGTGAGTTCATAAAAGAGGTGCAGGAAAAAGAATCAGCAAGTTATAAAGAAATGGATTCAATAAGTTCAAACCTACAAAGAAATGAATTCAGTAAGTTATAAAGGAAATATAAACTTATTTTGTAATTTTCATTAAAAAATAAATTATAAAGTTAAAAATAAAGTGAACTGGAATCTCTGCATTCAAAATGATGATAATGATGATGATGAAGGCAAGGTGTTGTTTAACTCACGTCATAGATAAAAATACAGACATGGCATAAATATCCAGAAAGATTATCCATTGGACTATGAATGAAATAGTTGAGAAAATAGCATACAGGTCAAAGAAGAAGGGAAAAGGGGCGACGGCGAGGGAAGAGGGTGACGGGTCAAAGAAGAAGGGAAAGAGGTCGACAGCGAGGGAAGAGGGCGGCGACGTACCTGAGACGATGTTCACGTGAGAAAACTTCCACGGAGAAGAGGCACGGCCATAAAAAAGAGGCACGACCACAGAGAACATGTGAGGCCCCGATTCAGACCTCACAGAAAATCTGTATCTGAGTATCTTTTCAAACATTCATCGCAGCATAATAATAACATGAGGACTAATAAAATACATAAACAAAACTAATCTTAACTCATACCTTTGCTCGCTCCTCGGTTCGAGTCAGTCTAGCTTTTCTCGGCGAACTCGGGGTCGCGTCTGCTACCTAAAACAAATAAACCACGGCGGGTTTAGTCATAAAGAATATGACTAAGCGAGTAACATACCTCTTTAACTGTTGTACATGCAAACAACAAACGTCAGTTGCAATATGCATAAGTATTTAATAGCAGTGTAAAAATTGAAGTAAAAAATTGAAGTAAATAAGGAATAACGTATCATGAATAATCAATAACAGTAACTACAGTGTTCGAACAATGGTTTCTGTTTCAAGTCCTTGTATTCGATCTATTCATTAGTTCTCTTGGTTCTTAAAAGTCGTTTTGTTTATTCGTATCAAGCTTTTCATCAATTTTCATATTCTTTCTGATCATAGCTCATTCAATTCGTTTTCAAATTTTGAATCAAATTTCTCGTTTATCTTTAGTTTTAGTAACTCAGAAAATCATAAGGGTTGTTGTAGATTCGTCCCTTCTTGGTCTTCAACGACCTCTTGGCCTTCAACAACCTATTGGCCTTCAACGACCTCAAATAGAACTCAAAAGCATTTCGCCGTAGAGTATTCACACCCTCACTACGGCTACTGGGTTAATCCACATCATTTCCTATGCATCGATGCAATATTCTTATTCAATTGTACATTGTTTTTATTCAAACATTTCTCTCAGAATTTATTTCATTGTTTATTCGTGTTATTGTCAATTCAACATCTTCTAGCGATTCTCATATTTATCAGTGATTCAAAAATTTGAACTATTTCAATTTCATGTCAATGCGCCGTATATTGAAAATAATTCAAAGCTATGCATAATTTGATAGCACAACAATCGGCCAAGCACAAGACCCAAGACCAGCCCAGTAAGCAAGCAGCAGCCTTCTCCCAGCACCGACGACCAAGGAGAAGAGGGTATTGTGGCTTAGGTAGGAGGAGAGCAGCCAGCCCTAGAGGTTCTCAGCCCAGCGATTTCTCCAGGCAGCAAGAGGAAATAAAAGTATCGAGAAAGAGGAGCGCATATAGCAGTCCACCACTTAAAACAACCCTCCAAATCCACCGCTTAAGTAACCATCCAAATCCACCGCCTCAAATAGTATACTAATATATGTAAGTAATATATGTAAGTATTTCAGCAGCATAGGAACCGGCCAGCCCAAAAACGTATGACTTAAATGAACCCCAAAGCCATAGCTATATAAATATAAACCAACATAAACCTTAGGAGGAAATCCATGAGTCACCGCCAACATAAATGAAAGCAAATAAAAAGAACAAAACGAAATGAACGTCGCAAAATCTTCGAATAAGCTCGAACTATAAAAAAATTAAACGTGCGACGTCGAATCGACACTGATTTAAATTATTTCATCATCGGAAATTTTATTAATTATTTTACTTCTCTTTCGGTTTCGCTTAAACGTTTTAGGCCGTTACAGAACAGGGCGGCGTCGAGGGAGGAGGGCAGCGTCGAGGGTGGAGCGCAGCTGCAGCGTGAAAAAAAAATGAGGACTTCTGTAAACCTAAGCAGGAGTCTGCGTGATTACAAGCCGACTACGTGAGACTTCAAAAGGCGGGAGTCGCGGATCCCTCCGTAAAATTTATTTAATTTTAAATAAAAGTGGCGTTTCAAAAACGCGTTTCCGGACGTTTCTCGTATATGATATGCATTCAAGCCGATACGCAAGGCATTTTTAAGTATTTGTGCTTCAGAGCTGGAGAGAGCTTGTGTTGGTGGATGGTCCAAGATGTACAACCCTCCGCAGTTCCTACCACTATCAGTACGCTGCTTCGTTGTCAGATCCTAAAAAACACAACCATCAAGAGAGAAAGTGACAGAACAATTTAAGGAAGTAGTCAGACGACTAATAAATAACTGATTGCGAGGAAAATCAGGAACATGCAACACCAAGGTGAGGGGCATGACAGAGGAACAGATGATGGCCCCCTTGCCAACAATTGGTGAGAGGGAACCATTGGCGGTGACAACCTTATCACGCCCGGAAAGGGGCTGAGGGTGAAAGGTAAAACCTGACGATGTTTCTATCATGTGATCTGTCGTCCCGGAGTCAATAATTCACTCAGAGGAGGTTGCGGAGGCAGACTTGGCACTGGGCGGATCAGCGGTGGTGAATGCAGCAGTAGGGAATGAAATCTGAGTGCGCATGAGACTGTGTAAACTATCCAGTTTCTCCGAGGAAAGACTTTCAGAGAGAAGCCGACCAAGAGCAGCTTCAGTAGTGTGAGCAGCAGAAGGGGTGGGCTGGCGAGAGGGGCCACGACCGCAACCACGACCACGAGAGCCTTTATGCGAGGGAGCAAGATGAAGATGGAAACGGAAGCAGGAGTCCAGGTCATGGCCCTGTTTGCCGAAGTAATCGTACAACTTGAGAGACGAAGAGGGAGGAGCGCAAAGAAGGCCAGCAAGGGCGGAGCGTTCAGAACCACGATCGGAGTTGAGAGAACGGCGGTGATCTTTGTCCCCTAAGACCATACTGAAGGCTTCCCGAAGAGAGGGAAGGGGTTAACGGTTCAAAACATGAGTGCGCATCATGTCGAACTCCATATTAAGGCCCATGAGAAAGGCATGGAGTCGATAACGGTCTTTCATGGTTTTTAAGGCCCGAGCATCAATAATGCAAGCAGGAGTGAAGTCCTCAAAGTAGTCCAACTCTTAGTAGAGACGTTCGAGCGCGGAGAAGTAAGCTGTAATGGAAGAAGTGCCTTATTTGATTTCAAGGAGACACCGAGTGAGATCGTATACCTGGGTAGAACTACCAAATTGTGAATAAGTCTCACGAGCCCGAGTTCAGATGTCAAAGGCCGAGTCCATCAGCATGTAGGTACAATAGACCAAGGGGGACATTGAGTGAAGCAACCACATCACAACAAGGGAATTGTCGGAGTCCCACTTTCGCCAACCCGGATCAGTACTGGGAGGCTGAACAATCGTCCCGTCGATGTACTCATTGAGCTGATGGTTGCAGATCGCATTTTGTGCTTCGCGAGACCACTCGAGATAATTTGTTCCATCCGAAGGAAAAGTTGTAATACGGAGGGAACCAGAGGAACCATGAGACCGTGAGAAATTATTACCTGAAGGAGGGATAAGTGAGGAAGGAGACTGAACACTCGAGTTTGAGGAGTTAACCATGATGATGAAAGACACCGCACGGTGCTAGATAGGGTGCAAAACGAAGGGAAGGCCGCAGAGGGTGATGGATGCCGCACAACAGAGGACGCACCAACTGCAGGAGGCCGCACAAGCTGAGACCGCCCCAATCACTCAAGGTCGCACTAGCTGGGAAAGTTGCACCAGCCTCAAGAGGTCACGCTTGTAACACCTCCCCTGTAATGACCATATAATATGGGTCCGGCCGGGACCCCACAGCATATAACCGCCACAGCTTTAGTATTAAAAGATGATATTAACTACTCAATCTCATAACTCAGACAACACAGCGGAAACAAACTAAGCCACAGAGATTGTCCATACTACAAAGGAGTCCAACTGGCCTTAAGGCCTTACAAAACAATGTCCAAAACATCAAACATTCCATAATAAAAGACATCCCAACAAAAGGGGAAAGATAGTTTTTCCCTAAACTACCTCGGCATGCAAGCCGGACATAACAAAGTACGAAGAAAGTAATGCAGGAAATCAACTAAGCACTTCGTGAGGCTTTAGGCCTTTTTGGCCGGCTCGCTGGGTCCAGCCTGCGATTCTTGCCCTGCAACCAAATCACAAAGAGCGGTAAACGAGGGTCAGCTATGGCTGACCACAAGCGGTGTAACAACATCCCTCCTCCCGGCCGTCCTAGCGGACCCCGGGGAACTACTTCACCCTGCAAGTCAGCACTTCGTATGCAAATGTACATAAAGGAAAACAACATAAATACTGGCATGAGTGTCACAAGCATCATCCACGTTTCTATGTTGAGCAGGTAATAAAAGGGGCCTAACAATGCAAAATGAGTGCAAGCCCGGGTTTCACCCAAGGCGCCCTAAAGCGTATGAATCTAACACATCATCATACATCACCAACACAAGGGTACTCATTACTTCCCCACAAGGGCATCAAAACCCAAGGCCAAGCGCTCTCGCTGAGACCCACCTCGCCTGGCCCACCATGCCATCGGGCTTGTCTGACAGCTCACACGCTCGGGCCGCCAACAACGCACCAAGACCGATTCTAAGAATTCTGGCCAATCAAAACGTCCCAAGGCCCTGGGCTTACTCTCGGGACAACGTCCACCGATTGCCTCGCCTGGCGACCGTCAACGGACTCAACCGTAGCACAGACATTCTCGTCAGTCAACAATCGAAGGGACTAATCTTGCCGGGACACTCTCCACACGTGAATCTCAGTCTTCACGGGATAGCCAGCCGACCACAAAGACCAATCGCGCCTTCGCACAACACTAGGCATCACAAGCCCCCATAATCCGCACATTATTTCTCCGCCCTAAACCCAACATTCGTTACCACACGAAGCTACAAGGGCATCACAACGACGAGTTCGCCGTAATCGGATTTCTAACAAAACCCCTAAAATGTGCGTAAATCAACATCACCGGATCGGACCAACGGCCACAAATCCGGCTTCACCCACAATGCCTAATCCGCTAGCGGAGCGGATCTCTAGTGCAAAACATGCCGGGGACGGACACAATCAACCCGGTGGTTTCTCTTGAACCAAGGCGACCCGGATCCCTCTCACTCGACGGATCCGGTGCCAAAATGCAGAAAAAGAAGAGATGCCAAACGCGCATCCTAAAGACCGGGAGGAGAAATGTCGTTACCTTTTGAGATCTCCTCCTAGCCATGAGAAGCTTGCAACCACACGGTGGAGAAGAAGCGCCTTGATGCCCTCTACGCACTGCCGGTCTCGGATCGGCGAACGGAGCTCCGAAGCTCCGGCAATGGCGGATTCCCCTTCTTCTTCCTCCTTGCCCCCTCCTCCTTTCTCCAACCTAAGAGAGAGAGAGCCTTGGAAATAATGAGGGTTTAACTCCTCTACCAAGCCCTAAACCCCCCCAGCCATCCATCGCAGCCGTTGGATCAAATTCCAATAGATTTGGACGGACCGATCTCCTTCTCCGCTCAAAATCGCGGAGCAGAATAAACAGGGCGCACGATCACATGCGCACGGTCACTGGTCGTGCGCGAAGAGGACACTGGTCGTGCGCACTGTTCGAGACAGAACTCCGAATCCTTGCGACTAACGCACGATCACATGCGCACGGTCACTGGTCGTGCGCGAAGAGGACACTGGTCGTGCGCACTGTTCAAGACAGAACTCCGAATCCTTGCGACTAACGCACGATCACATGCGCACGGTCACTGGTCGTGCGCGAAGAGGACACTGGTCGTGCGCACTGTTCGAGACAGAACTCCGAATCCTTGCGACTAACGCACGATCATTGGCGCACGATCACTGGTCGTGCGCGAAGAGGAGAAATGGTCGTGCGCAGAGAACTGCTATGGAATTCCTAGCCTATCCCGAGCGCAGCACTACCACCCCGCCTACCTCGCTGAACTACGATTTTTGGGGTGTTACAACGCTAGCTGGAGAAGAGGCTGCACAACCCGTCTGAGGTCGCACTAGCTGAAGGAGACGCACTAACCTCTGGAGGCAACACCGGCTTGAGACAAGGACGCACAAGCGGCACGAGCTGCTGCAGGATGCACCAACTACTGGTGGCCGCACGAGTTGAGACACGGGAAGACTGGGCGGGAAGAGACCGGATGGCTATCATTTGTAGCTGAAAGCTGTGATCTTGTTGCTGGCGTTCGCAGAAGAAGCAGTCGATTCTGGAAGAGGGACCATGCGAACGGGAAGAGAGACCGCACAAGGCGCAGTGAGGAGAGAACGCATAAGCTGGGCGGACACAGAGGAGGAAATCGCCGAGAAAGGGGCAGCAGACAGGCAGCAGAAGGCCGCACAAGCAGCAAGGGGAGGTAGCGAGATCAGGCGATCACCCGCAAGAGGCCTCACAAACAGGCGGGGCTGGCACGATTTTAGGTGACCGCCTGGACTGCAGCTCTGGATTTTGTTTTGATACCAAGTTAGGCAGAAATAATGAGAATCGTATCATTTCAAGAAAACGCCTCCTATATGTTTACCCAGAAATCGGCGATCCTCTCCGGGCTAACATTTTCAGGTATTACGGTATTTTCGGAGATCCCGGACGATCTCGCTCCTCCGGGGCGGTCTCGTCGAGCCCGGGCGGTCTCGCAAAGGGGAGGTCGCCCCTCCCGGGCGACCTCGCGAAGGGGAGGTCGCCCCTCCTGGGCGACATCGCAAGGAGGAGGTCGCCCCTCCCGGGCGACCTCGCGAAGGGGAGGTCGCCCCTCCTGGGCGACCTCGCAGGAGGAGGTCGCCCCTCCTGGGCGACCTCGTAAGGGGAGGTCGCCCCTCCCGGGCGACCTCGCGAAGGGGAGGTCGCCCCTCCTGGGCGACCTCGCAGGAGGAGGTCGCCCCTCCCGGGCGACCTCGTAAGGGGGGGTCGCCCCTCCCGGGCGACCTCGCAAGGGGAGGTCGCCCCCCCCCCCCCCCCCGAGCGACCTCGCAAGAGGAGGTCGCCCCTCCCGGGAGACCTCGCAAAGAGGAGGTCGCCCCTCCCGGGCGACCTCGCAAGTGCAGGTCCCCCCCCCTGGGCGACCTCGCAAGAGGAGGTCGCCCCTCCTGGGCGACCTCGCAAGGAGGAGGTCGCCCCTCCTGGGCGACCTCGCAAGGGGAGGTCGCCCCTCCTGGGCGACCTCGCAAGGGGAGGTCGCCCCTCCTGGGCGACCTCTCAAGGAGGAGGTCGCCCCTCCTCGGCGACCTCGCAAGAGGAGGTCGCCCCTCCTGGGCGACCTCGCAGGAGGAGGTCGCCCCTCCTGGGCGACCTCGCAGGGGGAGGTCGCCCCTCCTGGGCGACCTCGCAGGGGGAGGTCGCCCCTCCTGGGCGACCTCGCAGGAGGAGGTCGCCCCTCCTGGGCGACCTCGCAGGGGTAGGTCGCCCCTCCTGGGCGACCTCGCAGGAGGAGGTCGCCCCTCCCGGGCGACCTCGCAGGAGGAGGTCGCCCCTCCCGGGCGACCTCGCTGGAGGAGGTCGCCCCTCCCGGGCGACCTCGCGGAGGTGAGGTCGCCCCTTCCGGGAGAAGGATTCGGCCCTGTGCTGACTCCTTTTTATGTGATCTTTTTTCAGGTGATTTCCTTCCCTGACGATCTCAGCAGGTCCAGACGATCTCAGCAGGTCCAGACGATCTCAGCAGGTCCAGACGATCTCAGCAGGTCTAGACGATCTCAGCAGGTCCAGACGATCTCAGCAGGTCCAGACGATCTCAATAGGTCCAGACGATCTCAGCAGGTCCAGACGATCTCAGCAGGTCCAGACGATCTCAGCAGGTCCAGACGATCTCAGCAGGTCCAGACGATCTCACCAGGTCCAGACGATATCAGCAGGTCCAGACGATATCAGCAGGTCCAGACAATCTCAACAGGTCCAGACGATCTCAGCAGGTCCAGACGATCTCAGTAGGTCCAGACGATCTCAGCAGGTCCAGACGATCTCAGCAGGTCCAGACGATCTCAGCAAGGGCCAGACGATCTCAGCAGGTCCAGACGATCTCAGCAAGGGCCAGACGATCTCAGCAGGTCCAGACGATCTCAGCAGATCCGGGCAGCCCGTTACCTTTCAGATCTGCCCGTTCGGGCAGGCCCCGCGCCTATAAATAGAGGGGTAGGGGTACCAGTTAGAGGACTTTTGGAGGGTTTCCAGCTCCAGCCGGTGACTTGAGCGGTCTCAGTTTTTTGAGGCCGCGGAGACCTTCCCGTCTCCCTTCCGAAGACCTCTCCGCCTCTTTTTCAAGAGACCCCTTTTTCACACTTTCTATTGTAACCTCAGCTGTAACATAAGCTTTATATTAATAAAAATTGTCTATCCTTCAGCTCAAAGTAACCGACCACCCAGCAGTCACACCCCACATTCTTCGTCTTGAGCGAGTATGGACTGGGTACATTTTTTGGTATCAACAGAAAACACGCGACCTTCAGATTTTGAGTGGTTGGTGAATAGCAGTTACGAGGAAGTTGCGGGATTCGACCTAAAATACACCAAAACTTCAAACGGCCATAACTTTTGATCTGGGTGTCGGAATTCAAAAATTCAAAGCTTGTCAGAACCGGCTCGACCCGAACTATCCAAAAATCGAACTGGGTTCCCCGTTCGGGCATTTTCCAGCCCTCAGATTGCAAAAATTCGTCCCCGTTTAGAAGTTATAACAGTTTTTCCCTTTCATCATTTCTTGTTTTCTGAGTAGCAATGGAAATGTCAGAGGTTCAAGCCAATTCGAATGATGAACTTACCCTGGAAGTTCTCAAGCTTGGTGTAGAGCTCCGCCTGGAGCAACTTCGCCAAGATCTGGAGCAGTCTCGCCAAAAGACCGCCCAAGAACTAGAGCAGATTCAACGACAATTGGATGCAATTAACCGAAGTTTAATCGCCATCACTCAGCAGTTTCCTCCTCAAGTGGCAGCTCCTTTGCCTTCTCAAGTAGTAACTCCTTCTCCGACGAGATTTTCACATCCGGTTAATCCTTTGCCATCTCAAGCTGAGGAATTCGCAGTTACTCGCCATGACTACCTCAGACTAGTTGCCCAGGAAGATCCAGTAGAAATGCTGAACTTTCTGGAGGATTGTGCTAACTTTCCGGCCCCTGCTGTTGCAGCTTATTCTCCATCTCATCCCTTTATTGTTGAAATAAAGAGGCCTTCTCCCTTTACTGACAGAATTCGATGGGAGCCGATTCCCATGGATTTAGAAGGCCTCATTTGCCAGCCTTCTCTGGAGGAGGAGACCCCATCAACCATCTTCAAAATTTTGAATCTGCTATGTCTTTAAGAGCTGTCTCAAATGGAATCAAGTGCAAATTATTGGCTGCATCCTTTGTCGGTCAAGCTAGAGAATGGTTTTTCAAGCTGCCACCTCAATCAGTTGCTTGCTTCGCTGACCTTCGAAGAAAGCTTCTCTTGAGGTTCCTCAGCTCAAAGAAGCGGAAAAGAGGCCTAGCAACTCTCTTTCAGATCGAGCAAGGAGATGATGAGACACTTGCTCACTTCATTGCAAGATTTCAAAGAGAAATGCTTGAAATTGTTGATGTTGATCAGAACTTGTATAAAATCGCCTTAATCAATAGGTTGAAAGAAGGCCTTCTCAAATCTACAGTCAGACGAAATAAGCCCGAGTCTTATGGACATCTTATCAGGATAGCAAATCAAGTTATTGAAATAGAGGCAACAGATCCTGGTTTTGTTTTTTCTCAGACAACCCAAAAGCGGCAAAGGAAATCTTTTTATCAACATCCGTCTTCGTCACAAAACATTCCGCAGGATAAAGACTACAGATCTTACTCTTTTCCAGAAAATACATCCACTCAACCTCCACAGCAAGATATATCACCTGAATCTCTAAGAGCTTGTCCTATTCCGTCTAACGATCCTAGAACACTTGAATTCAAAAGTTATCCAGAAAATTATACTCAGCTTAATACTTCCATGAAAGTTTTTCCAATTATTCAAAATGTGTCAGAGTTTAGAAGACCTCATCCTATAAAGTCCAAGGTCAGAAATCACAATCAAGAACTCTTCTGCACATATCATTCAAAAATTGGCCATGATACAGAGGACTGTCATGCCCTCCAAAAATTGGCAAAATTAGCAAACCAATTATTGAAGCCAGGAAAATTACAAGACTATTTTGCTCAGTAAACGGATGATGACCTCTCCTCCATCAGAGACAATGTCACGAAGCAAAGAACTTCTCATTCAATAAAATAAGCGTATAGACTACGGATGAGATAGAATGTCATTTTGTTTCTTATTTCGGACACCTCCCTTTTTGTTTCGACTTTTTTGCATCTTCTCTTTTCCACTTTTACTTGTAATAAACAAAGAAGAATGGCCAAAAACCTCGATAAAGCATCAGAGCCAAAGATTTTGTTGTTGGCAATTTAATCTTCAAGAAAACAGATGCAGCAGTATGAGTTGACTCAGTTAAAAAGCACATTATAATTGGGCAGGGTCGTTTATCGTCAAAGAAGTACTTAAAAATGGTGCATATCACCTCCAAATTTATGAAAAGGAAGAGTTATCTCATACTTGGAGCGACGATGATCTCATGCTTCTCTTTTCTTGAAAACTTGCATTTTTATTTCATTTCTTCTTTTGTTTTTCTTCTTTCAAGCATTAAGATGATAAGGTTGTAATCTCTTAAAGAAACACCAAAAAAGAATTGATTCAAAGGCTAGAATCCTGCTAAGGGAGATATCAACGGATTCTACCTCATCCTCCTCGACTTGAAGCTTGAGGTGTAAATCTGCCAGGACCACAGGTAGCGGGGAGATTTTGCATCTGTGTAGCAGTAGCTCGCCAAGCTCGTGCTATGGATGTTTAGAATGTCGGGTCCTTGTTGACATCTGACACAGCTCAGAACCAAGGAAGGTTGAGTTGAATGTTCAGCTCTGTTATGCATTATAAGAGGACATTGTTATAGTCTTGATGATCTTCCAGGGAAAGCAATGTCGGTATAGCCTCTGCGGCATGACCACACCTGCCCTATGGATCATCTTTGCTCTGTAACTCTTGAATACTCATTGGATTGTGGATAGCCAAGGGTCGGTCAAAAACATCTATGACTGTCGTCTAAATCTTGAGGGGGCGGTCTGAGTTTTTGGAGACCGCCAGTTTTGATCTCTTTTCGGGTTTTCTGCGATCTGAATATGTTGAGACCGCCGGCTGGATCTCCTCCAGGACTTGGATGTTAGAGATTGCTGGTAGGGTTCTCCAGTTCATTTCGAAAGTGGTTTTCTGCGATCTGAATATGTTGAGACCGTCGGCTGGATCTCCTCCAGGACTTGGATGTTAGAGATTGCTGGTAGGGTTCTCCAGTTCATTTCAAAAGTGGTTTTCTGCGATCTGAATATTTTGAGACCGCCGGCTGGATCTCCTCCAGGACTTGGATGTTAGAGATTGCTGGTGGGATCTCCAGAGTTTTATTCAGAAAGTGGTTTTCAGCGATCTTAAATATTTGAGACCGCCGGCTGGATCTCCTCCATGACTTAGATGTTAGAGATTGCTGGTAGGGTTCTCAAGTTCATTTCAAAAGTGGTTTTCTGCGATCTGAATATGTTGAGACCGCCGGCTGGATCTCCTCCAGGACTTGGATGTTAGAGATTGCTGGTGGGATCTCCAGAGTTTTATTCAGAAAGTGGTTTTCAGCGATCTTAAATATTTGAGACCGTCGGTTGGATCTCCTCCAGGACTTGGATGTTAGAGATTGCTGGTAGGGTTCTCCAGTTCATTTCGAAAGTGGTTTTCTGCGATTTGAATATGTTGAGACCGATGGCTGGATCTCCTCCAGGACTTGGATGTTAGAGATTGCTGGTAGGGTTCTCCAGTTCATTTCGAAAGTGGTTTTCTGCTATCTGAATATGTTGAGACCGCCGGCTGGATCTCCTCCAGGACTTGGATGTTAGAGATTGCTGGTAGGGTTCTCCAGTTCATTCAGAAAGTGGTTTTCAGCGATCTTAAATATTTGAGACCGTCAGCTGGATCTCCTCCAGGACTTGGATGTTAGAGATTGCTGGTTGGGTTCTCCAGTTCATTTCGAAAGTGTTTTTCTGCGATCTGAATATTTCGAGACCGCCGACTGGATCTCCTCCAGGACTTGGATGTTAGAGATCGCTGGTTGGATCTCTAAGTTTTTCAGTTTAAGAATAGATTTTGACAATCTGAAGTATTGGAGACTATTAACTGGGTCTCCTCCGAAAAGCTTTTCTAACTGACAAGTGATTTGGGATATTTATGATCATCAGCTGACAAGTGGTCTGGAGAAATTAAGACCACAATGTGACCGTTTATCTTCTCATCAAGCGATCTGAAGTATACCAGGGTTTTCTTGAGATCCCTTTCTATTTTTATGTTAGAAGACGGTCCGGGATTGTTGAAATCGTTGATAATCAATCTTCTAACATGAGTCCATCAAATATTTATCATTTTTATTCCACGAGAAGGGGCGGTCTGGACTATTTGAGACCGGCATTTGTCCCTTAAAGATCATTCAAATTGGACTACAGAGTTCATGATCATCATTTATGGATTATCATAATTTGGTTTCTCCCTAGAAGATTTTGAGTACTGAAGATCGGCATCTACAAATAGTTGACATTGGAATTATTTCATAACAAAGCAATTTCAAATAGTCAAAGTTAGTATCTTCTTAAAAGGCACTTTGACAACCATAAGATCGTCATTCTTAATTATCGGTTGTAATTCAAATATGAATAAAATAAGTATCAACAAGCTGTCTCAGGTACCTGACATATCTTTACTTTTTCATATACCTGTTTCGCATATGGAAACAGGTGCTCACTGGTTCTCTTCAGGTACTCATGTAATATATGTTTTTCCTATACTTGCTCTGGCCGTTCTTTCGCAGAGATAGGCAGGTGCTCGCAATTTTTCTTCAGGCACTCGCTTAAAACCAAGTGTTCGCAAGTCTTCTTAAGAAGAGAGAGAAAACATTCGCAAGCACACCTGGCGGTAGGAAATTTGCATAGGTACTTCCACTTTTTCATCACACATGCCCTACTATGACAGGAAAGGTAGATCGCGATTCTCGTGGGTAAGTTTTATTTTTTCGAAGTTTTTTCAAAACTTAAAAAAAATGCGGGGATTATGTTTACCCAGAAATCGGCGATCCTCTCCGAGCTAACATTTTCAGGTATTACGGTATTTTCGGAGATCCCGGCCGATCTCGCTCCTCCGGGGCAGTCTCGTCAAGCCCGGGCGGTCTCGCAAAGGGGACGTCGCCCCTCCCGGGCGACCTCGCGAAGGGGAGGTCGCCCCTCCTGGGCGACCTCGCAAGGAGGAGGTCGCCCCTCCCGGGCGACCTCGCGAAGGGGAGGTCGCCCCTCCTGGACGACCTCGCAGGAGGAGGTCGCCCCTCCTGGGCGACCTCGTAAGGGGAGGTTGCCCCTCCCGGGCGACCTCGCAGGAGGAGGTCGCCCCTCCTGAGCGACCTCGTAAGGGGAGGTCGCCACTCCCGGGCGACCTCGCGAACGGGAGGTCGCCCCTCCCGGGCGACCTCGCGAACGGGAGGTCGCCCCTCCCGGGCGACCTCGCAAGGAGGAGGTCGCCCCTCCTGGGCGAACTCGCAAGAGGAGGTCGCCCCTCCTGGGCGACCTCGCAAGGGGAGGTCGCCCATCCTGGGCGACCTCGCAAGGAGGAGGTCGCCCAGGAGGAGGTCGCCCCTCCTGGACGACCTCGCAAGAGGTCGCCCCTCCTGGGCGACCTCGCAAGAGGAGGTCGCCCCTCCTGGGCGACCTCGCAAGAGGAGGTCGCCCCTCCTGGGCGACCTCGCAAGGGGAGGTCGCCCCTCCTGGGCGACCTCGCAAGGAGGAGGTCGCCCTTCCTAAAAAAAAAAAAAAAAACGACCTCACAAGGAGGAGGTCGCCCCTCCTGGGCGACCTCGCAAGGGGAGGTCGCCCCTCCTGGGCGACCTCGCAAGGGGAGGTCGCCCCTCCTGGGCGACCTCGCAAGAGGAGGTCGCCCCTCCTGGGCGACCTTGCAAGGGGAGGTCTCCCAGGAGGGGCGACCTCGTGGGAGGAGGTCGCCACTCCTGGGCGACCTCGCGGAGGGGAGGTCGCCCCTCCCGGGCGACCTCGCAGAGGAAGGATTCGGCCCTGTGCTGACTCCTTTTTATGTGATCTCTTTTCATGTGATTTCCTTCCCAGATGATCTCAGCAGGTCCAGACGATCTCAGCAGGTCCAGACGATCTCAGCAGGTCCAGACGATCTCAGCAAGGGCCAGACGATCTCAGCAGGTCCAGACGATCTCAGCAGATCCGGGCAGCCCGTTACCTTTCAGATCTGCCCGTTCGGGCACGCCTATAAATAGAGGGGTAGGGATACCAGTTAGAGGACTTTTGGAGGGTTTCCAGCTCCAGCCGGTGACTTGAGCAGTCTCAGTTTTTTGAGACCGCGGAGACCTTCCCATCTCCCTTCCGCAGACCTCTCTGCCTCTTTTTCAAGAGACCGCTTTTTCACACTTTCTATTGTAACCTCAGCTGTAACACAAGCTTTATATTAATAAAAATTGTCTATCCTTCAGCTCAAAGTAACCGACCACACAGCAGTCACACCCCCCCCCCCCATTCTTCAGCTTGAGCAAGTGTGGACTAGATACATTTTTTGGTATCAACACTATATATACACAATAGGAGCGGAGCCAAACAAAAAATAATTGGGCCTTTTATAATGGGCCTTTTACAGTATGTTATAAATAATGATTTAATTTAACTACGTGTTACCCCTATCTCATTTGCCTCTTATACAACATGTTTTACATAATTTAAGTAGTTCAATGCCTTGATTCATAAATTTGTTTCCTATCTTTATATTGCTTCAAAAAAGTTATGTTGATTTAACATATTTCAGAAGATAAATCTTAGCTCATCTTCTCTAAAACTTCAGTATAGTTGCGTAGAGGCTAATATTGGTTGGATAACTTGATTTGTACAGTTACTTTTGATGAAAAAAGGCGGGCAGATAACCTATGATGGCCCATTAGGTCAAAACTCAAGAATGCTCATAGAATATTTTGAGGTAAGTTTGTGAAGTGAAATATAAAGTTTATTCTTGTTGTATCCTCCTGAAAGCATTAAACAAGGAATTCTAGACAATGTAAACTCAAATGTTTGATGCTTATCCAATAATAAGATGCAAGTTGATTCATAAAACATTAAGTTACCGTTTGGAACGGGGATTAAAGGCGGAATAGGGCCTAGAATAGGCTTTATTCCATCCAAATGCATCCAATTTTAATTCCTAGGTGGAGCTGGAATAATCTTATTCTTGTCTTATGTGAATATGAGAAATAATTTCATAGGAAATATGGAATAAGTCGTTTCCCCCTCCAATGGAATTAGACCCTTGTATATATTTCATGTTTATATATATATTTATATACTATAAAATATAAGTAATATATTTATATAATACAAAATATAAATATAAATAATATACATGGAAAAATATAAATAATATAAATATATACACAAAAAAAATAAAACTAGTTCATGTATATATTTCATGTTTATGAATTATGTAAATTTATATCCAAGTTATAAATAATAGATTTATATTAATATATTATTAAATGAAAATATTATTAAAATAATATATAAATATATATTGATAAAAAATTAAGATAAAACCAAAAAATTAATAAAAAACTAATAAAAATTTAATAAAGAACAATATATAGATATACAACAACAACACTCAAGCATTTATCCCAATATAGTGGGGTCGGCTGTATGGATCCTTTGTCGCCATTGTGCCATATCTTTAGTCATAATCTCACTAATGCCTAAGTACATCATGTCTTTCCTTATAGTCTCATTCCAAGTTTTTATTGGTCTACCCCTCCCCCATTTAAATATATATATATAGATATATGCTAAAATAAAATATTTATATTATTTATAAATAATATAATTATATATCAAAATAATTGATATATATATTTCATTTTATATAAATTTTGTATCAAAATATAAATAATGCATCTTTATATAAAAATAAATAATATATATTTATATTAGCAAATATTTCATGTTTTTATATATATAATATGAATATATATTATTAAAAAGTAAATAAATTTAATAGATATATTATTAAATAAAACATCATTAAAAATTCAAATAAGTATATATTAATTAAAAAATCACATAGAATAAGAAAAAATTATTAAATAATTAATAAAAGATTAATAATGGATATCTATATTACATATTTATATATATTTATAAAATACAAAATATAAATAATATTTGTATATATCAAAATTACCCCCAATGATTGAAGGAAGCATGGTTATGTGCACATAAATCAAAATGGATTCTTGGGTCTGCCCTCTCTGATGTCTTTGATTTGAGGGCATGATTCCACAACAAACGTGACGGTATAGGGGGCCACTATTTCAGTGGTAATCTGTGAGCAGCCACTTTGTGCATTTATTGTCGAAGGTTCGGTCTTTCTCCTCTGAGAGAAGCCACTTTGTGCATAGGGCCAAAGGTTAGGTCTGTTTCCAATCTTCCCCCGCCCATACCCCCAATGATTGGGGACTATATGGGTTCTGTTGTTGTTGTTGTTGTTGTTCTATTTGTATATATCAAAATATAAATTATAAAAATCAATATCTATAATGTGAAAAATATTCTACAAAATTTTTAAAATAGAATAAGGCCGGTCAAACAAAAAATTGAATAGAAAAGAATAAGGGCATTGTATACTCCACTTATCTACTAGCGTTCGGCTATAATTCCACTCAAACTTGGAGTTTGACCTTAATTAGAGTCTATTCCACCTCAAGGAATTAGCCGTTATTCGGTTTAGAAGGAATTGGCCGTTATTCGGTTTAGAAGGAATTAACTAATTCGACATCCAAAAGGGTACCTAAGAGAGTATGACAAGTCTTATAAGGAGAGTATAACAAGTCTTATAAGTTTATTAAAATTATAACTATAATAAAGTAAAAGTTGGCTGAAAATGGTTTAGGATCCTCAAAACAGATGGATGATGCTTGAGAATCAAACTAGTTAACTTGAGAATCAAAGTAATTTTCTACTTCATAGATTTTATGTGCAGATGGTCAAATAATCCCTTCTTCAGAACATTGCAGGCATCCCAAAAATAAAAGATAACACCAATCCAGCAACATGGATGCTTGAAATTACATCAACAACAATGGAAGGACGCCTAGGTATTGATTTTGCTGATTTCTACAGGAAGTCCTCTTTGCATCTGTAAGTTATACACATTTCCATTTCTTTGGCATTGTATATTTTATAGGTGTGGACTGGTTAAAGAATTTTCAGTTACTATAGGTTTAAGTTATGGATTATAATTGAGTTCTTTTTTTGTAATTGTATGTAGATGCTTACAAGAGATATCTAAAGTGAGTTTCCTTTGTGTATCCTTTTTACTTGTGATATAATTCTAATTAGTGAGACATTGATTGAGTTAAGTGAAAAGTTTCAATGATGCAGATATTGTTATTAAGGGCTTGGGCATCACAATACAAATAAGATCAAGCACATGTTATGCAATTTTGTTGGTGATAATATTAGCAATTGTCACCATATCCTTTTCAAAAATAAGAGATACTTAAATGTGTTAGATTTAAGTGACTTGGTTCAGTTATTTAGAAGAATAGGGATATAATCTTAGAGTTAGTTAAGACTGGGTTGCTAAAATGTAGAAGTGTCTCGGGACTACCATGTGATAGAGGATATCATATAGACTTAAAGTTAAATTGTATAACGTATGCAATTTGGCCGGCGGAGTTGTAAGGATGGGTTTGAGTGTTGGGTAGTAAAATACATTAGATCTAATTTGAGAAAAAATAAATGTGGCAAAATTGTAAAAGATAAACTAAATAATGATTATATTAGTGGAATAGTTCAAGTGGCATTTATTGAAATTAAGATAATAGAAAATAAACTTAGGTGGTTTGGGCATTTACAATGTTGGTTAGAAAATGCACAAATTAAATGAGTTCATAATGTCATTGCTGAAAGATTTGGCCAAAGAAGGGGTAGACCGAAGGTAACATTCATGGATAAAATTGTTCAAGACATTTAACTTGAATAATTTAGGTTTAATGCTATAGACAACACTCTACATAAACCAATAGAAATTAATTATTCATGATGTTGATCCAAATAGTTGGGTAAGGCTATCGATAATGTTGATATTTTGTTGCAAGAACATTGGCTTAGCAATAAGGCTGGTCAATATGTCCAAAACTCAAAAAATACTCAAATCTTATTAAAAAAGGGCAGCCCTGTGCACAAAGCATCCCCGCGCAGCGAGGGTCCGGGGAACGGTCCCACCACAAGGGTGAAATGTAGGCAAACCTTACCTTGCATTTTTGCAAGAGGCTGCTTCTAGGACTCGAACCCGTGACCTCCCGGCTCCCGGTCACACGGCAACACCTCAACGGTGCGCCAAGGCTCCCCTTCACTCAATCTTATTAATAAAATCAAAATAAAATTGCTTTGCTCTAACTCAAAGTTGGTGTGCTTGAAATTAGCTTGATTCAACTAAATACTATCTCAATAGATGATATATTAGCAATGCATGTGTAACACATGTATACATATTATTATATAAAGGGCAGCCCGGTGCACAAAGGCATCCCCGCGCAGCGAGGGTCCAGGGAAGGGTCCCACAACAAGGGTGAAATGGAGGCAAACCTTACCATGCATTTTTGCAAGAGGCTGCTCCCAGGACTCGAACCACAAGGGTTTGCTTTAACACATGTATACATATTATTATATAAATAGCATATAATTCACACTTATATGTGGATGCTTGAAATTACTTCAACAATGGAAAAACTCATATGTATTAATTATGTCTGTTTCTACAAGGAGTTCCATTTCCATCAAGAATCTCATATACAAACTATGTTGGAATTTGTAATTCAAAGATGTTGTAGCAAAGAAATTCAAATGAGACAATGTCATGAGTATCTTTTGCTAATAGAATATTGTATTTCATTTAATTCAAACCTCAAAAAAGTATGTGCATGATATTTGATCTTATATTTACTCTTGTACATAGGGAAAGGAAATTGTTAGTTGAACAATTAAGCACCCCACCACAAGGTCCAAGTGCAATAAAAATTCGTGAACATCAATCCCACGACAGATTTTTCCAGCTTAAAGCATGTTTTTGGAAGTTATCAATGTCCTATTGGAGGAGTCCAACATACATTTTGGCCCGGGTTACATTCATGGTAATTTCATCTCTGATGTTTGCAGTACTCTTTTGGCAGAAAGGCAGCAAAATGTAAGTTCATAGTGTTATTTGAATAGAGTTTAACAGACAATCTTATTTACAATTTCTTTTGACATTTTATGCTGAAATTTAATTTCCTTTTTTACATGATTTGTACTTATTACCATTGTCATGTCTTACCAAAATCTAGACCACTAGCAACATAACATGCCTTCAAATGTCAGTGGTTTCTGCAAACATGGCGAAAATAATATAATCAATGTTTAAATCTTAGTTCAACTATGTTTATTTGGAGATGCCGGTGAATTCAATCTTATCGCTTGATTCATATGTGATTATTGAACCTGCTCACTACGAAAACATTTGTAATTATTGATCAAATATATACCAAGATTTGTTATTCTCAAATCAAGGGTGTGACGCACAAGATGTGTCGACCCATGCTTCAACAAACTCCCATTGTTTATAATAACAAATATCGAGATTGGAAATAAAAAATGCAGTAAAATATTTGTTCATAGTGATGTGCATATTATCCTTTTCTATTTTCCATATGCATAAAATATTTTTCACCCTTAGATAAATAAGAATCAATCCGGACCTTGAATTAGACCAGTCCATTTGGTCCCAAATGGAGAGAATCTCTATCTAGATTACATAGGAGTATATGGCCCGAGACCTTGTTGGAGGAAATAAAGGGAGGGGTCACAACTGTGGATCTCTTTTAAAGAAAAGAATGGGTTCGATGTTGGAGGAAACAACAAGCGACAGAGAGTTTGGCTTTGCGAGAAAAATGTTATGAGAAGAAGTAAGGTTCGACGATGTGAGAAGAAACAACACAAGCGACGACTATGCTTAGCTTTGCAAGAGAGGGGAATGTATGCCTCAGGTTCGGCGAGGACAAATACCAAGTGGTGGGGCATCCTGACTTGAAGGAAGGAGATCTCGCCCAGGGTATTCAGGGATCACCAGCCCATGCGATGTCGCATAAGTCCCTTGGCCATTCAAACACTAGACTAGGGCTTAGCATCAACCAAGTGATGCAGGATCTCGCCCTAGGTGAGATCTATCTACTTGCAGAACCAGACTTTAGATAAAACTCTTTTTTTATGGGCAGGCCGTAGAACAACGGAGCTGCTTGATGGTAGAAATGTCTCAGCATCTATAAATAGAATAGATTTTTACGAGGGAAAGGGAACTATTGGAGCAATCTCTTCTGCCTCTAGCCCTCTCGGCTGAGCAAGATCTTTGGTTCTGGAAAGGAGATTTCTCCGCACTTTTTGGTAAATGGAGCGACCTCCAACTTGTATCCTCTCACATTCTTATCCTTACAGAGGATCCCTCGCTCCCCTTCATTTCATTCACTCGCATTCCTGTCGTTTGGGTCGAGTAGCTCTAGGTCATCCCAGTCCGAACTTCTTGCAAGCTGGATCTCAACGTCAACACGGAACTCGATAGAGGCGGATATACTAAGGGCTGGTGCTCTACAAAGAATATATTTCTACTCATGATCTCTAAGAAGAAAGAAGCCTTCATTTAAAGCTGCTAGGAGGAAGACAACCTTGGTGAATGAGTATGAGAACGGCTCCAAATTAGAGAGGAATAACAAATAAGGATATCTTGGCATTTGAAGAAGTAAGTTGGCTTGAAGGAGATGGGAAAAATAGAAAAATCGCTAGATGTCTAGGAAACTGAGACCTTCTCTGATATCATCTAGGAAATATCGAGTTACATATATGTGGAGCTTAAAATCTCCGTGAACAAACATATCATTTTGATGCTAACAAAGAAGAAACTTGGATATCAAACAGGACCTGAATTGAAGCTTCCAATGATTGTAAATGTAATAACTTTAGATTCTTCCCAGCATAGAGTCAGAAAATGAATATTTAATATTGAATGAAACAAACTAGTTTGCAAAAGGAGATAATTTGATCATTCTATTTAAAAAATGATAGGGAATACTTGCCAATGTTCAAATAGATGGCAAATTTATCTTTAACAATTGAACAAACATTTTCGTTGATCTGCAGATACAATGAACAAGATGTCGCCAATATAATGGGGTTCATGTATATATCCACAATGTTCTTAGGCATAAACAATTGCTCGTCAGTTTTACCGATTATTGCGAGAGAGAGGCTTGTTTTCTACAGAGAAAGGTTTGCTGGAATGTATTCTTCATACATCTACGCATTGGCGCAGGTAAATTAATCATGCCCCGGATGACTCAAATCTCCAAATTGCATCTATACATACAATTGATTATCTCAAGTTCATAAACAATACTCATTTTAATCTATTTCCATATAACTTACGCTGCAGCTTCTTGTTGAAATCCCCTGCTTACTATTCCTGGGCGC
Source organism: Dactylorhiza incarnata (assembly GCA_033032865.1). Classification (NCBI taxonomy): domain Eukaryota; kingdom Viridiplantae; phylum Streptophyta; class Magnoliopsida; order Asparagales; family Orchidaceae; genus Dactylorhiza; species Dactylorhiza incarnata. Next base: position 514,333 of record JAWHQI010000268.1, on the reverse strand, counting down.
AACATTCACTGTAATCACATATCCAACAATAGGTTACTCTTGGTCTGCTAACAAGATCATGTGGTACTTCTATTTTGTATTGTGTACGTTATTGTACCACAATTACCTTGGAATGGTGATAATGTCGTTGACTCCAAATGTACAAATGGGCGCTGTAATTGCCGCAGCATGTTACGCAATTTTCAACCTGTTCTCAGGGTTCATTATTCCGAAACCGGTAAGACACGTGTTTTTGGCTAAAAATTCTGTTTTTTACTGTTAAATTTCACTATAATCTTTTTACCAATGTTAAATTTTTCATTGATGCAGCTCAGTATAATGTTCTACTTTTATGCGAATAATATTAGTTTTTATGCATGGAACATGCTCATTTTTAGAATCATAGGAGAGCAAGTGAAATTGCCTGTCTATTTTTTTGTCTAGTTTATAATTCCTAGGCATTTTCATGAAAGAATTTTGTGTGTACTATCAAAATGGAAGGTTTTATAAAGATGGACTTACATTAATAGAAAAGGTCATTTACCGGGACCTCTCCTCGAAGTTTACTAAATTACAGGTTGCACCCCTCTTACATTTAAAATTACAAAAAACTCCCCTGTAAGTTTACATTTCATAACATTCATGCACAAAAAGACCCCTCCTGAAGATTTACTCAAAGGGGGTACTTTTGTGCATGGATGTTTTGAAATGTAAACTTATAGGGAAGGTTTTTGTAAATTCAAAAATAAGAGGGGTGCAACCTGTAATTGTGCTAACTTCTAGGGGAAGTTTTGGTAATTATTCCATAATATAAAAGATCAAGTAAGAACAGTGCTGAATATTAGTGGAGGAATAGTGAAAACCCCCCAATTGGTGATAGCACCTAACTTCATTTCATTGTTTATGTATGGCAGCATATCCCTGGATGGTGGATTTGGCTCTACAATACCTGCCCAAGTTCATGGACTCTAAATGGCATGCTCACTTCTCAGTTTGGTGATGTTTCCAAAGATATTGGAGCCTTTGGAGAAACCAAAGCTCTGAATACTTACCTTGAAGACTACTATGGATTCCATTACAATCAATTGAATTTTGTTGGATTTATTGTTTGTTGTTTTCCCATCTCCTTTGGCTGCCTCTTTATGTACTTTACAGCAAAGTTGAATTTCCAAAGAAATTAAGGGCTTGTTTGGGAGGGCGGTGGAGGTTGGAGATTGAGATGAAAAGGCATGTCTAAACGTGGGGGATCCTCGGGTTCTAAACGGAGGTTACTCAAATCAGTAAAAGAACATCATTTGGAAGTTCCATACTCTTTAATGAATCACTCTTTCATTGTTAGACTTCCTATTAAGATACTTTTATATGTCACTTCATTGTTAGGCTCTCAACTAGGATGTTAATGTATATGCTGGATGCATAATCAAAACACCTTAATTTTTTGTAAAAAAAATATATCATTAGACTCCTTTCCATGATAAAGTTCATGGTGAATTGGGTCTCGATGTCCGTCGGACGGGTCTATTCCCTTGTGATTTTGTGGTTGGATCCTGCGAACTTCAAAAAAATTGTGCAAAAGTTGAATTACATCGGCATTTATTATTACTCAAACTCGAATGATTCGGGACGATACTAAAACATACAATGATGGCGCAAAAAAGCTTGGGAAGATGTACAATGTTAGCACAGAGAAGTCTATCTCTGTTTATAAAAATCCAAGAATTTGGAGGGGCATGGGTAAATCTAAAAGAATCTCAAGTAGCAATGAGTAATTAATTAAAAACAGTTATTATCAAGCTTTTTTGCGCCATCTTCCCAAGCTCCGTTCAGCGTGGTAGTGGCGATCGTTAACGTGTCTGACCTCACCTAAGGAATTTCATCCACTTTTATGGTCAAAACTAATTTTCTTTTCTTAGTGACGGTCATGACCGTTGTCATGCCAAACATATATTCCATGACGGTAGCATTTTTGTCCTAACTCACCAAAGTAAAAATGTCGCGTCAAACGGGGCCTTGATGAAAGCGCTTATAAGTTGTCATGTTGCCATGCGTGTATTGGGTTGAAGCCTTCCAAGTAATTATTATGATGTTAATAGCAAATTGGGTTTCACTATTAGCAAATTAAAAAAATGGGTTCACTAATATTTAGTCCTTTTTTTCAATCTAAAAAATGCTCTATTAGCAAACCTTATTTCCCCTCTTTCTGCCTAAACCGAAAAGCCTCAATCTTTTTCTCCTCCCGGCTCCCTCACGCAAACGCAGTCGCGCCCTAGGGCTTTCCTTGAAGGCTTGCGACGCCGCCTCCGTTCTTCATCTCTAGTGAGGTTGTTCGACGACACCAGTGACGATGACACTGGCTCTCGCGAACTAGGGTTCTCCTACACCGGTGAGAACGATGTCGGCTACCTCAATCCACGCCAGTGAGGTCCGCCGCTCAGGCATTCACGTTTAATCTCTATATTTCTGCATTTTTGAGTTAGGTTTGAAAAAGTTTAGTAATGGAAAATCACATTCAAATGATTCTAGGATTTTTAGGCCACATAAATTGCATTGTAGTTCTTAAATTCAGATTATGATTTAGGTTTGAAAAATTGCATTGCAGTGCACTTAGTTCCTTTCTTGCATTATGGAGGATGAGGCGGAATGCGTAAAGTCTATCGGGTTAAGGTATATTGTTATTAATTTTTTTGAAAATGTTGTTGCTTAGTCCAATGAATTTGTTCCTAAGTAGGTATTGCACGTGTTATTAGTTTACAGGTAAATTTTGGAGTTCACTTCCAAATTGATACCATTTTTTCATCCTGAGATGAGTTAGTTGATTGGATGCGGAAAGTGGCTAGACTTCTTAGCTTTGTAATTGCTATTAAGGGTTCTGATAAATCGTGTGGTGCTAGAGCTAGATCATGTGTAATGCTGAGTTGCGACAGAGTCGGATTTTATCGTGAAAATCAATGTAAAAAAGGCTGGATCAAAAAGAATTTAAGGAAGACCACCTCCAAACGAGGTGGTTGCCCATTTTTGCTAACTGGTCAAAAAGAAACATTCAGCGATGGGTGTAGACTTGCAGTAAATTGTGGATCACACAATCATGACATGGTACACTTAGAAGTGCATGCATTTGAGAGAAGATTAGATAGCGAAGAACAAAAAATAGTTCAAGATATGTATGCCTCTAACGTGAAACCAAGGAAAATATAGTCAACCCTTAAAAAGAGAAATGTTGGAAACAAAACGGTTATGAAAACTATATACAACGAGAGGTTCAAGTTTCACAAGAAGGAATTACATGGTGGTACACCCATACAATTTCTATATAAATGTATAACTGAAAGTGAATATGTCAGTTTCAATAGCGTGAAGGATGTATAACCAAAGAAGTTTTAAAGAGTACAAAGCGTGAGCCTTCACATTTTGAGCATGTTTTGTTAGATGATTCATATATGTTGAAAATTGTGAAGAAGTCATCTAGGTGTCAAACAACACAAACAAATTCTTTGACCGGGTACGCCGCCGACTACCACCACAAATAGCAACTAATATGATAGATGTTTTCAATGCGGCCTCCGATTGACATTGTGGATATCATGTTATTGCAAATGCTTTGAACATTTTGGAAAGATGAATTAAAGTAAGAAGAGATCTTTCAAATGAAATTAGTAAAAAAGAATTTCTTTATGGTCACATTTTGGGCAACTCAAGGTGCAACGAATTATTTCATTCCCTAGATTGTGTTATCGTACCTACACCATTAGAAAGTGGATGTTCATGCCAGACATGGGTTTGATTATATCGCCATGCTACAATATTGAAGTTGTTTTATCAAATGCTCAAAGTATAACTTTTTTCTCATTGGATTCACCGATTCCTCCAATGCATAAGATATTTTTTTATCGAATTTATAAATAACAATCACTTTGTGAGACTATGCATGAAAGATGGATGTCTACTACCACAAATCTATCATCCTTGAAGAAGATATCATCATCCAATTTCAAGTTCATGGGAGAGCACCTACGCATCACGTTTTCAACGCTAAAAAAGGTGAGTCTTAAGCTAATATTTGATTATTTTTAAAGTTTTCTACTTCATTTTGATAATATTTTGAATGAATTTTATGCAGGATATACAACATTTTTTTGGAATGGAGAAGAGTTTTAATGTTTTGGCATAATGGAGAATGTATTTTTTGGACAATGAAAAGAAAAAGTGGACCATAAACAATATTTTTTTGTGTGGAATATTGCTTAACAATGCTTCAACAATGCTAGATATTTTTATTATTTTTTATGGTTTACTAATAACAAAAAAGTTTGTTAATAGACATTTTAAAAATATATGATTTAATAATCATGATTTGCTAATAACATAACATGGTTTGTTATTAACAACTGTTTGCCCGGAATTCCGCGACCTCTTCTCCAGTCAGAAGGAACCCCTACAGCGGTCTCAGATTTGAGAGACCGCCCAGATCGCCTGCTCCCCCTCCAGTGTTTTCTCCCAAGGCACAAGCGATCAAGTCTCTGCAAGACTGCCAGACCGCGCGGTCTGGTCTCTCTCTTTTTTTGTTATTAGCACCCCCTTCCTCTGCCCCGGTTCTCATGTACCCCGGGCAGCCCGTAATTTTTGGATCTGCCCGTTTGGGCAGCCTCCGCGTCTATAAATAGAGGGGTAGGGGTACCTGAGAAGGGACTTTTTGGCTTCGAGCTTCCAGCTTACAACCTGTGTAAGCGGTCTTGAATTCTGTCACTTTTCTACCTCTCCCTCTGGCATGTTTTGGACCCTCTTTGTAGTCCCTTTTTTTAGATCAATTCCAGCAGTTTTTCCTTCTCTTGATCTCTCCTCTAGCATCTTCGTCCTAAGTAACCAGCACTCTGCAGTTCCTTCCCCTCTCCTTTAGTGTGAGTCCCGAAGGTACATTTTGTGTACTAACAACAACGTCCTTGTTAAAGCCTAGAAAATCCCGACTCCAAATATTTGTATCAATGCAGCCGAAGGTTACTAGTCCAGCGATTCAACTTGATGGCATGACGGGCAAAGACAAAAGGGCTAAAGGAGCAACAACAGGACCTCAGGTGCTGCAGCACGGAGATCCCACCACGTACCCGGAAGCTCAGAAGAGACTTTTCCTCCACAATCAAAGATGGCCGAGTAGGGTACGAGGAAGGAACCAACTTAGCGAGTATCTAGAATGGCAACCAAGGGGGATGATCAAGATCTCACGGTCCAAGTCTTCGAAAATGGGTTCCGAAAGCTCAGCCAAATGTGCAATTCCTGGTACCCCTGGGATCCTATTTATAGGAAAAACCAAAGAGGGGTCTTAATTATAGCCTAGCCCTGCCCGGTGACTATGCGACATTGAGGGGATCTCGCCTGGCTTCGGCGAGTATCCCCTATGGTCGCCCACCTGGCAAGTATGAGGGATGCTCGTGCATGCTCGCTCATACTCGTTCAGGCCTTCTAATGCTACTGCTGGATGAGTTATCTTGATCTTTGACTCCCGACTTCTGCTTTGACCTTTGACTTTGACTTCTGCCTACGAGGCTTTGAGTGGGTCCTACCCTCGATGAATATGAGTACACAATCTCCGCTCTTCGCGAGCAACGAAGGAGCTCAGAAAGAAACATCCAACTCTTATTCGGCGAGCTGCTTCTGGTGTGTATCTGACCTACTCGGCACCAATCTTGTTGACTCCTAAACTCTATAAATAGAGGGGGGGCTCTTTCATTGGACATCTTTCCTTAACTCGCACGATATGTCGCTCACTGCCAAGGAAGAATTTCAAGTGAACATGGCCGAGCTGACGGGTTTGTTGGGGGCACATATTCGGAAGCGTCCTCGCGAGGGCGACGACGTTGATGAGTTTCTCGCATCGAAGAAGAAAATCGTGAAGAAGAGGAAGAACCAGCAACCCGCTTCGGCCGATGTCGCAACTTCTACCGCCTATCAACAAGGAATCCCCACAGGCACCCAAAGAATACTCGATGAGCTGGTCCTTGACGACAACGCAAATCAACCCTCTCCTGAGCCTTCTCGCCTCCCTGCGCAACAGGTCGCCCCTGGGGCGGACCTTACTGGGTCCCAGACGCAGTCGCAGCTAGAACCCGCCGCCTCGCGAGGTTAAGACTTCACACTCACTTGTTAGATTGTCACCAACTTTGTTTTGCTCGCGCTGATGATCTTCTTTCTATTTGTAGTTCTACCGACTACGGAAGCTCCTAGTGAGCATCTAGCAATACCTCTTCTACGATCAACTCATGTGATCGCCCTTGAATCTCGGTCGAGATCGCGAGTTGGTCAGCCTATGCAGATCAACTTCGGCGTCCAAAAGACATCTTCTGGGAAGCAGGTTCCTCCTGCTAGCGACCATCGACCTCCTCCAGAGAGGACCTCGCAATCTGGGGCGAGCAAGGCGCCTCCGCCTCCTGCGGGCGATCAAGAAGTCAATCATGCGAGCAATCCACCTCCACCGCTTCTGATAACCTCGCAGCCAGCTCATGCAAATACCTCGCAGTTTCCCGTGAGTAACCTTCCTCTGCCGTCTCCTCTGCCACCAACATCCAATGCTCCGGCCGACCTTCGCCCTTCGTCGACATCCACCCCTTTGATTCCTCCTGTGGGATCATCACGACGCGAGGGGATCGGGAGCTCCTCATTCTTCTTTGCGCCTAGAGGGGGAGGGCGACCATTAGATGGTCACGGTAAGGGGAAAGCGGCCGACATTACCAACCAGACTGGAATGTCGCCACCGCGCTCTACTCACATAGACAGGCTTCAGCATAGGGGGCTCCTCTTCAGGCCGGCGAGATTCCACTCACCGCTGCCCTTCTCGTCGGGGTCGGACTCCTCGTCGTAACCAATCTCGCAGTCCTCGCCGCGAGACGAGGACGGATACTCCTCGGCCTGGTAATTTGCCGTTTCGGTAAAGTCGCTACTTCTTTTTGCTGGAATTCTCGCCAACGGAATGATGATCTTTATTTTTGGCAGGTCGCTCTTCTACCCCGGGGGGAGCGCTGATCGACGCCATCGGGCTCCCGCCACGCGAGTACCAGGAAAAGAATGATCGCGCCTATATGGAACTGGAGGTCGAGTTCGACCAGTTGGCCATTTGCGAGCCTCATCGCCGCATCTCTGCGCTGGAGGTGCGAGTAGCGAAAATGGAGGAGCTCGGGGAGCGGCTGGATAGCCCGGAATCTCACTTCTATCTTCTCAAAAGAGCTGGAGAGGCGAATAGTGATAGCAGAACATCGTCAGCAGCTCCATCACAACGAATTAGTTGGCATGCTAGCAAGCATGGGTTCGGTGGGAAGGATCAAATCCCCTGAACTCTACTTACCATCTACATATTCATTAATTGTTATTATCTTATCTTATTTATATATTAACTAGTTATTATTATTATCTTATGTTAGCTTTGTATTCATTTATTATTATGTGAAGAACTATTATGATTCATGTTATAGGATAATTTTCAACAGTGTTGTGAACACGGTCGAGTGCACAAAGGTGTACTTACACCTGATGGAAATTTTGAGCTCGTTTTGAGCCGTTGATCGAGTTTTAAGTTCTTTTTGATGGCTCATGGCATGTCATGTTTAGGGATGTTTTAAGCCTATTCTCTTAGGGAAAGGGTGAGGGAGATGAGAGCTTTGAGAGGAAGCTTGAAGATTTCTTGTGGATCGAAGATCCGAGTCAGTAGAAGCATTGGAAACTTCGTACAGGCATGGTGAGCAATTTTCAGAGGAGGATCCATGGCCTGATGATTATCGAAAAGGGTAGCAGACCTCTTTCTCCCTGATTTAGGTTTTCGAAGCTTTTATTTCGTGCATTTCTCATGTGGTGACCATGGAAATAACTAATTAGTTGATTCCTTGGAAATCATGGCTTGTAGTGTAGGAGTTTGGGGCATGTGATCTCATCTGTTAGAACCTAGTCTTAATTTGGATTAAATCCAGCCCGTCTTAATTTAGATTCCTTAGTTTTTGATTTGAGTCGTGATCCATCTTTACATTCATTCTGTGATCGATCAAATCCCATTAAGATAGAAGGCTGAGAAAAATATATATATAAATAATATACAGGAGAAAATAATATATATAAATAATACAAGTTCCCTGCATTCGACGAACGGCTCTCTGCGTTCGACGAACGGCGCTCTGCGGTCGACGAATTATATTCATTCTGCGGTCGACGAAATCCAGCCCGTCTCAGCGGTCGACGAAAAGTTGCGTTCGACGATCTCAAGTCTGCGTTCGACGAATCTTCAACAGAAGCTCAGAACGACGAATTCAATTCTCAGATCGACGAACTTGAAGCTGAGCTCGACGAATTTCTATCAGCTTTATAATTTAGAGATTCTCAGCTCGACTAATATTCTCAGCAATATTCTGATTTAATTCTATTTATATATTGCTGCTCGTCTTTTCTTTATAAATTAATATTATAGTCGTTGCAGAGAATAAATATTATAGCCGTTGCAGAAAAGCCAAAGACGGCAATTTATCTTCTCGAGGAATCTAGGAAATTAAAGAGACATTATCTCTTTCCTCTCTTGTCAGACAAGAATTCAAATCAGCCCAAAAGCCTTCTCCAGATTATATATACAAAAAGAAGAGCAGAGAAGAAGAAGGAGAGAATATATACAAGAGAAGAGAAATACATAGAAGTACAGGAAAGCAGAGGAAGAAGAAGATATACATAGTTCTTAATAAGAACAAATTTTATATCTTGTTTTGCTAACTCTTCGCTGCAGATCATCATTACCCTGAGACACCTATCTATATCATTTGCTCAGGGATCTTAACTGCAGAAGAAGAAAAGAGTTACAACATCCAAAAGAAGAAGCTTCTTCACCTGAACATCAACACTAATCAAATCAGGGGGAGCTCTTCAACATAATCAAGATCCACTCTCAACAACACCATCAGGATTTCTAGAGTCTTCTTAGAAAGAGAAGAGCAATATATTTTCTGTTTTATTTTACCTGTATAAAGGGTTATAACTCCCTTCAAAAGTTACAGCCATGGGTGGCAGGGCACCTGATCAAAAACCTGTAGTTGGGTTAGAGCACCTGATCAAAAGCTCCATTGGTGTGTGGACACCTGATCAAAACTCCCTTGGTGGCAGGGCACCTGATCAAAAACCTGTAGTGGATTCCTACTAAGTGTGGTAGAAGAGTAGATGTACCCAGGTTGATTGAGGAACTACTATATTTATTTGTGTCATATGTAATGTTTGTCTATTTTCTGTGATGTGCTGATATCTGTGATTTGTTTTTGTTTGTTTTTCATACCTCACTTTACACATATTTATATATCACTATTTTGATATAACCCAAAAAGTTTTAATTTAAGATCTAACATTCACTTTCAATTGGTATCTAAGCATATCAATTGACTTTCATCATCATGTATTGTAGTTTGTATGTGCTCGACGAAGAAATTCTTAGCTTGGGCTTTTTGTGATGAAGCTCATCAAGCTGTGCTTATTTTGTGACGTTCATATAAGTATGACCTAAAAGTGTGAGTGCGGACATTAATCCATGTGTTCATGATTTTGCCTCCGAAATTAGGGTGAATGTGAATTCAATTCTATAACTACGATAATTCGTAGGAGAAATTAGGGCATATAGTGAAAAACCACAATTTGAGATTTCCTATGATGACTAATGACTTCAATCTCATTATAGTGATAACGTGATTGTGTGACATGATATGTCAAGACTCAAGAGTCATGCATGGCTTGGGGTGACCGGTCCTAGAGTCCTATCCCATTAGTCTCATCCATGTGCTCATGTGCTCGACGAAGAAATTCTTAGCTTGGGCTTTTTGTGATGAAGCTCATCAAGCTGTGCTTATTTTGTGACGTTCATATAAGTATGACCTAAAAGTGTGAGTGCGGACATTAATCCATGTGTTCATGATTTTGCCTCCGAAATTAGGGTGAATGTGAATTCAATTCTATAACTACGATAATTCGTAGGAGAAATTAGGGCATATAGTGAAAAACCACAATTTGAGATTTCCTATGATGACTAATGACTTCAATCTCATTATAGTGATAACGTGATTGTGTGACATGATATGTCAAGACTCAAGAGTCATGCATGGCTTGGGGTGACCGGTCCTAGAGTCCTATCCCATTAGTCTCATCCATGTGGGATTTGCCAAGAACGAGTCTGAGGTCCAATACCGTGGAATAAGCGTGAGTGTCCCATGGTGGTGCAAAAAAAATCCCAGAGGCCTAAACCAGACCCGGCCCATCTTGGCCCGGCTTGCTCAATATCGGGTCAAGGCATGGGCACGAGTGTTGCCTAACACAAGCCCAGGCCCCTTTTGAAAGCAGAGGCCTAGGCAAGGACGTTTTGACTGGGTCAGGCCTGGGTCTAGTCAAGTCACTGGACACTGCCCAACATTTAATGCAGGCATGCCGCCCATCTAACACAGGGTCGCCGCCCTACATTTACCATCGGGTTGCCTGCCCAACTATAATATGTGCTTTTAAACCCTAATTATCCTCCAACCTATGAGCTACTAACTCAATCTTAATAAAATTGAACTTTGAATTTAATAGAAACCTTAATCTAACAATTATTTTATCATAGCCAAAATTGTGAAATTGATTCATAAATATGAAACAAAGCCCTAAACATTTTTTTTAAATTATTTCAAATACTATTTTGAAATAAGTTCCAGCAAGAATATTAATAAAAAAATGTCCACGTGGCATTTGACGAATAGCTGGATAAAATATTCATTTTTTTCTGATAAAATAAATTATTTCCTCCTCTCCCATGCACAAGAAAATATTCAGGAGAAAACAAGAAATAAAATATTACTAAGAAGATTAACATTTTAACTTTTTAATCTAACCATGTGTTCAATCAGCGCCACATAGATGTATTCTATTAATAATCTTGACACTAGATTAATGAGACCCACTTAAACAAATAATAAATGTCTAGCACAAACTTCAAACAATAAAATGTTTGGAAGTTATTTCAAAGTAAGAGTGAAATATAAGTAGTGCGGAAAAAGCCAGGAGGCCGATTGCCCTGCTCGGGTCTGCCCCGGTCTGCCCAGGAAGGCCTGGAGTATGCCCAGGCTTAGGGAGCATTAATGTTGGGCGGCCACCCACCGTTAATGTTGGGCCTAGCCGACCAGTTTAGTGATGATCATACTCAGAGGGCCCTCAAGAAATCCTCCTCTCTCCTTCAAAGGGAGCATGGGCCCGCCTTGAACAAAACCCGAGCTCGGCAGGCACGGGTCTAGCCCGCACCTATCGGGTCTTTTATGCACTACTACATAGAAACATTAATTTCACAATTTCTCCAGTAACATAACAGGCACACATAGATAGATATAGACACACACAGAGAGAGAGAAATACAATCTTATAATCTATGTGACAGTTCTCTTACATAATAACAAGAAAAGACTAACCACAGAATCATAGGAATTCTAGATACAAAGCACAGAAATTTTACCAAACACCATTTGAATCAGTACAACATCACCCTGTACAAATTACAATATACTATTTAATCTTTATACATACAACTATATATATATATATATAAATAGAAACCAGATCTACATTAGAAGTGACAAGACCAGGCTCAGAAACCAGTTGAACTTTGTGGTGGATAAACGCTTATAGCAGAAGGGCTCAAAGAATGAAACTATAAAAATGGCATGATAGAAAGCTCTCTGCAACAGAGGGCATGCTAGTTAATCGACCCGCTCATCGCGGCTATCGGCTTAGAATCTGTATTATCGCTTTTATCCGTGTCGGAGGTATCCCTCTGTGAGTCTATTTCGCTGCTTCCTGCCCGGTTCCTTCGATGTCTCCGGTCCTGCGAATTTTGAAGAAGACGGTATTATTATTACATAGACAAATACCTTTCCAAAAGATTCGGAATCTATGAGATGCTCTCCCATATTAATGGCGTTCTCATAAATTGCAAGCATGAGACTCTCAGACTATTTTTGGTAATTTGATGACATTTTAGGAGGTTGATTTGCCATTTTAGATCCACATAGGTGTTTTGGTTTGTAGGACATCCTTTGAGGAAGAACCTAAAAAAGTTTGGAGAAAATATTGCTTTGATATCCTAAATTGCTTTGCCTTTGACACAAGTCCTTTTGTGCATATTTCAGGGAAAAAATTAATGGCAGATCACATGTGGCTATTGGCAGCCCGTGCTATTGGAAAAATGGATATCAACAAACCACCTTTACGGGTTCACAGGTCTCTTTGATTTTTTATTTTGGTCTGTCATTAACAATGGTCTGATCACAGCTAAAGTTGGTCTGCCAATAAAAGTGCTCTATTTCAAATATGAGCAATTTTTTCATATTTAAATTTATTTAATTTAATTTTTTTTATAGAATCATACAAAATACTATGTACATATTTAATTTGGACTAATGTTTAATAGAAAAATAATGCTCATTTATACCCCGTGAGCTCGGGTAGACCGGGCAATATCCATAAAATAGATTGGTGTATCTGAGCAGTGTGTCACTGGTCTGTCGAAAAAAATTTGCTAGCAACTTAGACCCTTGCGGCACTTCGCTATTTTTCTCACAAAATTCAACTTGGCTAAGTAAGCCATGACGTGCACCGGAATGGATGAATAACCAATTTTTATTTACAACCTCTTCCGAGAATTACGAAGTACAGTTGATCAAAACATATATATACATTAAAAAAATAGAAACAAACTCACTCACAAAACTCTCCCAAACTTGTCCCCAAAACTTGAATAATAGAAACCAAAAAAGATCTAGATTTCTCCACACAATGACTACGCTAGATCCGTTTATATTCATACATAACCATCCTGTGAACATGACTCGTGAAACATCCATGCCACTCTAGAATATTCTAGAGTCCAAAATAACCTGGATAACTCCAGAACATTCTAAGACATTCACATCCTTCTAAGAAACTCTACATGCATTTATAGCTCTCTAGAAGTTTCTACACTCCATATACATACACATTTAGTAAACATAATCCAGATTTTTGTAAGAATATGCTACGCGCATTAAGCATCCTACAGGCATTCTTTCTTCCCGCATGGACATGGTTGAATCTTCCCTTATCGACATCCTGCAAATCCTACATCAAGGTCAACCATCTAATAGCAAAGTACCCCCGTTGTCGGCAACCAAGTCGACAACCATTGATATGTCATAAGCTGCTTCAAAATTTGGGGAGTTTCTTTTAGGAGTTCGACTCTCTCATGGGATAGTTCGGGTGGGACGGCTCAGAATCAAAAAAATATCTATTGGCGAGCTTGATTAAATCATCGCAAAGCAAAGAAATATGAGGTATGGTGTTACGGTCGTAACCCCACCCCTGGGTGGGCAATACCAGTGGGCAATACGGATGGTTCCGCCCCCAATCCCAGAGCATGGGCACCGTAACAGGGCCGCAGCTCAGTTGGTGATGGGAGATCATGAAAGTTCTCCTTATCAAGGGGGGCGGGGGTTTGATCCCTGGCCTCAACAACCTACCGCCTGATTAAATGGGGGCGGGGATTTGGTTGGGGTGTGTGGGCCACGGCCCTATTACGGTGCTCATGCTCTGGGATTGGGGGCCAGGATTGGGGGCAGAACTAGCCGTATTGCCCACCTGGTATTGCCCGCCCAGGGGTGGGGTTACGACCGTAACATACGGGCATATGCAACCTTTCCACCTTCAACACCACTATGATGGCTAAGCAAGCCTGGCACTATCTCTTTCTTGGGTTGTCTCTTTCCTGGGCTCTGTACTTAGCGAGTCTTTTGCCTCAATACCTTATGATGTTTTACTTCAAAGTTGTCGGATTCTGGAGCACTCTTCGGCTCTGTTTTTTTTTTTTGGGGGGGGGGGGGGGCGGCGGTGGAGTAGGGAAAAACTTTATTCCCACCGCCACCACCCTTTTTAGGTCGTTTGGATGAGGTGTTCTTTCAAAAGTGTTGTTTCAAGAAAGGTGTTTTGGGGGTTTTTTGAGCAGCCGGTCCAATAGTGCTTTCTAAGAACCGCTTTCTCTGCTAACTTTTCCTCTTTTATTCAGCTACAAACAGACATGACATGATCGCGGGCAGCGTAGAGAATCGTTCTCGACTCAACATTGCTCCACTTAAACGGAGAATTATGAGTAGCTCCTTCGGATCCCTAGGTACTCCTTTGGGCCAATAGTCGGCGAGCTCGACCTTCCCAGTCTTCTCGTCGTCGCCATCTTCGAAATCAATGACCCAACTTCTTTCATCCACGGAGACTGCAGAATATCCTCTAGTCGACGGCGCCGATACGGTCACCGGCATTAGATTCCATCGAAGCCCTAGCGTCGACTCCTTTTCTTTTTCTGGAGGCCGCTTTCTGCTCTCTTTTTGCAATCCTTCAGGTAAGCCCTTTCGTCATGTTCTTAATCATTGAAGCTTTCTTATTTTCATACCTGGGTATTTGGCGATTGTTTAATGTCGGAGAAAAAAATTATTCACTAGTTAACATGTCCGTTACAATTCAGCAGTACAATTATTCTTCGATCCTTGATATCTCGGAAGGAGGATGTTGATACATTTGATTTATTACTTCTCCATGGGAAGAAGATTCACTGTCAAATCTACGTACCACCTCGCTCTCACTTTGTCGGAAGAAAATGGTGGTTCTTCTTCTTCTCGATCTCTTCCATGGAAGTTCATTTGGCGGGCACCCATCCCCAACAAGGGCAAGGTATTCAGTTGGTGTGCGGGGTATTCAGTTGGTGTGCGGCTTCATGCTTTCTCCCTACAGCTTCATGCAGATGTCGGGTATAAGTTTCATGTCGGTTTGAGTTTGAAATGTCGGATTCGGGGGATACATCGGGAATGTTTTACAATATCAGATTTTAATATTTAAATAAATTTATTTATATATATATACAATTTTTAGCCGACCCCACTATGGTGGGATAAAGGCTTGAGTGTTGTTGCATATATACATTTTTTATATGTACAACTGTACACATAATACATGTTTATAAATTACACATTAAACATGTAATAATATGATTATAATGAAAGTAGTGAATACAATAAATACAATTGTATACAAATAATTAAATATGGAAGCAAGTGACCTCCCTCTACTTTTATGATCATTTGAGGATTGATGACATTTGTAGAATAGTTCCATAAGATAGAAATCCAATCATAAACAGGTACAAACCAAAAGCCCAACATGGATCAAGCAGCAAGCATGCAACACGATTTTCACGAAATGAGAAATCCAACACGATGTGAAGATAGAAACCAGAAACCAATAAGAAATATTTACAAAAAAATTAACTCACTGCTACCAGAGAAGAAGTAGGGAAGAAGATAGAACCAAAACCGAGCTATTAGAGCCTCAAATGCACACAATCAAAGTAGAAGCCAGAAACCGAGTCGTCGAAGCTAGGGCACAAGATAGAGGAGTTAAAAGCTAGGGCACAAGATAGAGGCATCGATGGCAGTAAATGACATAAAGAGTGTCAAATGAGAGCGAGACGAAAAAGTAGTTGAAGTTAGGCTCAGAGAGATGCATGTAATGAAGCACGAAACAAAATATTACTGCTCGGTCGCATAAAAGAAATGAAAAAAAAAATTTTAATACTCACACTGATATACAATTAGAGTCTCAACTCTATCTTGGTTGAATTGCTTTAGGTGATTTAGAAGCTTTCTCTAGATCTTTGTATGGGCGAATGATCAACATGCTTCACAGTGGGATCAACTACTGCGACAAGGGTGTCGCACTCTCGCCTACCTAGGCATTTCGAGCTTGAGAATTTGACACTTCAAAATTTGTTGATGCATGCATACGTGCAAAAGCTAGTGTCAAATATGTCTTTGTCGTCCTAAGCCCTAAACCTTACCTGGAGTTGAACGTTGGAGGCCTTTGAGTTCCAGTCTCAGTATCTCAGTAGTGGCATTCCCAATATCAATATTTGTATAAGTGCGCACTTAGGCCATTGCTAAGTCCGCAAGTCAGCCAGTTATAGATTGATTTTCTTTCCAAGCTAGGGATATAGTTCGGCTAGATCAAGCGCATCTGCATTGGCTTCTGCCATCGAAGGATAACTCGCCTCTTCCACCATTAGGCCTGTTATCCAAGGTATCTACATATGCCCTAAAACTCTTTGCTTATATATATTCAATATGAAAGGCAGAAGGCATGAAAGCAGTCCACCAAAGCCTATTAAAAGGAGGGGGGGAGAAAGCCGTCAGTCTTTTTAGAGTTGATAGGGTCCCAAGTGGCTGAGCTGCGTAGCAGCGAAGAGGAAGTTCAAAATCAAATTTGATTTTATTCTCTTTCCTATGGCAAAAGTGTGGGTCTTCATCCCCTCATTCAGGGAAAAACAAAATGAGATTTTTTATCTTTCCCTATGGCAAAAGTTCATTTTGCCATAGGGAATGCCAAATATTCTTTTCAAAAACAACATTTTTTTGCTTAAAATGTCGATGTTGTGGCATTTTCTCACCAAAATTTTTATGTCGGACGACATGTCGGATATGTCAAATAACATGCCGGCATGTCGGCCGACATCTACAACACTGCTCCAACCTCAGGAAAAGAATATTTGGCATTCCCTTTCTTGTCTGCACAATGGCTTCGTGGATGAAGATATCATCCATGCCCTCTTTTATTGCCAACAGTTGCCCAAACCTTGCACCTTCCAAATCTCTTGTGGAACATCTCCCCCTGCCAAGACTGTTGAGGATTAGTTTCTTCCATCCATTCCATGCTTGATGCAAATCACTTTGGTCTCTTTTTAATGTTTGTTGGAAAGGAATAATTGACTTTGAGAAGACACTTTACAAACTCAATATTCTACCCTCGCCTTTGTATCATCATTCTACCATGCTTTCTCTTCGTTCTCTATAGCTATGGCTGCTGTTTCCCAAGCTCACTTTGGGGGAATAGTCGATGCAGCATTTGGGTTTCATCAAAGTAAATTTTGATGGTGATGTGTGTCAAGGCCGCAACATGCTAGGTTTCGGTGTTGTCCCTAGTAATCCTACCGGTGCCTACAATGTACAGGCCTCCTTTCTGCATGAGGGGAGCTAATTTCTTCACAGGGCTGACTGAAATCACGACATTGTTGAAGGCGATTGTGTGGCAGTAACCAAAAACTGTTCAGCACTAAGGTCGACTATTCTGATGTTGGTCCCCTAATCCATGACACCAAAATATCTTTATTCACATGGAGTCTTGTACTTTGTTCTCATGTTAAAAGAGATGGCAATATGATTGCCCATGCTTTAGTTAAATTGTTTTCTTCTTTATGCCTAGTTACGCTGGCCAACATTGTATCCTTGATTTAGGCTAATTTTTCTAGTCTCCCTCTTAATATAATTCTACTTTTACTTTAAAAGAAAAGTTTGAGCAGATCTCAAAAAGGTGGCTAGAGCTTTTCTACCCTCTCTTAACATTTTATCTTTGATTTAATGAATTATATTAACATAAACGAGCCCATCGCAAGCTATTCATTGATTTCATTTGTTCATTTTTCATGTAGAAGTTTTTGTTGAAAGCAACACTTTGGAAGAAACATCACAAGTTTTGTATGCTAATCTCTTCGGTGGCTAGAGCTTGGGATTCTCGTGATTCGAGCAAACTAAAAATTTGGCAATCATAATTATGTTCAATTCTATTCAAGTAGTGAATTATATTAACATAAATCAGCCCATCGCAAGCTATTGATTGATTTCTTAGTTCATTTTTCATGTAATTTTTTTGTTGAAAGCAACATTTAGAAAAGGAATAAATTTAAAAGTTGTGTATGCTAATCTCTAGTTGCAAAGAATGTCTTGAATTCACCAAAAGCGGATAGAAAAGAAGAGTAACTAAAGTGCATACCTCACGTGGTATTGGGTCATCTGAATCCAGCATCCGAACAACCTGCCCCATCCTAGGTCTCTTCTCAGAATCGGGATCAACACACCTCAAAGCTGTTAGAAGGGCTCTCTTCAGAGCCCTAGTGGAGGGCCTTTCCTGTATATTTGGATCGACAACCTCTTCCGATCTCCTGCTACCAACCATCATCTTAAGCCAGTCCACTAAATTTACCTGCAGTTACCAGGATATTGGAACCTAAGCATAAGTTCAAAAAAAGCTCAAATTTGAGTTTGAACAACTCCATACAGGCTCCCTCCACTTTGAGTGCGGAACATGCACAAAAAGCCGCAGCTCCACACGGTCCATTTGAGTATGGGTGTTCCACATTTGACAAGAGCTTTATTTGGAGTGGAGTTCTACACCGGTGAGCGAATGGCGGAACGCCGCCACCACTGGTGATGCCCCGGCTAGCCCAGAAAGGCACCCACAAACGTCAAATTTAGCCAATGCAGGGCATTGCTGTTTGGGGGCACCTCCGTTTGGCCTCCCTAGGTGCCATAACAGTGAGAGAACGGAGAGCCAAACTGAGCCAAAAGCATGTAGAACAAATGCCAATTTTGGCGGCTTTCCCCGCTGTGCACGGAGCATCGCGGCTGCATTCAAAATCCACTCCACATGGAGCCAGAATCTTTAGCAATTTTATTGCTAAAAAGTCCCCTAACATTCTAAAATGGGAGTAAAGCTTGAAAATGCACAAAGAAATCCAATACATGCAAACAGAAACCTGCAGATGCATAAATACACATGTAAACACACAGAGATAGACATAGATACTATTGTGTGACAACTCTGACAATCTGCATGTACTTTACCATAATTTGAAGGCAACAAAGTACACTGAATTTATCAACTCTCATGGGAATGTACCTCATTTGCAGGACGGCCATAATCAACAGGATCCCTCCCGGTAATGGCCTCCAATAGAACAACTCCAAAGCTATAGATGTCACTCTTCTCGTTGAGGAGCCCAGTGTTAGCATACTCTGGTGCTACATAGCTACCCAAAAAAATATAACAGATAGTTAAGAAAATAGTTGGATAGTGCATAATATTTACTATATTGAATCAATTCCCAAAATATCCACAATTTCAAAGGTAAGAATTTGCCAAAAAAAGACCCAAGATTTGGAATGTGCTGCGCACCCAAAGGTTCCCATAACGCGAGTAGTAATATGGCTTTTCCCAGCGCCTAGCAATTTTGCTAAGCCAAAATCTGACACTTTGGCATTGCATTCATCATCCACTAATATGTTGCTGGATTTGATATCCCTATGCACCACTTTTGGCTCAATTGCTTCATGAAGATAGGCAAGGCTACAAAAATGTTTGTTTCTTCAAATTAGAAAATAATTTAGAACTGAGATTCAACCCAAGTGAAAGAATGCATTTTGTAAAGGGTATGGATATTAAAGGAAGCTAGCAAAGCAAATATGTCAAAAAACATGCAAATAAACCTTTTGATAAGAGTTGCGCAAAAAAGTACAGGTTTAAACTTTTAATATTATTATAACTTACGCTTTGGCAGTCCCAAGGAGAATCTTGATCCGAGCCTCCCAAGTTAGGGAACCCTTTTGTCGGAGAGCTCCATGAAGCCATTGTTCAAGGTTTCCATTATTAACATATTCATAAACAAGCATCCTGAAATAAAGATAGGCAGAAGCAGGAGTTCAGACTTAACGCTCCTCAATCACCATGTCATCTGGGCAATTTCGGTAATTTGAACCCAGAAAGCCCTCAACACAAATTAAATATCAAAATGAAATACTTCACAGTTCAAAAACAAATTGATGCATCGAGGATTTTGATGTGGAATACCAAGTACCAACAAAGCATCATGCAAAGTTAATTAAGCTAAGCAACGAACCAAGTTTGAGGAAACCATATTCATTCAATAAATTTATTCCCAATTAAAAGTCATTAAACTATATAACAGAAATAAGTGAAACCTAATAAATTTGTTATAACGCAATATTTAAATTTTATAATATACATGCACTCATGTTTCCTCACAATCCCCTATGTGCCACAAAAAAGAATGGTAGCACGCACCCCTTCCTTGATTTTTTTCTATTGCAGCAGCCGAAGGAGAACATGTAGAGGCAATAAGGACATGTGTCATTCTCACCTTCCCCTTAGATTGCATCCTCGACTTCTCCTTCACTGCATCCTTATTCATCCACCAACTGCATCTTTATGCATCATCCACAAAAGCATCATCTTGTGTCGCCCCTTGCTGGGCACAATGATGTTGGTTGCAAAGTTTTTTTTGTCGCTTCCCCAAACGCCGCTTCTGTCGATAAAACATCATTGATGAGTTCCTCGATCATTGTCGTTACATCTCCCAGACGATCCATAGCAATCTAAGTCAATCTGCCATATTTTCCTCCTATCGCCATTTGACTATGTTATTACTACGATTGATGTAGTTATATCGGTTCAAAAGGTGTATTTCTTTCTTGAACGAATTTTTCAGCAAAACGTAGAATTTTCGGCTCGTATGGTCCATCATCTGGGCTATCTTAAGACAATGGATAAATCTTCCTTTTAGTTGGTGACTTGCTCTTCTCTATAAGGTTGGTGTGTTAAGTACTTATTGTGAAGTCTACTACTACTACTGATTAAGTGGTGAAATTAGTTTAACAAATAGACCTTTGATGAATGTGATGGTGGGTCATATTACCTCAAAGAAGTTGAAGGGTATTGAAAACTACCTTTACCAGAGGTATTGCATTCGCATGTGTTAGTTGGAAATGGTCAGAAAAACCATGCCTGAAGTTCCCCCTTGCAATGGGAACCATTGGATGTGTTCAAAGTGTGAGAATGAAAATGGGATTGCATAAAGTCCTTTGTCTTTGATTTCGGGCTATTAATGAAGAATTTGGATATAGCTCGAAGTCCACAATCGAGTTGATGTGGAAAAAATAATGCAGCTATGTATATTTCCTGGAACTATGCATTCATGAATGTACAAAAACATATTCAAGTAGATTGTCATTTTATGAAAGAAAAACTTATACAAGGTGTTATTTTAACCAAAGTACGTGATGAAAAATCATCAGTCGGCAGAGCCTGGCGTGGATGGGGGAGATTGACTCTTGAGGTACTAATAGCTACCAAAAATAGCATGGTAAATAGGGGATTTTGCACCAAAGACCGTGGGCTTAATGGTCGGAGCATGCCACAGTGGTGTTATGGAGTCCTTAATAACTTAATTTAATTATGCTCTATTTTGTTTTTTAAGTACTTATGTTGTTTTTGATATTTTTGCAATTAGTTCGAGAATGTGGACTTGGTTGCGAAGGTCTTTCACGTAAACTCTATTTAGAGATCCTTAGGGCTATCGAATGGACAAGCAAGAAATTAGCCTTCCTCTTAGTTCTCTCCTAAGTTAGGTTTCGGGAGTTGGTAGCTTTCCTTCGAGCTCTCGCTTCCGGCTTCCGGCAACTGCGGCAAGGCTCCATGTTATTCAGTTACAATCTACATTCGTAACAATTTGGCAGCATGTTTTTTATCCCTCCCCTTCCACAATTTCCAAACACATTCAGATCGACACAAAAGTTGCATTCGGTTAAAGCCTTCTCAACAAGGTATTCCACGCCCGCACTCCATTCGATCAACTTCTCCATCAACAGAGATCATCGATCAACTTCTCCATCAACAGAGATCATCGATCAACTTCTCCATCAACAGAGATCATCGATCAACCTCCCATAGTCAGGACGGGAAGGCTGGTAGAAGACATCCATCAATTGATGTAGACTAAAGCTAGGGCGGTAGATTTTAAACAATAATTCATACGATCTCTCAAATTAATTATGGCGCGAAGAACTTCACGAATTATTTTAAACGGATAAAACGACCTAAGCGTTGCAAACGGACGTAAGGCTACTGCACGAGCGTAACAACGGCATGATTCACAATCCCACATGCAGAGAAATCAGGTGATGTATTCACGTGTTTGAAATTGACGATAACCCGGAGATGAAATTAATCTAAGCAAGCTCTTAATAATTAGCTATTCATTTGTAATTTAAGCACAAAAATTGCTAATGTTCACGGGCGAGGAAATCAAGAAGTACATCATGGGACAAGTGGCAACGATTGAAATGTCTTCCGGGACAGTGGTTGTGGCACCGAGGGACAGCCGGTGGCGGGGAGGCCGGAGACACCTCTGGCGGTTGGAGTGGAAACTGGTTGGGCTCTGGCGGTAGCAGCAGATTCTGGAGCAGGAGGCAAGGTCGACTGGATGAAGGGAGATCGTCGGAGGTTCGCTGGATCAACCGGAGAACGGTACAGGAGTGGGCATCGGAGCCCTAGAGAACTCCAGCACCGACGTAGGAGGCAGGCGAAGCTTTCCAAGTCGGCGGCGGATCTGGACGGGAAATCGGAGGCGGCTGGAGTGTCGAAATGCGGTGGAGGAGGGGACGATCAACCTGAAGACTGGCGGAGAAGTGCTCGCCGGCCCTTGGAAGGGTCTCCAGCGGCGGTGGCGGCGCTGGACGGGAAATCGTCAGAAGGACCGGCGACGGGTTTTAGCAGGGAGACGGCGCTGGAGGGAACCGAATAAAACCAAAAAGGGTTTACTCGATTCTATTTCCAGCCAACCTAAACAGGGAATAGGAAATGCCTTTATAGCAAGGATTAGGGTTGGAGTTTTTACGATTTTAATAATGGCATAAATTAAAGTGTCATTTTAGAGTGGGCATTTTGGTATTATTAATGACAGATTTTAATAATGGCAACTTGAAGGAAATGTAAAGGGAAATTTCAAAGGCGGGGGTCGGGCGTAGGCATCGGGGAAAATTCATTTAACTATAGTTAATTAAATAAGCTTGCCCTGGTTAACCTATCTCCTAAATTAACGGATCTATGCATTTAGAGTCTCGTTGGTCGTGTTGGAGTTACCATTGTGATCTAGAAGTGGTCAAACATGTAATGTCACTGCCAACGCGATATGAGCCTGCAGGGTCGCACATAAGAGCATGTGGAGAAGTTGGAAGATTGACTATGTTGGTAAAGGTTACCAATCACCATATAGAATGGGGGAAGTCCAGCAAATGTTGCTGTCTGAATTCGTCGGATATGACTTGTCGGATTCGTCGGAATTCGTCGGATATGATTCGTCGGATTCGTCGGATTCGTCGGATCATTCCGTGGAATCTCGACGAATTGTCACAGAGATCCTT
Source organism: Dactylorhiza incarnata (assembly GCA_033032865.1). Lineage (NCBI taxonomy): Eukaryota > Viridiplantae > Streptophyta > Magnoliopsida > Asparagales > Orchidaceae > Dactylorhiza > Dactylorhiza incarnata. Next base: position 491,264 of record JAWHQI010000268.1, on the reverse strand, counting down.
CACTCGGCAAATGTTGCCGTCTGATTGGATTCGTCGGATCATCCCGTGGAATCTCGACGAATTGTCACAGAGATCCTTCACTCGGCAAATGTTGCCGTCTGATGTGATTCGTCGGAATTCGTCGGATTGTCCCGTGAAAACTCGACGAATGCTGTTCCGTGGAATCCCGACGAATTGTAACAGAAGCCCCTATTTTGCTGTGTGGTCTGCGGATAGCGATTCTTCTAGAAGCTGTTTATCCTTTGGGTATAAATAGGACTTCTTTTAGGGTTCTCATAACTTACGAAATAGAAGCCGACGGAAGGAGTTCCGCTCGAACCCTAGATGGAAGGAGTTCCGTCTGAATCGTCTCCGCCGACTTCCTCTCCGACGATTGTCGCCGGTGTTGTTCTTCCTGAAGCGGATCTAGCAATCCGTGGAAGCGCAAGGTGTAGTCTTCTTCTCCCGGCTCGTGTGGACTGCTGTAGAGACGTAGACATTATTCTACGTGAGAACTCTTGCAAAGCCGACGAAGGCAATCATCTTCTTGGAGCATCTAGGTTGGATTTGATCCAATCCCGCAAAGGTAATTTCAAACCTAGCATTTTGATTAACTTCTTGATTCAATATTCATGGTCGATCCGAATCTTTTGGGTTGTTTCTCTTCATTTCCGCTGCGCCTACATTTGATGTATGGTTCTAGAAAAACCCAACAGTGGTATCAGAGCCAGGTTCCGGTCATGAATGTTGTTTCAGAAGTTAGGTTATTCCAGTACGTGCAAATCTAGGTATTTGGAAGCGTTCTAAATGTCAAGATTTCTTCTTGGAATATCACATTTGATGTGATTTTGTGTGGTTTCTGGTGGTGGGATTTCAAAAAATTTGGTCGGGGCTCTGCCCCGCACCCCGCAAGGGCTCTGCCCCTTGACCCCGCTCGCTGATCGGTCAGCGAGACCACCGCCAGGGGCTCTGCCCCTAAGACCCCGCCAGGAACGTCTGGGATTTCGTGGTAATTTCTAATTGTTAGAAATTGTTGTCTCCTTAGCAGTAACCGTCCCTCAAGTGGTTAATGAACTCTTGTATTGTTTTGAATTTTGAATCCAACAATGAGAGACGAGCTTGTCTACTGCTTTAAGTCGAGTTGTCTTTGCCTTTGTCCAATGCATGTAAATCTGAAGATTTGGAAGAGTTCTAAATGTCCATATTTAGCCCTTTCGTCTATCAAAGGTTGATAGTCTTATGTTGTGCACATAAGGGATGCATGTGGATTTTAGAAAGCTTGTTTTTCTGTTGATGTGCACTTGATCAAATGTTGATCATGGTTAAGTGTTAACTTATTATTTAAAATTAAAATCCCTTCATCAAATATTAAGTGTTCGGATGCCTTCCGATGGATGACACTCTTCCTGCCTCGATCGATGAAGTGTGGGCTTGCCAAAGCAAGGTGCATTAATCTATCTTGGTAAGGGTGCGAGCGGATAATTGTGATATCCCACTGTCGACATCGGGTCTAACTTAACTAGGTGACCTCAAAGGTTGAGTGCCTAGAGGCATAGGGTTGACATGCACCATATGATGGATGTGAATAAGGAGTTATTCACCAGCCATACAAGAGTTGCATGAGGATGCAATTGGCAAGCGTTGCCTACCTAAATAACCGCATTATGAGAGGAACGCCAAAGCGGACTCGTGGTGTTGGTGAAATACGGATCTTGTCCACTAAGAGAGTAGCTCGCATGGACTCTCCGAATTGATAGTGAGGGCTATCAATTTGAATAAAATAGTGGGAGGATTTAATTGAAGTCCAAATTAAAATAAATTGTATTTTGAAATTAAGGTGCTGATTAAATTCTGCATGAATTCTTGTAGAATTCCATGGCAAGTGGTTCACATCCCACCTTGTCCCTGAGAGCTATCCTTGAGAAGGACAAGCTTAGTGGGACGAACTATATGGACTGGTATAGGAACCTGAGAATTGTTCTCAGGCAAGAGCGAAAGCTCTACGTCTTGGAAGAAGAAGCCCCCGAGGTGCCGACCGGGAACTCGTCCCGTGTTGATAAGGATGCTTATAAGAAGTATACCGATGATGCCTTAGACGTCGAGTGCCTTATGCTTGCCACCATGAACTCTGAGCTTCAGAAGCAACACGAGAACATGGGGTGCAAGGAGATTGACGAGCACCTAAAGAAAATGTTTCAAGGGCAAGCTCGTCAAGAGAGGTTCGATGTCACGAAGGCATTATTTCAGTGCAAAATGGGAGCTCGAGACTCGGTTGGTACTCACGTACTCAAGATGATTGGGTATATAGAGAACCTGGAGAGACTGGGTTTTCCTCTGGGTCAAGAGTTGGCCACAGATCTTATCCTGCAATCGTTGCCGGATAGTTATGAGCAGTTTGTCTTGAACTACAACATGAATGAAATAGACAAGACACTGCCCGAGCTCCTAGGCATGTTGCGAACTGCTGAGATAAACATGAAGAAGGCCAAGCCTGCTAGTCCCATATTGATGGTACATAAAGGCAAGGGTAAGGCCAAGGGCTTCAAGAAGACGAAGGTGGGACCTAAGTCACATCTTGAGCCCAAATCTTTTGCGCTGAAAAAGAAGAGCACCGTGAAGGAAGGGAAATGCCACCACTATGGCAAGGCTGGTCATTGGAGGAGGAATTGTCCTTCGTACATTGACGGTCTGCGGAAAATGAAGGGAGGTATGACTTCCGCTTCGAGTATTTACGTTATAGAGATAAACTTTTCTGCCCCTTCATCTTGGGTATTGGATACCGGATGTAGTTCTCACATTTGTACAAATGTGCAGGAACTGGGAAGGAGGAGATTGCTGAGTAAAGGAGAGGTGGACCTGCGCGTCGGCAATGGAGCAAGAGTTGCTGCTGTAGCCGTAGGGGTTTACCGTCTTTCTTTGCCCAGTGGGCTTGTAATAGAACTTAATAATTGTTATTATATTCCGGCTATAACTAGAAACATTATATCCATTTCATGCTTGGACATGATTGGATTTTCTTTTATAATTAAGAACAATTGTTGTTCTATATTTAAGAATGATGTTTGTTATGCTGTAGCTCAATTGTTTAATGGTCTTTATGTTTTGAACCTAGACCATCCGATCTATAATGTAGATAATAATAAAAGACTAAGAACAAATGACTCAAATCCTACATATCTCTGGCATTGTCGTTTGGGCCATATAAACGAGAAACGCATATCCAAGCTCCATAAAGATGGACTATTGGACTCATTTGATTATGAATCATTTGAGCGATGCGAGTCTTGTTTGTTAGGCAAGATGACTAAAGCCCCTTTCACTGGTTATACTGAGAGGGCTGAGAATCTCTTGGGTGTTGTACATAGTGATGTATGCGGACCCATGAGTTCTATGGCTAGAGGTGGGTATTTCTACTTCGTTACATTTACTGATGATTTCAGTAGATACGGATACGTGTATCTTATGAAGTGCAAATCCGAAACTTTTGAAAAGTTCAAAGAGTTTAAGAATGAAGTGGAGAACCAATTGGGTAAAAAAGTTAAAGCACTCCGATCTGATCGAGGTGGCGAATACCTGAGTCATGAGTTCCGTGATCATCTGAAAGAGTGTGGTATTGTATCACAGCTCACTCCACCTAGGACACCGCAGCATAATGGTGTGTCTGAGAGGAGAAATCGTGCTTTGTTAGACATGGTACGGTCGATGATGAGTCATGCAGACTTGCATGTTTCCTTTTGGGGTTTTGCTTTAGAGACTGCTGCAATAACACTGAATCGCGCTCCAACGAAAACGGTTCTAAAGACACCATATGAGATATGGACTGGGAAGCGTCCTAGTATGTCATTCATTAAAATTTGGGGTTGTGAGGCATACGTACGACGTCAAATGCCTGACAAGCTGGAACCCAAATCAGATAAGTGTTATCTGGTGGGATATCCTAAGGAAACGAAAGGATATTACTTTTACCTACCGTCTGAGGGCAAAGTGTTTGTCGCAAGGACGGGTGTCTTCTTGGAGAAAGAGTTCTTGTCAAGAAAGACGCAAAAGGTAGAACTTGAAGAAGTTCAAGAACCACAAGTAGTGAATGAACCAGAGTTGGATTCTGAGCCAGGACTACAAGATGTTGTAGCTGGAGAACCTGCTCAAGAGACACATGTCCTACGTAGATCTGGTAGACCAAGATTTGAGCCTGAGAGATATGGATTTCTCGTGTCTCAAATAGGTAATGTGTTGCTTATGGATCATGATGATGAACCAGCGACCTACCAAGAGGCTATGAATTGACCGGACTCCGACAAATGGCTTGAGGCTATGAAATCCGAAATGGACTCCATGAATACAAACCAAGTTTGGAACTTGGTGGAACCACCTGAAGGGGTACGACCCATAGGGTGCAAGTGGGTCTTCAAGAAGAAGACCGACATGGATGGGAATGTACAGACATTCAAAGGTCGACTGGTGGCTAAGGGTTTCAAGCAAATTCATGGTGTTGACTATGATGAGACTTTTTCCCCTGTTGCCGTGGTAAAGTCCATTAGGATATTGCTTGCTATTGCTGTGTATTATGACTACGAGATCTGGCAGATGGATGTCAAAACGGCTTTCCTAAATGGAAACCTCCTTGAGGAAGTGTACATGACACAACCCGAGGGTTTTGTATCCCCAAATGAAGCCACTAAAATATGCAAGCTGAATAGGTCCATCTATGGATTGAAACAAGCCTCTAGAAGTTGGAATCTTCGTTTTGATGAGAAGATCAAAGAGTTTCGTTTTGTCAAGAATGAAGATGAACAGTGTGTTTACAAGCGAATCAGTGGGAGCATTGTTGTCTTCCTGATATTGTATGTAGATGACATACTGTTGATCGGGAATGACATACCTACCCTGAAAGTTGTTAAGAACAACCTAGGGAACTGCTTTTCTATGAAGGACTTGGGTGAAGCGACTTACATACTCGGTATTAAGATCTATAGAGATAGATCGAAGAAGTTGCTGGGTTTGACCCAGAGTACGTACATTGAGAAGGTGTTGAAGCGGTTCAACATGCTTGAGTCCAAGAAAAGATTTTTGCCCATGTCTCATGGTGTAAATCTCTCTAAGGACCAGTGTCCAAAATCTTGCGAAGATAAGGACCGCATGAAGTTGATTCCATATGCTTCGGCAATTGGGTCAATCATGTATGCAATGTTATGTACTCGACCCGATGTCTCTTTTGCTTTGAGCATGACTAGCAGGTATCAGTCTGATCCTGGTGAATGTCACTGGATAGCCGTAAAGAATATCCTGAAGTACTTGAGAAGGACTAAGGATGTATTCTTGGTATATGGTGGAGAGGAAGAGCTCGTTGTAAGTGGTTACACGGATGCCAGCTTCCAAACTGATAGGGATGATTCGAAGTCTCAGTCAGGGTTTGTGTTTTGCCTGAATGGAGGAGCTGTGAGCTGGAAGAGTTCCAAGCAAGAGACAGTTGCTGATTCTACAACTGAGGCCGAGTATATCGCTGCGGCAAACGCAGCGAAGGAGGCTGTATGGATTAGGAAATTCATCGGCGAGCTAGATGTAGTTCCTAGCATTGTTGGTCCCGTAGTTCTCTACTGTGATAACAATGGTGCAATTGCACAATCTAAGGAACCTAGATCCCATCAGCGCTCCAAGCACATACTTCGGCGGTTCCATCTTATTCGTGAGATTGTCGAACGAGGAGATGTGAACATTTGCAGAGTGCCGACTGAGGAGAATATTGCAGATCAGCTGACAAAGCCTCTCGCGCAGAGAAAGCATGATGGTCATAATAGATCAATGGGTATACGATACCTGAATGATCAACTCTAGTGGGAGTCTTGTGGATTGCATGTAAAATAAATATTCTGTTGGCTGTTTATTATTTATTCATATGATGAATTGTGTACCAATTATTTCTTTTTACAATTAATGGCAAGTTCTTTTATTACGATATACTGTTTCTATATGATAGAATAAAATTCGTGATAAATACCCTTAGAATGTTCGCTTCCATAGGACATCAAGTACGTGACTTGAATGTGAGAGCCTATGATTTCGAAGCTTCATTCTTAAAAGGTCCCTGGTCGAGGTATCATCATAGAAGCTAAGGGTGATGATGATACATTAAGACTAGCATGTGTGTTGACTGATGACCGGTTCTCACAGGTCATGATATTGTGATATCAAGTCATCACGTGGGTACTTGTTAGTGAACAAGTTGTACTGGACAGACCCAACCTGAGACTACTTTGTGGATTGTTACTTAAAAGTGTCACAAGTAGGTCTCATTTGACAATAGTGTTGTGGTCCTTTGACCTGAAGTCGCAGCATTCATCGAGTGAGGAAGAGCGTGCTTTGATGTCATCTAAAGTCTTCCTTGAAGAAGGTTGATGATAAGGGTGATCGTTGGGTACGTTACAAATCATTTGGGTGTTTGGGTGTGAGCAGATATGGGATTTGTCCTCCTATATAACAGGAGTTGCATCCATGGGCCCCTTGATGGAATTGGACTGAGAAATGCATGACCATGCTTGGTAGAGTCAATATGTGATATTGAGCTCACCATTCTCTGGAAGTCCGTTCTAGATCAAGAAATTTGGATTGAGCTATTATGAGGGTGACACGGTCCATGCCTCTAATTCTTTCCGAATGTAAGGGACAAAGGGACAAAGACAACGCTGGAACATTGGTCATAAAGGCTTATGAGTTATGAACTCTTATTGCTTGGGGAGCAATGATGCATTGCTAGATGCCGCTCATTGTTTGTGAGTTTTTTGTTTGATACTTTCAAGATCAAGTGGGAGACTGTTGGAGTTACCATTGTGATCTAGAAGTGGTCAAACATGTAATGTCACTGCCAACGCGATATGAGCCTGCAGGGTCGCACATAAGAGCATGTGGAGAAGTTGGAAGATTGACTATGTTGGTAAAGGTTACCAATCACCATATAGAATGGGGGAAGTCCAGTAAATGTTGCTGTCTGAATTCGTCGGATATGACTTGTCGGATTCGTCGGAATTCGTCGGATATGATTCGTCGGATTCGTCGGATTCGTCGGATTCGTCGGATTCGTCGGATTCGTCGGATCATTCCGTGGAATCTCGACGAATTGTCACAGAGATCCTTCACTCGGCAAATGTTGCCGTCTGATTGGATTCGTCGGATTCGTCGGATCATCCCGTGGAATCTCGACGAATTGTCACAGAGATCCTTCACTCGGCAAATGTTGCCGTCTGATGTGATTCGTCGGAATTCGTCGGATTGTCCCGTGAAAACTCGACGAATGCTGTTCCGTGGAATCCCGACGAATTGTAACAGAAGCCCCTATTTTGCTGTGTGGTCTGCGGATAGCGATTCTTCTAGAAGCTATTTATCATTTGGGTATAAATAGGACTTCTTTTAGGGTTCTCATAACTTACGAAATAGAAGCCGACGGAAGGAGTTCCGCTCGAACCCTAGACGGAAGGAGTTCTGTCTGAATCGTCTCCGCCGACTTCCTCTCCGACGATTGTCGCCGGTGTTGTTCTTCCTGAAGCGGATCTAGCAATCCGTGGAAGCGCAAGGTGTAGTCTTCTTCTCCCGGCTCGTGTGGACTGCTGTAGAGACGTAGACATTATTCTACGTGAGAACTCTTGCAAAGCCAACGAAGGCAATCATCTTCTTGGAGCATCTAGGTTGGATTTGATCCAATCCCGCAAAGGTAATTTCAAACCTAGCATTTTGATTAACTTCTTGATTCAATATTCATGGTCGATCCGAATCTTTTGGGTTGTTTCTCTTCATTTCCGCTGCGCCTACATTTGATGTATGGTTCTAGAAAAACCCAACAGGTCGGTCATGCCAACAAGCCAAAAACCTGCGCGAATAACATGCGCGATACAAAATAACACCAAGGCGCTCATAACATGCACGATACAACTCAACACATACGAAACAAAAAGGAGCGAAAGCACGCGCTACAAAAATGAAAAGACAGGTACAATAAAATAATAAAAAGATGTGACTCGGGATGCATCAATTCCCCTGGGGTGGAAAGAACTCGACCCCGTCGAGAATACGGTGCAACCAGTCACTATAATGTCCAAGACGTCGATCAAAGAAATGTTGCATAACTGCCTTGCGGATGTCGTCGCTCGCAATCCATTAGTCGAAATTTTATGTCATACATTCAAATAGTCGGTAATCATTAGAGCTTGAAAAAGATGGCCGAGATGTTGTGGGGAGCGGACATAAGGTAGGAAAAAAAGCAGGAGGCAAGTATAAGGTAGAAAGCAAAGCAGGAGGCAAGTGTGATTAACCTCTGGAATTATTAATTCATTACGCATCATACGCTCGCTCGATAGACAACTATGAACGTCGGCTAGACCAGGATCGACTACCGCTATGATTTCACCCGTTGAAGTCCACTCGTGTCACAGAATTTTAAAAAGACCCCAAGTCTATCGTTTAAAATCTTCCATAGGCCCTTGAAACGGGTGTCCATATGAGGAGTAAAAAATCTAAGGATCGTCTCGCCTCTCCTAATACGGCCAAACAAAAAAAAATCAAAAATCAAACGATAATGACGAAAAGGTTCAATGTGTGCGCCGATAACCAAAGGAAGGTGATGCGAACTGAACGCGTGATCGTCGAATATAAAATCAATATGAGATGGTGCTTCCAAAACATCCAAGATGAATGACTCTCCAGAGTCAAGTGCTTCTTCCTGGAGAGGGGGGTCCAAGCCGAAGTGTAGCACGGAGTAGGAGTGGCGTAAGGGTAATTAAGGAAGGAGAAACAAATGATGACGAGGCCCTCCCCGGTGCCCTAGGAACAAGACCATTCTTCTGGGGAAGAAGAACAATCTTGCGCCCATGGTGATCGAAGGAATGGGAGTTGCTAACACCATCATGTATGACACGACGGTCAAACTGTCATGGTCGTCCTAGTAAAATGTGGCAGACATCGATGGGGACGACATTACATAACACGGAATCCTGATACACGTTCCTGATAGAGAACTCCACAAGACACTGATGAGTAATGGGCATAGTCAAAAGGACTACTAACCCCAGATAAGTGGTAGGGTTGTTTCAAAGGGTGTGTCCCGAGTCCTAACGTTTCTACCATACGCTGAGAAACGAAGTTCTCCATACTACCGTTATCAATAATAATGGAACAAAAATGTCCCTGAATGCGCGCAGTAGTGCGAAAAATTTCATTTCTCGAAAAATCATGCTCAATGGTCTCGCTAGGGGAAACCAAGCTATAGCGAAGGACACAAACTAAGTGCTCTGCTTGCTCTCCTTCGACCTCGATGACACTATCAGACTTGGGTTGGGGCCCATGTTGGGAGTCACTAAGGAAGGCTTCATACTCAGGTTCATGTCCATTGGTGGAATCAGTAATTGCGACGAAGTGGCTCAATGGTCTCGCTAGGGGAAACCAAGCTATAGCGAAGGACACAAACTAAGTGCTCTGCTTGCTCTCCTTCGACCTCGATGACACTATCAGACTTGGGTTGGGGCCCATGTTGGGAGTCACTAAGGAAGGCTTCATACTCAGGTTCATGTCCATTGGTGGAATCAGTAATTGCGACGAAGTGGCGTCGCGGGCACTCAAAATATTTGTGCTCAGGCTCCATACACTTGAAGCATCGAAATACTCCAGTGTTGGGCCTGGAACTCATGGGCTCCTTACCCCGGGAGGGGCCAGGGTGAGGAGTCGAGACCCCCGTAGTGACATGAGGGGGAGAGGGATCAGAACTACTAGAGGTGGGTACAGTGGTGGTGGTGCTCGAGGTAGGTCTATCAGTAGACCTCTGGCCAGATGTCCTCTTCTGGAGGGCTTCCACTCGGCGTGCCCGACTGGAGACCTCTCCCAGGTTCCGGAAGTCATGAAGATCTAACTGGTCTCGTATCGCATATCGTAGCCCATTAAGATAACGGGCCACGACCATGTGGTCTTCCTCCCTCAGATCTAAATGCGACTGAAGTACAAGAAATTCGTTTGTGTACTCGTCGATGGTTTGTTTTTCCTGTCGTAGGTTGTGATACCTACGATATAAGATCTGCGTAAAATCGGCGGGAACATACCTCCTCTTGATTTGAGTTTTGAACTCAACCCAAGTAGTGATAGGTGGTTGCCCCATAGTCTGCTCGACCTGTCCCCACCATGTAAGTGCGGGTCCCTTCAGCTTTAAGGTAGCATACTCTACCTGTTGGTGGGCAGGTGTGCGCTTCCAGCTGAGGAACCGCTCTAATAGGTCACACCAATCTAGACATACCTCGGGCTCAAGTGTGCCCTCAAAATCCCCAACATCTAATTTTATACTCGCATCCCACCTAGGTAGATTCATATTCTCTTGATACAATGGCTGGGTTCAGGTTGGGGTTCAGGTTATGGAGGTGTGGGGTGTCGTGCAAAGAGACACTCTAAGTGGAATTGGGCTTCTAGGTTATTGACAAAAGTGCGCATCCCTAACATGACTTGGTTCGTATCCCTCATGGAGACGGCGAGGGCGATGACAGCGGTCAAAAGTTCTTCCATACGCCTACCCATGTCATCAAACCCCTCCTAGAGGTGTTTGACTCTCGACTTCATGGATTAAATTTTGAAACTCTTCAAACTTTAAATTTCGAAAGAGTTTGTCGCTCGGCTATCCCACAATAGGAGTGAGATATCTCAGCAGCCACACCAAACTGATGTAGACTAAAACTAGGGTTGTAAATTTTAAACAATAATTAATGCGATCTCTAAAATTAATTATGGCCCGAAGAACTTCACGAATTATTTTAAACGAATAAAACGACCTAGGCGTTGCAAACGGACGTAAGGCAACCGCATGAGCGTAACAACGTCATGATTCACAATCCCACAGACAGAGAAATCAGGTGGTGGTATTCACGTGTTTGAAATTGACGATAACCCGGAGATGAAAATAATCTAGGCAAGCTCTTAATAATTAACTATTCATTTGTAATTTAAGCACAAAAATTATTAATGTTCGTCGGCGAGGAAATCAAGAGGTATATCATGGGATGAGTGGCAACGACTGAAATGTCTTCCGGGACGGTGGTTGTGGCATTGAGGGACAGCCAGTGGCGGGGAGGCCGGAGACACCTCTGGCGGCTAGAGTGGAAACTGGTTGGGCTCTGGCGGTAGCAGCAGATTCTGGAGCAGGAGGCAAGGCCGACTGGATGAAGGGAGATCGTCGGAGGTTCGTTGGATCGGCCAGAGGACGGTACAGGAGTGGGCGTCGGAGCCCTAGAGAACACCAGGGCCAACGTAGGAGGCAGACGAAGCTTTCCAAGTCGGCGGTGGATCTGGAGAGGAAATTGGAGGCAGCTGGAGTGTCGAAATGCGGTGGATGAGGGGACGATCAACCTGGAGACTGGCGGGGAAGTGCTCGCCGGCCCTTGGAAGGGTCTCCAGCGGCGATGGCGGCGATGGACGGGACGGGAAATCGTCAGGAGGACCGGCGACGGGTTTTAGCAGGGAGACGGCGCTGGAGGGAACCGAATAAAACCAAAAAGGGTTTACTCGATTCTATTTCCAGCCAGCCTAAACAGGGAATAGGAAATGCCTTTATAGCAAGGATTAGTGATGCAGCACACCCAGGGCCGCACTACTCTGGCACTGGAGTCTCACCAAACCAGAAGGAACACGTGTTGGTGTGCACCGTCGGGCTGCAGCCCAAGCACCCCAACCCATCTTCGCACCTGTTCTCAGCGCGGCAGAATGTTGAGGCGGGGTCTCGAACCCCAGCCCCCTTGATGAGAACCTCTCCTAACAGGCCTCATCACAGGTCAGTTGATGATGAGGCCTGTGAGGAAAGGTTCTCATCAAGGGGGCTGGGGTTCGAGACCCCGCCTCAACATCATGTCGCGCTGAGAACAGGTACAGAGATGGGTTGGGGTGCTTGGGCTGCAGCCCAGCGGTGCGCGCCAGAACGTGCTCCTTTTGGTCTGGTGAGACTCTAGTGCCAGGGTAGGTCGTCCCTGGGCGTGCTGCATCAAAAAAATGCACTTTTATGTTGCAGGATGGGCGTCCCACCCGCCTGCCACCCTGCGGCCTGGCATCACACCCCGACCAAGAGGTCCCACCGGGAATCTACCCAATAGGCCTTATCCGGTCCGCGGACCATACACCCCAACCCGTCTCCGGCCCCACCACAGAGCCGACAGGTTGTTGAGGCCTGGGATCAGTTGGTGATGAGAGCTTGCCTGAGAGCTCTTTATCAAGGAGGTCGGGTGTTCGATCCCCGGCCTCAACAACCTGTCGGCTCTGTGGTGGGGCCGGAGACAGGTTGGGGTGTATGGTCTGTGGACCTAATAAGGCCTATCAGGTGGATTCTCGGTGGGACCCCTGGGTCGGGGTGTGATGCCAGGCCGCAGGGTGGCAGGCGGGTGGGACGCACGTCCTGCATCATAAAAGTGCAATTTTTTGATGCAGCACGCCCAGGGCCGCCCTACCCTGACACTAGACTCTCACCGGACCAGAAGGAGCACGTTCTGGCGCGCACCGTCGGGCTGCATCCCAAGCATCCCAACTCATCTCCGCACCTGTTATTAGCGCGGCAGGATGTTGAGGCGGGGTCTCGAACCCCAGCCCCCTTGATGAGAACCTCTCCTAACAGGCCTCATCACCAACTGACCTGTGATGAGGCTTGTTATGAGAGGTTCTCATCAAGGGGTTGAGGTTCGAGACCCCGCCTCAACATCCTGCCGCGCTGAGAACAGGTGCGGAGATGGGTTGGGGTGCTTGGGCTATAGCCCGGCGGTGCGCGCCAGAACGTGCTCCTTCTGGTCTGGTGAGACTCCAGTGTCAGGGTAGGGCGGCCCTGGGCGTACTGCATCAATTAGGGTTTGAGTTTTTAGGATTTTAATAATGGCATAAATTAAAGGGTCATTTGGCATTTTGGTATTATTAATGACAGATTTTACTAATGGCAACTTGAAGGAAATATAAAGGGAAATTTCAAAGGCGGGGTCAGGCGTAGGCATCGGGGAAAATTCATTTAACGATAAATAATTAAATAAGCTTGCCCTCGTTAACCTATCTCCTAAATTAACGGACATATGCATTTAGGGTCTCGTTGGTCGGTCATGCCAACAAGCCAAAAACCTGCGCGAATAATATGCGCGATACAAAATAACACCAAGGCGCTCATAACATGTGTGATACAACTCAACACATACGAAACAAAAAGGCGTGAAAGCAGACGCTACAAAAATGAAAAGACAGGTACAATAAAATAATAAAAAGATGTGACTCGGGTTGCATCATCAATCCTCCCAAGCGATCGTTCTGACTAATCGGTCCACTACATCATCCCAACCCGCCAGGCTCAAACAATTACACCTTCATCGATATCTGCTTCTCACAGAACCGAAGAGCATGAAGATTCATTTCTCTCGTAGTGGAATCCCTAGTTGTAGATATTGTCACTTGCCTTTGTTGCAGGTCCCCATAAATGAAGCCCTAGCCGCAGAGCCCCATCTGCACGCATGAGTGAAGACCTAGCCATTGACTGTTCCAATTCGTCGACTTCATCCAGCGCATCAACTGTTCCTTCCAGTGCGCCAACTTCATCCAGGGTGTTATTGTCTTTCTGTAGAGCCAACAAAAATCAATCTTTCGCAGAACTATCACAGTAGCAGCTCCTCGGCACTACAGTTATGTCCCTCGTGTCTTCCAGCTACAACACCTGACCTTTCTTCGCATTTCAGATTTTCTCCCAATGGCTCCAAGCATCATACAAAATTGGGGACCTAAACGGAAGAAGGATAAACCTAAGACCACTTCCTTCAATCCCATTCTCCAACGGCCAGTAACAAGATCATTCGCTAAGGAACAAAATAACTTCGTAATAGGATATTTAGTTGTAAACAATGACGAAATTAAAGAGATGCTACAAAAACTCAAGGCCAACATAGCATCCCTCGAAACCCACAATCAAACAGCCTTCTAGATAATCCATGCAAGAATTTATGGATTTAGTAGACTCTAATAAGGCATCCATCATTCATCCCGAGTAACGTGGAGAACCACCTCACGGTTCAGGACCATCAGGTATGCCACAAAAGTGTTTCCAGATCATGCCCTCCTATGTGAACTGCCAGCACATCTATGGGGTGTGTGGGACTATCACAAATCATTAACTTGGAGTTCATCCAAGAGGGCCAAAATCCAACCAACTCCATGGGACCGATACCTACAATCAGCATACCATATGGCCAGCAAGGCCTGGGAGGAGGTCATTGGGGGGGGCTAGTTTGAATAATGATGCGCACTACAAGGATGGACTACACTAATGGGCAAAAGGAGGAAGGCAGCGTTTCCCGCTTTGTCGAATTGGCCATTCATCTGTTTAACAATAAGGAAGATCTGTTAGGTTGGAAAACCGACTACAAGTAGTTCTTCATCAATAAGTAAACACCTTGGCCCGAATGGATTGGACTCGTGTCATTTCATCTGGTGGGCGCAACATAATTCCTTTTTCATGCAATTCATCAGAGAGCACCCGAATATGAATCATGAGGATTTCAAAATCTTTAGAAACATGTGTTTCGGCTCTATTCCGCAAAGTAACTCATTGGGAGAGTTAATCTCCTTAAAGCAAACGAGATATGTTGAGGAATACTTAGAAATTTTTTAAAACTTGTTAGCTTGTTCTACGTCTCTCCACTTGGAACAAAAGATGTCTATTTTTACACTTGGGTCTTCAAGAGCTCTTGAACCTAGATGTCAAGTTCCATAAGTCTATCACAACACTAGACTAAGCATGCATATGCGAAAAAAAACTATCAGATGGATCGAAACCTTGTATAAAGAGAATCCTACATGCGGTTAGTGCAGGAACATACTCACATGTTAACAATTCCCAAGACAGAGGAGGCAGTACAATCAAGAAGTTAGTGACAAGTGTAAACCACTGTAATCAGACGACTATCCAGGGGCAAGATGACAGATAGACGAGCACGAGGACTTTGCTTCAACTGTGATGAAGCATATACACCAAGCCATCACGGCAATACCCTCTTTACTTGAAATTGACGTCTATGAAGAAGAAGGGGATGAGAGACCAAAAGAAACATCGGGGTAAATTCCATACGATGTATCCTCCGTTTGAACTTGGAGGCGAGCTTGTTTTGCAGGAGAGAGTAACGTTACATTTTGTGTCAGTGGCAAGTCCTTAATTTAATTACGCCATGTTTTATATTTTTAAGTACTTGTGTTTTTTCGTATTTTCGTAATTAGTTCAAGGATGTGGACTTAGTTTCAAAATATTTTCATGTAAACTCTATCTAAAGAGTCTTGGGGCTATGAAATGGGCAAGCAAGAAATTGGTATTCATCTTCCTCTCAGTTCTCTCCTTAGTTTGGTTTAGGAATTTGGTTGTTCTCACTCAAACTCCTCGAATCTAGCAGCCACGACAAGGCTCCATGTTATCTAGTTACCATCCAAGATTGTAACATAGTGATATGAGGTCATGTACATGGCTGATGGGCTATGCCATAGGATGGTAGGACGAAAACACTAATATGGCAGTATGAAGATGTCTTGTTTGGAGTAAGCGAAGTAGGTGATGATGACTGAAAGTGAGGGAGGTGAACCACATGATTGCGCAACTAATGACAATGGAGGCAAAGTGGATAAGAAGACGATGAGTGATTAATAATGAGAAGATAAAAGTGATGATCGTTCACTCATATACCAAATTACGCCAATGATGATACCCTAAAATGACGAGCAAGCATCAAGCAAAACTAATTAGATTGAGCAATGCATCAATCTTGGAGGAAATCATATGTTTGGTGACATGTTCAAATTCAAAATCAATATAATATATATCATAACAATTATGTAAATTCAATTTTAAATTTAATAATTAATTATTAATGTCGAAACTAATATTTAATTAATTAGTAAGTTTCTATTTTAAATTCAAAATATAAAATAATTATCAATATGATAGTTATTTAAATTTTATATCATAATTTTGATTTCAAATAACTATCAACTAGAAAATAAACTACAATTGATAATAATCCTCAGGTGGATAATTATTTATATGAAATAAACTAAAATTAAATTAATCTAACTAGGTACATTATATTTGCATCTAAACTCCCAATGGGCATTTTCAAAGCAAACAGCTTGGAAGTGACACCTCAGGGATTCAATATTTGCCCCAATTTCCTAACTAAACCTAGGTGGTAGCCAGTCTTCTAGTTCACAGCTAATTCCATTGGCAAAAAGAAGAAAACATCAAGATTCTGCCTTATGCAGGTTAGACCACTACTTTACAATAGCAAACCAGGATACACTAACTAACCTAAACAGTGTATAAAGAAATGGAAGATAAGAGGGTTATGATTTATGCACCTCTGAGTACCCTCCACACAGTAGCCTAAAAGCCGAACTAGGTTTTTGTGGCGTACATGGCCAATGGCCTCAACTTCAACCCTGAACTCCTTTTCTGCTTGCCCTCTACATTCAATTATCAAGCAAAAGAACAATTATAATAAGCAATTTAAGCAAATACACTGCTGCAATCTAAACTCGCTTGAGTTGGCTGAGAAATGAAGTTTATATGAAACTTACAGGTTGTTAAGAAGCTTCTTAACAGCTACTGGGGTTCCATTAATTAATTGACCTCGATAAACAATTCCATAACCCCCCTCCCCAAGGACATTATCTTTCGAAAAACGATTTGTCGCAACTTCCAAGTCCCTTAAAGTAAACCAATGACCCCATCCAAGATGGGAGAACTCTGGAAGTCCTACAAGAGGTGAAGGAGCAGTAATGGGATCGGCATACGGTTTATAAGCAGAAACTGTTCCTGAATCATCACCCGACTGGGAGCTAGAATCTTTTTCAAGATGGTGAGACGAGCCAGAATGGTTGTTGCGATCCGCATTTTTGGAATTAAGTGCACTCTGAGTATTCATCACCTTTTTCGAGTCTCTTCCATTGGAATTATTCTGAATGGTGATAAGAACTTGACCATGTCCAGTAAAGCCGAGGGAAGGGAGGTGCTCAATCTTGACTTCTTTAATCTCTTTAGAAACAGCAGGGATTTGTGTGAGAGGAAGATTAGAGGAAGTCCTCAGCCTCTTCCGACTCCGAGAACTAACACATGTTATCAGTATGAGAAGAATGCATAGCATAAGAACTCCAACACATATGCCAATAACAACCCATACTTTCAGGCCCAAAAGATCAGTCTTTTTAGATAGACCTTGAGCAAGACTACTGTTAGAGGAGCTCATTTTTCAGGTGGTAATATACCTGCAAGGAAATATAAATCAGAACATTGTCATTAATAACTGCCTCTACTCATAGTGAAGATATGTGTGTAATGATGCAGAATCAACACACAAAACTAGATGCCTACCAAGATTCTAACTGCAATTTTACTAGCACACACAAAAGAGGTCATCGGAAATAGAATATTAAGCATCTACATGCACATATATACTGTTTTAAGAAAATAATTCAAGGTTAAAAGGGGAAGCTTCCTTACAAAAGATTACAGAAATATGGGATTCTTGTGCATATTTTTGAAAATAAAATTACCAATACTACATACTTCATAAGCTATTGCATTGGACTAAGAACGCCTAGTTTTTATTACTATATTAAGCTCAATCTGCTATCATGTGCTTGTATTTAAAAATCTCTTTCGACCAACATTGTGGAGTGTCAAGCTATCTCTGACAACATTTGTGCTGATGTACACATTGGAAACATTAAAAATGAAGGGGAAAACAGCTATATGGATGAACCTGGCATAAAAATTGGAAAGCTTCAAGCTCATAACATTCAGTTTAGCAATCCTGCTCAGTTTCCCTTCTTTTACTATAGGAGAAAGCGATAGCCAAAAATAGCACATAATATCAAACAAATCTCAGATGCCACTCTCATATGAGTTAGATTCAGTCAAATCTTCATAAGAAATAGATGTAAATATCCAAAGGGAACTGCTTCGTTTGGCAAAAGTTGAAATATTTTACAGATTTCTATTCAACTATGCTTTCAATCTATATTGGAAATGAATGTTGTAAGCAATCGACCGTTAAATTTGTAAATTACCAGCACTTAAAAGTTAAGTATAATTAGATATTGTAGGAAACATTTAAGATAGTAACAATCCTATGTGCTGTGTTCACAGATCCTGGTGGGTGCGTTTGAGTATGTCCGATGCAAAATCTACTGATCTGCTGGCAAACTAGTAATAGCAATAACAGGAAAATAATGCGCTCACAGTGTTCGTGAAACAAAAAATAATTTCAGGGGTGGAATTGTTATATTTTCCAATGAAGCTTCGATGTTCCGGGTATCCCAAGAGAAAAAAGTACAGCGAAATACTACGAATCCACGACTCATGATGCAATTCATACCCGAAGAAGAAATTCGATACCTTCGGCTCCCGGATCTCGACAAAAACCCAGCTCCCAATCCTCTTCTAAGCCCGCATTACCTCAAAGAAGCAGGCGGTAACATCCTTGGCCCAGTAGCATTCCGATCTACAACCGCGTCCACTGGGGGAGGAGATTCCGAGATTCAACGGAGACCAGCTTCGGCGGACAGATCTCGTGGGTGGGGAGGAAGACCGGTGATCTCTTTTGAGGGGTTTCGGAGACTGATGCGAGGCGGAATGGATCCGGGCCGGATTTGTTGCAGCAAGGGGGTGATGGGACATGGAATGAGAAGAGCGGTGAAGTGCAGATGGATGCCGAGGAGGAGGAAGAAGAGGAGGAGGAGCAGAAAAGAGAGAAGAATGCCGGAGAGGAGAAGTGGAGTTATCAGCGTTTGGTGGCGAAGTATGGAGATGCTTCGAAAGGAGAAAGTTTTGGAAGCGGGCAAAGGGACCACTGGGCTCTGGGCTGTCTTTCCGACTATCCCGATTTTGTCCCTTCAATTTGAAATAAATCATTGGATTAACTCTTTTTCTGCATTACATTCCTTTAATTTCGAGAATTCATTTAAAAAAATCTGTATGTGAGTTACTCTCACTTAAGATCATGGTGAGAGGAGCCCATCTAAGCAGTTGATTAAAGATCATACGGTTGAATTTTTCCTAAATACTCATGTATTTATAAGTAATAATAATGTCAGTATTGTATATGCCGTCCGATCTGAGATCATACGATTTTATTTCTCTCCCACCTAGTTCTAGGTGAGAGTTGCGCACATAAGTTTCTCTCATTTATTTAAGCTTTGTTTGAGATATTAAATGATTAAATAATGTATTTTTAAAACTATATTTTAAAATCATATTCAAAATTATCTCAACATTATTTTTATTTATTTCGTTTCGTTTTTTCTGAATTGTTTTACACAAAATTAATTTTTATATATAAATATTTAATTTTTTACAAATTGGTTGATATAATTTTATTTCTTACATAACTTTTATTGATTAAATCAAATAAAAAAAATGTCAAACTTTCTATTTTGGAAAGGAGAAATGAGCTCCCAGTTTTAAAAGGGCGCTGCTATAAGCACTGCATTTTTGTCTATTTGCACTCGCCGCTATTAGCAAGCGCTGTTTTAAGTGATTGTCTATTCGCACTCAACCTGTCTATTAGCAAATCACTATTACTATTATCATTTTTTTGTCAATTTTTTTTTAACATAATAAAAATATCATTTTCACTATTGTAAAATAACACTTCAAAAGATAACACATTTTATAAAGTAAATGTTAAAAAATAGATTGTCAATTCTTTGCTCCGCTTTCCTTGGAAATGTTATTTTACAATAGTAAATGTCAGACCTCACCTAAAAAATTTCATGCATTTTATGCTCAAAACTAGTATATTTTCTTGGTAGCGGTCGTAGCATTTGTCTTGCCAAACATACAATCTATGATAATGGAGTTTGAACTCACCAGAGCAAATAAGTCGCGCCAAATGAAGCCTTAATCGGTCTATAATAAAAATGATATGCTCTTAAATATTTTTAATACGTACTTAACATTGGTCTGCACATAGTCAAAATAAATTTGCTTTTAACAATAATAGTTTTTAAATCCTCCCACTTATTTCTTTTGAACTAAAACAATTCTTTATAATTAACATCCTGCCAAAAAGTAATAGAATAATGTACACAATAATTTAATACCACTCCCACCCTCTCCCACCCAATGGTCCACTCTTTTCTTTGTTTCAAACACGCGTACCTCTCTATTGCCGATCGTGAACACGGTGGTTATGAACTGTCGTTGGTGAACGCCCGACCTCACCTATGGAACTTAACCCACTTTTATGTTCAAAATTAGTTTTCTTTTTGTTGGTGGCTGTCATAACCGTTGTCATGCCAAACATACATTCTATTACTGTGACGTTTTTGTCCAAAGTCATCGGAGCAAAAACACAGCGTCAAACGGAGCCGAAGACAGGGGGAGGCTTCTCCAATAAAATCGATAGCAGACTGCGACCAAAGCGAGTAATCTCTCAACTCCAGCTAAAAGTCCAACCTAGTAAGAAAAGGATGTATTTTAAAGAAATTGCAGAGTGGCTAATGTAGCAATTAGTAGACAAGGAATTCTTATCTTTATAGTAATAATAATATTATTATTAATAATAGATAATGCAGCAGAGTATTGAACCCTAGAAATGATTAGCTTTATAAAGGATATCATATATTAATTGTTTATATTTTCAATATCTCAAATATTTCAATCATTTTGATCTTGCGTATATTTTAATCTCCAGGGAGGGTTACTTATTTTTATTTTGATATGCAAATATTGAAGAGAATTGTTATACGCAGAGCAAGATTCTATATCCGAAAACTAAATATCTAGTCATTTATTTGAATTAAAGATTCTCTATCCACAAACTAAACTTCTAAGTAATAATTTAAAATTTAAAATTATGCGACCTTTCAATTTCCTTTTTTATTGTAATTTGATCTTATTGTATGTTGGAATCAGAAAATTCCGGTTCACAAAAATTCGAACTAAGGGGGTCAAATGCTACTTACCTAGCGCTCGACTTAAGCGAATTAAGACTAGATAGAGATGAAGAGTTCTCGAATTACCTATAAATAGGACCTCGGACTGTAGTGTGTAGGTCTCACCAATTACCCGAAAATGTATAGGAACTTCCCCTCCAAAATCAAGGCTGAGCTCAACACAAAAGAGGCATGGACAGGTTTTAGTGAACTTTGGGGGGATGGGGTCAACGTGCATTCAACTTGTGTCTTGTGGTCATATTTATAGACAATTCAAAGATGGGTACTGTGTGAAATCGGATCGAGTTAAGCCGCGGTAGCGCAACAGAATTTCACGAATGAGCAAGAACCAGTATCGCAAAATAAAATACAGAACGAGATTCTAACATACACAGACGACACAAAAAGATTACGTGGTTCGGAGTATGGGACTCCTACTCCACGGGGAGAGCGCGCCAGACAAATTCCACTAAAATCAGAAAGTTACCGATTACAATGGACCTCAATGGGTCGAACAGAGAAAGGAAACCAAAAATCAAAACTGAAACTGGAGCTGTCGAAGCGCTGTCGCCGGAACGTTGCTCCTCCTGAGCAACCAAAAATGCGCGCGCCAAGCTCGGCCGGAACTCCCTCCAGACCACCGTGCTCCTACGCCGCCGCGCCTGAAGCCTGTCTCGTTGCTGCTCTGCCACCGGGCCCAAGACCCGCCGCCGCTGCCTGAGACGAAGCCGAAACCGCCGGAATGGCGCCGCCTGAAGCTCTCTATTCACAAATTGGATCTCACAGATTTTCTTTTTCTTTCTCACAGTAACACTTCTTACAATGACCCGAATCAATGGCAGCCCAACCTGTATATATATATATCTTGCACAGCACTTTCAGTATTCACGTGGATCACATATATAGATATATATCTCAATCTTAATATAACAATATATATATAGCAGGATCATTTAAAAACCATTCCAAAAAACTGCAAACACGCCATTAATACGGTCCACAAAGCAATATTCCCATTGATATATCCAAAAAATAGGATTCGCCCGGAATAGGTAATAACACCTCTCACGGATCGCCGACGTGGCGCGATCCGGACGATCCATGCGCGTGTGAGGTGTCACGATCCTAACAATCTCCACCTTGACGCCTCACGCAAACGAAACTCCACCTTGACGAACGTAACTCCACCTTCAGCTTAAATCTCCACTACCGGCGACTACGAGCCCCCTCTCCCTGGGGCCTGACCGCGATTAACGCGCATCAGAATGAGTCAAGTCAAGACCGCTCTTGAACTTGACTCCAGTCACTGGACTTCCTCGCAAGTCCGTACTAATATCCATCCAGGATATCTCCTGCAACTTCCTACCTCTACCTCTACTGAACTCCCTCAACTCCTGGTGGCGCACCCCGACGAGCTTCGCCCTTGCCCTATAGACCGAGTCTTTTGCAAGACGACTCGCACTCAACCTCTCACTGTGTGACTCCACCTTCTCCTGAGTGATCATGAGTTCCCTGGTGGGACCCTTGAGCCGGATGGCTCCCTTTGCGGCGTCTGGGCTCTCCTGAGATGACTCTCCGCCCACGGATGCGAAAACTTTACCTCCGCCAAGGTCCTTTCTCTGCGCACACGCCCTCGCCACGAAACCTGCCCTGCTCCTCCGCCGGTCCTTCCTAACTTTCCGCTGATCGCGGATCCTGCTCTATATATCTCTATCGAAGGAACCGCGATCTGGGGAGATCGCATGAAATGCATATGCTACTGTGCCCTGTAGCTCGAGAGACGGTCTGACCTCTCTCCTCGCATCTCCCCTGGCAGTCGTGGTGCCAATCAGTCTATAGAGCGACCCGAAACGCTCTCCTCTCAAGACTGTCTGCGCGCCTCTCCTAACCTCCAAATATCCGCCGAAACTGGTAAATGAATACCCGGCGGCCTCCAGAGTGCCTAACGAAATCAAACTCTTCCTCAAATCGGGCACATACCGAACGTCGGTGAGGGTCCTAACCACTCCGCTAAACATCCCGATCCTGATGTTCCCGACTCCTGATATCTCGCACTCTGAAACGTTCCCCATCCGAACTCGACCACCCTCATGTTGCCTAAAGCTGGAGAACCACTCTCTGTTTGGGCACATGTGGAACGTGCATCCTGTATCCAAGATCCAGGAGCTTGTGGTCTCACTGCTGGGTGCAGCATGAAGAGCGTCGGCGTCGCTTTCATCCTCAGATGCCACCGCAGCCAAATCTGGCTCATGCGCCTGCTCCTTGAGCTTCAGCTTCGGACACTTGTCCTTCCAGTGCCCTTCCTCTTTACAGTAGTGACACGTGTTCCTGCCTACGGACTTTACCCTAGGTCGGTCTTCCCACTTGCCTTTCCTTCTCGATCTACCACTCAAGGTGTCCTTGCTCTTCACGAATAAGCCCTCGTCGGCCCTAGGGCCCGACTTGCTCCTCGTTTCGTTCGAGAACAGCGTCGTCATCACTTCTTCCATCTTCAGGGTATCCTTCCCGTAGAGGATAGTGGTGACCAGATGATCGAAGGACCTCGGCAATGAAGACAACAGGAGCAGAGCCTGGTCTTCCTCCTCGACCTTAACGTCCATACTCCGCAACTGGGAGACGAGCTTGTTGAACACGTTCATGTGATCTAGCAGTTGCGAGCCCTCCGACATTCTCAAGCTGTATAGCTGCTTCTTCACATACAGCTTATTCGTCAGCGACTTGGACATATATAGCTCCTCGATCTTCTTCCACAAGTCCGCCGTCGTCTCAGCATCCACCACGTTGTACATCACCTCATCGGCCAAACATAGCTGAATCGTGCTGATGGCCTTCAGATCGAGCTCCTTCCATTCATCGTCCTTCTTCCCGGACTTCTCCTTGCCGAGGAGAGCCTTGTGAAGACCTTGCTGGACGAGAACGGCCTTTATGCGCTTCTGCCAAAGGCCAAAATCAATTTTGTCGTCGTACCTAGAAATCTCGAATTTTGCCGACATTGTCTTGCTCGCAGAGCTACTGGGCGATCAAGATGATATTCGCGGAACCGATCTGGGAAGATAGGGAGCGGACCAATGTCGTCACCCACCGTTGACCCAAATCAGAGAACCGAAACGTCCAGACGATCACCCCCGCGGAACCTAGCTCTGATATCAATTGTTGTGAAATTGGATCGAGTTAAGCCGTGGTAGCGCAACGGAATTTCACGAATGAGCAAGAACCAGTATCGCAAAATAAAATACAGGACGAGATTCTAGCATACACAGACGACACAAAAAGATTACGTGGTTCGGAGTATGGGACTCCTACTCCACGGGGAGAGCGCGCCAGACAAATTCCACTAAAATCAGAAAGTTACCGATTACAATGGACCTCAATGGGTCGAACAGAGAAAGGAAACCAAAAAACAAAACTGAAACTGGAGCTGTCGAAGCATTGTCGTCGGAACGTTGCTCCTCCTGAGCAACCAAAAATGCGCGCGCCAAGCTCGGCCGGAACTCCCTCCAGACCACCGTGCTCCTACGTCGCCGCGCCTGAAGCCTGTCTCGTTGCTGCTCTGCCACCGGGCCCAAGACCCGCCGCCGCTGCCTGAGACGAAGCCGAATCCGCCGGAATGGCGCCGTCTGAAGCTCTCTGTTCACAAATTGGATCTCACAGGTTTTCTTTTTCTTTCTCACAGTAACACTTCTTACAATGACCCGAATCAATGGCAGCCCAACCTGTATATATATATCTTGCACAGCACTTTCAGTATTCACGTGGATCACATATATAGATATATATCTCAATCTTAATATAACAATATATATATAGCAGGATCATTTAAAAACCATTCCAAAAAACTGCAAATACGCCATTAATACGGTCCACAAAGCAATATTCCCATTGATATATCCAAAAAATAGGATTCGCCCGGAATAGGTAATAACACCTCCCACGGATCGCCGACGTGGCGCGATCCGGACGATCCATGCGCGTGTGAGGTGTCACGATCCTAACAGGGTACATGGTCTGCGAATAGCCTCCCCTGCCTTTCTAAGATATTGGGTGTCTGACACTTGATGACCTATTTTCTGGGGACCTCCAGAGGAGATGAGCTGATCGGAGTCATCATAGGATAAGTCGCCTATGTCAAGCCTTCATTTTGGTGAGCTCATTGTGTGGGTGAGCTCCACCGTGGTGAGCTCATGAGGGGCTTGCTAGTAGGCTCCGCATGTGTTTGAGTCAGGAGGCGAGCCGAGCTCCAGTTTGGCAAGTACCTAGGCGAGTTGAACTCCAACCTGGTGAGCTCACCGGCGAGCCGATCCAAAAAATGAGCGAGCTCTCGTCAAGCTCTAGTTGCTCCCTCGGGATGCGTGGCCTATCTTTTGGGACCAGGGGGCCCATGTTCAGGCGCCGACATCGACTGATATGAGTTGTACAATGTAGTTTCTCACAAATTTACTGTGTGATTTTTTTTAATCACTCTTTATTTTAAGTTTTTGCATGTGTGTATAATACTTACTTTTTTATGCTGGAGATTTCTAAGTAAATGTATACACACTATTTAAATTAAGAAAATTAAATACTTTTTTTGCTTTGATAGAGTACTTGTATTTGGCAAATGAATTTTTTTCCTTTTTTTTATAGGTAATTGTTATGGGCAAACCCATTTAGATAGGGGCAAACCAATTCTATGGGCAGACCAAAAAATTATACGTGCAAACCATAATGTTACGGGCAAACCAAAAAATAAAATCATTCTAAAAACTTTTACATAATAAAACTAGTAGTTATCATCAATATTACAAAACATTTCATATAACAAAAGCTTGAAATTCTTCATCAAAATCCTCTTTGAGTGACCTATTTTTGCTCCAATTGTTGCACCTGTCAAACAAATATAGTGTTAAAGATTGAAAACATTAACTTTTATGTAAATATAATATCAATGTGTCGATTCTATAGCACCTGTAAATGTAATATATTGATCGGGAAACATCTTTGATTATGGCATCAACAATTTTGGCCCATGCAATAACAATATTAAATAGCATTAAAATTATATATGTATTAATCAAAATTTTAATAGAATAAAAAGTTAATTGTGTACCATTCTGCAGCAATTGCTTCATGATATTTCCTCCAAATCGAGATAGTCGGAGGTAGTGGGCAGTCATCCCGCATACATAGTCGTACAAAATGATTTCCATGTATAAATCCCATGAATATTATTCTTCGACATGCCGGCGGTGGTGAATGCAATGGCAAGAATGTGAAAGACTGAAACATGCTGAAATGTACCAATTTAATATTGTAACAAGAAGCAATTATCAGTCTCATATCTGGCATTGTCATCCATTTATCCAAAGGAGCCGGAACCACCTCACAATCTAGTGAATGTAGCAATTCCAATTTTCTTGATTTCCCAAAAATTTCCTCATATAACTCCTCTTTTTGTTGAATTTCTTGTGATAGTTCATTACGGACTTTTAACCAATTATCTCCCATTTCTAATCCATTGTTGATCACACTGTAGCCACAGTGTCCATCTCCCAAGACATCTACAACATCAATAATAAAATTTGATATGTACGGTGGCATTTCCTTACGTACGACTTTAACCATTCTTTTTTCAACTCTTGCTATTGTATGTTCTGCACACTTTGCCAAGGCCAATTGTTCATTCATCAAAACATATTCAAATAATGATGGATCTCTCTTTGTTGATGATTCTTCACTTGTAAAGTTTTTGTAGCTTCCTCTTGGCCGGCCCTTCAACTTAGTAGGAATCGAAGGTTCCAATGTTTGACTTAAAGTAGGATCCATAAGTTCACGAAGCTTTCGTTTGATCTCTTGTTTTTGAAGTCCTGAGGTTTTATTATATCTTCTTAGGATGCCCTCAAATTCCACATCAATTTCATTAGCCACATCTTCTTCAACTTTTATGTTTTGATCTTCTTTCTTTTCATGTAAAGAAAGATGCTTCCAATGATCATGTATCAACCATATTGGAAATGAATTATGTTGTTTTAGGTATGACAATAATTCGTGTGCACAAGGTAACCCCAATGTATATTTTGTTTTATGTGTGCACTCTCCAATTAACGATTTCCCAGACCTTGCTAAAAGTTCTTCTCTTTTAATGAAATCCAAAGCTGCAAATGAAATCCGTCCCACTAATTCGGAATACAAAGAAGAGCCGAATTCTTTGTTAATTTGAATGATGCTTTGCCCAAAAGCCCTCTTAATTTCAGTATGCTGCAAGTTAATCATCTGATCAAAAGCTTTCCAAAAGTGCTTAGGTTGCCAATTAAAACTTCCAAAAATCTCTTGAGCTGACTATGACTACCCTCCACCCGATTTGTTGTACAATTACCCAAATGTAAATGCATGTCCACCCACGCAGAAACAAAATATTCTTTATATGGTGTTAGCCATGTTTTGAGCACATAAGAGTAAACATCGGGGTAAGTAATCTCGTAATTGTTTTTCAAATCAATAAAGTTTTGATTGAATTCTGATTCTCTTTGAGATTCAACTAAATGATGTCATTCAGTTATGAACTTCTCCCAATCTTTTCCTCTTTTGAACTTTCTCTTACAATGAGCTAATATATTCCTGCTTATGTGAAAACGACACAATAAATTTTTTGACTTTGGAAAGACAACTATAATTGCATTCATTAATGCAATTTCTCTATCTGTTACCAAAACAGTTGGGAGTTTTTCTTGGTCCAAAACTGATTTAAAGCACTCAAGAGCCCATGTATAACTTGCTTGAAGTTCGTTGGACATGAATACGAAAGCAGCAAAAATGAATTGTTGGTTGAAGTGACACCAACTATACATAACAAAGGTAATCTGTATCTGTTTGTCTTGTACGTACAATCCAACAAAAACACACTCGGAAATATTTTGCATAACTGAATAGCAATAGGATGAGCAAAAAATAAACTTTTCATTTGATTATTCTCTGCATTGACTTTGTTAAAGCTAATGTATCCATTTGTAGTAATGCACTTGTATAAAAACTGAATTTGAGTGCCTCCTTCTAATTCTGCTCGTTGCATTTGTGCCCTTTTATTGTAAATTGTTCGCATTATCGTGCTATTAGACTTATCTCTATTCTTTAAAACCGATAGTATTTTCCTAGGTTTTACCCCAGCAGAATACATATCCTCCACGATCTTTTCCTCATCTTCATCTAACTTTGCAGCATATGAATGAGCTTCAAGATGAACCATTTCATGGTTGTGTGATCCACATTTTATTTCAAGAGTCCACTCATTTACATATGCATTTTTTTGACCTTTAAGTGAAAATGGACAACCGCACCTCTTTGTGGTACTTTTTCGCACATTTTTCTTCACCCATCCTTTACCTCGTTGTTTCTCACGATAATAACCTGCTCTGTCACATCCCAGCATAACTCTAGGCTTAAGTCTACCAATAAGCTTGTCAGCACCTTGAATGGTCACAACAAATCCCAAACCCCTTGCAGTTGTTTGAGCCCAAGATACTAACTCCTCCTTCGATTCAAAACACCGCGACGTGACAAAATGAAATCCAACATCAATTTGTGTTTGTGTTGGTGGAGACGAATTTCCATATGTTAACAATTTCAAACTTTCCATACTCATTTGCTCTACACAAATAAAGTTAAACAATTTCAAACTTTCCATACTCATTTGCGCTACACAAAAATGCAGTGCAAAATCATTTCACAAAAACATCTCTCTAAACCCTCTGTAAATTTTGTAAATCTCCCTAAACCTGTTAATATATAGGTGTAAATTTTGTTTAATGTTGCAAAATTTGGTTTAATGTTGCAAAATCGTTTCACAAAATTAGATTTATATATACAGGTGTAAATTTTGTTTGAAGAAGCACTGTGGACAATCAGGAGGCAGCAAACAAAAACAGGGGTATTTGCAGCTCTTGTTTTTCACGATGATGAGAGGGATTTTACCTAAATCGATGGAGCTTTGGAGGCGGAAACGATCGTGAGGCAGCAACGTTCGCCGGAGTTGAACAATGCAGCGGATGAGGAGCCTCGCCAACGGTGAACGAAGCAGGAAACGGGGAGGTGTGGGGCTAAGCGGCGGCAAAGCAGCGGCTAATGATCCTCGCCGACGATGAACGAAGCAGGAAACGGGAGGTGTGGGGCTAAGCGGCGGCTAATGATCCTCGCCGACGATGAATGAAGCAGGAAACGGGAGGCGGGGGCTAAGCATCGGCAAAGTAGCGGCTAGGTTTTGGGAAAACAGAAGAGGCGGAAGCAGCAGCGGAAAACTTTTGGTTTGCCCGTATAGAATTAATGCCATAACCCTAAATTGTTATTAAATATTTTTTATTTTAAAAGTTGGTTTGCACCTATCCAAATGGGTTTGCCCATAACAATTACCTTTTTATATTGTTTATTATTTTTATGCATTGGTCTGCGGATAATAAAAAAATCTCTTAATAGTTACCGATGACGATTTTGCTCTAACAATTTTTTATTTTCGAAATATACAAAAAATAATAATCTGACCCGGTCAGGGGGTCAAGAGCGGTGTCAATTATAAGTACTCATTTTGGGTAATCATGAGAAGCAAATCCTGAGAGTAGTCGCCGCCACAGCTGTGAAACGGAGACGGACAGCTGGCGTGCTGTGCGGCGGCCCGGTGGGTCCTTTTCTGGTCCCGGGTGCAGAAGCCTGTGCTTTTTATTTATTTTTATTTTATGGCTTCGGCTGCTCTGGCATTTGCCAAACCTTAACAAATATACAGCCAGTCTGTCAGCGACCGGATGCTTTATTCGCTTCCCGAAATATTAAAAATCTAGATGCACCCAAAATTTTGCACCCTCTTCACCCGCACCTAACCCAACATATTAAAAGATATTAATATTAATGTGTTGTACTGTGAATTGGAAGACAGCTTATTTGCTGTGAATGAATAACAGCTCTTCGACATGAAATGCCAACTATTTTATACCATGGAAGTTAATAAGGCTCTGTGGGGATTCAGGGAATATACGGGACCGCCTTTTTTTCGTTGTCGTGCCGACAGCGGAGATCGAATGCATAGCTTGTTCCTCGAACGAAAAATTATGGATTAGTGTGGCTCTTCCCAAACAACGGGTGGTCGATGGTGGCAATGGAGAAGCAGCGTGCTGCTCCGATAAATCCCTGAGACTAAGGTGGAGGCGGTCATGAACACCGTGGTCATGAACCGTTGTTCGTGAACGCCCGACCTCACCTAAAAAAATTCATGCATTTTATGCTCAAAACTACTTCATTTTATTTATAACGGACGTAACCTTTGTCTTGCCAAACATACATTATATGATAGACGTTTTTGACCGAACTTAGCCGAGCAAATAAGCCGCGTCAAACGAAGCGTAAGTATATTGTTATTGTAATTGGGTTCAAGCCACCATCTAAGAGGGGCTTGTGACCAGCTTGGCGGGCCCAAGGCATTTTGAAGGGAAGAATATGGGCAGGCTTTAAAAGTCCAAGCTCAATTTATACCCGGAGATAGTTGTCCTATGACAACTAGAAAAAAGAGCGAAGTTTTCGTGCATATATTCTAAGGCTCCGTCTGTTTCGACGTTTTTGTTCCATCTTCGTTGGGGAAAAACTCAAACGCTAAAATATCTTTTTGATAACCCTCCAATTCTCACCGCCACAGCTCCAAGACGTGATTTTTTACTTTTGTTAGACTGGAGCCATCCCCTTCATTTCTAACCTCTCCATTGTCAATGTTTTCATTCTCGCCGCTCCAACTATGCCCGTCAAAACAAAAAGACCCTAATTCAAGCATAAAGTATAAAATATCAAACATGAAATTACAGTTAAATTTCATTTAAGGTAAAAAAAATTTATGATATTCCATTCAAATATGAAAATCTTTTTATTATATAACGAGAGACAGTTCACGTGCGGCCGTGACAGTATCCCGATCGCGACAGTGTCACATCGCGGCAACACTCCCGCCGCTCGCTGCCTCCGAGGTAGAGATGCAAATTTGGCCCGGGCCCGATTTCTCGGCCCAGGTCTGAGCCCGATTAAGCCCGGGTCTGGTTAGGCCCGGGCCAGGCCTAAGGGGCTCACCAGACCCCCTTATTTGGCGAGGGCCCGACCTGGTGCTTGGCCCAGGCCTTCCTAGGCTTAAAAGCATGTTTGTTGGGCATCGACCACCATTAAATTGTTGAGCGGACAAGGATTAAATGCTAGGAAGCGCACAACAATTTAATGTTGGGTGGCCACACCCAGCTCTTTTTACGCCTGCCTGAGCCCGATTTGGTAGGCTCAGGTAGGCCCCTTTATATTGGTGAGGTCCAGACGACCTGGGCCCGGTTTAAGCACGGCCCGACAACAAAAAAGCCCGGACCCAGGGGATTCGAGTCTGGCCTGAGCACGCAGGTATTTTTTGCACGCCTACTCTGAGGGCAGTCGTGTCGGGAGACTACAATCGTGCGCTAAGGGGGCTGCGATTGGCGGGAGTTTCGTTGCGTCGTGACACTGTCGCGATCGGGGTACTGTCACGGTGGCACGGGAAGCTCCCTGTGCACTGTCTCTCGTATAGTCTAACTTGTTATGTATTTTAATTAATATGTCCACGTGTGTCGAGACCGACTCATAGTGACCTGATGGGTTGCGTGTCTTCCTTGGGCTAGGCTCTAAGCTGGAGATACTATAAATAGTCATTTCAAACTTGATGTGCTATTGTGGACTATCTTTAGTGGTTTGTACAATGTTCATCCACACGTGAATCATTCACAACCGTGTCCAAACACATGTTAAGCATATTAGACTTAAGGGAAAAAATTGTATGCACGCATAAGAATAAACAAAACTCAACAACATCACATAGCAGTCTAAGGTACAATCATAGCACAGGTTCAACACACCTAGTGGCTATTGATCAACAAAGAGCAGAAATAGTCCAATCAACAAGTGTCCAACAAGAGAGCTACACAATACTCTTAACAGAAGATAAAACAAAAGAAATTAAATAACACACTAACTGTCAGCATCCAACAGATCATCCTAATCAGGATCCCAGACTGCAAGTGTTCCTCCTATATCAACAACTCCTGTAATTTTCAACAACGAATTTCATTTAGAATGAATTCAAAACCTTTGAAAATGTATATTTATCTAGTTCCACTGTAAGTACGCAGTACTTTATAATTAGCTAAGAGGACACCTACACTGAGTATTATAGATTTTATCTCAGAATCCATTATCTGTTTCCAACGAACGATTTCATGGATTTCTGGACACCCCAGTTATATCTGTATTCCAATATGGAATATCGCGGTTACTGTTCTTCTAAAGTTAACATGAAATCATCGAGTTTGGAATAAAACCAATTAACATAAGAAGAATAGTCAAACCCAGTCAGATCGTGTTATCAAATTTGGAATAACACTATCTTCCTAGATAGGAAAGCCGAATCCAGGTGAAGTTATTATCATCATATTTGGAATGATGTAACTCACCAAAATCGTGCTCAGCAACCAAGAACATCAACATAGCACATTATGTTTGCTTTGACAAAGGAAATCAGAAAATCAAAATATTTGGACTAAAGTTGAACCAAATCGCCTAATCTTAAACTAAGGCTGAACTAAATAGCTTTCAATCTCATTTCCTCACTGTTTTGATTAATCGATCTTTGGACATTCCTTTCGTCAATGGATCTGCCTGTTTATCCTTCGATCGAACGTCGATCAAAGTGATAATTCCTTGTTCATTCAGATAATTCAGCAAAATATGTCTCAATCTTACATGACTCATCTTAGTATTATAGAGAGCATTTTGAACGATTTGAATTGTTGCTTGATTATCATGGTACAAGCTCAACGAGCAGACTGGTAACTTAGACAAGAGAATGTCTAAAATCAGATTTCTGATCCAGTCTGCCTCTTCACCAGCCTAAGCTAAGACAAACAACTCGGCTTACATAGAAGACAAAACTATACAAGTCTGTCTTTTGGATTTCCAAGTGATAGCAGTTTCACCCAACGTGAATATAAATCAACTGGTAGACTTGCTGTTACTAATTTTTGAACACCAAGAGGCATCAGAAAAAACCATCCATTGTAGGAGGATAAGCAGTGCAGCACAAAACATGATCTTTAGTACCTCTCAGGTATTTCATCAGCTTATCTAGGGTATCCCAATGCTCTTTGTCTGGACAACTGGTAAAATGGCTCAGCATGCCAACAAAGAAGACAATGTCTGGTCTTGTATAACTTGTGCGTACATGAGACTACCAATTACTTTTGAATAATTCACTTGATCAACGATTGTCCCAACATTAGGACTCAACTTAACATTGTGATCAAATGGTGTCTCCACTGGCCTACAGTCTTTATATCGACAGGTAGAAAGAAGTTGCTCTACATAGTGAGCTTAACTAAAAGCAACACGACCCTTATTCACTCTAACTTTCATACTTAACAGGGTATCAACAGGACCGAGGTCCTTCATGTTAAATGTTTGTGTGAAAGTCGATATAATTATATCCCTCACTACAGCAAGATCTGATCACAAAATCAACATGTCATCCACATATAGACATATGATGACTTTCTTATTTGACATTGAGCGGTGATAAAGACATTTATCAGAGAGACTGGACTGAAATCCAAAGCTCTTTACCACTTGGTCAAATTTCATGTGTCACATCTTAGCGCGCTTGTTTAAGCATATAGGTTGATTTTTCTAGTTTGCACACTTTGTCTTTTAGATGTTTATGTACATAACCTTCAAATTATGTCATGTAGATCTCTTCATCAAGCTC
Source organism: Dactylorhiza incarnata (assembly GCA_033032865.1). Classification (NCBI taxonomy): domain Eukaryota; kingdom Viridiplantae; phylum Streptophyta; class Magnoliopsida; order Asparagales; family Orchidaceae; genus Dactylorhiza; species Dactylorhiza incarnata. The sequence goes on along the minus strand of JAWHQI010000268.1, from coordinate 457,564 downwards.
TCCATTTAAGAAGACTGTCATTACATCCATCTGATGAACTATAAAGTTCTCTATAGAGGCTAAAAAGAGAAAAATCATAATAGTCGATAGGTGACACATATGTGAATAAATATCAAAGTAGTGTATTCCCCCTACTGTTTATAACCTTAACTACTAAACGTGTTTTGTACCTAACTATATACCCATCACTATACAGTTTCTTCTTCAACACCCACTTACATCCTAGGACTTTAGCTCCTTTTGGTAGGTCAACTAGATGTCAAGTGTTGTTTTATAGCAGCGAGTCCATCTCATCATCGATGACTTCTGTCTGCATCAACGAATCTCTAGATCTCATTGCTTTCCGGTAGGAGAATGGATCATCCTCTAAGTGGTAGGTGACAAAATTTTCACCAAATTTCTTAGGGATTCTATCTCTTATAGATGCTCTAACTAGAACAGGTTCAACCTCTAAAGGTTGGGGAGCAGTGCCAGGGGGCCAGCTTTAGATTCTACAGCAGATTCTGAAATCATGTCAGTAGACTCAGAGACAGTTAAGCCATGATCTTTGACAAACTTATATTCAAAGAATACGACATCTCTAGACACTATCACTGAATTAATGGATAGATCCAGAAATCTGTCAGCCGGACTATCTTCTGCACTACCTAGATATAAATAGGTAGTTGTTCTAGGTCCCACCTTAGGTCTCTTAAGGTCTTGTATTCTAACATAAGTAATACAATCTCAATTCTTTAGAGAATCATATTTACAATGATGGTCGTGTCACAACTCATACGGAGTAGAGGTGAGCTGAGAACGAGACACTCTATTCAGAATGTGATTTGTAGTTAGGACTGCTTTTCCCCAAAAGCAATTAGGCATGCTAGTTGTGAGGAGCATAAAATTCAATATTTCTATTAAAGTTCTATTCTTATGCTCAACAGCACCATTGGATTGGGGTGAGTAAGGAGCTGTGGTTTCAAGGATTAAACTCTCAGAGGCACATAATTTCTTAAACCCAGTTGCAGTAAATTCTCCTCCTCGATCACTTCTAAATCTCTTAATCTTTAAATTTAATTAATTTTCCACCTGAGCTTTGAAGATCTTAAAAGTCTCAAAAGCTTCATCTTTCGATTTCAATAAGTATATATGACCATATCTCGAAAAATCATTTATGAAGGTAGTAAGATACGTCTTTCTCCCTCTCGTGACATGACTCCTGAAGTTACAGAGGTCAGAATGTATCAATTCAAAAAGTTGTGTGCTTCTAAAAACTGGCTTGAAAGATTTTCTAGTGATCTTTATTTGTGCACACACCTCGCGCTTATCAAATCAATAGAAATATCTAAGGGGATGTTGTGACTCTTAGCTAGATCGAGCATTTTCCTATAGTTCACATGTCCAAGTCTATTGTGTAATAACTTAGGATCAATAAGGGTTGAACTCACTTGGTTAATGTTTTTGTTATCTAGGCTAAGTATATACATATCATTGATCATATACGCACAACCAAGATAATGTGAATTAACTGTTAAGGTTATTCCACTGTTTTGGGTTGAGAAAGACATTCCAGTCTTATCTAACAAACTCATGGAGATCAAATTCTTAGTTATATTAGGAACTACTTTAACATATTCTAAAATTAAAATTCTACTTGAAGAGAGGACCAGCTCTGCTGTCCCAACATGCGTAACTTCAATCTCTCCTCCATTGCGGTTCTCCACCTTTTCCTTTACAGTTGTGACCCCAGTCAGAAGACCTCTGTCATTTGTCACATGACAGGTAACACCGTTGTCCAGCCACCACTTAGAGGACGTGATGCGGTGATTACTCCCAATCATGGCCATAAATAACTTGGGATCAGAGTTATTGACCAACATGTTCGCCACATTTTGTGGGGCTTCTTCCTTATTTTTCTTCAGAGCCTTGCATTCCGCAGCCCAGTGACCTCACTTGCCGCAGTTGTGGCACTTGCCCTTCTTCCTTTTGAAAGAAGACTTTTTGGTCGTTAACTGTGCATAGGCTTCACCTTTAGGTGTCGGTGGCTTCTGATGAGGCTTGTCGGATCAAGAAACGAAGTTGATAGCCTGTAAGGGCTGACCAACTTGCTCCGAGCTTTTTCCAGCAATTTTTTGATCCTCAATATGGATGAACCTTTTGAGTTTATCAAGTGCAATCTTATCCTTCAGTCTGTGCATTTCAGTCTTGAAGGTGATCCACTCGGGAAGCAGCTTGCTTAAAATTAGACTCACAAAGAGACTATCAGACATTTCAGACTGTTCATCTTCCAGCTTGGGACACAAATTTTCCAGTTCAATGATTTGAGAGGTGGCTGACGAATTATTATTGAATTTAAAATTGAAAAACTTCTCCCCAAGGAGAGTTTTTTGATAGTCCATCTTCCTTCTGGAAGTGCGCATTCAAGCGATCCCATATCTCCTTCGCGGTATTATACGCATTGTAGGTCATGACACTAAGGATTCATCATCTTTGCTCCACTGATATTCGTCCACATCCTCACGGGTAGTGGCAAAATCGCTCAAAACTGTGTAGAAGATCTCATGTTCCTTCATTCCCAGTTGGACGTGTAGTTTTCAACCGAGGAAGTCAGTGGTGTCAAAAGACTGCAACTTGACGATGTCGTACGTGCTTCTCTTCAACATCTTGGATTTGTCTTTAAATAGAAAACCTGAAAAGAAGTCACCTGATCCGTGCAGAGACGATCTGATATCTTCAAAACCAATCCAGATAAAGTTTGCTCCTCCAAGTTGGCTGAGAATAAGCAGTGTCGTTGAGACATCCAAATAATAGTTGAGACCTGCCTGTCGTCGAGACCAGCATGATGTCGCTGAGACCAATATCGCCAAGACTTGCCTGTCGTCGAGACCAGTCTTATGTCGTCAAGACCAATATCGTGGAGACCATCCAGATGTCTTCGAGACCACTGCCTGTCTTCGAGACCACTGCCTATCGTCAAGACCTTCCAATATCATCGAGAACAGTCTGTATCATCGAGATCAGTTCTTGTTGTCGAGACCAGCGTGTATCGTCGAGATCAGCTCTTGTCGTCGAGATCAGCTCTTATCATCGAGAGGACAACACTCCAGTTGGGAAGATCTTCGAAATACCATAGATCTGGCCTTGACGACGGTAGATCTGTAGCAGCTGGAGCAAGATCCCCTCCTTGCAGCGGCGATGACAAGAATAAAGACATAAAGTCTCCTTCTCACTTTCGAGAGAAAGATCTCCTCCTGGCAGCGGTGATAACCTAGATTCTTGAAGAAAGACCAACAAACTCCTTTTGGAGAAGACTGGCTAACTCCTTTTCGGGAAAGACCGGCGAACTCCGATCCTCTTCCTCCTGGTGAATAGCGGCAGCAACAAGAGAGAGCGGAAGCGAAAAACACACCGAAGCACACATGAGCGGAAGCGAGCGGAACCCTAATTTTTATTTTGTCTTTAGCCATGAATGAGTCCCCTTGCTTTGTGTGCGGCGGATGGTTTCAACATAATTGGATTCTCCATGAAGAATACGAACATATGATGTCTTGTTTGCCACCATCTCCACAACCACAAAATGAGGACACATCTTATTTGGAGGAAATCTTTTTCCAATTTTCATGATCTATACTTGAATGTCTTGAAATTCAGCATGAAGTCATTAATCAATTATCTAAGAAGGCTGAGATCTTGACGTCTCTTGCCTTAGCTGTGTTTCAAGCACCCCCACCAGTCAAGATACCCTTGCAACCGGAACCTGATAATTCCCCCACTCTATTGCAGAATTACTTACCTATTACTGAATTAGTGGAAGCAGAGGATGTTGAAATTGTTGAAGTGAAGTGGATAGGAGTCCGGCCGGTTTGAAGGCTGGAGACCGCAGAGACCGCGCGGTCTGCGCTGGTGCTCTGGCGGTTTGTTCCTGGCGATCTGATGCGATCGGCCAGCTTGCTTCTTGGTTTAGGTCGCTGGTTCTGGCGACCTGTTGCGGGTTGTTTCCGGTCTTGTTCTAGTCGGTCTGTTCTTGGTTGACCGATGAGACCGGGCGGCTTGGTTTCTATTCTGGTGACTTGGTTCAAGTCGGCTAGTTGCTTCTCTGTGTTGGCGATCTCAGGAAGGGTGATCGCTGTGTCCGTGCGGTTTGTGCGCGGCTTGCTGCTGACTTCGGTCTTGGACTGAATTTTGTCCAAGTGCTGTGTTCGCGCGGTCTAGTTTTGGAGACCGTTCGCGAGCTGATGGGTGGTGACTGTATCCCGGTTTGTGCGGTGACGACATCCGTCCACCCGCCTATAAATAGGGGTGCATGGCCCGTCATTCATAACGAGAACTGTAAGAACAAGAGCCCGGATAGTTTCTTGCGGTCTCAAGTTTGAGTTCGCGCGGCTTGGTTGCGAGTTAACCGTTTGTTGTGTTCGCAGGTTTGCGGTCAGCAGGTTGCGGTCTCCTTCCTTGGTGATTTCCGGTGGCTCGAATAAACAGTTCGTCTGCGGCTTGTCAGCGAACTGGTTTATTGTTCTTGTGCTGTTCGCAGTAAACTCAGCGATCAGGCGACCTTCAGCGGTTAGGCGATTTGAGTTCGGTCTGGCGACAGCTTCAGTTCTTTGTTCATTTGAATAAGCTTCAGTTCGTGCGGGCTGAGATTGCGGTCTGGCAGTGCAGTTTGTCTGCTCCTGTTCGTGCGGTCTCAAGGTGTTTCTGCGGTCTGACTGTGCAAGCGGTCTGGGAGTACAGCAGAACAATCCGGGCGGCCTGAACCTTTGTTGCAATCCGTGCGGTCTCTTTCTGGCAGACCGCCGGTTTCTGTTTTTTGGTGTGTTTGTTCTTCTCGTCTCCGTGATTCTTATGAATCATGTCTCGCCATGTATACCTCGCATTGTAAAGCAGTATTATTTCAATAAAGATTTCTTGTGTTGCTGGTTTTGGCATTGTGGTTGTTTGGCTATAACTCTTATTGATACAACTCCTGCTTACTCCTAAACGGTCCAATCAAAAATTTTAACATGGTATCAGAGGGAGGTTCCTGGAGTGGATAAGCAGTGATCAACTAGAGTTGCCATCGTCTTTGTGAAGAAGAGACCACATTGATTGCCATGGAAGGCAGTTTCGCAAGAGGTCTTGGTATTGAACTCCTCACATCGACTAACTTCAAAAAGTGGAAGTCATGTATGGAGAGTTATTTGATTGGCGAGGATCTTTGGGAGATAGTCGGCGGAGAAGACACACAGGAGATGTTTCCAGCAGGTGATAATATGGCAGAGGTGAGGCTTTGGAGGAGGTTGAATGCTAAGGCAGAGTTCACTCTCAAGAGGGCTATCTCACCAGAGCTGTTTGATCATGTTATCGGATGTAAATCTGCTGCGGAGATCTGGACATCCTTGGATGGATTGTTCAATAAGAAGAATGTAGCAAGGCTACAGTTTCTTGAAAATGAGTTGGCTAAAGCCTCTCAAGGTGATCTTTCTATTTCTACCTTCTTCCTCAAGATGAAGAATCTCACGGCAGAAATTTCTGCTTTGGACCCTGATGAGCCAATCTCTGAGGCAAAACTGAAGAGGCATATCATTCGCGGGTTGCGGAAGGAGTATCTTGCCTTTGTGACTTCAGTTCAGGGTTGGGCAAATCAACCGTCGTTGTTGGAGCTGGAGAACCTTCTTGCTTCGCAAGAAAGTTTAGCAAGACAGATGGCGGGGGTTTCTATCTCCGGGGGAGAAAGTGATGTGATGTTCTCTGGGAAGAGGAAGAAGAAATGGGAGAAGAAGAAGCCGGGTCATGATGGACCCTCCACTTCAGGTCAGCAAGATAGGGGCTATGCTCCTAAGTCTGATGGGAAGAAGAAAGGTGAGGGACCAAAGTGCTTTAGATGCAACAAGACCGGGCACTTCAAGAAAGATTGTCGAGTGAATCTTCAGCCGGGACATGTAGTGGAGAAGGAGATGCCAAAGTCTGGTGAAGTTGGATGGGGAGGAGCCTTTGTGTCTAATATAACGGCGATGCCCGTTAAAGCCTTGGCTTCCATCAACTATGAAGAGGACTGGATTGTTGATTCAGGGTGTGGACATCATCTCACCGGAGATGGATCAAAGTTCTCTTCTTTGGCGCCTTACTCAGGTAATAATGCTATCATTACGGCTGATAATTCTATTCATCCAGTAGAGCACGAAGGAGTCGTCTCTCTGAGCAGTGATAAGGGTCCACTCACGTTGAGGAGTGTTTATCACGTGCCTGGTATGAAGAAAAATCTCTTCTCTGTGACCAACGCGGTCGATGCCGGTTATCACGTTCTGTTTGGCCCAACAGAAGTGAAGTTTCTCAAAACTCAACCGGAGATAAAGGGAGAAGTTTTTCATGTCGGCAAGCGGGTGAAGGACTTGTTCGTTTTATCGACAAGTACCTATGTTGATAAGATGAGGACAAACGATGGCGCGGCCATTTGGCATGAAAGGTTGGGGCATGTAGGCATGGACAAATTAAAGGCTATGGCTGTAAAGGGCCTTGTCAATGGCTTGCCTAGCTTGTCTTCCTATGGAGACGGTCATGTCTGCGAAGGATGTCAGTTTGGTAAGTCTCATCGACTTCCATTTGACAAATCGCAAACAAGGTGCAAAGTGCCGTTGGAATGCATCCACGGTGATTTGATGGGACCGACTGCCACCCCAAGCCTTGGAGGCAACAGATACATGTTGGTGTTGATTGACGACTACACCAGATATGTCTGGGTGTATTTCATGAAAGAGAAGTCAGAAGCTTTTGCTAAATTTGTGGAGTTCAAGGAGCTGGTGGAAGGTCGTTTAGGCCTGCGGGTGAAGAAGTTGAGAACTGACAATGGTGGGGAGTTCACCTCTGGTGAGTTCTCAAGTTTTTGCAGGAAACACGGCGTTCGGAGAGAGCTCACTTGTGCCCATACTCCACAGCAGAATGGCGTTGCCGAAAGGAAGATCCGTCATCTGACGGAAACTTGCAAATGCTGGCTTCATGCCAAGAGTATTCCAAAGTCCTTCTGGGCGGAGGGAATGTCTTGCGCAGCTTATGTCATCAACAGATTGCCTCTAAGTCCTATCAACATGAAGACCCCTCACGAACTAATGTTCAAGGAGAAGCCGAGTGTTGCTCACCTTCGGGTGTTTGGATCAACCTGCTATGTGCATATTCCTGATGCTCTTCGAACAAAGCTTGATGCGAAAGCAAGGAAGCTAGTCTTTGTTGGGTATGATGAGCGGAAGAAGGGATGGAGATGCATGGATCCTGAGACACGAAGGTCAATTGTTTCTCGGGATGTGGTGTTCGATGAAGTAACTTCCTACAAGGGGAGCTCAGGAGTTGAACTACCAGAGGGCAGGGTTGATGAAGGAGGAAAAGCTGCAGGAAGTCTTCAAGTGGAGTTGCCTGTTTCACCAGGAGCTCCAGGTGTGTCAACCTCTGAGATGGAGGCTTCAGGTTCTGGAAGCAGGGGGAGCGATGCTCCATGTTCATCTGGGAAAGAAGCTTGCACAGAAGAAGCGGCTGAGGAGGTGGTTAGTCAGGAGCAACCTCTTAGGAGGTCGAAGAGGACTATTCAACCACCAGATCGATACACAGGAGGAAACATGGTGAACTTTGTTTCTTGTTTCTTTGCTGGTCCCTTAGATGAAAGGGAGCTGTCGAGCTTTGAGAAGGCCAGAGGTGTGAAGGAGTGGGACATTGCTATGCAGGAAGAGATGACAGCTCTCGAGAAGAATGAGACCTGGTCTCTTGTGCCCAAGCCCAAGGGCACTACTCCTGTCACTTGCAAGTGGGTCTTCAAGCTGAAGAAAAAAGCTGACGGTAGTATCGAGCGTTACAAGGCTCGCCTTGTAGCTCGTGGGTTCTCACAGCAGTACGGAGAAGATTATGATGAAACATTTAGTCCAGTGGCAAAGATGACTTCGGTTCGATTTGTTATTGCCTTGGCGGCTTCGAGTGGTTGGGAGATTTGGCAACTCGACGTGAAGAATGCTTTCTTATACGGCGAGATTGACAAAGATATCTTCATGATTCAACCGCAAGGCTTCATCTCGAAGGAGTATCCAGACTATGTTTGCAAATTGAAGAAGGCCCTGTACGGGTTGAAGCAAGCGCCTCGGGCGTGGTACGGGAAGATTGCAGAATATCTCTTATTCTGTGGTTTCGTTGCTTCAGACTCTGATTCTAGCTTGTTCATCAAGAAGGAAGGGGTGCTTCGGGTGATTGTGCTGCTGTATGTGGATGACATGATTGTCACCGGGAACTCGAAGGAAGCTGTTGCAAGACTCAGGGCTGAGCTTTCTATCAGGTTTGAGATGAAGGATCTAGGGGAGCTTCATCATTTCCTTGGACTCGAGGTCCAGAGACGGGAGAGCGGAGTGCTCATTTCTCAGGAAGGATATGCAGAGCGAATCGTGAAACGATTTGGCATGAAGGAAGGGAAGAGCAGCTCTATACCTTTGGAGCAACATCATAAGCTTCGGAAGGATGAGGGGAGAATCTTATCTGATCCGTTGGTTTTCCGAGCTCTGGTTGGGAGCTTGATCTATTTGACGATCACAAGGCCGAATATTGCTTATGCAGTTGGCAAGGTGAGTCGGTACATGGCGGAACCACGGAAAACCCATCTTCTGGCGGCTAAAGGCATACTGAAGTATGTGAAGTCGACCTCTGTTTTGGGTCTCCTATATAGGAGAGGGTCAAGCTTGGAGTTGCATGGTTTCATGGATGCTGATTATGGGGGAGACGTGGATGATCGGAGATCAACGTCGGGTTATGTCTTTATGACGGGCCCCACAGCTATCTCTTGGTGCAGCAAAAAGCAAGACTCGGTGTCTGTTTCTACCACGGAAGCAGAATACAAGGCTTCGGCCTTGGCAGCTCAGGAAGCTATTTGGCTCAGGAGGTTGGTAGAGGACGTTCATCAGGAGGTTCGAGGTCCCACTATGCTACGCGGGGACAATGAGAGTGCTCTCAAGCTGGTTAACAATCCAGTTTGTCACGCGAGGACCAAACATATAGAGATTGAGCACCATTTCATTCGTGAAAAGGTGTTGGGAGGATCTCTTAAGGTCGAGCATGTTCGGAGTGCGGACAATGTCGCAGACATCTTCACAAAGCCGCTGGCAAAGGGACCGTTTACTCGGTTAAGGGAGTTGTTCGGGCTAGTTTTCACTTCCCACTTCAAGGGGGAGTGTTGAAATTGTTGAAGTGAAGTGGATAGGAGTCCGGCCGGTTTGAAGGCTGGAGACCGCAGAGACCGCGCGGTCTGCGCTGGTGCTCTGGCGGTTTGTTCCTGGCGATCTGATGCGATCGGCCAGCTTGCTTCTTGGTTTAGGTCGCTGGTTCTGGCGACCTGTTGCGGGTTGTTTCCGGTCTTGTTCTAGTCGGTCTGTTCTTGGTTGACCGATGAGACCGGGCGGCTTGGTTTCTATTCTGGTGACTTGGTTCAAGTCGGCTAGTTGCTTCTCTGTGTTGGCGATCTCAGGAAGGGTGATCGCTGTGTCCGTGCGGTTTGTGCGCGGCTTGCTGCTGACTTCGGTCTTGGACTGAATTTTGTCCAAGTGCTGTGTTCGCGCGGTCTAGTTTTGGAGACCGTTCGCGAGCTGATGGGTGGTGACTGTATCCCGGTTTGTGCGGTGACGACATCCGTCCACCCGCCTATAAATAGGGGTGCATGGCCCGTCATTCATAACGAGAACTGTAAGAACAAGAGCCCGGATAGTTTCTTGCGGTCTCAAGTTTGAGTTCGCGCGGCTTGGTTGCGAGTTAACCGTTTGTTGTGTTCGCAGGTTTGCGGTCAGCAGGTTGCGGTCTCCTTCCTTGGTGATTTCCGGTGGCTCGAATAAACAGTTCGTCTGCGGCTTGTCAGCGAACTGGTTTATTGTTCTTGTGCTGTTCGCAGTAAACTCAGCGATCAGGCGACCTTCAGCGGTTAGGCGATTTGAGTTCGGTCTGGCGACAGCTTCAGTTCTTTGTTCATTTGAATAAGCTTCAGTTCGTGCGGGCTGAGATTGCGGTCTGGCAGTGTAGTTTGTCTGCTCCTGTTCGTGCGGTCTCAAGGTGTTTCTGCGGTCTGACTGTGCAAGCGGTCTGGGAGTACAGCAGAACAATCCGGGCGGCCTGAACCTTTGTTGCAATCCGTGCGGTCTCTTTCTGGCAGACCGCCGGTTTCTGTTTTTTGGTGTGTTTGTTCTTCTCGTCTCCGTGATTCTTATGAATCATGTCTCGCCATGTATACCTCGCATTGTAAAGCAGTATTATTTCAATAAAGATTTCTTGTGTTGCTGGTTTTGGCATTGTGGTTGTTTGGCTATAACTCTTATTGATACAACTCCTGCTTACTCCTAAACGGTCCAATCAAAAATTTTAACAGAGGAATCCCCTTATGTTGGAGATTACATCCCCACACTTGGGGAACCCTCATCTTGCAAATCACAAAATCTAGCAATTCCTGCAATGGTTGAATTAATATTACCATCTGCTGGGTTTATTCTCCCTCCACTTCCTGCATTTTAATAGTCTTTGTTTTCTCTTACTGGAGTATGTTATTGTTGACCCATTAAGGGGTAATGTTATGACTCCACCTTGACAGAGAAAGCATGTTGCTGTGATCGAACACATCACGTATCCAACTACATGTTACTGCTTATGCTTCCTCCGAAGGATTGTCTACAGGGCGACAAGAGATTCTTCTTTGATGAAGTACTATTGCATGAAGTGACAGACGACATATTATGCAAATATAACTGACGAGTAAATATGATAATAAGATAAGTAAAACTAGCAAGCAATCATATATGAGCAAATAAACTAAATAGTGTATAATCAGAAAATAAAGGTACAACTAGTAGACTATCAAGTATAGATACATAATGAATTGAATAGTGATTAAAACCCACTGTTTCGAACCTAGCGGTGTGATGAGTAGATTTCATATACCATATTTTAGACTCATCTAGGCATATTTCAAAGTATAAAAGCTTCGTTTTCTATATGAAAAAGCGCGTAAAACACTTGGTAAATTCCGAACCGTTTGCGAGTCTAACGAAACTAACTGAGGTAAATTCCGAAACCGTTGGCTCAAAAGCCTAACAAAATTGATTGAGGTGAATTCCAAGGTCGTTTGCTCGATATCACTTTTTTGGATAATTTCGTTACTTGAACTCGCGTTCATGCTATAGTTTCGCTGATACTCATCAGAATGGAGCAGGGACAATTTCGTCGAACTCGTACAGGCTTCACGAGTTTAATAAAACCAACTGAGTTTGATTCTGAGGTCATTTGCTCAAAAGTCATATTCGAGGCGTCACGTAGCTCGGGGCAACCGTTTTTGTCAACTTCATGTATATGTATCGAATGCGACGAAATGAACGTCATTGAAATCATATTGGTCTTACGAGTGTAACATCACTGACCGGAGTCTATTCTGAACTCATTTCATCAAAAAGTCTGCTTAGTTATTATAGCTCGAAGTTCAGATTAAACCAATGGTAGTTGGTTCACCAGACCAATAAGGTCGCATTGGCCTTGAATAGGCTCATAAAAAAGGGGTCGTTGAACTAGTTAGGTCCCCTAGGGGTTCAATCAGTCAGATCAAAATTTTGGGATGTTACAGGAGAGACCTAGATTTTGAGTTATCAAAACTTAATGGAGAGAATGAATTCAATTAACTCCAAATCCAATGAAAAATAAATCCCACAAAATTGATTAAATTCATAATTAAGCCCAAAAAATGTGACAAGGGTGAGACCTGTAAGAATAAAATAATAAAACTTATGTATTAATATATTTAATCTAGAAGCTTTTATGTATCACGCCAGCTTTATGAACCCACTGTATCCTTCCAGAATACTCCAATCAAGGAGTATAAATATACAATGTAATCTCAGTTATAAAGTGCAAGAAAATACATTTTTCCTATTCCTCCAAAACACTGTTTATCCACGTTTTATTTTCCACATTCTTGTATCAGAGCGAGGTTCCTCTTGCCATCAGTGATCATCATAGTATCTGAATCAATATTCTTGTTCATCTTACTCGATCTCATCATATGGCATCCTCCTCTTCCCAACAAGCATTCTCTTACACCCAATCCGGCATTCCAATCTTTGAAGGCGAGGCATACGATTTCTGGAGCAAGCAAATGAAAGTTTATTTCTTGTCCCAGGGGCTGTGGGATTTGGTTCAAAACGGATTCACCCAGCTACCTGCAGACACAACAGATGCTGCACAAATCAAAACCAACCAAGAAAATCTCAAAAGAGATGCAAAAGCCATCCTTGCAATCCAACAAGGAGTAGGGAGATCAATACTCCCCTTAATCATCGATGCTGAAACCTCAAAGGGAGCCTGGGAACTACTAAGAAAAGAGTTTAGAGGAGATGAAAGAGTCATTACTATGAAGCTCACGGTCCTGTGGAAGGAATTCGACTCAGCCAACATGAAGGAAGGAGAAACGATCCATAACTTCTTTTCTCGGGTCACCATTTTGGCAAACCAGCTCAAGGCATATGGAGAAGAACTACCAGAAAGAAGAATTGTCCTAAAGCTAATCAGCAGCCTTACCTCAAGGTATGAGCATGTTGTGGCAGCTATACAAGAGGCTAGAGATATCTCCCAACTTACAGTTGCCGACTTAATGAGATCATTGCAAGGTCATGAGGAGAGGATGAAAAAGAAAGAACCACAAATGGAGCAAACATTCCAAAGTAAGTTATTACTTACCTCTGAAAAGAAAAAAAGATTGGAAAGCAAAGCATAAACCTGAGAAGTATGGAACAAATGGGGGAGAAAAGACGTTTGAAAACAAATCCCCCAATCTATTTTGCAAGTTGTGCAATAAGAAAACTCACAATACCAAAGATTGTTTTTCAAAATGCACAAGATGCAAAATACAGAACCATCTAAAAAGGGACTGCTGGTTCAAAAATACACAAAACAAAGAAGAAGCCAACATTGGAGAACAAGAAGCTCTCTTCTATTCCAGCATCCCCTCAGACCACACAAGGGAGGATGTATGGCTACTTGATAGTGGTTGTTCTAACCACATGACACACAACAAATCAGTTTTTTCTTATCTAGATGAAGAACAAAAATCTGAAGTAACAATGGGAAACGGAGAAGTATCTACCATAGAAGGAAAAGGATCAGTTACTATACAACTAAAAAATCAAGAAAAAAGAGTTATTCATGATGTCCAGTATGTGCATGGGCTAACTCAGAACCTGCTTAGTATCAGGCAACTGTTATGCAAAGGGTATAGTGTACATTTTGACAATAAAGAGTGCAGAATATTTAACAAAAGCAGTAAGCAGCTGGTGGCCACTGCAAAAATGACAAAAAACAAGATCTTTCCCCTCACCATCAGCCAAAATACTACCTATGAAGGGTCCTCCTCCCAAGTCCAAGCTGCAACAACATCAGAAGATTCAGTATTATGGCATGCAAGGTATGGACACATAAACTACCAAAATCTCACAAAATTAAATAGTATGGTAGAGGGAGTGCCTAAATTACAAGACCACAAAGGTGTTTGTGAAACATGTGCCATGAACAAAATTCACCAACACCCATTCCCTCATCAAACACAATGGAGAGCCTCAAAAAAGTTAGAATTAGTTCATGCCGACATCTGGGGACCAGTCACTACCCCAACTTGGATGGGGAAAAGATACTACCTGCTGTTTATTGATGACAAGAGTAGGATGGCTTGGATTTATTTCCTAAATCAAAAATCTGAAGCCTTCCAATTCTTCATCCAATTCAAAAGCTATGTAGAGAACCAAACTGGACTGAAAGTAAAAGGGCTAAGAACAGACAGGTGAGGTGAGTTCAACAGCCTTGAATTCCAAAAATTCTGCCAAACACATGGAATTAAAAGGCAGTTAACAGTTCCAAAAAATCCTCAACAGAATGGGGTTGTAGAAAGAAGAAATAGAACATTAGTTGAAATGGGAAAAAAACATGCTACATTATAAACAACTGCCAAAGCAATTCTGGGGAGAAGCTATGTATACATTCTAAATAGAACCCCCACCAAAGCTCTCCAAAATTGCACACCATATGAAGAATGGTATAATAAGAAACCTGCAGTACAGCATATGAGAGTTTTTGGAAGTATTGCCTACTGTTTGCTACCAAAAGATAACAGAGACAAACTAGAAAGCAAGGGAGAAAAGCTCATTTTTGTAGGCTACAGCCATGAATCTAAAGGCTACAGATTATCCAACCCAGAAACACAGAAACTTTTAATCAATCGAGATCTCATCTTCAATGAAGAAGGCGCCTGGAATTGGGGCAAAGCCAAGGATCAGAGTCTCTCTCAAAATGAACCTGTGGAGGTTGAGGAGGAAGCCACACCTGAAGACACTCCAACCACTGAAGCCTCTCCACCTTCCAGTCCTACAAGCTCATCCTCATCACATCTGAATTCAGATTCCAACAGTGACTCATCATCTCCAAGAAGGTATCGATCCATAACTGACATATACAACTCTAATGAAGTAGCTATGTTATGTAGAGAACCTACAAGCTATAAAGAAGCCGCAAAAGACCCCAACTGGATCTCTGCCATGAATACAGAAATGCATATGATTCAGAAAAATAACACCTGGAAGCTCATTCCAAAACCTCCAAACAGGGAGATTATTGGATTGAAGTGGGTGTACAAAATAAAACTAAATGAAAAGGGAGAAGTACAAAAATACAAGGCAAGATTAGTGGCCAAAGGCTATGCACAGAAGTTTGGCCAAGATTACACTGAAACTTTTTCTCCAGTAGCTAGAATGGAGACCAATCGACTCCTTCTAGCTTTTGCCGTTCTAAATGGACTTCAAGTTCATCAATTAGATGTTATCTCTGCCTTTTTAAATGGAGAACTGGAGGAAGAAGTACTTGTCTACCAACCAGAAGGATATATTCAAGAGGGGGAAGAAGAAAAAGTCTGTAAACTCCAAAAAGCTCTCTACGGCCTCAAGCAATCCCCTCGAGCGTGGTATGCCAAGATTAATAAATATCTATGCAACAAACACTTCATCAAAAGCCCGAATGATCCAGCTCTCTACATACAAAGGGATGGAAACAACTATCTGTTAGTATGCATTTATGTTGATGATATCCTAGTCACTGGCTCATCCACAGATCTCATATTGCAATTTAAAAGAATGATGATGAAGGATTTTGAAATGAATGATTTAGGTGTTATGAAATATTTTCTAGGGTTGCAAATACTACAAAAACCTGAGAAAATATTTATACACCAAAACAAATTCATCAAAGAACTGCTAGAAAAATTTGGAATGAAGGATTGCAAACCATGTTCAACCCCAATCTCTACTGGTGAAAAATTTTCAGAAGATGAAGAAGATGTAGAAGCAGAAGGAGAGATCTATCGAAGCATGGTTGGTTCCCTGATGTTCCTCACTAACACCCGTCCAGATATTGAGTATGCCGTAAGCCTAGCCTCAAGATTCATGAGCAATCCCAAATCCAACCATATGAAGGCTATCAAACGGGTATTGAGATACCTTCAAGGGACCAAAGACTTCGGTCTAATTTATTCCAGAGAAGAAGTAGAAGAAGAGAAGAAGTTAAAAGGCTATTCCGACAACGATTGGGCCGGAAGTACCAAAGACCGAAAGAGCACCAGCGGATTTCTATTTCAACTTGGGGCAAATACCATTTCCTGGAGCTCACGGAAGCAAAGATGCACCGCCCTCTCCTCCGCAGAAGCAGAGTACGTCGCCATTGGGGAAGCAGCCAAAGAAGCTCTGTGGCTAAGAAGAATGTTAGAAGAAGTCAACAGGAAAGAAGAAGGAGCTACTGAAATCATGGTCGACAGCACATCTGCCATCGCTATGTGCAAAAACCCTGTCTTTCATAACAGGACAAAACACATCCAACTCAAGTACCACTTCATCCGAGAACTGGCAGAAGAAAAGCAGATTCTCCTCAGCCATTGCAGCACGAAGAAACAACTCGCCGACGGACTCACCAAGGCGCTGTCGGCGGAATCGTTTATCGCCTTCAGACGAAACATCGGAGTTAAAAAGCAGACGAAGCCCTAGATTAAGAGGGGGTAATGTAAGAATAAAACAATAAAACTTATGTATTAATATATTTAATCTAGAAGCTTCTATGTATCACGCCAGCTTTATGAACCCATTGTATCCTTCCAGAATACTCCAATCAAGGAGTATAAATATACAATGTAATCTCAGTTATAAAGTGCAAGGAAATACATTTTTCCTATTCCTCCAAAACACTGTTTATCCACGTTTTATTTTCCACAGAGACCGAATTCGCAACATGAAATTACGAGACGATCTTACACACCTATCATAAACTTCAATCGTTCGCGCGACTGAATTAGCTCGCGCTCTTATGAGTCCTGTTGCGGGTCGCTTAGGGCTCTTGGTAGACCGGTCGAATTGAACCACCTTAGCTCGAGAGCGAACCAAGCGCGCAAACAGTCACAGAGAAATTCGTTGAGTGCACTGGGACGTTTTAACGTGGAAAACCCGTAAAGGGTAAAAAAATCACGCGGCCGGGGTTGTGCCGACCAAACTTCACTATCTTCTGAGAGGTTACAATCCGGTGTCTAGAATTCGAGCGCGACAGGCCGCCGCTCGTTACAATATTAGTGAGAGAGAGAGAACGTTCCGAAGGTGACAGGCCACCTCTCGGAAAAAACTGTCTTTTCCTTCTGAGAGCGGTAGAGAACGAAAGTGAGAATGCCTTGTCCGCTTTCGTGAAGACGAAAGAAAGAGCGCTGTGTCCGCTTCCGTGAGAACGAAAGTGAGACTGCCGAGCCGCCTTTCGGATGAAGGAAAACTTCAAGTCCACGAAGGAGGTCTTCAAGCGCCGAAGGAGAAATTCGTGGAAATCTTCAAGGAGCTCTCTCTGGTCATCAAGGCGGGGTCCTCTCAAATGAAGCCTAGGGGGTCCTTTTATAGCTTTGGCCGGGGGTAGCCCGGTAATTTTGTCGTTGTAACCACCATAACCACCTGGGAGGACGAATCATATTTTCCGGTTCAGAGCCCACGGATCACCATTTTTCGTAAATGACGATCCTGCCCTTCGAGGAAAGGTGAGAAGCTGTTCCTGAAAAGTGAGAAACTGAAAAGTCAAAAAGTAAGCGAGCCGAGTCGGAAAAGTGAGCGAGTCGGAAATGTGAGAATGCTAGAAAGATAAAAAGTGAGCGTGCCCGAAATGTGAAAAGTGCTCTGAGCGCGCTCAGAAGTGCTCTGAGCACGTAACGAACGGGGAATTGCTCTGAACGGAATCCGGAGCCCGAAAAGCGGGCGGCGAGCCAGAAGAGGGGGGACTCACCCCAACCTTGCTACGGGGGAGAGCGGTTGGACCACACCTAAAGGCGGGCGAGGTGAGGCCGCACCCGAGGGAGGGACGCGGCTTGGCCGCACCCCACATGGGGTGCGTCTTGGCTCGGCCGCACCCCTCATGGGGTGCAGTTTGGGTCGCACCCCACATGGGGTGCGGCTTGGCCGCACCCCAAGGAGGTGCGGCTTGGTCGCACCCCTCATGGGATACGGTTTGGCCACACCCCCCACTATGGGGGTGCGGCTATTCGCACCCCACTAGTGGGGTGCGGGCTAGTCGCACCCCAGTAGTGGGGTTCGGTTATGGCGGGGCGCGACGTGCGTTTCGTGCATGTTGGCAGTTGGCAGCGGAAATGGCGGCTTCGGTTTCTTCAACTTGGGTGATCATTCGGTGACCACTGACCCCACCTCCTTTTAGTGGAGTTTTTCCTAGACGCACCCCAAGGCCTCTACGAATATATAACATAAGCCCCCCAAACCTTCGGAGTCCGGATTTCGCCGTGGAGGAGTTCGGAGGTTTTGATTTTTCTGTGGCAGTTTTGATCATTGCTCTCTTTGTGGTGCCTTGGGCGAGAATTGCTGTCGAAGGGTGAGTGTGTGGTTGCTTTCGTTCTTGTGTTTTGCTTGGGCGTTTCTGTATGGCATATACAAGTGCTTTGTTCTGGTAAAGGCCAGAGTCCCTTGTTGGACGATCCGAGTATTCTGTTCTGGGAGAGGTCAAAGTCCTTTGTCGGACAATCTGAACACTCTGTTCTGGGAGAGTTCAAAGTCCTTTGTCGGACTATCTGAACACTCTGTTCTGGGATAGGTCAAAGTCCGTTGTCGGACAATCTGAACACTCTGTTCTGGGAGAGGTCAAAGTCCGTTGTCGGACAATCTGAACACTCTGTTCTGGGAGAGGGCAGAGTCCTTTGTCGGACAACCTAAACACTCTGTTCTGGGAGAGGTCAAAGTCCTTTGTCGGACAATCTGAACACTCTGTTCTGGGAGAGGTCAAAGTACTTTGTCGGACAATCTGAACACTCTGTTCTGGAAGAGGTCAAAGTCCGTTGTCGGACAATCTGAACACTCTATTCTGGGAGAGGTCAAAGTCCGTTGTCAGACAATCTGAACACTCTGTTCTGGGAGAGGGCAGAGTCCTTTGTCGGACAACCTGAACACTCTGTTCTGGGAAAGGTCAAAGTCCGTTGTCGGACAATCTGAACACTCTGTTCTGGGAGAGGTCAAAATCCGTTGTCGGACAACCTGAACACTCTGTTCTGGGAGAGGTCAAAGTCCGTTGTCGGACAATCTGAACACTCTGTTCTGGGAGAGGTCAAAGTCCGTTGTCGGACAATCTGAACACTCTGTTCTGGGAGAGGTCAAAGTCAGTTGTCGGACAATCTGAACACTCTGTTCTGGGAAAAACAGTACAATTGAAAATGACGCTTGTGGTTTGGGTGCATGATGAAGAGTAATAGATAAAATGATATTTGTTTGTTACATTGATGCTGAAAACACGAGATACAAGTAAATACGTCAGGCGTAGAACATGCTATTTTTCGGGACTGTCGCTCTGGGGATTGCTCCCCTGCTGGATTATTCTTGACTTGTTGATTCAGGATTCTTGGTTTGGAGAAATTTTTCAAGGAGTCCCCGACGTACGAATCGTTCGATTTCTGCGCTCAGTCGCGAACAATCTTCTGTTTTGTGCCCACGACCTCGATGGTAGTCGCAGTATTTGGATTGGTCTCCAGAATTTGGTGCAAGAGCCCTAGGCCTCTAGAGAGAGGGATGATCGCGGATGGCAGGGAGAACGTTAGTCCTGGTTTTGTTCAGGGGAGTGTAGTCTAGATGCTGGCGAGATCTTCGGTCTCGGCTGGGATTGTCGCGATGCTTGTTGTTCTTGTTGGGAACTGTCTGCAGCGATGACTCCTCTTTCTTCCTCTTTGAACTCCCCTCGAACTGCCGGCGATGTGCTTCGATGGCCTCGTCGGCGGCTATCTGAGCTTCAACTCGATGAACGAGGTCGGGGTAACTTGGTACGGTTTCTCTCATGAGAGCTGAGTAAAAGCCACTTGGGCGGAGTCCTCCAAGGAAGACTCCCCGCAAGAGTTCGGGATCGACTCCTGGGATCTGTCGAGCCTCCGAGGTGAAGCGTCAGAAAAAATCCTTGAGAGTATCTCCGTCATTTTGGCAGATTCCTGAGAGATGGGAGGGATCTCGAACAATCCTACGATTTGCGATGAACTGGTCCACGAACTGCTGCGTCATTTCTGTGAAGTTGTTGATGGCCTCATCTCGCAGGGAGTGGAACCAGGTGCGCGCTTGCCCCTTCAAGGTTGTCGGGAATACCTGACAGAGGAGCTGATCAGGGGCGCTGTAAATCCTCATAACGGTGGTGAAGTGATTGACATGTTCCAACGGATCGTCCGTCCCATCGAATGCTGGGAAGCTTGAAACCATTCGGAATTGGATGTGCCAAGACTTGAGGCGACAACGGGGAGTCGTGATGCGCGGGACGGCGGGCGAGAGTTGCGCGTCGTCCTGCTTGGGCGTACTCTTCTTCTATCATGTCGCGGATTTCCTCTCGCGTGGTTCTTTCTATTGCTCGATCAGGGGCAGCTCTTCCTGGGTGACGGTGACGGTGGTCAACATCTGGGCCTCTAACTGGCGGAGCAGGGTGAGCGGAGCTTGCTGCGTTGGAGTATCCTTCTGAAGCTTCTTCCCCCCGAACGGCCTCTTCGTTCGGGGCATGACTCGGAGCTGGCAGCGGTACGTTCAGAGCTGGCGGTTGAACCGGAACTCGAGGAGCCCCGAGATTCCTTACGAGAGCCAACATCTCGGCTTGCTGTTCTTCAATCTGCTGCATACGCCCTTCCAGTCCTGCTGCGGGCGTGGGCACTGCCTCCTCTGCGGGAGGCGCATTGATAAGCGAGTGGGAGGGAGCTGGATCGATGCGTCCCTCTGGCACTGATCCTTCAGTAGTGCGAACACTCTTTCTTGTCATTGCAGTTGTTCTTTAAAGAGTTTGGGGAACTTCTTCCCACAGACGGCGCCAAACTATTGCGGGTCGCTTAGGGCTCTTGGTAGACCGGTCGAATTGAACCACCTTAGCTCGGGAGCGAACCAAGCGGCCGGGGACGAGAGAAATTCGTTGAGTACACTGGGACGTTTTAACGTGGAAAAACCCGGAAAGGGTAAAAAAACCACGCGGCCGGGGCTGTACCGACCAAACTTCACTATCTTCTGAGAGGTTATAATCCGGTGTTTAGAATTCGAGCGCGACAGGCCGCCGCTCGTTACAATATTAGAGAGAGAGAGAGAGAAAGAACGTTCCGAGGGTGATAGGCCACCTCTCGGAAAAAACTAAGTCTTTTCCTTCTGAGAGCGGTAGAGAACGAAAGTGAGAATGCCTTGTCCGCTTTCGTGAAGACGAAAGTGAGAGCGCTGTGTCCGCTTCCGTGAGAACGAAAGTGAGACTGCCGAGCCGCCTTTCGGACGAAGGAAAACTTCAAGTCCACGAAGGAGGTCTTCAAGCGCCGAAGGAGAAATCCGTGGAAATCTTCAAGGAGCTCTCTCTGGTCATCAAGGCGGGGTCCTCTCAAATGAAGCCTAGGGGGTCCTTTTATAGCTTTGGCCGGGGGTAGCCCGGTAATTTTGCCGTTGTAACCACCATAACCACCTGGGAGGACGAATCATATTTTCCGGTTCAGAGCCCACGGATCACCATTTTTCGTAAATGACCATCCTGCCCTTCGAGGAAAGGTGACAAGCTGTTCCTGAAAAGTGAGAAACTGAAAAGACAAAAAGTGAGCGAGCCTAGTCGGAAATGTGAGCGAGTCGGAAATGTGAGAATGCTAGAAAGACAAAAGTGAGCGTGCCCGAAATGTGAAAAGTGTTCTGAGCGCGCTCAGAAGTGCTCTGAGCGCATAACGAACGGGGAATTGCTTTGAACGGAATCCGGAGCCCGAAAAACGGGCGGCGAGCCGGAAGAGGGGGGACTCACCCCAGCCTTGCTACGGGGGAGAGCGATTGGACCACACCTAAAGGCGGGCGAGGCGCGACCGCACCCGAGGGAGGAACGCGGCTTGGCCGCACCCCACATGGGGTGCGGCTTGGCTCGGCCGCACCCAAGGGGGTGCGGCCTGGCCGCACCCCACATGGGGTGCGGCCTGGCCGCACCCCACATGGGGTGCGGCCTGGCCGCACCCCACATGGGGTGCGGCTTGGCCGCACCCCTCATGGGGTGCGGCTTGGCCGCACCCCTCATGGGGTGCGGCTTGGCCGCACCCCACACTATGGGGGGTGCGGCTATTCGCACCCCACTAGTGGGATGCGGGCTAGTCGCACCCCAGTAGTGGGGTTCGGTTATTGCGGGGCGCGACGTGCGTTTCGTGCATGTTGGCGGTTGGCGGCGGAAATGGAGGCTTCGGTTTCTTCAACTTGGGTGATCATGCGGTGACCGCTGGCCCCACCTCCTTTTAGTGGAGTTTTTCCTAGACGCACCCCAAGACCTCTACGGATATATAACAAGTCCGAATAGACTTTAATTTTCGTGCACGATTCTATCGGGACGTCTCGATGGATAAAGTCCACTCAACGAATTTTTTTTAACATTTCCCTGACCGTAAACTATTTGTTGTTGTCCGATGTCTCAGTTTGTTTTTTTGGTCTCTCCTTCAAGTCATGGGGTTCTCCCGTACGCCAACGTGAGAGCATATCTGCCATTTATTATTCATGTAAATGTTTTTGTATTGCAAAACATAAAATTTATCGAAAATTGAAGGGATAAATACATAAATGATTAATTTCTGCAATAAAATAATTATAAGAAGCACTTTAAAAGGACATTGTTATTAGCAAACCATGATTATTAGCAAATAATAAATTTTGAAAATGGTTATTAAAAAACAGTTTTGTTATTAGCAAACCATGCAAAAAATAGCAACATCAAAACTCTTCTCCATTTCAAAAAAATGTCCAAAAAAATAACATTTTTTAGAGTATTCTTGTTTACCATTGTCCAAAATATACATTCTTCATAATTCAAACATCAAAACTCTTATCCATTCCAAAAAATCGATGAATTTCCTGCATAAAATTCATTCAAAATATTATCAAAATGAAGTAGACAATTGAAAAATAATCAAATAAATGTGCATATGACTCAACTCACCTATCATGGTTCTTTAGCATTGGAAGCGTGAAGCATAGATGCTTTCCCATGAACTTGAAATTGGATGATGATACTGTTGGAAATTTTTTCCGTTCGATGGACATATTCTATCGAGATGACCCGTTAAAATCGTACGCGATTATTTGAGTCTATTCGGACTCCTACGAGCGTGCGTTAATTTAGTCGCGCGAACGATCGAAATCTGTGATAGGTGGGCTAGACCGTCTCGTAATTCATGTCGCGAACTCGGTCTCACCCTTGACACAAATCTTGTCATAATTTGAAACCTAATTAATTCTTGTAGGTTTCAAATTTTCATTTTAATGAGGAGATAAATTGAATTTATTAATTCAATTTTGTAACTCCCTTTTAGGGGTCTTCCTATTAAGGCCCAAATATTAGATGCATTTTAAGGGTGCTGTTTTCAGCCTAGCTGTGTACAAGGCGTGAAGATTTCCTGTTCTTTTTTCCTTTTCCCCATTGAGTAACTGCCGCTCTTCTCCATTTTGGTGTTGGAGAAACCGGAGAAATCCAGGAGTCATTCTCTCTTCCATTCCACGATCTGTAGCCGCCATTTCCTCCAGTTTTGCGAGAAACCACCGCCGGCCTTCATCTGTTGCAAAAGCTCGTCGGCGTTCATCATTGGCTTTGGAAAACTCTCCCAGAACTGTGGGCTAGGGGCACCTTGGCAAGGCGTGACCGACATCCTTGGATCTCCACCGTCGGCAAGGTTTTGTCGCTCTTAATACAAGAGTCAAACGGATCTGAAATTGGGTCTTTGGCGATTCTCTGTTGAAGAGAAGTTCTTAGATCTTTAGAACTCGAGGTTTGTTGGTGGTTGGTCGTCGATGCTGAACAACAGAGATTGGAATTACAGATATTTTTGTATGCTAACGGGATCTGCTAGCGCGGCGAAATTCATAAAGAATAACACTTCCCAATTGTTGCGAATATCCGCTATCATGAAGCACGAGGCTGAATCCAAGAACGATATACATTAAGCTTCTGTTCTTCAGTTATATAGCCGTTCATTCTAGTCTTATAATTTTGTGTGTTTCGCTTGATTAGAAAATTCTATACAATTTGAATACTCCAGTTGAGACCGGTAACATTTGAATAGGAACGATCCTGCATAGTTGTAGCGTGGCCACTTTAATTTTATTTTGTGTTGCACTAAATTTTTGATAGCATAATTTGTGACGCACGTATCCTAAATTTCACAACAGTTGGTATCAGAGCGACTTATTTCAAAATTATTGGTCTCCTTCATTAATCAGAGTAATTAATTTTCTAATTGAATTAAGTACAAACACGAGAATTAAAACCCATTCATTTTGAGAGAAATAAAATAAGGGATTGAAACTAAAAGTGCTTTCATTAAATCAATCCCCGACAAAGCGCGTTATATTTTCTTTAGACGATTAAGTGCCCAAACATCATTAAGCAAAGAAACACGACATTAATTTAGGGCAATATTCAGATATCCCGGTGTGAAAGGGTCTCGTGGATTGATAAGAACTGTAGCCGCCAAAGTGGCCTTTTCGAGTCGATTTGTGAGATTGCGGTTTCACATGTTTTAGGGAGTTCTCTGAGACTAGTGCGCAATCATTCTCCCAAAGGAGGTGCTTGCGCAATAGGTTCAGAGGGATACACACGGACATTTGGACGGTAGTGCGGGGCTCTAGCAATCTATTCACCCAAAGGTGGTAGAACCGCGAAAAGCTCAAGTGTAACTGTTGCTCGTTCTTGTGTTGAGAATCACTAATTGTGTGGCGCGTAGTCTGTCTAAAGGTGTTGCGCGTTGACACGTCAGGATTCTCTGCCTAGTGTGTTATTTAGGGTTTTATAGTCACTGTTGCACTATTAGTCTCTAATATTTTTCTTTTCTCTCTATACAGTCACCTTTATAGTTCACAATAATATGACGACCATTGAGAAACTCACTGGATCAAATTTCAAGAAGTGGAAATCCGACATCACGTTTGCGTTAGAGATGGCGAATATAGAGATGACCATGAATACCGACCAGCACTCAAGTTGAGAAGGATCTGTATGGTGCATGGAACAAGTCCAACAAGATCTGCTTGTTGACTATGAAGCGTTCCATTCCAGAGCACCTGCTGAGTGGTCTTCCTGACACGACCGTCGCTAGGGATTTTCTGACTGCCGTTGGGCAGAAGTACAAGGTGTCTTCAAATGCTGAAATCGGGACTCTGATTCAGGACCTCTTCTCCATGAGGTATTCGGGAGGAGGTGGAGTCCGTGATTACATACTAAAGATGGTCTATTTCCAGACCAAACTGCAGGAGATGGAGATTACTCTCCCTGAAGCGTTGATTGTGCACCAGGAACTCAACACTCTCCCTGCAGAGTTCAGCATCCTGAAGACCACCTACAATTCCTAGGACGAGGCATGGAAGATAAATGATCTGATCACTCATTGTGTTGCTGAGGAGGAAAAGTTGAAGAATGAGAAGACGAATATTGCACTGCTTGTAGTCAAGTCCCCTTTCAAGAAGAAGAAGTCCAAAGCTCCTACTAAAATGCACACTAGACAAACTTCAGGGACTAAGGGCGTCGCTGGTGTAAAGAAGCCTCTTAGCTGCTTCTTTTGCAGAAAGAAAGGGCATGTGAAGAGCGAGTGCCTCAAATTTAAATCTTGGATGGAGAAACGTGGCTTCGCACCTAAAGGTAACCCTTTAACTCTTGTCCTTTGTGAATCCAACTTGATAGAAGCCCCATCTAGTTCTTGGTGGCTTGATAGTGGAGCAACTAATCATGTTGCTTACACACTACATGGGTTCATCAAAAGGAGGAGGCCAAGCAAGGGTGAGTGCATGCTCACAGTCGACAACAATGCTGAGGTGGAGTTCATCGGGGACATTTGTTTAGTCCTTGATTCAGAATATGAACTTTTATTGAGAGACATATTTTATATTCCTTCATTTAGAAGGAATCTGATTTCAGTTTCTGCATTAGATAGACTTGGTTATGGTTTTAATATTTCTGCTGGTTTAATTAAGTTATTTTATAAATCATAGTTTATTGGCCAATGTTCTTTATCTAATGGTTTATATAGAATATGTCTTGCACCTGTTGATTATTATGCTACCTCTTATAATGTTGAAAATGTTGCCACCAAAAGACTTCTAATTAAGGAGCAGTCCTCCATGCTATGACATAAAAGATTAGGACATATCTCTAGGGAAAGAGTGGAAAGACTAATTAAGCAAAATATTCTTCCTACTCTAGACTTCAGTGACCTTGAGACATGTGTGGACTGTTGTAGAGGCAAAATGACCAAGATTAAAAGGAAAGGCTCAACTCGTAGCTCAGATTTATTAGAGGTTATTCATACGGACATCAACGGTCCTTATTCCACTACCCTCTGTAAGAACACCTATTTCATTACTTTCATAGATGACTACTCCCGTTTTGGATATTTGTACTTAATTAAAGAAAAATCTGAATCTCTTGACAAGTTCAAGATTTTTAAGACTGAGGTTGAAAGGCAAATAGGGAGAGTTGCGACATCGTTGCCCAATACTCCATGCCGGGTAGTCCAGAGCAAAATGGTGTGGTCGAGAGGTGGAATCGCACCCTTAAGGAAATGATGAGGAGTATGATGAGTAGGACAAATCTTCCTGAGTTTTTGTGGGGTGAGGCGCTTAAGACTGCAGTGTACATCCTTAATAGAGTCCCGTCTAAGTCAGTACCTAAAACACCTTTTGAGTTGTGGACTGGTAGACGACCCAGCCTTAATCATTTACACGTTTGGGGTTGTCCTGCAGAAGGCCGTTTATACAACCCATCGGAAAGTAAGATCGGCCCTAGGTCTTGTCATTGCTATTTCATAGGCTACCCAGATCACTCCAAGGGATTTAAGTTCTATTCCCCTTCAGGAGGACCCAGAATTGTGGAGTCTCAAATAACCAAATTTTTAGAGTTTGATGTCGCTGACGAACCGAGTTTCTCACGTACTATTAATGAAGTCGAGGAAATCATGCCTATTAATTTATCTGTGCCCCTGGTAGGAGATCATGTGGTGCCTGAACCCGCGACGGAGCATGTGGAGGATGTGGATCCGGTTTTACCGCCGATCCCAGTTGTGGTTCCTCCGCAAGTTCTGGAGGCTCATCCACCCATTAGGAGATCCATTAGGGAGAGAAGGCCTGCAATTTCTTCAGACTATGAAGTCTACTTGGGCGAGAGTGATT
Organism: Dactylorhiza incarnata; assembly: GCA_033032865.1. Lineage (NCBI taxonomy): Eukaryota > Viridiplantae > Streptophyta > Magnoliopsida > Asparagales > Orchidaceae > Dactylorhiza > Dactylorhiza incarnata. Next base: position 430,889 of record JAWHQI010000268.1, on the reverse strand, counting down.
TTGACATAGGTCATGTAGTTGACCCAGTAACATTTCAGGAGGCTGTATCTGGACCTCAAACTGATCTGTGGTGGGATGCGATGAAAGATGAGATGGAGTCCATGAAGCTGAATAAGGTTTGGGAATTAGTTGAGTTACCCAAAGGTTGTAAGCCCATTGGTTCTAAATGGGTGTTTAAGACCAAGAAAGACTCCAAAGGAAAGATCAAGCGGTTTAAGGCGAGACTGGTTGCCAAAGGATTTACGCAGAGAGAGGGAATTGATTATAACAAAACTTTTTGTCCTGTTTCCTCTAAAGACTCTTTCAGAGTGATAATGACACTTGTAGCTCATTATGATTTGGAGCTACACCAGATGGATGTGAAGACCGCATTCCTGAATGGCGATTTTGCCGAAGAAGTTTATATGATGCAGCCTGAGGGATTCAAGTCTGGTCATTCCGACCAGCTTGTGTGTATACTTAGCAAATCACTATATGGTTTGAAGCAAGCTTCTAGACAGTGGTATCTGAAATTCGATGAGGTGGTAACCTCTTTTGGTTTTGTAGAAAATAAGGTAGACCATTGCATATATCTCAAGATCAGTGGGAGTAGATACATCTTCTTAATCCTTTATGTAGATGATATCTTGCTTGCGAGTAATGATTTGTCATTATTGCATGAATCTATGCAATTTTTGTCAAAACACTTCGATATGAAAGATCGTGGAGAGGCATCATTTGTTCTAGGAAATGAGATCATTAGGGATCGATCTCACTATTCTTTAGCACTCTCTCAGAAAGCCTACGTCGAGCGTGTACTTGAGAGATTTAACATGCTTGATTGTAAGCCTGGTGACGTACCTGTGATTAAGGGTACTGATAAGCTTAGCTTAGCACAATGTCCCAGGAACGATACAGAGAAAGAGAGAGAGTGCATGAAGGATATACCTTACGCTAGTGCGGTAGGCAGCTTAATTTATGCCCAAGTCTGTACCAGACCGGACATTGCCTTCGCAGTAGGACTTCTAGGCAGATATCAGTCGAACCCAGGACCTGCTCATTGGGTGGCTGCCAAGAAAGTCTTAAGGTATTTGAAGAGAACTAAGGATGTGAAATTGGTTTACCATAGAGTACAGAACCTTGAGTTAGTGGGGTATACTGATTCTGATTTTGCGGGGTGTGAGGATGATAGAAAATCTACATCGGGTTACGTTTTTAAGTTTGTTGGTGTGGCCATTTCATGGAAGAGTGTCAAACAGACAATCATCACTTCATCCACAACGCATGCAGAGTTTATTGCTCTCTTTGGAGCTACGACTCATGCGGTGTGGCTTAAGAACTTCATTACTGAGTTGAAGGTAGTCGACTTTATAGCTGGACCCATTCATATGTACTGTGATAATATTTCTGCAGTTATGTTCTCGATGAACAATAAAAGCATCACAGGGTTTAAGCATATGTAAATTAAATTTTTGACCGTTAAGGAATTGGTCAAGAAGGGTGACAATACAGTGGAGCATTTAGGGACAGATGACATGTTAGCCGATCCACTTACTAAAAGACTTCGCCCCAATGTGTTTCAGAAGCATGTCTTCAATATGGGGCTTAAGGAGTCATTTGATGTGCTAGATTAGTGGGAGGCTGCATGGAGCTCCATTTCATTTATCTGTCATTTTATTGCACTTTGATAATTCATTAAAGTTAAAGAATATTCATTTGGGAATATCATTAAGTTTCGATATTTGTGAAAATTTTATGTGACACGTCACACAACATTAAAAGTCTCATGACTTGTGTCAGTCGGAGCGTAAGGCCCAGGGCACTACATTTTCATTAGGGCCTATGGTATATCTTTTGACACATGCATTCAAAATCTTAAGATTGGACATACTTGTTCTTTTGAACACTTAAGAACTTCTCGCAGCATGGTTTAGTGCATTCATTTGTGAAGTTTGGTTGACCACCAAATTAGAACAACCTTCATGTGCACATTTTTATTATGTTGTTCTAAATTTTTATATAACCGCGCTTTGTCCATGTCAATTGAATCCGTAAGCTGTTGTGACCATGGAAGGTCCCGTGTCGCTCAATGATGCGGTTGCCGTCACGATTCAGAGTGAAGGTTTTGGTTGTACCGGATTGACGTAGGAGTAGACTCTATATCGCGTTCGCTAATTGGTACCCTTAAGTTTAGTGAAGATTTTGTCGGAATGTCATAAGTTACGATGAGAATAAGTCAAAGTGGGAGAATGTTGGAATTTTTTCTGTTCGGTGGACATATTCTATCGAGATGACCCGTTAAAGTCGTACGCGATTATTTGAGTCTATTCGGACTCCTACGAATGTGCGTTAATTAATTTAGTCGCGTGAACGATCGAAACATGTGATAGGTGGGCTAGACCGTCTCGTAAATCATGTCACGAACTCGGTCTCACCCTTGACACAAATCTTGGCATAATTTGAAACCTAATTAATTCTTGTAGGTTTCAAATTTTCATTTTAATGAGGAGATAAATTGAATTTATGAATTCAAATTTGTAACTCCCTTTTAGGGGTCTTCCTATTAAGGCCCAAATATTATATGCCTTTTAAGGGTGCTGTTTTTCAGCCTAGCTGTGAACAAGGCGTGAAGATTTCCTGTTCTTTTTCCTTTTCCCCATTGAGTAACTGTCGCTCTTCTCCATTTTGGTGTTGGAGAAACCAGAGAAATCCATGAGCCATTCTCTCTTCCATTCCACGATCTGTAACCGCCATTTCCTCCAGTTTTGCGAGAAACCACCACCGGCCTTCATCTGTTGCAAAAGCTCGCTGACGTTCATCATTGGCTTTGGAAAACTCTCCCAGAACTCTGGGTTAGGGGCACCTTGGCAAGGCGTGACCGACATCCTTGGATCTCCACCGTCGGCAAGGTTTTGTCGCTCTTAATACAAGAGTCGAACGGATCTGAAATTGGGTCTTTGGCGATTCTTTGTTGAAGAGAAGTTCTTAGATCTTTAGAACTCGAGGTTTGCTGGTGGTTGGTCGTCGATCCTGAACAACAGAGATTGGAATTATAGATATTTTTGTATGCTAACGGGATCTGCTAGCGCGGCGGAATTCATAAAGAATAACACTTCCCAATTGTTGTGAATATCCGCTATCATGAAGCACGAGGCTGAATCCAAGAACGGTATACATTAAGCTTTCGTTCTTCAGTTATATAGTCGTTCATTCCAGTCTTATAATTTTGTGTGTTTCGCTTGATTAGAAAATTCTATACTATTTGAATACTCCAGTTGAGACCGGTATCATTTGAATAAGAACGATCCTGCATAGTCGTAGCGTCACCACTTTAATTTTATTTTGTGCTGCACTAAATTTTCGATAGCATAATTTGTGACGCACGTACCCTAAATTTCACAACAGATACCTACTCCAAGGATGGTAGATTTGTGGTAGTAGACATCCATCTTTCATGCTTAATCCCACGATTGTTATTAATAAATCTGATGAAAATTATCTTATGCATTGGAGGTACCAGTGAATCCAATGAGAAAAAAGTTATACTTTGAGCCTTTGAGAATAGAACTCCAACATTGTAGCATGATGATATAATCAAACCCATGTCCGGCATGAACATTCACTTTTCTAACGGTGCGGGTACGATAACACAATCAAGGGAACGAAATAATTCTTTGCACCTTGAATTGCCCAAAATGTGACCATAAAGAGGTTCTTTTTTTACTAATCTCATTAGAAAGATCTCTTCTAACTTTGGTCCATCCTTTCGAAATGTTCAAAGCTTCCGCAATAACATGATATCAATTTACATTGATTATCAAGATAATATCCGACTCTGTCACAACTCAACATTACACGTGATCTAGCTCTAGCACCACACAATTTATCAGAACCTTTTATAGTAATTGCAAAACTAAGACGTTTGGTCACATTCCGCACCCAATCAGCTAACTCATCACGGGATGAAAAAATGATTTCAGTTTGAAAGTGAACTCCGAAATTTACCTGTAAACTAATATCACGTGCAATACCTACTTAGGGACCAACTAAGCTACAACATTTTCAAAAAATAAAAAACAATAACAATATACCTTAACACGGTATAATTTGCGCATTCCGCCCCATCCTCCATGATGCAAGAATAATTCTTTGCACCTTGAATTTGCGAAGACAATAACATTGAACAGATATAAGTGCAACAGGTGGATATGCATTGGATATGACAATAACAATTGTCAGATCAATAACCATTGCATAGACATGATCAAAATAACCATTGCACAATAACCACATGCAGATCCCTTACATAATAACAATATGCAGATTAGTTTGAAATACCAAGAGAATGAACATAGAGAATCGAGATCCGTTATATCAAAAATATGAACATATGTGGTAATATGCACAGATCATTACCACTTAGATCATGTATGTGTTTTTGACACGAAGAAGAAAGGAGGCAATACAGATCTGTGATGTCGGAAATACCTGTACTGAATGCAGATCTGTGGGAGGCAATACAGATCTATGACCTCAATGCAGCGTCGTCGTCGACGGGAGCGGCGTCAGACACGATGAAGAAGGGCGTCGTCGACGGGAGCGGCGTCGTAAGAAGGGCGTTGCCGAAGGGGGTCGTCGGACACGAGAAAGAGGCGACGTCGTAAGAGGGCGAGGAAACCCTACATCGCACGATAGATGGGAGCGGAAGGGGGTTTTCACGAATGCTGGAAGACGGAGCGGCTTTTCGGGAGTTCCGAAAACTTTAAGAATGGTTTGCTAATAGATGGTTTTTAGAATTGAAAAAAAAAAGACTAAAAAGACTTAGAATCCGATTTCTTAGGTTTGCTAATAGCGAATTTCGATTTGCTATTAACAACGTCCACTAAAAATTATAATAAAAAAGTGACGAGTATAAAACTAGAAAGATGAACGTTTCACCGGAAAACTTATATACTGTATTACTGTGGGACTGATAGATTAATTAAGGGCGCTGTTAAAGGCAAACCAGAATTGGCTATTGGAAAACCAATTTCTATGAGTTATTACGCGTCTTTTGAAAATACGCTTTGTACATGCATTTTTAGGAAAAGTGTTCAACACGAAAATTGTAGATCTTGTCGAGATCTACAACTTTCGTGTTGAACACTTTTCCTAAAAATGCATGTACACGACGTATTTTCAAAAATTCGCTATAGTTACGATCAGTTTTGAAAATACGCCTTGTGCGTGCATTTTTAGGAAAAGTGTTCAACACGAAAGTTGTAGATCTCGACGAGATCTACAATTTTCGTGTTGAACACTTTTCCTAAAAATGCATGTACAAAGCGTATTTTCAAAAGGCGTGTAATAACTCATAGAATTTGGTTTGCCAATAGCCAATTCTGATTTGCCTTTAACAGCGCCCTTAATTAATTATTAACATAGCTTTAAGAAAAGTCAAATTAGCCCTGGCTTTTCATTCTTTCAAATTTCCCTCCCAAAGTTCCCCCCTCTCTCTCTCTCTCTCTCTCTCTCTCTCTCTCCTCTCACCGCTCCAATCTTTGAGAAAATTGGAAGTCCATTTCTTCATCCCGATGAGTTAGATCGAAATCCAATCTACTTCCTAATCCCATCCACCTCGCCGTCTGCCGTATTATTCTCCTCTGATTTCCACCATAATCTTCCACCTTTTCGGCAACCTCATCGATCAAACAATGGAGTCTGCATCCCCTGATTCCGAGCGTCCGTCAGGTGATGAAGTCGCCGACGCCGATGAGGGTAGAAAACCGACAGATCAAGCAGAAGCCAAAAGGTACTCAGGAAACCCCTCTAAAGTAGAGCCCTCATGGAATTTCTTGTATAATTTCATGTCATCTCAATTTTGTTTTTGTTTTTGTTTTTGCAAAGTGATGGATCCAATCCAAGGAGAAGACCGAAACGAGGTACGTTGAAGCGGACCAGCTGGAATCGATCCCTTTCCATAAGGTCGTAATCGAACTCTTGTTTTGCATCATTAGGATTTATGCTTCATTTCAAATTATAATTCGATATTCTATTGTTTTTTTTTTACTTAAAATTCACAGGGGGAGGGAAAGCGTAATATTTGCTGGCGGCCTATACTTGAAGGCGAAGCCCAAACAAAGAGGAGGGCGGAAGAAACTAAAGCAGGTCTTCTTTTCTTCTTAATTGCAAGAGAAAGCTTTTATTTTTTGAAGGCAGATTATAGTTACGCGACATGAAACATATTTGGTGTTTTTTTGCAGAAGAAAGTTCCCGAGAAACTCTATGATTTCAGCAAGGAGAAGGCTTATTTTGAAGAGGTTGATGCCTTCGAATTGTTGGAGGAAAGCCCTACTCCTAATAAGTTCAGTTGGAAGATAAACACGGATTATGAATTCCCAGAGCATGATCTGGCCGCCATTTTGGGTCGGTGGAGAAGATCAAAACTATTTTCAGAACGCTGTTCTGGTTGGCCGCTGTCTAAGATAATGGAGACAATTCCATTTCCCTCTGTGCACACTAACAGTATTGGTTCTTTCAACTGTGGTATAGCTCGTTCCCTATCACAGATTAGAGAAACCACAGCTTTTGAATCGAGCGAGTATAACTCCAACGGTTCACTCAAAAAACCTATGGATGAGCCTCCACATTCAGAGGTTGCCTCAAACTTTGCCTTTGAAGAAAGAGGTATTTTTTCAGGGAATGTTAGTAAAAATTTGATTGGGGACTTCAGCGCTGGTTCCGTCTTATCTACCTTCAGCGCTCTTCGCATAAGAGATGAGGTCGCCACTAGTGATAAATGTGAAGGTGCAGTTGTCTTGTCAGAGAGTAATGAAGGTAAGGTGGGGGAGTTTGGTGGCATGAAGGATATTGACGCCTTAAGTCCAGAGAGTTGTGAAGGGGAATCACTGACGGCTTTTGAGCAGCTTTTGATGGTTTGTAGGCAGGAAGCTCCAGTGAATCTGTCTGAAATCTTCTTGAAATATTGGTAAGCTTGTGAAATTTGAAAAATATGCTCGCACATTTATATGAATGTTGTTTATACATTGCATCTAATCTTACAAGCATGCATATGTTTCTACTTTTTCCTGTTGTCTTTTTTGCTCCTACTGTGATCGTTGTTAATAAATTTTTTTAGCAACTTAGGGATTGTTCCCCTTCATTCCTCGATGACGCCCTATGTTGAGAATAAAAGATGGAGCTATTCCGCGGTGTACGAAGTGGGGGCATCAAGCGTGATGTAAGAGCAGGGCGGAGGTGACACCATGCACGCTGTAACACTCCACCTGTAAATGCCACGTAATATGGGTCCTGATAGGAAGAAAGGAATTTCTATGTATTAACAATTGAACAAGGTAATACATATACATGAATAATAGAGGGTGATCCTAACATCCGAGGTGACTATAGACTAACACTACTACTCAATGTACAACATATCTGACACCCCCACAAACTCATGGGGGATCATACACCGAGAGTTTGGACAGAAGATAGGCATGATGGGTTCTCGTCTGCGGCTTAGTCATCAAATCTGCAATCTGCTGCTCGAAAGGAATAAAGGAAGGGGCAAGAGTGCCCTGACTATAGTGCTCACGCATGAAGAAGGCATCCACCCCGATATGCTTGGAGAGAGAATGCTTCACCGGGTTTAGAGTAATCTGAATGGCACCGGTGTTATCACAGTAGAGAGGAGTGGGATCTAGAGAAGAGACACCAAGGTCCTTAAGAAGCCAACAGAGCTAAATAATATCCTCAGTGGTGGTAACCATGGCTCGAAGCTCAGCCTCAGTGCTGGAACGGGAAACACCAGTATGTTTCTCGGACTTCCATGCAATAAGTGAAGAACCCAAGAACAGACAAAAACCAGTGACAGAACGACGGTCAACAAGATCACTAGCCCAGGTGGAATCAGAGTAAGCACGTCGCTACAGAGAACTACTGCTGGAGAAGAATAAACCACGAGAGGTCGTCGCCCGGAGATAGCCCAGGAGTCGCAACAGATGACCATAATGCACAGAGGTGGGCGTACTAACAAACTGGCTCAGCACATGAAATGCATGGGCAATGTCGGGTCGAGTAATGGTGAGATAAACGAGACTCCCCACGAGGTGGCGGTATTGAGTAGGATCGGAGAGTGGAACCCCATCATCTGGACGTAACTGAAGATGAAGCTCCATATGGGTGTCCACTGTGCGAGAGTCAGAGAGAGCAGCCCGAGCAAGGAGATCTGATGTGTAGCGCTGCTGAGAGAGCTGAAAACTGCGATTTGTAGAGCTTACCTCAAGACCCAAGAAGTAGCTCAGCTGTCCAAGGTCAGTCATTTGAAACTGCTGCTGAAGATGGTGTTTGACGAAGGCTACATGAGAAGGATCATCACCAGTAATAATCATATCATCCACGTATAGTAACAAAAGGGTCCGACCATGGGAGGAGGAGTGCACAAACAGAGCTGGATCATGTGGACATGGCTGGAATCCGGTGGATGTAATGGCTGAACTGAAACGTGCAAACCACGCGCGGGGCGCCTTCTTGAGCCCATAAAGAGCTCGCCTCAAGCGACAGACAAGGCCTGGAGGCGAGGATAGACCCGGAGGAGGAAACATGTATACCTCCTGTTGAAGATCACCGTGAAGAAAGACATTCTTCACGTCGAGCTGTGATAGAGACCAATGACGAACAACTACAACAACAATAAGAGTCCGTACTATAGTCATGTGAGCAACTGGGGCAAAAGTCTCGTCATAGTCTCTCCCCTGCTTCTGCTGAAAACTACGAGCAACAAGTCGAGCCTTGTACCTCTCCACAGAACCATCAGCGCGAGTCTTGACCTTAAAGACCCACTTGCAAGTAATAGGAACAGCACCAGGTGGAAGAGGAACAAGCTCCCATGTACGAGTGTGCTCAAACGCCTCTAACTCAGCAGACATAGCAACCTGCCACTCAGGTATCTGGGCAGCCTCACGATAGGAAGTCGGCTCTGGAGTACTGCAGACAGTGGCGAGAAGGGCAGGTAGGTCCAGTGGTAGGGTAGCAAGGCTAAGACAGTCGGGAGGACGCCTCTCACAAGGTGGGTTGCGGCGCACAAAAGGATCATCCATAGGGCACTCGCTGGAGGAGGTAGGTACTGAGTCTGGGGGCACTAGAGGTGAGGAGATAGGAGGAGGACGACGAGTATAGTGATAAGGAAGAGGAGATACACGATCCCAAGTGGACAACTCATCAGAGGGAGAGGAGTGAGGAGGTGACGGAGTAGACTGCAAGGAAAGAGGAGGAGACGAAGTAGACTGCGTCAAGGGAGAAGGAGGTGATGGAGTAGACTGTGGCATGGGAAGAGGAGGGGGACATACCGGAGGGGAGGATACATGAGGCGGAGAGATGAGAAGAGTGAGTAACGGATGAGTGTGAGGTCGAGGAGACATGGGACACAAAGAAAGGGTGAGACTCATCAAAAGTGACATCACGTGAAATGCGAAGTCGACGAGCAACAGAGTCATAACATCGATAGCCCTTGTGCTCAGCACTGTACCTAAGAAAGGCACAAGGAACAGACTGAGCAGAGAGCTTAGTACGCTCACGTGGAGAGAGAAGAACATAACATCGACAACCAAAAACGCGAAGATGAGTGTAACTTGGGGGTCGAGAGTACAGACACTCACCGGGACACTGACCCTGAAGAAAAGTGGAGGGCTGCAAATTAATAAGATAGACAGCTGTGGAAACAGCCTCAGCCCAGAAGTGAGGAGGAACGTGAGAGAATAATATGACGATGCTTCCTTTCAGCGGCGCCATTCTGAGCATGGGAACCGGGACAGGCAAGCTGAGGGAGAGTGTCGTGAGTAGCTAGCAAATCTCGAAAAGCATGAGAGAGATACTCCCCCCTGAGTCAGAACGAAAAATGCGTATGGAAGCAGAAAACTGCGTGCGCATCATAGCAGAAAAGGTAACATAGATCTGAAAAAATTCAGATCGAGAACGCATAAAATTAACCCAACAATAACGAGAGTAGTCATCAACGAAAAGAACGTAGTACCGGTGTCTACCCTTGGATACAAAAGGTGCGGGTCCCCAGACATCAGAATGAACTAGATCAAATGGACGCTGAGACCTGGACTCACTAGACTGATAGGGGAGTTATAATTGTTTACCGAGCCTACAACCTGAACATGAGTGAGACCGATCAATAGAAACACGACCAAGGAAACCATGACCAATGAGAGAAGCTAGACGTGAACCACTGAGATGACCAAGACGGTGGTGCCACTGAGAGAAACTCACTGAAGGAAGACAAAGGGAGGAAGCTGCAGGTGACCATGAAATGGATGGAAGGTGGAGACAATCAAGGACGTACACCCCGTAACGATGACGACCAGCCCCAAGGAGTGCCCCAGTCAGACGATCCTGCACACGGCATGTGAACTCATCAAAGGTAAGCAGACAACCATGGGATGTGAGCTGGCTGGCAGATATAAGGTTCATGGATAACTCAGGTATGTAGGCAACATCGAGAATGTGAAAATGGGTGGTGTGAAGGAGGCCACGACTAGTGATGGGGTGAATGGTGCCATCTGCAACCATGATACCGAGGGCAGGAGTAATGGGCTGGCATGACAAAAGGTGTGTAGCATCATATGTCATGTGAAAAGAGGCTCCAGAGTCAAGCAACCAGTCGGAGGTGGAGATACCTGCAGGGGCGGAGGCAGCCGACTGAGAGACAGAGGCAGAAGAGCAGGCCAGAGAAAGCTGCTGGATAATCAGCTGCACGAGCTCAGAGACAGAGAGAGACTGCGCTGGAGCCGAGAAATGAGCGGAAGGAACACCAGGAGCACGCTGCTGACCAGGCTGCTGAGCCCTCTGAAGCTTGCGACACCTAGATTGAACGTGTCCAATGCACGACAATAGTGACAGCGAACCGACTGGCGATGAGGAGCACTAACAAGAGAGGACTGCGGTGGAAACTGGTGAGCAGCCATCGAACCAAAAAGAGGACGGAGGTGGCCGCTTAGGGCAAAAGTCCGCCCGACGGAGGAGACCGACGAAAAGAAAAAAAGAACCGGTGGGTTGCAGGAGGCAGCAATGAGCAGCGGGCTTCGGGCTGCAGATGGCAGCGGAAATCAGCAGGCTTCAGGATGCAGAAGGCATCGGAGATCGGCAGGCTTTGAGCTGCAGAGGGCAACGAAAAACAGCGGGCTGCGGATGCTAGCCAGACCGGCGATCGATGAGCCGGAAGGAGACGAGCGCGGACTAGATCAGCGAGCGACGGCGTGCGGGAAGGCGATCGAGCGCGTCGTGCGAGAAGACGATCGAGCGCATCGTGCGTGAACAGATGAGTGACGCGTGCGCAAGCTTGTGGATGTCGGATGTTGGGTTCATGTCGGTTTGGGTTTGAAATGTCGTATGTCGGATTACGGGAGATATATCGGGGATATTTTATAATGTCGGATTTTAATATTTAAATAAATTTAATACCATATAAACATTTTTTTTAAATTTAAAATTATATAAACACAATGTATGTTTATGAACTATACAGTGAACATGTAATAATAAAATTATAATGAACTAATAAAGTATTAAAGACAATAAACACAATTTTGCCTATTAATAAATGTTAAATATTGAAGAAAGTAACTTGCCTTTATTAGTTCCATGACATGAAGTCTTCTAATAGGTACCCTCATTTTCTCGGCTTCTCCTTATCCTAAAAATATAAAAAAAAACAAATCAAAGTTAAATTGTTAACAAGATGCTAATGAAAGAAATAAGAAAATTGACATTTTTGTTTACCTTTTCAACCTTTGAAAGCTTCCAAACATTACTTTGTCGACTTTTGATACCTAAGTAAACAACATCATACTATATATCTAATAGACTAATATATATATATTTATTTATTTATATTTATATATATATATATATTTCTATATATATACTGTCTGTGTGAAATAAAAAATTATCGTAAGCTTAAAAGTTTTAACAGAAAGTTAATAATACTTGAGCCCTATTATAATGTCTGTGGGCTCATATAAAAATAAAAATTATAATTGTATCACCCATATATTTAAATTTATAATTTTATTCTCTAGCAAAAACTTGCATTTCATAACTCCTCTTCTGTTTCATAATCTTCAAAAATTGTGTCTAACAGTGGTGCTTGCATATCCTCATCCGATAGCCCCGCATCTTCATCATCTTTCTCCAATGTCTGTGTTACAATGCGCTTTCGCTTTAAACTTTCATTTTGTGATTGTTGGTTAGAAGGTCTGGAGCTCCTTCTTTGTCCCAAATCAGCGTCCACAATGTTTCCAAGTTGTTGCCAAGCCAGTCCTTCGCCAGGAAAGACTTCCTCTTCATTGACACGGATTTATAAGCACAAAAATAATAAGCACCATCATGTCATGTCCTCACCGGTTCATAATTCATCAATCCACTCAAAATCATCTATTCATCATTCACTTATGACTAATTATTAATTAATAATCAATTAATCATATTTCACCAATCACCATTCATATATATGTTGCAAAATTATATTTCACCAATCACCAATCATGCATATATCTCGCACAAAGAAGCACCGGCGTACCGCATACATCATATGTTGCAAATATTGTTTAATTTATATATGATATTCTTGAATCACGGTTACATCATTTGTTGCAGCAACAATAACTAGAAAACTCCGTCTAATTTTAATGATATAAGGCAATAAAACAACTGAAATGTAAAGACAATAGATTAATCCCAGCAATCCAAAATGTCAGCAAAAATGCAAGAAAAAAACTAGGGTTGCGACTGAAATAATGTCAGAATAAAATAAAGACAGATCAGAGATGCTAAAATAGCCAGATCAGAGAGGGGCAAGACGCAAGACACTACCAGATCAGAGAAAATGATGCTAGATTAGAGAGGGGCAAGACGCTACTAGATCAGAGAGGGGCAAAATGTCAGTAAAAATGCCAAACAAACCCTAAAATGCCAGAATAAATCAAAATAATGCCAGAAGAAATAAAAAAATAGCCACACAAAAATCCAGATAGAAGCGCAAGCTAGGGCAAAGAAGGCTCACGGTGCTGTGTCGTAGGAGAAGAAGCTAGGGCAGAGAATGCTCACGGTGCTGTGTCGTAGGAGAAGAAGCTAGGGCTTCGACGTTAGGGAGGAGGAAGAACCGTCGAAAGAGAAGAGAAGGAGAGAGTCGTCGTCGCAGCCAGAGCACCGGGAGGGAGAAATAGAAGTGAAGGCTAGGGCTGGACTGAAATGAGGCGTCGGGAATCATTTCACCTGTAAAACATGTTTTTAACGCTACCGGTAACAGTGGAATCTCGCGATTTTTTGATTTAAAACAGCCTACGATATATTGGCTGCCGATAACTCGCGCGATATATCGCCGATATCTCGCGATATTTTACAAAACGCAATTTCTCGCCAAAATATCGATTTCGTTGCGGTTTACACTCAAAACCTTCATGTCGGCCGACATCTACAACATTGCGCGTGCGGGAAGACGATCGACGAGCGGGAAACAGACGAGCGACGGTGCGGGAAGACGATCGAGCGCGTCGTGCGTGAAAAGATGAGCGACGACGTGCGGGAAGGAGACGGGCGAAGGTGTTCGGAACCCTAGCGCTCTGATACCATGTTAGGAAAATAAGATTCTGTATATTCACAACTTGAGCAAGGTAATACATATACATGAATAATAGAGGATGATCCTAACACCCGAGGTGACTATAGGCTAACACTACTACTCAATGTACAACATATCTAACAAAACGCACACCACTTATATACATAAATAAACACCAACAGTGTTATTGATAAATGTGATATGGAGGGTAATAAATGGATCTTGTGAGTTGAGAAGATGCGGCTTGAAAAATAAATAAATAGCAAGGGTTAGCCTCCTAAGAATGAGGTTCAATAACTGAAGTTTAGTTTCCTAAGAATTAGGGTCAATAACTGACAGCCACCTGATAGTGTGGCAAAATAATTAGAGAACATACTCGACAACTTTAGGAGAGCTTTAATAAAGAGCGATGTTAAACGCAGACCGGTTTTGGCTATATGCATGCCACAATTTTTTAAAAAAAGCGATGTTAAACGCAGACCAGTTTTAGCTGTATGCAGACCACAGTTAAAAAAAAGATATCATTTTTCCTTTTAAAACTTCAGAAAAATGATTCGAGTAGTTTAATCTTATGTGTTTTTTTCTTCCATGCAACCGTGTCCCCAAAGAGTTTACTCGTTTGTCCGAGTCCGATGTGTTTTTAAATTACAACTGGCCTAAAGCTATTCATGGGTATTTGCTACGGCGATGACGACGGCGGCGATGACGACGATCGCGACTTCGTCGGCGATGGCGGCGATGGCGGCGTCCGCGACGTCGTCGGCGATGGCGGCGATGGCGACGATCGCGGTGTCGTCGACGTCGTCGGCGATGGCGGCGATGGCGGCGACGTCGGCGATGGCGGCGATGGCGGCGATGGCGGCAATCTCTCTCTCTCCTCGCACACATGATATTTTACTTACTTATTTTATGAATGCTATTTTGCTTGGTGATTTATTTTGGAAAATATTAATTTAATTTTTGAATATAGCATGTAAATATGAAATTTGGCCTGCATGAATAATTTTTTGGCCTGCATATATCCGCGGCTTGCATATAGCCAAAACCGGCCTGCATTTAACATTGCTCTTAATAAATTGGGGAAAAAAGTTCTATAACTTAGTGAGGTTTAGTAACCCGAGAGAAATGCTCTATAACCAGATAATAAGGTTGGCTCCGTAAGAGAAATATTTTGTAACTTGAAGTATGCTCCACAACCATGAGAGGTTTCAGGTTTGCAACCTGATGGTAGGTTTGACAGTTTGAGAGGAGCTGAAATCATAGTGAGGGATATTTTCAGTGAAGACATGGTAGTTATATCTTGCGGTGGATTATATATGCTAACATTCCCCTGTAAACTCAAGGAGGGCATGACCAACTTAAGGTTTGAGATCAAAAGAAGAGTCAACAATTAGCCAAAACTATCGTTATATAGATTGGTAAGATAGAGACTGGCATGATAGAATAAGATATTTTTCAATAGAGAAGTCTATCTAATAGTTTTGTATAATTTTCTGTCACTTAACCAGCATAACTCCGTAGTCCAAAGTCTAAAGAATAGATTCTGGAAAACTTGGAGAGATGTTTGAACAGAGTTGATAGGGTTCCCGAAAATAAATCCGGTTGAACCCGCGATTTACTGCCGCGGCCTCGACCGGCTCGCCGATACAATTCCAACGGGCCCATTCTCGCGTAATTCCGAGTCCCTTTGGACCTCCAAACGGACACCGGAACGCAAGCATACGTGCTAACCGCACCCCCCATCACTGGGGTAACCGCACCCCCATCATGGGGGTCCGTGCAGCCCCCTTCTCTCTCTCCTTCACGGGACCTCTCTCTCTTCTCTCTCCTCCATACACATAATTCCACTTCTCTCTCCTCCATGCACATAATCCCTCTTCTCTCTCTTCCATACAACCCCCCTCTCTCTCTCTCTCCTCATCGCCACCAACCTCGCCGCCGGCCTCGCCGCACACCTCGCCCTCCGCCCGCCGCACCTACCGGTACGGTGCTGACCGAGCCCGCTGCACCTTCCCGGCCATGGTCGCACCTCCCAGGTGCGACCATGGACGCACCAGCCAGGTGCGTCCAAGGCCGCGCTCGCCTCCCCCAGCCCACATCACTTTGGTGCGGCGTAAGCCGTGCCGCCGCGACACTCGCCGCGCAATGCAGACCGCGCCTCCCTGGCCGCGCAAGACTTGATGCACGACCACCGCACGGCCTCGGCCATTCGGCTCCAGCAGCACCACCTCGCGCGCGCCCTCTATTGCGCTATCTCGGCCAGCGAGGCCGCACCTCCCCAGTATCACCTGGTTACGTCTCTGCGCGCAGAATGCCTCCCCGCTCACCGCGCGCTCAGAACACCTCCGCGCCTACCGCACGCTCAGAACGCTTCCTCGCTCACCGCGCGCTCAGAACACCTCCACGCCTACCGCGCGCTCAGAACGCCTCCGGGCTCAGGACGCGCGCGAAACGTCTCCGCGCTCACCGCGCGCTCAGAATGCCTCTGGGCTCACGACGTGCGCAGAACGCCTCCGTGCACACCGCGCGCTCAGAATGCCTTCGGGCTTACAACGCGCGCAGAACGCCTCTCCACTCACTGCGCGCTCGGAACACCTACGCTCTCAGAACGCCTCCGGGCTCATAACGCACGCAGAATGCCTCTGCGCTCACCTCGCGCTCAGAACACCTCCGCGCTCACCGCGCTCTCAGAACACCTCCGCGCTTACCGCGCGCTCAGAACACCTCCGCGCTCACCACACGCCCAGAACGCCTTCGTGTTAATCGCGCGCTCAAAACGCTTCCGCGCTCATCGCGCGCTCAGAACGCGTTCACGTTCGCCGCGCACTCAGAACGCCTCCATATTCGCGACGCGCGACAGTTAATCTTTCTTGATTTCCTAGATTGCAGGTCTTGTTTATTGCTTTCATCGCCATCAAAGAAGCTGCCCAAACTGCCCGGGGGGGCAAGACCGGCATATCCGAAAAATGGCGATCCGTGTGCTCCAAATCGGCGAACGTGATTCGCCTGTCAGGTGGTTACGGTGTTTACGACGACAAAATTACCAGGCTACCCTTGCCCAAGGTTATAAAAAGAGCCCAAAATTTTCATTTCGGGACACCTTGACTTCAGCGCCCGAGAGAACTCCTTCGAAGATCCTTCAGAGTTCCCCTTTGGCGTTCGAAGAATCCTTCAAAGATCTTCGGCCTTCGAAAATCTCCTTCCCCTTCGAAGACCTCCTTCAAAGGCGACTTGAAGATCTCCCTTAGGCTCTTGGAGATCTCTTCATCCTTAGAGATTTTTCTCTCTCTCTTTCTCCTCTGCACCCCTTGCAACAAGCGGTGGCCTGTCACTCTCTTGCATTCTACAACTTGTAACACCAAAAGAGGTTGTAAAATTGGTCGGCACCAATCCGGCTCGGCTCACTCTAGAGTTGAGACAGTTCAATTCGACCGGACTAACGAGAGCGTCGAGCGACCCGCAACAGTTTGGCGCCATCCATGGGAAAGGTGTTCCCAAAATTCTGCAAAGAGTCTCTGAAGGTAGTATTTGCCTCAAGACAATTCTCGCAACCAGCAACAATGACAAGAAGAAGTGTTTGTACTACCGAAGGATCAGTCCCAGGGGGATGCTTCGACCCAGTTCCCTCTCACTCACTCATCAACGCACCTCTCGCAGAAGAGGCGATGCTCGCCCCCATCACTGCATTGGAAGGACGCATACGACAAATGGAGGAGCAACATGCCGAGATGTTAGCACTTCTGAGAAACTTAGGAGCCCCTCGAGCTCCTATTCCACCCCCACACCAGTCAATCCACCTCCCTTAGCTCTGAACCATGCTCTACCCGAAGAAGTCGCTCCAGAGGAAAATGTCTACGAAGAAGAATTCTCCGACGGGGCCAGCTCAAGGCATCCCGCTCGGCCGTCCAGGGGCCCTGGAGCTGACTTTCATCATCACCAGCAGGCAGCAGGAAACAACAAGCATCAGTTACGAAATTAGAAGACTCACTCACGAGGAGATACACGAAGTGATTGCAGAAGAGTATGGATCGATCGGTCGACGGTCCGCTTTCGCCCGTCGTCCTCATCACCACGGCTCCCCGTTGACGCCTCAAGTTCTAGCTCACCTGATCACTCATTGCTTCAAACTCCCCAGCATCAAGACGTTCGACGGGACCGACGGTCCGCTAGAACATATCAACCATTTCACCACAATTCTGAGGATCTACAACGCCCCAGATCAACTTCTATGTCAAGTATTCCCGGTCACACTGAAAGGACAAACTAGAACCTGGTTCTACTCCCTCAGAGAAGGAACCATCGACAGCTTTGCGGAACTGACACAACAGTTCCTGGATCAATTCATAGCCAACCGCATGATCGTCAAGCATCCCTCCCACCTTTCAGGAATCCGCCAGAGTGAGGGCAAAACCCTCAAAGAATTTTTCGCAGCTTTACAACTGAGGCGCGACAAATCCCAGGGGTCGACCCCGAACTTTTGCGCAGCGTTTTCCTAGGAGGACTCCGCCCAAGCGGGTTTTATTCGGCGCTGATGAGAGAGACATTGCCGAGTTACCCAGATCTCGTGCATCGAGTCAAGGCCAAGATTGCAGCTGATGAAGCCATTGAGGCTCACCGTCAGCAATTTGAAGGAAGTCGGAAAAGGAGGGAAGAGCAGGCTCCAAGGAGGCAAGAAGAACGTCACAACCACGAGCGTCGGCAGGACCAACGGGGGGACCGGGGTCTCCGACCCCCTCAAGAGTACACTCCCCTCAACACATCTCGTGCCAATGTACTCTATGCAATCCAAGACAACCCGACACTCCATAGGCCACGAGAACTCCCCCCCCCCCGAATGCAAAGGGAGACCGATCGAAGTACTGCGAGTTCCATCGAAGAATTGGGCACACCACAGAGGAGTGTATTAAGCTCAAAGACGAGATTGAACGCCTTGTTCGCCAAGGCATCCTCGGTAGGTTTCTGCAAGATCAAACCTGCAACTAGCCAGAACAGCCTAGAAGGGAGCAGCCACCTGCACACCAGGAGGCGCAGGGGGGCAGACAAATGGTAGGAGTGGTGGAGACCATAGCTGGCTCCCCCTTCGCCTCCAGCTCCGTCAACTCCATCACCCAACACAGAGAGCGAGAAGATCACAGCATGCAACACACTGTGACTATCAGTTTTAGAGACGAAGATCTTGAAGGACAACTCCTACCGCACCAGGACCCGCTTGTCATCAGTGCGGAGATTGGCGACCCAAGCTTTCGTGTTAAGAGGATACTGATCGATAACGGGAGCCCCATTAACGTCATATTCATGTCCACCCTCCGCAACATGAAGGCCCCGAAAGAACGATTCCAGCTAGCAACGGGACCGGTGTACGGCTTCAACGGCAGCTTCGTCCCCGTGGAAGGAACATTCACACTGCCAGTAACTCTGAGCGAATTTCAGAAGCAAGTCGCGCATGACGTCCAGGTCGTGGTCGTGGAATCAGACTCCCCGTACAACGCCATCTTCGGTCGCCCCCTCCAAGCGACGTTCAAGGCCATTACTTCCATCCCGCATCTCGCAATGAAGTTCATCACCCCAGGAGGAGTCGGGGTCGTCCGTGGCAACCAAGAGGCAACCCGCTCCTGCTATCTGCAGCAGGCCCAACCAGGGCAAGGAGCGGCTCTAGCATTCGGCACGACTAGCACCAGGGGCACCACCACCGCCCACCATGCTGGATGATCGGGAGAGCCCGTGCAAACGCTACCTAGGAGAACCAAGAACCGGGCAGCAGAGCCCTATATTATATTATTATCTACGTTTTTGTTTTGTTTGTATTAAAAACAATTGTTAACTCTAAAGTCGCAAGTTTACACTTGCGCATGCACTATTGTTTATTTCAATTCAATATGTTTTACCTGCTCGTAACTATGTCATCGCAGGAACACTTTAGGGCCAGTCCCCCCGATCACCCACATACCGCAACATGGTGGCCTTGACCTCGCTACCCAGGTTCGAAGGTCCGCCCTTCGCCCGCGTGGTAGGTTACGATATCGTCAGGGGACAACACCCCCCCCCCCCCCCCCCCGGTCGCGCGCAGCTCGCAACACGGTGGTCTTGACTTCACTACCCCGACTCGAAGGCCCGCCCTTCGCCCACGTAGTAGGTTATAACATCGTCAGGGTCCAAACTCAGTGGCCTCCCACTACCGCGGCTCGAAGGTTCGCCCTTCGCCCCCGCAGTAGGTCAAGACACATCCAGGGCCTGCCCCCTCACTTGCGCAAGACTTGATGCACGACCACCGCACGGCCTCAGCTATTCGACTCCAGCCGCACCACCTCGCGCACGCCCTCTTTTGCGCTATCTCGGCCAGCGAGGCCGCACCTCCCCAGTATCGCCTGGCTACGTCTCCGCGCTCATCGCGCGCAGAACGCCTCCACGTTCACCGCGCGCTCAGAACACCTCCGCGCTCACCGCGTACTCAAAACGCCTCCGGGCTCACAACGCGCGCAGAACGCCTCCGCGCTCACCGCGCACTCAGAACGCCTCCGGGCACACGACACGCGCAGCACGCCTCCGCGAATACCGCACACTCAGAATGCCTATGGGCTCACGACGCGCGCAGAACGCCTCCCATCTCACCGCGCGCTCAGAACACCTATGCGCTCACCACGCGCTCAGAATGCCTATGCGCTCACCGCGCGCTCAGAACGCTTTCGGGCTCACGACGCACGCAGAACGCCTCTGCGCTCACCGCATGCTCAGAACACCTCCGCGCTCACCGCGCGCTCAGAACACCTCCGCGCTCACCGCGCGCCCAGAATGTCTTCACGCTAATCGCGCGCTCAGAACTCCTCCGCACTCATCGCGCGCTCAGAACGCTTTCGCGTTCGCCGCGCGCTCAGAACGCCTCCACATTCGCGACGCGCACGACAGTTAACCTTTCTTGATTTCCCAGATTGCAGGTCTTGTTCATTGCTTTCATCGTCAACAACGAAGCTACCCGAACTGCCTAAACTACCCGGGGGGGCAAGACCGGTATATCCGAAAAATGGCGATCCGTGTACTGCAAATCGGCGAACGTGATTCGCCTGTCAAGTGGTTACGGTGGTTACGACGACAAAATTACCAGGCTACCCTTGCCCAAGGCTATAAAAGGAGCCCAAAGCTTTCATTTCGGGACACCTTGCCTTCAGCGCCCGAGAGAGCTCCTTCAAAGATCCTTCAGAGTTCCCCTTTGGCGTTCGAAGAATCCTTCGAAGATTTTCTTCGGCCTTCGAAGATCTCCTTCCCCTTCGAAGACCTCCTTCGAAGGCGACTTGAAGATTTCTCTCTCCCTTTCTTCTCTGCACCCCTGCAACGAACGGTGGTCTGTCACCCTCTTGCATTCTACAACTTGTAACACCAAAATAGATAGCGAAATTGGTCGGCACCGATCCAGCCCCGTGGTTTTTCACTTTTTCTGAGTTTTCCACTTAAAAAGTCTTCTTGCATGCTGTCTCACTTTTCTTTAGCTGATTGTGCGCTCGGCTCACTCTAGAGCTGAGACGGTTCAATTCGACCGGTCTAACGAGAGCGTCGAGCGACCCGCAACAAGATTAAAGTACTGTTAAGGTAGATGAAATTAGAAAGTTTGACGAATAGTCAGATTCCTAGATCTGTACATGTCAAAATTGCACCTCGTCTTGATTCTGTACTGAAAACTAGTTTTTTTTTCCTTTTTCTGAAATAAAATCATCAGTCTTTGTTCTGTTTCTTAAGATGGCTATTGTGTAGACAGTGATTCTAGCAGTATAAAAAAGCTTGGTGAAGGTACTTATGGAGAGGCTTTTAGAGCTGGTGCAACTGCGTGTAAGATTGTTCCCATTGATGGTGATATGCTGATTAATGGAGAAATTCAGAAGGTTGTTTTCCGTGCCTATCTATGATTTAAACTTATCCTCATTACTATTTAGGGTTATTTACCGGACCTCCCTTTCAACTTTGCAGAATTACAAGGATTTCCCCTCTACATTTGATCTTCCGTGTTTTTTCTGTACATGTATGTCAGCAATGTAAAGTTAGGGGGGAGGTTTTGATAATTTTGTAAATTGGGAGTTTCATAATTATTCCTTACTAGTTATTATTGATAATTTGTGCTCCGCCTTTTCCTCCCAGAAATCTGAAGAAGTGCTGGAAGAGGTCTTACTTTCCCTGACACTAAATTCCTTAAGAGAGCAGCATGACTACAGTGAAAACCTGAATTCATGTTCAAATTTCATTGAAACTAAGGAGTATGTTAATATTTTTTCTCGCATAACTAGAGTTTTCATATTTTTTCTCTCCATGAGTATGATCTTATTTCTCTGCAGCTTTAGAGTATGCCAAGGCCTGTATGATAAAAACTTAATTAGAGCATGGGAAGAGTGGGATGCAGATAACAATTCTGAAAATGACCATCCCTGTGTTTTTCCTGAAGATCAAGTTGGTTTCTAATCCTTAAAAACATCGCTTTTGACATGTTATCATTTTTTCATTATACAATTTCAGATTTTATGTTCCTAAGAAACGTTTAAATAACTTTATTTCAGCTCTACATTGTGTTTGTATTAGCTGACGGTGGAAAGGACCTTGAAAATTTCGTTCTTCTAAATTTTAAGGAGGCTCAAAGTTTACTTGTGCAGGCAAGCAATATATTTTTACCTCAATAATCTACTTAACATTTGATTTTAAGTGATGGCAGTTCAATATTAGTGCTGTAGGTTATGGCTGCATTGGCTGTGGCAGAAGTTTCATGTGAATTTGAGCATCGAGATTTACATTGGTAAAGATATAAGCCTTTCATTTGTTATGAGGTTGGCTACTAATACCATTTAGCGCAATATATTATAGTTTGAATTATTACTTGTAGGGGTAACATACTTTTACGTCGGAATGAAGACAAGTTGGTTCATTTCACCCTTGAAGGAAAGAAGATGAGTGTAAATGCATTTGGGCTGACGGTATCTATTATTGATTTCACACTTTCTCGCGTCAACACAGGTGATTTCTCTTCCTTGATGTCAATTCAATTCGTAATTTATATTTTAATTGGTAGAATTCAAGCATGCATCTAAATTGAATTGGTTGGAGGTGGAGAGGCTCAGGATCTAATATCCATTTTAAGTGCATAAGACTATGTTAGTTACTCTCAACACGCCTCATCACGTGTAGAATTTGTGGTCTCTAACAAGTGAATTGCTTTTTTAATTGGGTGATGTGGAATGGGTGTTAGGCCTACCCAACTTTGATACCATTTTGGAATCCAAGCATTCAATCTGACCGATTAGTTAGATGTGGAGAGGCTCGGGATCTATATTAAGTGTATAATGCTATGTTAGCTTCCCGATGTGTGAAGCATTCTCAACATAAAATAAAATTTATTAATGTTCCAAGTTTATTTTTGTGATCTTTTATATATTTATTCCCAATACTTTGAGATATGCTTGAATTGGTTTCATCGGAATAATTTGTATCCTTTATATGGCCAAGGAATTTGTAACATCGCATACTACATTTTCCGTATATGTCATATGTGTTGAGCCCAGAATTGTCCGTGAACATGAGAGGACCTTACTCTTGACTAAGAAAGATGAAAGCGGTGGAGATCACTGGAGATTACACTTAACACCAGAGAGATTTTATGGGAATTGTTAAGTGCACCACGTTTTTGGCTATGTGCACTACAAATTTATGTAAATTTAAATTTTTTTCCTTTCAATAAAATCACTATGTGCAAGCATTTGAGGGCACTGCACCGTTCCTCCCCTCCAGCCCGCGACCTTGATCCAAACCCTGGCACTGCACCGTTCCGCCCCTCGTCGCAGGTCTTCGCCGGCCTTCACCACCCTACGTCGGCATTAGTTAGGGTTTCGAAAGCCCTTGGCGTGATCGTTCTCCACCATATCCAGCACGCCGCCGCCCTTCGACTGGCCGACTCTTCCCTTCTTCTCGTTGTTCCAGAGTTGGTTCCAGAAATTTTTTCAAATGAAGCAAGCTACCAATTTTTTTCTAAAAGCTATTGATGTAAGTTTGGCCTTGAATCAATATTGTTGGAGTTTTTTTCATTTTTTGCCGCAGATTTTAGTGGTGAATTGTTAGAGTCCTGCAAAAATTTTGTTGTCAAAGTGGGAAACTGTGGAATTTGTTTTAACAACTGAGGATTGATGGAATCTATTGAAGCTACTAGATTTTTGATTTATAGTCTCGTTCTTCTCAGATTCATGATGCAACTAGAGTTCTTCTTCCTCATCGTCTTCTCCAGCAATGCAAGGAAATTAGTGAGTTTCCTTGCAATGTTAGCTAACTGCAATCAAATTATGGAGTAGAAATAAATGCTTCCAAAAAAGACTGGTAGATGATGATCACGACATCCTAAAAGCCCAACATCTCCCCTACCCTAATCAGAAATTTACAACAAAGGACTTTTTGGTTGTGGTTTATTGATATATCAAGTTATTCTTGTTGGTTTGCTATTAACAATAATGTGGTGCCCCTAATAATTATGTGTGCACTTATCGTAGTGCGGTGCTTTTAACAAAAAATACACATAGCCAAAATCATAGTGCGCTTAACAATTCCCTTTATAAATAACTCCCCTCCTGAAATACCAAAATCTCCTTTCATTTTGTATTTCATGGAATGCATAGATGTTAGATCCATTGTTCTTAGTAAGTGGAGTCTTATATAGACAATTAAGTATGATAAGGATGTCGCAACAAGTATGACTCTGCCTACCATGGTATTTGTGTGTTTGAATAACATCATGGAATGTTTGGAGAATGTTGACTACGGATAGCTGCCTTGCGGGAGGATATTCTTTTAAGTATGTGTGATAAACGGTGAGCGGATTGTATGATCTTTTTGGGCATTTTTTATCTAGTGGAGGGTAGTTTTGTAATTGACCCGGCTACATGGCCATATAAGTAGCGGCCTTAGTAGGGTTTTGTTTTTATCTCTGAACTTGTTGGTTGTGGCGTATGTTTGGGCGGCTGAATCGGGAATCCTTCCCCTCACCGTGAGAACACCTCTCAAAGCATAGCTCTCAGGTGGAATCCTTCTTACCTTCTTGTATTGTGATCTGTTACTATTGTTTTATGCAAGTATTAGGTGTGGTTGTGGAAGATTTTTGCTAGTTTCATTATTGCATCAACTTTTGTCATAACAAGGGTATCAGAGCCTCGATCGGGAGTGGGATGGCACCGACAGACAGCACCCGATCGCGTGGCCTCCAACAGGAAGTTGACGCCCTGCGCCTAGCACAAGCATCCCTCTAGCAATCGCAGGAGCAAATGCAAGGCACGCTCCAATCAGTGGAGGACCAACAGAGTCGCACTTTGGAGGAAATCCGTGAGTTGGTTTCCACCATCCGTTTGGATCGAAGCTCCAACAATGGCACTCTGAACTCTGGCCCGTCATCGCCCCCACCACGCATCACCCAAGCACGTCTCCGCCATTGTCGCAGCCCCCGAACACGCTTCTCGCCACTCGTCTACCACGGATCAAGTTTCCTTGCTTCAATGGGGATGCACTCCATGAGTGGCTCTACCGTTGTGATCAGTTTTTCGATATTGTCGGCACAGCTCCGGAGTTAAAGGTCCAGCTCGCCTCGATGCATCTGGAAGGCAAAGCCTCTTTTGGCACCAAGCATTCACGAAGTCGCGTCTCTCCCCGCAGGGGCCAACATGGGAAGAATATAGCCACACCATATCCAACCGGTTCGGGTCCATATTATTCGACGACCCCATTTGGGAGTTAAAAAATCTGCGTCAAAAAGGGTCTGTACAACAGTACTTGGAGGAATTTGATATGCTTCGTCTCCGTGTACACATTCAAGAAGATCACGCTATGAGTTTTTGCCTCGCCGGCTTGAAGGAGGAGATCACATATTCTGTGCGGATGTTTCAACCGAAGACACTCGCAGACGTGGCCTCTCTCGCCGCCTTCAGGAATACAAACTGCAGTTGCGCCAGAAAAAGGGTGTCGGACCTTCCGCCGACACCACCACGCGAGGCAACCGCCCATCTGCCATTTTTCTGTCGGGACCTGTTCGATCTCCCTTCCCATCACCCAAAATTGGGTTTAACCCGGCTAGAGGAGGGCCACGGTTAACCGCAGCGGAGGTGGAGGACAAACACCACAAAGGTTTATGCTTTGGTTGTGATGCACTGTATTCTCCAGGTCATCGGTGTGCGGGGTCGCAAACAAGCCTATGCTATACAACTCATCCCCGAACAGGACGAGGACTTGCATGAGGGAGATGACACAGATGAGGGCCTTGAGATAATCCACAATGAAGAGGACATGCAGGAAACTCTGCAAGTGTCTATGCACGCGCTGACAGGAACCACACACTTCTACACCATGCGGGTGACCGCTTCCTACCAAGGCCAACCAATACATATTTGGATCGATTCGGGCAGCACCCACAACTTCTTGGATAGGAAGAACGCCGCAAGATTACAATGCAAACTAGTACCAATACCCACATTTAATGTGGCTGTCGCCAATGGCAAGTGCATATCAAGTTCGCATAAGGTGGCTGGGTTCAAATGGAGGATGAGGGGCGTCTTCTTCTCTTTGGACATGCTGGTTTTACCTCTCGGTGGATGCAAAATGGTCCTCAGAGTACAATGGCTCATCACATTAGGAGTCCTACAGTGGGATTTCCGAAATCTGACAATGGAATTCACGACCCAAGGACGGAGAATTGCACTGCGGGGTTCTAAAAGCTTAGCGGGGACATGGATACAACAACGACGCGAAGAGCAGGGGCAAGCAAAACATGGCCAGCTTCATATGTTAGCAGTTTGGAATAGGCCGGCGACCTCCACGGAGGAAGACGAGTTCGGAGAACTCTGTATGCTGAGCCAAGGAAAGCCCACACCAACCCAAGCAGTAAATTCGGACCCAAACCAGCAGGTGTCCCCTCTAAAACACACCCAAAAGCAGCAGCTCATGAACCTCCTGGAGTCCTTTTAGGACTTATTTGAAGACCCCAAAGGGTTGCCACCGACAAGGGAGCATGAACATTGTTGGCTTGTATTAGAATAGTGGTGTGCGTATAGGAGTTGTGTGCGTTTAGAGGCGTTGTAGAGGTATATATAGATGTATGTAAGTGTTAATAGATATACGAAGCCCTAATTCTACATGGTATCAGAGTAGGGGGAGCGCGCCGTCCTTGACGATCTCCCGGGGCTGAAGGCTCGTCAACGATGGGGGACAACAGGGAAGGAGTGCGCTGGAGCATCGTCGGCATCGTCGTTGGAGTATAGTCGTCGTCGCTGGAGCATCGTCGCTGGAGTATAGTTGTCGACGGGCGAGGAGCGAGCGCTGGAGCATCGTCGACGGGCGAGGAGCGAGCGCTGGAGCATCGTCGACGGGCGAGGAGCGAGCGTTGGAGCATCGTCGACGGGCAAGGAGACTTTGCTCGGTCGACGGGGAGCAGGTCATCGTCAATCGTGACGGGAAGATCCCTCACTCGTGCGATAATCGACGAAGATTGGCGGCCAGTGGTCTCCTCGACGAATTGTTGCTGCTACTCGATTCCTCGACGAATTGCTGCTGCTACTCGACGATAATTGATTTCCTCACTCGACGAAGGTTGGTTTCCTCGCCGAATTGCTGCTTTCGACGAAGAGTCCACGAACTGTAGAAAGACCGCCGACGAAGAAAGAATGGAGGAAGTTTTCAAGAAGTTAGATCCGGATGAGGTGGTTACCTTGTTGAAGTTGTTGGGTTCATCACCACGCCCGGTGAAGTTGGACCTTCCACCGGTTGACCTGAAGCTTGAAGGACCGACTACCTATCTGGGTTGGTCGCGCCGTGTGAGGAAGACTCTTACAGCGAAGAAAGTTGGAGGTTTCTTGACAGGGGAGTTGAAGAAGCCAGAGAACCCAACTGCAGGAGATGAGTGGGAATCAACCCACATGACGGTGTTCATGTGGCTTCTCAGCTCGGTTGTCCCATCAATTGCTGCCACAGTTGATGGCCTGGAGACAGTCATGGAGGTTTGGGATAGGCTGCGAAGTACATATGATGGAGTGGGGAACACTCTTAGAGTCTTCCAGGTGAGGGGAGAAATCGATGACACTGTTCAAGGGGAGAAGACTGTGTAGGAGTACGCATCAGAGTTAGAACGTCTATGGGTGGACTATGACCATGCTTCTGGTGGTATATGTTGCAGTAACCCACAATGTAAGGCTTCCAAGATTATAATAGAAGAGAGGACCATGAGGTTCTTGAAGGGGTTAAATGAACGGTTCGACCAGAGGAGAGCCTTACTTTTGTCAGGTACGAAGATCCCCACTCTGGCAGAGGCCATCTCGGCCATGATTCAGGAGGAGACCCGGTTTAAACTCCAGGCAAGGACGGGAGATTCTGCTGCCGTAAAGTCCGCACTAGCGGCTACTGGCACGGATATTCCAAGACCCCGAGAGGAAACACGACAGTGCTACAACTGCGGGGAGACAGGTCATCTGTTGTATGCTTGCCCCAGACCACCAAAGGAGGGAGATTTTGGTGGTCGTGGACGTGGTCGTGGACGTGGCCAGTGTCGTGGTGGCAGAGGTGGCTATCGTGCCAATCTAGGCATTAGTGGATGCAATGAGAAGGCTGATGTTATCTACACTGAGGAGGAGCAGACTCTTCTGAGTCTAATGAACAAGATGGAGGGCCTCAAGAGGAGGCAAGCTGGAGACGCCACTGAGAGACCATCTCATGCTATGTATGCTCATCCTTCTGGAACGACAGAGTGGATTGTTGACTCGGGTGCATCCCAACATGTGACCGGGGACTCGGGGAAGTTCACTTCCTACTCACGCCTTGCATCTCCAGATGGCATCCAGACAGCGGATGGGACCTTTCAGTCAGTGGTTGGTAAGGGTACGGTCGATTGCACAGGTTCGGTAAAACTATCCAATGTCTTGCATGCTCCCTCATTTCCTGTTAGCATGTTGTCTACCAGCTCTATTATACTTCAACTAAAATGTACTGTCTTCTTTGATATTCCCAAGGTGACCTTCCAGGAGAAAGAGACGAGGCGTATACTTGCGACTGGGACCTAGCGTGATGGGTTGTGGTACCTGGATCAGCAAGGATTGGACACTGCACTTGTATCTGCGACGGAGAAGATAAAGGAGGGGAACCTGGAGACAAGTATAGAGGAGGCAATTCTGCTCCACCATCGACGTTTAGGCCATTCGTCTTTTGGTGTTTTAGAACGATTGTTTCCTTCTATTTTTAAAAAGGCATGTAAAAGTAAACTTGTGTGTGATGCTTGCGACTTAGGCAAGCTCACAAGAAACTCTTATGTTAGTTCTGGTTATAGAAGCTCTTCTGTGTTTAATGTTGTGCATTCAGATGTTTGGGGGCCGTGCACAGTTAATTTCTCTAATGGCTATAGATACTTTGTGACCTTTATTAACTGTGCTTCCCGTGTCACGTGGGTATTTTTAATGAAAGCTAAGAGTGAGGTCCTCACTTGTTTCCAGAACTTTCACAAGCATGTACAAACTCAATATGGTGCAGTACTCAAGGTACTTAGGTCGGATAATGGGACGGAATATACCAATAAGACCCTTGCAGAGTACTTATCATCTCACGGGATACTACATCAAACTACGTGCGCATACACTCCTGAACAGAATGGCGTCGCTGAGAGGAAGAACAAACATCTGATGGAAGTGGCAAGAAGCATGATGCTGCACATGAAGGTTCCCCAACACTTGTGGGGGTATGCGGTGTTAACGGCAGCACAGTTAATCAATAGAATGCCATCGAAGATCTTAGGGTGGAGATCCCCGTGTCAGGAGCTGCAAGGACATAACGGAGGTATGCTTCCACTTAAGGTTTTTGGGTGCGTCTGCTTTGTGGAGGATAATAGGACAAGCGTTGGCAAGCTTGATGTCAGGGCAATTAAATGTATCTTTGTGGGGTATTCTGGTACTCAGAAGGGATATGTATGTTCGAGTCCAGTCGAGAAAAGGTGTTTCGTGAGCATGAATGTCCACTTCCGAGAGCAAGAGCAGTACTACCCACAAGAGGAGATTCTACTCATTCCTGAAAAGCCCAATTTTAGGGATGGAGGCCGAGAATGGGAGAGCCTGGTGACAGATTTAAGTAAAGACAGTGGAAAACCCGTTGAGGAGCAAGGGACGAATGAGGAGCAGGAGGAGGTGAGAAGTGTGATACCCACAACTTCAGGGGAGCTTGTCACATATCAGAGAAGGGAAAGGAGAACTCCTGACCTCGTGCCTGAACCCACAACGACAGTGCCTAGTCCCTCGCCTATGCCCGTCTCAGTCCCGAAACACCTCCGGTTGAACCACTGTCACCTCCCTGTGAGTTTATCTCTCCCACATCCCCGACTACTTCTGTCCGAAGGAGCACTCGCAGCAATGCAGGTAATCCTCCTGATCGATATGGTTGGGATCTTGCTTCATTTGTCTCCTATGACGCTATCTCTTCTTCTCACGAAACATTCATTGCATCCTTGGATAGTATTATTGTACCTAACAGTTGGCAGGTAGCTAAAGCCGACCATAATTGGCAAGCAACAATGAAGGAGGAGATGCGCGCTCTGGAGAAGAATAAGACGTGGGAACTAGTACAGCTCCGGACGGGGAAGAGAGTTGTTGGGTGCAAGTGGGTCTTTACCGTAAAGCAGAACCCGGATGACAAAATCGAGCGCTACAAGGCTCGATTGGTTGTGAAAGGGTACAGCCAGACATACGACATCGATTATGACGAGACGTTCACACCTATTGCAAAGATGAGTACGGTTCGTACCCTGATCAGCCTGACGGCCAATGGTGGATGGAAGATGCACCAATTGGATGTGAAAAATGCTTTTCTGCATGGCGATCTTGTTGCGGAAGTATATATGGAGGTCCCACCTGGATTTGGTACAACCATGACGGAAGGCAGAGTGTGTAGGTTGAAGAAGGCACTGTATGGACTGAAGCAGTCCCCTCGTGCATGGTTTGATTGCTTCAGAAGGACCATGGTCGGGATGAGATATCAGCAAACCAATGCTGACCACACTGTGTTTTTCAGACATAATGAGAAACATCACATCACCATACTTGATGTGTATGTGGATGACATGATCATTACGGGAGATGACGAGGAGGAAATTGCGCGTCTTAAGTGTGACTTGGGGAAGATGTTCGAGGTGAAGGACTTGGGTTCTCTTAAGTACTTTCTTGGGATAGAAATTGCATATGGTGCGAAGGGAATTGTTCTGTCTCAACGAAAGTATGCCTTAGATCTTCTCACCGAGACAGGGATGCTCGGATGCAAGCCAGCTACAACGCCTATCGACACTAAAGAGAAAGTGAGTGCTGAGGCAGGAGAACCAGTTGATCGGGAGAGATATCAAAGACTTGTCGGGCGATTG
The DNA here is from genome assembly GCA_033032865.1 of Dactylorhiza incarnata. Taxonomy (NCBI): domain Eukaryota; kingdom Viridiplantae; phylum Streptophyta; class Magnoliopsida; order Asparagales; family Orchidaceae; genus Dactylorhiza; species Dactylorhiza incarnata. Next base: position 399,921 of record JAWHQI010000268.1, on the reverse strand, counting down.
ATCTATCTGAGCCACACACGTCCAGATATCTCCTTCGCTGTGAGCGTGGTGAGTCGTTACATGCACTATCCCAGGAAGGGTCACATGGATATTGTGTACCAAATTCTTCGATACGTGAAATCTGCTCCAGGAAAAGGGTTGCTCTTTAGACGTAACAGACATGTAAAGATCGAAGGACACTGTGACTCAGATTGGGCAAGCAGTGTCGATGATAGGAGATCAACCTCATGTTATTGCGTCTTTGTGGGAGGCAACCTGATCTCATGGAGAAGCAAGAAGCAGTCGGTTGTAGCCCGATCAACGGCTGAAGCTGAGTACAGGGCTATGGCTCTGGGGGTCGCTGAACTCCTCTGGTTGAAAGGAATGCTAATGAAGCTGAAGTTGGATCGAGGAGACAGGATGAAGCTATGGTGTGACAGTCAAGCAGTAATGAGCATTGCTAACAATCCTGTTCACCATGACAGGACCAAGCATATCGAGATTGATAGGTTCTTTATAAAAGAGAAATTTGATAGTGGACTCTTGGAGCTTAGCTACGTCACCACCAAGGATCAAACCGCTGATTGTTTGACAAAGGGGCTCAGCTCAAATGACATGATGAGGAATTGTGACAAGATGGGCTTAGTTAACATCTTTCGCCCACCTTGAGGAGTGTTGGCTTGTATTAGAATAGTGATGTGCGTATAGGAGTGGTGTGCGTTTAGAGGCGTTGTAGAGGTATATATAGATGTATGTATGTGCTAATAGATATACGAAGCCCTAATTCTACAAACATCGCATCATCCTCAATGAAGACAAGGTGGACATAAACTTGCGGCCATATCGTTACCCACCCTTACAGAAGACGGTCATTGAACACTTGATCAAGGAGATGCTTCAAACAGGAGTGATCCGGCATAGCTTTAGCCAATTTGCCTCGCCGGTCGTATTGGTTAAGAAGGGTGACGGCACATGGCGGTTATGATTGACTACCGCCACCTCAACAAGCACAACGTTAAGGATAAGTTTCCAATCCCCATTATTGAAGAGCTGATCGATGAACTTTGCGGGGCAATATTCTTCTCTAAATTAGACCTACGTGTGGGGTGCCATCAAGTGAGGATGGCCGAAGCCGACATCCACATGACGGCGTTTCGTATTCGTCAAGGCCACTACAAATTCTTGGTTATGCCATTTGGGCTAACCAACGCCCCTTCCACATTCCAAAGCTTGATGAACAAGATCTTCCAGGATCAACTGCGCAAGTTTATTTTGGTATTTTTTGACGATATTCTTGTGTTTAGCAGGTCATGGGAAGAACATTTACATCTCCAATTCACATTTGCCACCTTGCGACACCACCAATTACTCAAGTGATCCAAGTTCAACTTCGGGCTGCAACAAGTACACTACTTGGGTCACCTCATCTCCAATCAGGGAGTGGAAACTGACCCCACGAAGATTCGAGCCATGTTGGAGTGGCCGCGACCCACGACGGTGAAGAAATTACGTGGCTTCCTCGGGCTCACCGGCTATTACCGGCGCTTCATCCAACACTATAGAACCCTTGCCCGACCACTCACGGAGCTGCTCCAACACAAGGGGTTCAAGTGGAATCCAGAAGCCGAACAAGCCTTCATTCAACTCAAGGAAGCGGTGTCACGGCCACCGGTTTTGTGCGTGCCAGATTTCTGCAAACCTTTCGTCCTCGTAACCGACGCGTCGGAGGCGGGAGTAGGGGCAGTTCTAATGCAAGAGGGGAGACCGATTGCGTATTTCAGCCGAGCATTTGGGAAGAAGAATGCAACCATGTCCGTGTACGAAAAGGAACTCCTCGCTATCGTGATGGCGGTACAACAATGGCGGCATTATTTGTTGGGGAACTCATTCGTTATCAAGACGGACCGACGTTCCTTGAAATATTTGCTTGACCAAAAGCTAGCAACGCCCGCACAACAAAAATATCTAGCCAAGCTTCTCGGCTATGATTACACAATTCAATGCAAGCAAGGCAAGGAGAACTTATGCGCGGACACGCTTTCGAGAAAAGATGAAGCAGACAAGGGAGAACTCAATGTGTTGGTCACTATCCAATCCAACGTTTTGCAACAGCTGAGAGGATCATGGGCAAAGGACATGGATATACAACGCATCATCACACAAAAGGGCAAGACCGATCAAGTTGTCTGAAATATGAATGGACAAATGGTCTTTTGAAGCGCAAGGGGCGATCAGTGGTGGGGAAGGATCCAACTATGAAGGATACACTGCTGAGGTTATTCCATGAAGGGGCGGTGGGAGGTCACTCGGGCATTAATTCAACATACCGGAGGCTCAAAAATATCTTTTATTGGAAGCGGATGAAACCGGAGGTGTATGAGTACATCCAACAATGTGCGGTTTGCCAACAATGCAAAGCGGACACCCAAAAACCGATGGGGTTATTGCAACCACTGCCTATTCCCACTCGCATTTGGCAAGACATATCGTTGGACTTTGTAGAAGGGCTACCCAAGAGCAAGGGAATGACCACGATACTTGTAGTGGTCGATCGTTTAAGTAAACAAGTCCATTTCAGCGCTCTCTCTCACCCTTACACCGCACAAGCAGTAGCCCAACTCTTCCTGGATTCGATTGTGCAACTCCATGATCTACCGACCTCCATAGTCAGTGACCGGGACACAACCTTTCTAAGACAGTTTTGGCAAGAATTATTCAGCATTCTTGAAGTACAACTGAAGTTCTCCACGGCCTACCATCCACAAACGGACGGTCAAGCGGAAGTTGTCAACCGTTGCCTTGAGAGCTATTTGAGGTGCATGTGCTTTGAACGACCGCTTAGTTGGGTGACGTGGTTATTGTTAGCGGAGTGGTTGTATAACACTACCTACCACAACGCCATCAAAATGACACCCTATGAAGTAGTCTACGGACATGAGCCAGCAATTCATGTTCCATATCTTTCCGGTGCTAACGGAGGAAGTGGATCGTTCACTGGAAGCACGTGAACGATTAAGAAGAGAGAAATTGAGAGAAATAAAGGAAGAGGGAAGAGAGAAATAGAGAAATATAGAGAAAGAGGATGGAAGAGTGGAAGAGAGTAACAACAGCCACAAAAAAAATAACGCATCTATACTCGATCCATAGCAGCTAGCCAACCATAGATACTGTGAAAGGCCGCATAAACCAGGCTAATAACTTTAAAAAAAAATTCAAAGTGCCGAGGGGATGAGAGGAGTCAGGAGAGCAAGAACTGTGTCAGCTGTCGAGAATCAGTGCCGAGAAGAAGGCGCGGCAGACGACAGCGTAGAACCACCAGAGAACCAAAGCCCAAATGCGAGAATCACCAGGGAACCAGTGAGCTAGAGCCGAGAGAGGAAGAAGGTGACGGTAATAGGTAACATAACAGTTACATGGTGGTACGAGGTGTATTCAAATTAAAAAGTTCGTATCGCAGGCATCCCAGACGAGAATCTTAAATTTTGCATTTATGCACAATTAGTTAGGATTGAACCCTTAATATTAGATAATTAGTTTTCATATTAATGTGGCAAATAGCTACATAAAACATTTAATTGACAAAAGTGAGCACAAGTAAGCATGAAGTGATTTGAATATATACAGTTGCACCTTATTTGATTCCCATTAAGGTTGGTGTTCGTTTGTGTGTTAACTAATTTGAAAAATATAATTAGACTTATTTGGGGTGACATTTTGGGTGTGATGGAATGCATGTTGAACGTCAATGCGTCACAAAGCTGGTGTTCCGCGATTCTGACAAAAGACCGTACACCTCCAACACCGGTTTTATGTCGTTCACGACTGCCCACGGAAGACCGTGAATGTAACATTCGACGTTTGGTGCTCCATGTTTTCATCTCCAAAATGTTGATTTTTATTATCATATTAATCTTGTAAATGGCAACTTGAGAACATTTGAGCCATTAATAACTTGTATGACCACAGGAGAAGCTGTACTATTTCTCAACCTTTCAGCTGATCCTGAACTCTTCAAGGGTCCCAAAGGGAATGTACAGGTGTGAAGCAACCTAAACTTGCTCAAAGTATATAAACTCAAATTCTCATTCTATCATATATTTGTCTTTATTGGCAGTTTGAAACATATAGAAGGATGAAAGAAGTGACTGGAGAATGCTGGGAAGAGAGGTATGTCTTATCTTCAGTCTTGACAAATTTAATCCTAAAGTGTACGTCGTTTTCAACCCTTTGCGATGGGTTTACTCTGGACTGCGAAGCTTGATGCTTGTGAATGGCTTGCCAAGAACTTTTTATTTTGCATCTTCATACCTATTATCTATGTTGCACGGGACGGCGACGATATACGATATGAGATTCATGATTAAAAAAAAGATACTAGGTACATTTTCAAATTTTAATTATTTAAATATAAATATATATAAAAATATGTATGACATTCACGTCCTTTTCATTTTTGAATCATTATATTTCACATACCATATATTAAATAAAGACAAGATTTATCTATCACAAAATCATTTCATGTTATAAATAGGAGCTATAATTGAAAGTATATAATCAATTGACTCTCACCATTTACCATCTAAACACATGTCTGTCTTTGTATCATCATCACAATGTAAATAACTTTTTAGTGTTTTTGAGCATACTCGGGTGTATCCGAGAGCATCTGAGACTTTTTTATTTAAAATTAAAAGAAAAAAGTTTATGAGAGTTTTGGTGATGGGTTTCCAAGAGTTTTTGAGGATGACTCTGAAACACTCCAGTTATGTTACGTAAGACTGTTGCAAGTATCCTGCTTCCTGTTACAGGTCCTCCGTCAGTTATCTTATTATATTATTATTATAATAAATATTATATATTTTGAGTCGAGCCATTGTATCGAGTCGAGTTGTATTGAGTCTTAGTCGTCGTATTTTTATATTTTTGTGTCTATTGTATATATGAACCCCTTGTTATGTAGGAAGGAATCAATCAATGAATGAAATAGTTTCTCTCTCTCTCTCTCTCTAATTTCTCTCCTCTCTCTAATTCCCCTTCTCTCTCAAGCTCTCTCTCCCTTCTGGGATTTCCTCTCTTCTTTCCCAAGCTCTTCTCTCCTTCCTCCACCCTCTCTTAGGGTTTTGTCTTCTACCTCCGTTTCTAGGGCTTGCCCTTGTATCCCCATCCCCGCTGCCATCCGACAAATCACCCAAAAGAAGCACATAACACTTCCTAGCATGTTATGTGCTTCAATCTTAACTTGAGTCAGAACCGTAGATATCTATGTGGGAACCTAGGTCCTCCCAAAAGCTAGGTAATGATACAATCGGGAGACAAGCTCTTGTCAATACTCGGAGGCTAGGCCCTCCCAAAAGCTCCTCTCTCAAAAGAGAGCCAAACGACTACACATTTCAAGCATCCCTAATACACACCTACTCTTCCCCTTATATAGATGGAAAGCACACTCCTGCCGAGAAACATTTAATATTTGAATTAATATTTATAATATAATTAATAACTAGTATTAATAATTAATAATTATCAACTAATTAATTAATAACTACAACAACACTCGAGCCTTTATCCCGCTATAATGGGGTCAGCTATATGGATCCTTTGTCGCCATTGTGCCCTATCATTAGTCATAATCTCATTAATGCCTAAGTACATCATTTATTTCCTTATAGTTTCATTCCAAGTCTTTATTGGTCTACCCCTCCCCCGTATAACTACAAAGTACATATAATCAACATTCATGGCTGTTCCGAAATTTGCTACTACAGTTTTTCGATAGTGTCACGACTCCTTGAGAGTGCCATCACATGTAGACACCATGCTTTGCGCGTCCTTCTCTTGTAGACGCAAGGAGGTTCGCTTGGGAGTATTCATAACAAGGGATAACTTTCTCTAATTAGCAATGCCTAAACTTTTCCTCCATGTTAGAATAATTATTGGTTGCTCCCCTCTTTTGAAATTACAAAACCTCCCATCTGAATTTACATTTCATAACATCAATGCACAAATGTACCTCCTGAAGGGAAAGCTCTAGGGGTATTGTTGTGTATGGTTGTTATGAAATGTAAACTCAGAAGGGAGGTTTTGGTAATTTCAAAAGATAGAGGGGTGCAACCTGTAATTTTACAAACCGGCAAAGGAGGTGATGCAGGACAGGCGTCCCACCCGCCTGCCACCCTGGATACCTGGCATCCCACCACAGCCCAGGGGTCCCACCGGGAGTCCACCCGATGAGCCTTATCAGGTACCACAGACCGTACACCCCAACCCATCCCCGGCCCCACCACAGGGCCGATAGGTTGTTGAGGCCAGGGCTCGATCCCCCGACCTCCTTGATAAAGAGTCCTTAGGCGGACTAAGGACTCTTTATCAAGGAGGTCGGGGGATCGAGCCCTGGCCTCAACAACCTATCGGCCCTGTGGTGGGGCCGGGGATGGGTTGGGGTGTACGGTCTGCGGGACCTGATAAGGCTCATCGGGTGGACTCCCGGTGGGACCCCTGGGCTGTGGTGGGATGTCAGGTATCCAGGGTGGCAGGCGGGTGGGACGTCTGTCCTGCATCATAAAAGTGCAAAGAAATTAAGCGCTCGCCGAATGGGCCCCACATGAGAGCTTGCGTGAAAGCTCTTTGTCAAGGAGGTCGGGGGATGAGAGCTTGCCTGAAAGCTCTTTATCAAGGAGGTCGGGGGATCGAGCCCCGGCCTCAACAACCTATCGACCCTGTGGTGGGGCCGGGGATGGGTTGGGGTGTACGGTCCGCGGGACCTGATAAGGCTCATCGGGGGGACTCCCAGTGGGACCCCTGGGCTGTGGTGGGACGCCAGGTATCCACGGTGGCAGGCGGGTGGTGATTCCCGTCCTGCATCAGGAGGTCTCGATAAACACGACCATATAAAAATATAGCCACTGCTTACATAACTTATGGATGTAAATTACTACAATGCAGCTTCCCAAAGACCAACGTTCTATGGCTGATGTATCTTGCAGAGATTTTGGACAAGAAAAAAATCTATGTAAGTGTTTATTCTCCACAATATTTGCAGCCTTAACCCCAGCTTGATTGTTGTAATGCACAATTTTTTCAGGAACGAACTACGAAGGATGAGAGAAATCTTCGATCATTTAAAAGGCGTCTGAACAACTATGAATCTGCTAAAGATTCTCTTTCTGATCCATTCTTTGCCGAATTCCTCACTGACGTATGACACTCGGTGAGGCGATTGAAATCGCCGGGGGCTGAGGAGACAAATGCGGGGGAAGTCAACTGGTTCAAGACTAAGCTTTCTTGCCTAGTGCATGGCTCTTTTGCGCGCCCTGATGCTTTCATTATGTTAAGTTTTCTATCTCAATTTGTACTTTTTATGCTTGGGTAATTTGGCAGTTAGTCTGTTTATTTGAACCTAAGTGTAAAAGTGCATTTATGTGAGTTGTATTTAAAGACTTCTTTTGTGAAATGAAATCATGCAATATTTGAATCCCTTCTGAAGTTGTGGAGAGATTTTGGGTGCTCTCTTTCTTCTAATCCGCAGTCCCGGTTCCATAGTTCCCGCTTTGGCCATATTCCCTCAAACTAATCAGGGATTCTTTGACCTAGTGGGCTTCGCCCACATTCGAGCGGGATGTGGCCACATTCGAGCGGGCTGCGCCCGCATATGAGCGGGCCGGGGTACTGTACTTTTCTGCAACAATACATTTGTATCTGAAAATATAACTTGTATAATTTTATACAACTTTTATTCAAAACATATACATGAGTATTTAAAATGACCGTACAAAAATGAATCAATATTTCTATTTTTATTTTGTAAAAAAATGTATATTTTTACCTAAGAAATCAATTTCTCCATTTGTCTCCCTATTCCTCCCATCTCTTTTCTCCCTCTCACTCTGGCTCTCTCTCTCTCCCCCATCCCTTGCTCTCTCTCTCTCTCATGTAGGGATAGGAGGGCTATGAAAATTTCCTCCCCCTCTTCGCCCCTTTCTTTCTCTCTCCATTTAAAGGCTGAGATTAAAAGTGTGACACATATTGGATGGCTAAGATTAACTTCTCTACTCTAAACTATTTCTTTAATATAATAAAAGATATATATATAGAGAGAGAGAGAGAATAGTTTATTCTCACAGAGTTCTTGATCTTTAATGGTTGAAAAGTTGTTGATGTAAAGGTATGTGAAAGTATTGGTTTAGTCCCGCATTATATATGTAAAAACAAGATAGCGTAGAAAGAAATATCATGTGATTGACCCTCGCATATGTCCCTAAGAATATGGATTTAACTTGGTATGTATTTTGACATTAAATTAGTTGATCACTATTTTGGGATGATTTATGAGCTACATTTGGTTTTTTGGGTGGTTACTCCAGATAGGGCAGAATTTGGACCGTGAAATGGATAATATCTATTTGCCACAAAATGGAGAATATCTCATTTCAGGCGGGAGACTTCTGGTCATGAACAAAAATCTCTTATTAATTTAAAATCAAATATTCTGCTATGTCAAATTGTTTGGTGTAGCTTTTTTCATATAATCAAATAAAATTTTAAACATTGGAAGGAAAGGTTCAAGGTTAGATTGGCCAAACAGAAATTGAACCTCCTTAAATATTAAAATATTTCTAATAAATTAAATAGTATCATATTGATAGTAATATTTCTACTAAAACTACATATTGAATTATAAACACACTTATTATATGCATTATGTACAGCCACAAGTATTTATAATTATACTAATTTTAAGGGAAAGTTTGTCATTACACTACAAATTGTATCCGCTGAATTTATTTTTGAATCAAATAATTTTTAAATAAAAAATAAATTAATTATCTATATACAATATACTATAATTTTAAAAAGGAGATTTACAATTACACCATCTAATTAATCATAGTCGTTGAATTTAGTTTCAAAATAAAAATTTTAAATAAAAAATTATTTATTTATTTTAACATTTTTATTAAAATTATTAATTGATATTTTAACAATATTAATTGATATACCAACTACATTAAATACTATTATTGTCAACACTATGTGCAAGTTAGCCTCGTGGAGAATCCTCGTGTACTATCACTCATATATATGTATATATATATATAGTCACAAGTCACTTGAATTTGTTGATTAAAAATTAGCACAAATGTCGGCCAAACTATTTTCTTCTTTTTACGTGTGATTAATAATGAATTACATCCGAGATAAGTGAAAATATTTCATCACAAGTTCTTTCAAATATTCAGTGTTGAGCTCTGTGATTCAAAACACAAAGAACTAATTGTGAAAGATCTACATGAATAGAGATAATCAAAATAGATAAATCTCTACATAGAAAAAGTCAACTCTTAGAGCTAACAGTTCAGCTACAAAGCTTGAACAAAGTCCACAGTATAATGAGAAATCAGCAACAATGAGGCCAAACTTTTTCCAAATACAACCAACCAGCCTCACCACAAGCCCTAAAGAATGTCAATAATTCACTCTAATGATGTTTAATAAAACATTGAAAATTAAAGGAGAACATGATTAGGAATATTAGAATTAAGAAGATGAAGCTTGAAAATGAACCAAAAAACAAAATTTGAATGATATAGGCAAAAATCTACTGATGCTCATAATTCTGATTATAGTAGAACATGAAAAAAAATCCCATTCTACATCATACTAATATGCAGGCAAAAATCTACTGATACTCATAATTCTGATCATAGTACAACATGAAATAATAATCCATTCTACACCATCATACTAATATGCTTCATACACTACTAACAAGCACATAAATGAAATCTACAATGACATATTTCCAATGTCGCTCGAGAGAACTAATTTTAAGCAGGGCAAAATTCTGCCACAATACTAAAACGTGTAAATAATGCTAGATATCTACACCCCCCAGAAGACTAAAGCTAGAAGAAACAAAATGGGGGGGGGGGGGGGGGGGGGGGGGGGGGGGGCGTTCAACGCCTGGCAACGGCAAACAGCGCGAACATGGACATGGACGCAATAAGTTTGAATCCAGAACTCTCCCAGAAATTCCGCTTCTCATTGGAGATCTCTCCTCCTTTCTGTTGCTTCAATGCAATCTGCTCTCTGAGCTCCTTGAGCGCCAAATCCCTCTTCTCCCCCATCTGCATATTAATCACAGTACTTATCATGTCAAAAGTTTTGGGGCATCATGGTAGTATTTAAGAATTGATACAAGTAGTTCAAATATAAGTTTAATGTATTTAAACCCTAAAATTATGTATCCAACTCCGAATTAATTGATTGTAGGTGAAAGAGCTAAGGATCTATACTAAGCTCAAATTGGCTAAATTAATTTTATGATGTAATAGTTTATTCTTTGTTAGAATATATATATATATACACACGAGTCCCAATAAAAAAAATCTAGTTTTTGGCGAAGGAACACGAAATCTATATTAGGTGCATAAAGCTGACTTAGTTTCCAAACACGGGAAGAAGAATGAAAAAAAAACTTTATTAATGAGAACCCCTAAGAAACATATACAAGTTCAGGTTATATATTAGGGTTTACCTAAATATAATGTCTTTCATACCCAACTTGTTAATAAGAGTCACAAATATTTTTTCCCTCAACCTTAAACCCTAATATTCTTCATACCCAACTTGTATAAGAGTCACAAATATTTTTTCCCTAAATGTCTTAGTGAGGAAATCTGCAAGTTGTCCCTCCGAGTGTACAAAAGGGGGTACATATAATGTCTTTCATAACATTTTGTTTAATGAAATGTCAGTCAACTTCAACGTGCTTGGTGTGGTCATGTTGCACAGGATTATGAGCAATATTGATCGCAGTCTTGTTGTCACAATACAGGTTGAAGAGGTCAATTTTCAGTAAACCAAGATCATTCAAGAGAGTACGAAGTCACATCCCCTCACATATACCATGAGTCATAGCTCTAAACTCAGCTTCAACACTAGAACGGGCCACTACATGTTGTTTCTTGCTTCTCCGGGTAACCAGATTAGCCTTAACAAAGGAACAATATCCAGTAGTAGATCTCCTATCATCAATTGATCCAGCCCAGTTTGCATCAGTATATACTTCAATTTTTAAGTTATCACCGGTTGAGAATAGAATGCCCCTATCAGGTGAGGTCTTAAAATACCTCAGAATTTTGTGCACGGCATTAAGACGTCTGACCTTAGGAAAATGTATGTTTTGACTTACCACTCCCACTGCATATGAAATATCAGGATAAGTATGAGATAGGTAAATCAATTTTCCTACCAACTTCTGATAACTCGAAATATCTTCCACTGACTCCTCATCATCTCGTCCAAGTTTGTGGTTGACTTCAATAGGGGTATCAGCAAGCTTGTAACCACTCATTCATGTCTGTTCTAATAAATCAAGGACATACTTCTGTTGTAAAATATGAATCCCTTATTTTGATCTTGCTACCTCAATCCCTAGAAAATATCTCAATTTGCTCAAATCGTCCACTTCAAATTCACTAGCAAGTTTTAGTTTCAAAGCACGGATCTCATCAATGTCATCACCTATAATAATCTCTTCCTTCCTTCTGCTCCCGCTCCCGTCAATCAGATCGGCTCCTGGATCCATAGATGGGAGCGGCCCCTGTGTCGTCGTCGATGAAGTTCCGCCGTGCCAATCGACGATGACCTAGTCGGTTTCCAAGTCGAAGTCCGTTGTGCCGCTCCTTCGGCCGTCGTTCTAATGCGCCAGCCCCATTTATTCAAAGTTCAGTCGCTCTTCCCGTCGAACCTGTTGTTGTCCGATTTATCTCCTCGGATTCGTTTCCTTCGTGTGTGCCCTAGCAGTGGCTCTTCCACTGCCGATCTCTACGTTTCTCCTCTGTCGTCGACTTCGACGCTGCTTCCCGACACTGCTCCCGTCGATCTCATCGGCGACTGTTTTCGCCTGCAACTCTTCTTTGATCCTTCCGACAGCTGGAGAATGGCTCCAGATCCAGACGGCATCTTTGCTGCTCCAGCCGGTCGCCTTGGTGCTGCTCCTATCGGTCTCCATGGCTTTAGATCTGGACGACGATCCTGTTGGCTGCCTCTGTATGGTTTCTCTTCCTGCCGTTGTGCTTCCTTACTATTTGTTGTTGTTCCGCTGCTGCCTGAGTTCTAGCCGCTTGCCATTACTTCATATGTTCTTCACGTTGTCTCCTTTCTCTTACCCCTGCTCATTGACGAAGCTCCAGCCGCTGCAACCGCTTCTGGGGGTGTTGATGTCTCGTCAATGCTGAAGTTTGTGTTATTTTTTGCTGTTTTTTGTGTGTGACTTATGTTGTTTGTGTCTTGTCTTAGTGGTATGCCTTCATGCACGTGAGTTTCACATGAGGAGTAGTGATTGGGACGAAGGCGACTCAGATAATCTTTCCCGACTTTTCTCCTTCATTCCACAAGGCCTCTATGCTTATGTCGTATGTTGTTATGTGTCTCCCCATATTTCTCTCGATTGGTCGTGTGTTGGGACACGACTGGTGTTGGTGTTCTAATCTCAGCGGGTTGTGTAGAGTGGGACCGTGTTGTGCGGAACCGTGTCGTGCAGGACTGCCTTTGTGCGGATTATCCCCGATTACTCGTTTGATGATTTGCTCTGCATCTCTGTTTCCTTTCTACATGTTGTGTAGGTGATGTTGGTTGACCGGTTTCCAGTGAGTCAATGTCGTGTGTGAGTTATGCGTCGTGTGTGGGTCTGCATCGTGTGTGGCTATATCCACAACTTGATTCCCCGGGTGGCTCGTCTGATGTTCTGTCCTACATCGCTTACCTTCGTTTCCTTTATTTGATGTATCCAAGCTGGATGTTTCCCCTCTAGCATGAGGGGGAGTATTGAAATTATTAGATTTATATTATTATATAGGTCTATTAGAGTCTATAGGAGTGAGTGGGTTTAGTCCCACATTGTGAGTCTTGTTTGAGTGTCCATTGTAACTCCTATATATTTCCCTTTTTGAAGAAGAATAATATGCACTTAATATTTCCCTCTTATTTCCAAAACCTTCAGAGTCTTGCTTTACCGTAAAGATCCATCGACAACCAACTATGAGTTGTAATTTATATTTAGTTTTCAAGTCGTCTTTATTGTATTAATCCCGGTTTTGGGTAGTTTGATCTTTTCTTGTTTTGAGATTTTCCCTTACTCAAGTATATGTATGAGTAAGACCTCCATTGAAGGATTAGCAAAGATTATTCGTTTCTACTCAGAGGGTTTCGAAAACCCTGATCGTGCTCGCTCCAGTTACGCTCTCCCGTCACGCTCGCTCCCGCCACGCCACGCTCGCTCGCCATCGATCGGCCCGATCTCTCAGTCATCGGCAATTTTGAGCGGTCCGTTGGTGCTCGGCTCGCTCATGCGGTCGTCTGGCGGGAATGATGTCAGCGCCAGTTGTTGAGGAGGAGATTGTCGTCGTTCTCTCGTGATGTTGTAGTTCGTGTCGTCGCCCTTGTTTCATTCTGTCGTCGTTGCCTGCATCCCGTCGATTCCTGATCGCAGCCGCTGCTGGTGTGGCGCTGCTCTATCGTCGGTCCTGTTGTGCGATGTTATATCACTAGTTCCGACAAGGATCGATGACCTTTCGTCGTTCTTCTCAAAGTTTGAGCACCTTTATCAAGAGTTGGACTACTTTGTGCATTTTTCTCCTTCTTGTATTGATGGCGTCGTTCAAATAAAGCAAAAAGAGGATCGTTTTCGTCTTCATGTCTGCTTGATTGGCTTTAACATGGAATACGATATGGTGCGGACACATCCTCCACCGCTCTCCTCTTCCCTTTCTTCGGGAGGCATTCAGTATGGTTCTGGGTGATGACGATCGTCGCAAGTACCTCAGTGTTATGGCTCCTCCCGATCGCTCCGCCTTGACTAGTGTTGGTCGTGGTCTTATTCCAACTCCTGGATCTTCTGCGCCCACTTGTGATTATTGTGGTCGAAAGGGCCACTCTCGGGAGATATGTATTAAACTTCATCCGCATCTTGCCCCTCCTAGTCATGGACCTGGTCGTGGGGGTCATAGACACGATGGCTCCCGCTCTCATGATGCTGCTTACACTACGGATGTTTATGATGAGTCTCAGTGTTCCTCTTCAGCCTCTCTTACAGGCTACAGCACAGGAATTGGATGTCTTTCGTCGTCTGCTTCACTCTCAGTCCGATCCTATCACTGGAGGCTCTACTTTCCTTGACACCATTGCTATGCCCAGTGCTCATGCAGTCGCCGCCTCACCCTCTGAATGGGTGCTCGACTCTGGCGCTACACACCACATGACTGGATCTTCCTCAGGTTTTCTCTCTTATACTCCTTTGTCTGGTAAGGACAAGATAATTTCTACAAACGGTTCTTTATCCTCCATTGCGGGCAAAGACAACATCTCATGTTCTCCGTCCATTCATCTCCCCTTTGTTCTTCATGTTCCCTCTTTTCCACGCAATTTACTCTCCATCAGCAATATTACTAATTCGTTTAACTACTCGGTAACTTTTTTCCTGACTCTTGTGTCTTTCAGGAACTAGGTACGAAGCGGAACATTGGCAGTGGTAGGAACTGTGGCGGCTTGTACTACTTGGACACCATGACCTAGATTCTCTCTCAGGCTCTTTCCAGTTCCACTGTTATTGTTGATGATGTTCGTCGCTGACATCTGTGACAAGGACATCCGTTCTCCGTTTATCTACAAAAATTATTTCCTGTTTTTTTATCTTATTTCCCGTGCGCCGATCGACACGCTACAGGAATGTCAAAACCTGCAACGGTAGGGTAGAAAGAAGAGGAAAAGGGAAGGATCGGCGGTAGAGATGTTAGGAGAGAGGAGAAGGTCGAGCAGCTGATCGAGTGAGCAGAAGGCCAAGGGGCTAGGGATCTAATACCATGTTGGAACTTCACGATTGTATTGCTCGAAATAAAAAAAAAAACTCTCTAGTTATATTATTAAGGCGGGCGCATGAGGTACCGAGTGCACCATGCGCACCGGGCAAAGGCGGGCGAGGGGCCTTGGGTGCGCCTGGGTGCGCGCCTTACCAGGTCCGAAGCTCACCAAAGGGGCGCCTGGGCCTTTCTTGGAGGTGGGCAAAAATAAGATCTCAGGGTTAGATTACATGATTTCTTACATGTATCTACCATCTAGTGAGGGAAGTTGCACCGTAATCAGTGGATTAATCATCAGTATTTGAGCTTATAAACTCCACTGATGAAGAATAACAACGTAAAATCAATGTGATTGCAGCAAGTTGCAGCAGTTGCACCTATAACAGTAAATATTTGTAAAACAAAATCTAAAAAATAGCATTTGGAGTTGTGATATATGCAACTCTAGTGTGTTGATATAGTAGTAGATTTATTTTATGTGTTTTTTTTATTTAATAAACTGTATTTTCTATTTTTCCATTTTTGCCATTTTTGTGCCTCATGTGCATCAGGCGCGCGCCTGCGCCTTGCGCCTAGGCTTCAGGACCCCATTGCGCCTCGGTGTGCCTTGCGCCTTTAATAACTATACTCTCTACTTATAGTAGAGGGTATTACAAGGGCATTAAACATTAAATAAGTAATAACTAATTACTTCTACCATATACATATACACATTTAATTACAGCAGAGAGATTATCCTCAACAATAATATTCTTATTATTTTGGTTGTTTTGGCATTCCAAGTTGATTTTGTTTGAAAACACAACCCAAAAATACAAAAATATATTGGGGCTTCTGAATTGGAATCAAATGTATAATTCCAATGAAAATGGATCTTCAATTCCAATTTCAGGACATAATGCTGTCCAAATGAACAACCCTTAGGGTCCGTTCGGATCGACGGAAATGGTTTTTATTTTTGGTTTTGTAAATAAGTAATCAATTTAGGTGTTTGGATGGACAGAATTACTCTTGATTTTGATTTTCACCAAAACCGTAGGTTTTACTTTTAGCTAGCGGTCAAAAAACATCCCTTTCCCTGTTTTTTTCCTATTTTTCTGCTCCGCCTCTCCTGCACGTTCGCTTTCTTCCGCCATCTCTTCCGCTATCTCCTACACGTTCGCTTTTCTATTTTTCTGCTCCGCCTCTCCTTGCCTCTCCCTTGCCTCTGCTCCCTCTCTCCCGCTATCTCCTCCCCCTCCCTCTGCTCCTGAAAAAAGGTTTCTTCCGCCTCTCCCTTGCCTCTGCTCCCTCTCTCCCGCTATCTCCTCCCCCTCCCTCTGCTCCTGAAAAAAGGTTTCTTCCCCTGTTTTTTTTCCTCCGCTCTCCCGCCGCCTCGCCATCGCCCTCTCGCTTTCCTCGCTCACGTTTCCCTCCCTCTCTCCCGCTATCTCCTCCCCCTCCCTCTGCTCCTCGTCGCCCGCCATTACCCTCCGGCGAGCTATCTACCGCGGCTTTCTCCCTGACGAGCCATTTCTTCGCCGGTGGTGAGTTCTCCAAATCATTGCTGCACTTTATCTTCGCCATTACCCTCCGGCGAGCTATCTACCGCGGCTTCTCCCTGACGAGCCATTTCTTCGCCGGTGGTGAGTTCTCCAAATCATTGCTGCACTTTATCTTCGCCATTACCCTTCATCAAGCTCGTCCAGATGTTATTGCTCATTCTGCACCAAATATACTTTCTCGTTTAAAAGCTGGTGGAGAGAAGACAACACTAGCTCTCAAGGCACTTTGTTGGAGATACAAGGGTATACAAGTTGAGGTGATGCATTGCTCGTGTTTATCAATCTTAATTGTATTGTCTTTTGCACCTGTTCTAAATGCATTTCAATCTCCATAAATCATAATGATGTCCTATTTCAACATAAGACCAGGGACACATTTTTAGATTTCATTATTCATGCATAATACACTTATCATTCTGCATAAATACCTTTTTTAATGATCTTGGTTGGATGGAGATCAGATTTTAGTATTGGATGGAGATCAAATTTTAGTATTGTCTGCTTTTAGTTTTCATGTCCAGGTTTAGCTCCTCATTTATAGGAATTTTAGGATAAATATTTTGTTTGCATCAAAATCATGATAGGAGCTACATTGGGCTAGTCCTTATTTTTTAACAACCTTTCTTCAATGTAGGGAGCCCCATGCATGATGAAGTTTAACATTAACTTACGCAACTTGTATCACATACTCGCTAGTCCTTATTTTTTATTTTCACCGTGTTTTTAGATGGATCCAGACGATTTGAGAGAAAAAATAATAAATGAAAATATTCTGAAATGCGGGTATGTCACAGCACTTGCTGGTGCATGGGCGGCACTAGAATACATACCAATGGAACCCGTAGACCATGACATGAACACTGTCCTACGTTCTTCACTACTTAGACGAATATATGAGGGTCCAGAAGTGAACTGCTTCAATTTGTTGCGTATGGGTAAACAACCATTTGGCGAGTTATGTCACGTATTATCGAGTAGAGGATTAGTGCATGAAAGCAAGTACATGTCCGTGAAAGAAGCCGTTGGTCTATTCCTATACATTATTGCGCACAACAAGAAGTTTCGCGATGTTGGCGTTACGTATATCCGTTCCACGGATACTATTAGTAGACACTTCAATATTGTGCTCAGGGCAATGTTGAAGCTATCGAGAGAATACATCAAGCTGCCTGAAACAAGATCTACCCGTAGATGGAGATGGTTTGACGATTGCGTTGGTGCGTTAGACGGTACACATATTCATGTTACTGTGCCCACCAGTGATCACGGAAGATATAGAAATCGAAAGCAGGCGATAACTACTAATGTATTAGGCGTTTGTGACAACCAAATGAAGTTTCTGTACGTTCTGCCTGGTTGGGAAGGCTCATCGTCAGATTCAAGAGTATTGCGCGACGCACTTGAAAGGACAGATAGATTTGAGGTGCCAATTGGTAAGCCTCTATTTTTCTTACTAACATTCTTCTACCGATACGCATTCTATTTCATGTCTTTATTTATATGTTGATGAAATAGGTAAGTACTATCTAGTGGATGCTGGGTACACCAACGGTCCAGGTTTCCTTGCACCATATCGGTCTACACGGTATCATCTTCAGGAATGGTCAACACAAGGAAACAATCCCACCAATTATAAGGAGTTGTTCAATTTACGTCATGCGAGGGAAAGAAATGTAATCGAGAGGACGTTCGGGTTGTTAAAAAAACGTTGGGCAATACTCCGACAGCCATCCTTCTTTAACATAAAAGTCCAGGTGCGCACTATAATTCATAGTAAATTTGTTTTGTATCGCCTTATTGTGTTGTTGATATTAACATTAATTGCAGGTTCAAATTATAAATGCATGTTGCATCCTACATAATTTCCTAGTCGAGAGGAGACTGGCCACTGATGTACAATTGCTTGCTGAGGTTGATGCTGACATATCGTCTGCAGAAGTGGCCGAGGAAGAAGAGATCTACGAATATGATGATAATATCAATCCTATACAGTCCTCAAATGCCTGGAATAATTTTAGAGATAACTTAGCTCTAGCAATGTTTGCAGAGTACCAAGCTCGCGGAGGGATTTGAGAGAACATGCAATGTCTGCATATTATCATGAAATGTTTATGTGTTAAACCTTAGTATTACTAATTGGTATTGCTGTAATATAAAATAGATAAACTTTTGTAACAGTAACTTGTTGATTATTCATGCTTCATTATTCATGCGTGTTTAAATGGTTTATAATATTATTCATGCTTTAATATTATTTATGTTTTTGTAGAAATGGATAAAGGAAAGGAAAAGACATGTGCATTGGACAAGTGAAATGGATAAGACATTGTCCAGTGTGTTGCTAGAGGAGCATGGCAAAGGGCATAAAACCCCAAATGGATGGAAAGCTGTTGCGTTCACTGCAGCAATTAAGGTAATGAAGGATGTCCATGACATTGACTTCACAAAGGAGAAGATCATGGCAAGACTCAAAACATGGAATAAATATTACAAAGAGGTGAGTGCAATGTTAGACACGAGTGGCTTCGGATGGGATTGGGAAAGTAATACGGTCAAAGTAGACAGTGAGGAAGTGTGGGCCAATTATGTCAAGGTAACATCATTTTTAGAATATTGTACTTTTGTTTAATTTTTGTAATATTTGTATGCTGACACTGATATGTTGTGCAGGCTCATCCAATGGTGAAGCACTACAGGGACAAGGTTATCGTAAACTGGTCTGACCTTGGCATACTATGCGGGAATGACAAGGCTACAGGTGCGTTTGCGGCTACAGCAAACGAGAATATCGCAGAGATGGATGTGGAGTCAGTGGCAGAAAATTTCAGTATGCCATCAGAGCCTTCATCTGGAGGGAGCAGTAGGAGGAGAAAGAGGAATGCTACTCCGGGTGATGCAATAGCAGGGGCCATAAGTAAAATGACAGACAGTATGGAGTACGCCGCGAACACAATTGCGAAAGGCAAGGAAGCCCCACATGTTACCAGTCCTGCTCAAATATATCAGGCGCTTGCTGAGCTACCGGATCTGCAGGAGCTCGAATTGGTGAAGGCAATGGATCTTTTAGGTGGTAGTCAACTAAAGTTTGACACGTTCATGGCTCTACCGGTTCAGTTCAGGACGACGTGGCTTCACCTCCAATTCTATGAATTATGATGACATGATGATGACATGATTATTTTTGCTTGTTCTATTGTTAGATTTGATATGTCTCCAAGTTATGAATCCTCTTTTTTATTTATTGCATTTAATTTGAACATTCTATGGACAATGTATCTGTGATTCTTGTGGTTATATAACATTTTTTGTTGTTATTTAGTCTTCAGCTTGTTCACCTTTAGTTAGATTTTTAAAATTCATGTAATTCCTGTGGATGAATTCCATCCTGCAGCCGAACAGCAGAATTGCCCAATTCCAATTCCTGCAGCTCAAAACCTGTCTGCAGCCGAACAGCATAATTGGAATTCTGGAAAACCAAAACCTGCTGGTTTTTGGTTTTACTGAATTCCAATTCTTCAAAACCAAAACCTGCGATCCGAACGGACCCTTATGGATTTGGTTGGTTTAGGAAGCTTCGATCATAAAAATAGAGTTTTTTAAGTCTCAGAAAAATTAATAAGTTTCGTCTGAAATCAACAAAATTCTTCTATCATTGTATCACTAAGGCCTTATCAAATTTCATGTTGATTATAACTAGAGCCCCAGTTAAATAATTTTCTATGATTTATCTTTCTTCCTTTCACCTTCAATATCAAATTTTGAAATATTTACAAAAAAAAACTAAACTGATTTTTCTTCCAAAACTATCAAAATTGTAACTTTCATCCTGATGGGATGACGAAATTGTTTTAAAAACAGGGATTCTAAAGTACAATGGCATAAAAAGGCCATATAAATTCAATACCCTTTGAAGCTTCCGCATCTGGGATCTTGATTCTTGGAGGCAAAATTCAAGTTTCAGCACTTTCTTCTTTAACTCCTGATCTGCTCTCCTGTGCTTCTCAAGCTATCAAATACGTAGAGAAATGGACAAAAAAATAAACGAACTAATCAGAATTTGGTATATCGCTATAGATTATAAAATACTCAATGAGAGAAATACCTGTGATTCAAGCTCCTCTGTTTTGTGTTTACAATGTGACGACAAGAAACGGATTTCATTTTTCAATCGCGAAATCTCATCGTCCTTGGCAACCAAAAGTTTATTAATCTTCTCATAGTTTCTTAGAGAAACTTCGTCTAAAATCCTTTTGAGCTCACAATCTCTTATATCTCCAGCTTTTGCAACCGCGCAGTGGATCTCCTTCTCCATTTTTAGAACATGTTCTTTCAATTCCCTCTGAGAAATCTCTCTTTCTTGTAGATTCCTTTGCAGTTCATCCATATGCTCCTCCAAGGTATTGACACGAATTTTGTTTTCTTTTATACAGTTATTTTTCTCATCTAATTCTTTTAGCAGTGAAGAACACTGAGACTGGGCACTTTGAGCTGATGCAGCACTGGCCTCAGCAGTTGCATGAGTTACAAATAGCTTTGATCTTAAATCATCCAATTCCTTGAGATACTGCATTTATAAAATAATTAAAATTATGCACCTCATAAAAAAGACTGATGAAGTATGACAAGATCTTAAAATAAAACTCTCATTTGTTGTATGATTTTTGCTTCGGATGAATAACCGGATTGATATTACAAAATTATTCACCTATTTAAAGGAAGAAATTTAAAAAATTGAGTGCATGCATATAAATCTCAAGACATCAAAATTGGTAAAAGAAATCACAACGATGCCAACAAAACAACAATCTACCATTTGTGGCAATGTTTTTTCAGCAATATGACAAACATGGCCGCCACGATGAGATTGATATCGTGAAAAAAAAACGGGCATGTTACACAGGCCAAAATGATGAATATGGGACTGTTATTATAAATGATAATGTTTCTCATGTAGATAGATTGTATATATTAGACTGAGGTGCATATTTCCATTCTACATCACAAAGAGAATTTATGGCAATATTCCCCAAGAAAATATACCAAAATGTACTCAGTTGACAATGAGCCCGTGAATATTACGGGCATTAATGGCGTGTAAACTACAAAAAGGCAGACTGGATTACATGGAAGTTGCACATGGTGCAACATAACCCTCGCATGAAGAATACAGCTCGATGAAGATGGCTATAATTCTACTTATTGCACATGGAAGTGACAACTGAGGTTACAAAAATGGCACTGTAAATATAACATTGATCACTACTATAATAAAAGTCACTATAAAACAAACAGCTAATGTAGACATCTGATACTGAAAAATGGGTCAAATGAGTGAAAGAAGTAAGCGAATTATGTCCAAATGTGAGAACCCTACAAACAAGTTCATGCAAAGCAAGGAAGGTGAAAAAAAACATGTGACGAACCAAACCAATGCAAAAAATAAATGCTTGAGATTAATATTGGCGGCGAAAATTATGGCAAAAAGTCAAGAAATTTTTCGCTACTAGTGGGATAGTAGGGAAAGGATCGTTCCAAGAGCACCAAAACAAACAAGAGTGGCAAAGCACAATTACAAGAAACGAATGAAAGAGTGTAGAATGAAGATATATGCAAGTTTGTCATAATCTTTTTGGGCTAATACCGCGAGTAAAATTGAATACTCGTCAGAATATGACCCTTAGTTCCTCTGTCCTATAAACTTTTTAAGGAACTATGGACTAACAATGAGATAAATCTATCATTCCTAAAGGTTATTAACTGCACAAAATCCATAAAATGTTATCTCATTGGCTATGGTAGTGTTTTTATCTATCACTTATGGGATTAATAGAAGAAAACAAAATGTTATATTTAATCAATATATCAATGAATAAAGATAGATTCATTAATGCTAAAACACAAATAACAGTATAATAGCCTATTGGGCTACATGAAATTTTTGAAGATGTGCAAGTCATTGATCAGGAAGCTCCTCGGAATATTGAGATATATTAATATCCATAAAATGTTTAGTAAAATGGGCGATTATTTTGAGACAATGTAAGAGTTTATTGAAACATACTCAAAGACATACTTCTTTTTGCATTACTTAATGCTTTGTGATGTTGATAAACTGAAATAATGCAGGTCAAAGTTTATGTCAAGTGAAGTGGTATGAAAGGGAGGGGTCGTCTCATTGTATAACAAACAACATATTAGCATATGACTAAACAACCCAGAGAAAAAGGGTGTGGAAATATAGAAGATTTTACACTCAGGGAGAGCAATGGCATTAAGAGATGGAAGGCCAAACTTCTCGTAGAAGGGTTCCAGCAGAAAAAAATCCATTCATTTCAATGAATTCTCTCTCTCTCCCTCTCTCCCACTCTCTTTGTCTCTCCCACTCTATCTCTCGCTGTAACACTCCATTTTTTTATACTCAAGAGCTCGTATGTATCGCTTTACGGACAAGCATCATAGATTGGGAGTTCAAAGATCGATTTAATGAGAATTGCTGAAATTCCTTTGTGCACGACCATGCGCCCTCAAGGTGCACGATCATGTGTTTTAGGTTTTTTTGAAAGAGGCGATTTTCCGAAATTCTGAAGATGACAGGCTTTGCGCACGACCGTGCGACGGGCCATGCGTGAAGGAAGCTGCAGCTATCAGAAATTGTGCACGACTGTGCGCATTGGGCGCACGGTCGTGCGGTCGGCGTACTAACTTCTAAGCCGTGAATCTCAATTTGATGACCAGTCTCAATCTAATGCCCTAAAATAGCGAAGAGGGTCGGGATAACTCATTTTCATTGTGAGATCGGCTGGGAGAAGAGTTGGGGAGAATGAGATAAGCTTAGGGTTCCTTGGAGGAGATTCCGCCATTGTCGGAGCTTGGAAGCTCCGATTGACGATCCGTCGCCGCCAACACGAAGGCAATCTCTCTGCGCTTTTTCTCCATCCATTTTCTTGAGGCTTTCATGTCCGAAAAAAAATGGACGAAGGTAACGGTCTTCTTCTCCCTGGGTTTAGGACTAGATTTGTTTTCTTATTTTGTTTTAAACATATGTTGTGATTGTGACACTCAATTTCCTAACTAGAGAGTATGGGGTGACCACGATTCATTGCGAACCACAGGGGCGTGGGATTGCGACCCCAACATGTTTGCATTAGATGCGCAAGTTCGATTCCGGGATAGGCATTGTGTGTGAAGCCTAAATCGTTGTTGGTGGCCCGATTCGGTGATGGTTGATTGATGTGCTGACGAAGAATTATCTGTGTACATTGTATGTGTTCGTTTGTGGGATTTGAATCGAGTATAATCGTAGCCACTAGAATCCTCCATAAGTTTAAGGGCTTTTGTGCATTTACATTGATTTGAGGTAATTACCACATAGAGGAATGTGAGAGCAACTAGAATAACGGTTATGAATTGATAATCGTGAATAATAAATAGATTACATGTGGCTTTGAATATGGAATTTAATTGCCATGACTAGAGGGTTGAGTATTAACCCCGATACCTACAGCGGTTTGATGATGTTGTTAAGGTAATGACGCGTTATGATGATGACGGTGATGAATTATAAATCATGAGTAATGATCCTAATTAACGATAAACTCTCCGTAGTGGAGTGCAATGTCATGATTAGCATATTGAATCAATGTTATATGCATTATCCTTAATATATGATAATTTCCTCGTAGTTGAATGTTAGTATCATTGTAACGATTTTGGAAGTGAAATCATGGAGAATAGCCTCAATGTGAGATGAATCCTTGTAGTGGATTGTGAATATCCTGCAACAAATAAGCACACCTTGTGATGTTACCCAAGCTACGACGGGTTTGGGTTTGAGTGTTCATATGTGTGAATGATGGCTAGATGCATAAACGGTCTTGAAGGACCTTATGGGAATTGTTACATCTCCACCCGGAGTGCGTGGTAGATTCAATAGTTGTATAGCATGCTTGTTTGTGAATGTGATTATGATTGATGAGAACGGGCACAGGCCACGCCGCACCTACATCATTTAGTTCGACAGGAAAATGACCTTTTTGTATGATCGACGTTTCCATGGTGATTGAAAACGGGAACAAGCCGAACACGCACCATGTAGTTCGACATCATATACTAATACATGGGAAAGGTCATTTTACTGGCAAAGAGAGAACTGTTCTCCCTCTTGAGCGTCAAAATCTCTCCTGTCCTAGTTAATTCTCCTCTCAAGTCTCTCAATGAAATTCTTCTCTCCTTATCCAAATTTCCCACCTCTCAATCCATTCTTGACCTCAACAATTGGCTTCCTTATTTTGTATTCAAAATTCGTCGCATTTCAGAATAGTGCAATCTCAACCATATCATACTAAACAGAAGCCAGTCACTACAGGAAAAAGACATGAAAAAGAAGAAGAGAGAAAACCCAAATATATAAGAAAAATTTCCCTGAGCCAACCTAAGGTAGCCCACCATGCATTTTATGATCTTTGAGCGAGAAATGCACTAATATATGATGGAAAAGTTTGAACCTTTGGGCAGCGTATTTAGAAAACAATTGTGTGCATGGATGTGCACAGATCATTGGAAATTTTGAAACATGATTTTGTGGGTCATTTTTTAATCGAATATGGCATTTTTGGGGTTCAAATTGAATGGGAAACAATTTCGCATGGTCCTAGCCAAAAAAATCTCCATTTTAATGATTGAATTTGAGCTTATTTCAGTTAAAGATTAAAAAAAGTGCTGGCAGCTCTGCCTTCATCAGGGTCAGGGAATATTTTCCAGAAATATAAGGTGAAATTCAGAATCCCAGAAGCACAAACCTGCTCACTGGCCAAGAAAGATTCCTGCAATTGACAATTTCTTGTATTTAAACATTTCTGCAGTGCTTCAATTTCCTCCTCCAAATTCCCAGCTCTTGCCTCTGCCACCTGATCACAGACTTCTTCACTATCCGATCAAAATGAGAAAACCTCATGACATATCATACTAGATTACCTGTCTTGATTGCACCTCACTGATATAAGATTCCTCTTGTGATGCCAATCGACTTCGTACATCGTTGAGCTCAGCAGCCAAGGAGACAACGTTCTTCCTAAAACTAAGTTTCTTCTCATTCAGATCCTTCAATAACGGATCCAACTCCTGGGGCGAAGAAGGTGAAACTGCTTTCCGTCTCTCCAGGAAGGAAGAAGATGAAACTGCTTTCCGGCTCTCTAGGAACGGAGAAGATGAAACCACTTTCCGGCTCTCCAGGGACGCAGAAAATGAAACTGCGTTCCGGCTCTCCAGGGACGGAGAAGATAAAACCGCTTTCCGGCTCTCCAGGGGCGAAGAAGATGAAACTGCGTTCCGGCTATCCGGGGACGAAGGAGATGAAACTGCGTTCGGACTCTCCACCATCACAAGCCAAACAAGAAAAAAAATCCTATTTCAGCACAGAAAAAGCCACTGGAATTTCCTCCCTGAGGTGGAAAAAAGAATATCGTCGCCTCTCTTCCAAATCTACTTAATATCTCCTCAACTGTTCTTCATAAAAGAAATCACTATCAATCCACAGCTTTCAACATCCAAGCAGCATAGTTTTTGCTTAAATCACTACGTTCAAACTTCATCAAACACGGTCTTCGCTGAAAAATATCTCCACAATTAAAAATCATTTAAAAAAAAAAATCTTTCGAAAGCAACCATACAGATTATTTCTACATCTCTGCATTTATATGAGCGCCACAAGAAGCGTATGCAGTCCTCCTACGAAATAATTGCGGCCTTTTTATTAAATTTAAAAAAACACTAAAAAATCGGTGACACTTGTTAGCAAACTAGAAGGCGAAGCCGACATGTTTCCCGCATGCAAATCACGAGAAGTGAGTTTCTTACCTCTTATTAACTCCAAATCGGCTTCGACAGGAAATAAACAACTGTTGACTTCTCACTGCACCTTCCAATAGCCCTAAGTTTCGAATAAATCAACTAAAACAGAAAATCTTTCAGGCCTCTCTTTCCCTTTCCCTCGAAGACTCCCTTTTCTTCTTCGGTACAGAAGAAGACGACGGAAACAAGAACCTCCAAATCCGAGGCCGCTTCTTTCTCCGTCAGCTCCGAGATCGTTCCTTGTGGCGCTCAAGAAAGGCGGGATTAGGGTTTTCTGATCAGAAATGTAGAGAGAGAAGGGGGGGAATTCGAATCACAGGTCGGGGCGGGGGAGAGAGAAGAGAAACCTCTGGTTCGATGAGCGAAGTGCGGTGTTTTTTCCTTGGAAGCACTAAATAGCGATGAGGCTCGGATCCGAACCTGGCTTATTATTGACCCGTTCGCGCGGCAAATTCCAAATTTCGACTCTTGCTGCTCTGAACCGTACACGTGGCTATTTTGTATGGAGATTGGGACGAAGGTGATTTGGCATGTTAACATGACTCGGGCCTTTGATATAGGAATCAACGACGTTAATTGATCGCCGGCGAGAATTTGACTTATTGTAAGTTTGTAACGGACCATCTGTCGGCTCCCATTGTATTTATCTCACAGGTCCCTCAATTTTATTAATTTTCATAAATAAATTGTGGGGTAGATGTTGCTCTCTTGGAGGAGTTTGGTTTCTAGGTCATGTGCGGACTTACATAGGGTTCAGTATTTGCGGTCACTCACATTGAATTTTTTTTTTGAAAAAATTGTTAATAGAAATTAAATTAAAAAAATTGTCCTTATATTTATTATGAGTGATAGTATGTGGGGGGCAGTGCGGCCGTTTTAGTACCCTGGCCGTTACAGTGTCACGGCGCGACTGTACAACCCTTATTCAGCGGGCATAGAGAAAGTTCATCTTGACAAATCACGATGAGAGCAAACTTAGCTCAAGCACACAACAGTGAATTCGGAAAGACGATCGAGCTCGCCACCAGTGCGAGCCCGGTGGTCACCTGATCGCCGAGGCGAGCCCAGGTAGCCGACTGATGAGCAGAAAATGCTTGCTCGGGCCGAAAAATGCGCACCCAGGAGGAAAATGCGGGCACTGGCAGAAAATGCAGGCACTGGCAGAAAATGCGAGCACGAACCTGAAAATGCGCGCTCAGGTGGTAAATGCGCGCTCGAGCCCCAAATACGCACCCAGCAGAAAATGAGCGGTCGGGCCAAAAAATGTGCGTCCGGTAAGAAAATGCGCGCCCGGGAGGAAAATGCGCACCCAAACTCAAAAAATGTGCGCCCAGGCGGAAAATGCTTGTCCGGGCTGAAAAAGCGTGTTCGGGCTTAAAAAGCGTGCCCGGGACGAAAAGCGCTCCCGGGCGAAAAATGTGTGCCCGAGCGAAAAATGCGAGTCCGGGCCGAAAATGCGCTCACGGACGGAAAATGCGTTATCGAGCCAAAAAAATGTGTGTCCGGTAAGAAAATGCGCGCTCGGGAGGAAAATACGCACCCAAAAATACACGTTCGGGCGAAAAAAAATGTGGCAGGCTGAAAAATGCACGCTCGGACGGAAAAATGTTTGTTAGATGGAAAAGTGTGTGCCCGTCATTGGTGCCCGCGCTAAAAATGCGCGCTCGGGCGATAAAATGCACGGTCGTGCCGAAAATGTGCGCCCGAGCCAAAAATGTGTGGTCATGCGGAAAATAGATCGTCTGGAGAAAGGCTAGGGTTTCCGCAGTATTGTCGAACTACATCGGGAGGAGGAAACGTTTACGACAGCGTCAATTATGTATCGGGTTGAGAAAATGTTTTTCGAAAAGGTTGAAAATTAGAAGGCCCGTGACTCTTTAAAAAGATTAGAAAATGAGTTTTTGGCGATAGCTTTTCCAAACGACAGACTTTTCAAATAACTTGTAACGTGCGGTAGCGTTTTCCAGAAAATGAAACGGAGCTAAAAAAACCGTCCCAAACAGCCCCTTAGAGGTCCCTCGATTTTATTAATTTTCATAAATAAACTGTGTGGTAGATGTTGTTGTCTTGCAGGAGTTTGGTTTCTCAGTCATGTGCAGACTCACATAGAGTTCAGTATTGGTTGTCGCTCACACTGATTTTTAAAAAATTTGTTAATAGAAATTAAATTAAAAAAGTTTATCCTTAAAGGTTCGTCTTGACAAATCACGATGAAAGCAAATTTAGCAAAGCACACAATAACGAGTACTGAAAGACGATAGAGCTCGCTGTCAGTGCGAGCCCTGGTGGTCACCTGATGGGCGAGGCGAGCCCAGGTAGCCGTCTGATGAGCGGGGCGAGCCCAGACCATCCCAGCCTTTGAGCTCGCCCTTGCCAGTAAGTAGCAGCCTCTTGGCGATTTAGCTATCAGCAAATCGTCAAGGTTTGGGATTAGTATTATGGTTAGGGCGAAGGCCGCTATCAGCAGACCGTCGGGGTCAGAGATTAGTATTATGTTTAAGGCGGAGGTCGCTACCCGCAGACCAGTAAAGACTCATTTGCCCATGGGACGTTTTATAAATAAATAGGACTCATAGTGTTGAAGCCAGGAAAATCCCGACACCAAAATTTGGATCAATGCAGCCGTAGGTTACTGATCCTGCGATCAAACTCCACGGCTCGAATAGCTAAAATAGGAGAGAGAAAATGGCTATAAGCACACCCCCAGTGCTCCAGAAGGGAGGTCTCACCACATACCCGGAAGTTTGGAAGAAACTTCCCCTCCGCAACCAAAAGCTGGGCGAGGTACTAGGCGGGCATGGACTTGGCGAGTATCCAGCTTGGGAGGACCTCGACCACTTCAAAAAGTGTCATTTTTAGTACCCTTGGGGGTCTATTTATAGAGAAATCTGGGGGGGGGTCCAGGCGAGTATACTACATATGCTCGCGAGTTACACGGGCTACTCGCTCATACTCGTGAGGTACTCGCCTCTGCTCGCCTCTGCTCGTCTCTTCTCGCCCCATGCTCGCCTCTGCGTTTCTCTGCTCGCCCCATGTTCGTGGCGAGGTCTGCAAATAACCGTCTTCCTAGGCATTTCTGATCTCGGCGAATTATGGGTTATACGCATAGCACCTCATAGAAGGCAGACCCAGCCTCCTAGAGCTCGTACTTTTTGAGTTCTGTCTCTGAGCCATCCGAGGTGTCGAGCTCAGACTTTGGTTTTAGGAGGGGAAGTTAAAAGAACTTATGGGTGTGTGGCTGAACCTACTCGTTGCAACTCGCGGGTCAGAGAATAGACGTTTCCATCCACTATCGGTGAGGATCAGATACGAGCTCAAAATATCCAGTCACGGGTGTCCGACCGCGAGCTAAGTAACTCAAGCTACCCTTCTTGGTCCGAACTCAGTTGAACTGGTATTCGGGTTTCAACATTTTTGGTGCGGTGAGCGTGGACAATAGCTTTTGTAGAAAACCTCAAGCGGCAATACCATGACTGAACATGGAGAGCACAGAGACAACTCGCACCCGTCAAGCGAGTTCATTACGCTAAGTGATTTTGCGGAGTTTCAGAGGTCTATAGAGGACACACTGCAAGCCCTGCTCGCACCTCGTACCAAAGTTATTGAACCTTCCCCACCGGTTACCATCTCGCCAGTCGAGTTGGGTCAAAGTCAGCGGCCCGACAAGAAGGTCGTTCAGGAGTTGGATCACCCTTTCCGCGCGCGAGTGCTCCTCACGAGTCCGCCAGAGGCACGCTACTCTGAGGGCGAGTATGCCCGAATTCGCCGAGCTCTCCAGATCGCGCCAACTAGCCCTTTTTGCGAGTTGGTGTTGACCGCTCCTGTCTCGGAGGGATTCACGGAGCCGGCGATGAACTATTACTCTGGGAGGGAGGATCTCGTCCAACATCTGCAGTGGTTCGAAGACGCAGTGTCGATCTGGCAGATGACAAATGCTTTCAAGTGTCGTCTTTTCACCATCTCTTTTAAGGGAAAGGCCCGGGACTGGTTCCACCAGCTACCAGTGTACAACCACGTATTTGTTGAGTGGGGCCTCAGGCTTAGGATAGGCAAAAAAGCAAGCAAAGAGGGTTTTCACCCGGGTTAGAAGGGGTTCCGAGCGAGTGCGACCTCTCTCGTATGGCACTCACGCGAATGAGGCGCAGAGGCAATGACAATCAAACGAGTGAGCGGCGGGGCCCTACTCGCCCAGGAGCCCAGGGATCCTGCGAGTGGCGCCTTCAAGAGCCATTCGCCCTGCGGGTGCCAGGAAGTCAGGCACGCGGGAGGTCGGGCGAGAGGTGCTTTCATGAACCACTCGCCCAGGGGGATTTGAGGGTAAAATTACTTAGATACCCTTCGTGGGCTATCAATAGCCCTTCAGAACAGTGGAGTTAGGTTGTTAGCAGACCAATTTGGGGTGCGATTAGTAAAACCAAAAGGCGGATTTATGTTATTTGCAGTCCAGCCTAGAGAATCTATAAATAGACCCTTAAGGGCACCTTGGAGGGGACCCAATCTTTTGAGCTCTCTCCTCCAGGTTAGTTTTTAGTTGGCTGCTAGTGCCCTCCAAGGTGCCCAGCTGAGCATTGGTTTGGGAGGGGAAGCTTTCTAAGATCTTCCGGGTGTGTGGCGGGACCTCCTTGCTATATCCTTGGGTCTGTTCGAAGTTTTACATCCACAGTCAAGAGCGCAAGTGAGGGATAAGTAGGTGAGGGCTACACCCCCCAGTGGGTCCGAACTCAAGAGACCGGTCGCCGGTTCTCGCCCAGGAGCCCAGGGACACTGCGAGTGGCGCCTTTAAGGGCCATTCGCCCCACAGGCGCGAGGAAGTCAGGCACGCGGGAGGTTGGGCGAGAGGTGCTTTCATGAACCACTCGCCCAGGGGGATTTGGGGGTAAAATTACCTAGATACCTTTCGTGGGATGTCAATAGCCCTTCAGAACAGGGGAGTTAGGCTGTTAACAGACCAACTTGGGGTGCGATTAGTAAAACCAAAAGGCGGATTTATGATATTTGCAGTCCAACCAAGAGAATCTATAAATAGACCCTTAAGGGCACCTTGGATGGGACCCGATCTTTTGAGCTCTCTCCTTCAGGTTAGTTTTTGGTTGGTTGTTAGTGCCCTTCAAGGTGCCCGATTGAGCATTAGTTTGGGAGGGGAAGTTCTCTAAGATCTTCCGGGTGTGTGGCTGGACCTCCTCTCTACAGCCTTGGGTCTGTTCCAAGTTCTACATCCACAGTCAAGAGCGCAAGTGAGGGATAAGTAGGTGTGGGCTACACCCTCAGTGGGTCCGAACTCAAGAGACCGGTCGTCGGTTTCAAAAACCAGGGAGCTCAATCTATAACTTCGAGGACTTGCGCAGGGCCTTTCTGTTCCATTTCTCCACCTCAAAGAAAAGGAAGAAATGGTCGGAGGCTCTTTTCCTCATCAAGCAGGGACCTCAAGAGATGTTGGGGTCATACATCGACCGCTTCCAAGAAGAAATTCTCTTGGTTCAGGAAGTCCTGGGACATATTGTCATGCTAGCATTTAATCTCAGACTGCAATGAGGACTCTTCAAGATGGAAATCACTTGGGACCCCCCATTGTCGTTCGAAAATCTGATCGATTGGGCTGCGAGGCAGATTGGGAGTGAAGCGGCGAATTTGGAATTTATGGCCAAGTTGTCCAGGTTGGGGGGAGGAAGTGAGAAGGCGGTAACCAGAAGCAGCAGACGGGAGGCCAAGAAGATGGAAGAGTCGAGGAGACGAGAAGGAAAAGGATCTAGAGAGGGTCGGGATCATCGAGACCGGGAGAGAAGGTTTCAGGTCCCGCCCAGCAGGCCAGCATGGAGGCCAGCAGGAGGAGGCTACTCAGAGAGACAGGGGAGGAGGTTCTCGCTCGAGCGTCGGGCCCGCTACAACTCCCCTGAGAGGAGACCAGGGCAGTGGAGGCAGAACCAGGCACCTCCATAAGAAGCAAATGTAATCAGTCGTGGTCGAGGAGGACGACCGCGTCAACCTCGAAAAGAAGCGTAACGCATGATGATGTCTTACTGTGACTTCCACGAGGTGGAAGGTCACATGATGACAATGTGTCTTGAGTTCTTGAAGTTGAGAAAATGAGTGGGACGAGTGGGAGCCCGGGAGGGGAAGCAGGAGCAAGGAGGAGGAGAGGTGATTAGGAGCGTGGGAGATGCCCCCGCCCCAAGATTGTGTGAAGACCGAGGGGATCTCAGAGCCCATGGAGTGATATGGGTTATCTACGATGGGGTGGGACTGGAAGCGACACAAAAGGGGAGTCTTCATGCGGTCTATCGTTGGAGCATGACCTCGACTTCCCAGAACCCATCACCGATGGGGAGAAGATCACCTTCTTTGAGGAGGATATGTTGAGAAACGAGAACCCCTTCCATGACGCGGTGGTGATCAAGGTTGCAGTAGAAAACTACGTGGTCTCCTGCATTCTCGTGGACAATTTGAGCTCCGTCAATGTGGTATTCAAGAATGCGTCGCGATGAAGGTGGAAGGGAAGAGGGTTACTGATATGCCCGAAAAGGTTGTGTAATTTAAACGCAAGTGCGCGCGTCGGATCAAGTAATATAAGATGAGTTAAGATCGTTCCCACGGAGAAGTGAACGATTCAGTCTTTGCAAATACTAGTTATAATTTTTCTTTAAATTCAAGTAACACAATAGCGATGATTTTAAAATTACAAACTGTGAATGAAAATTCCTGGTTAAAGTAAACTACAGATCCTTAGAAAAATACTTTCTTATCAGTTATGAGAAATAATCTTGTATCGTGATTTTCTAAGTCGAATGCGATGAATCTATGAATGTGACTTTGTGGCACATGCGTAGTGAAATCCCTTGCAACGATTTTAAAATAGAAATTTGTATCTCTCAATATCAGAACTCCATAATTCCTTATCTCCCTTGTCATCTCTAACTCAGGCGAAATAAAGAACCGCATATAGAATAAAAACCAAAGTTGCTAACACCAAGTGGAAATCTCTTTCTCCTTTCAAATGCTATATCAAATCTATGACGCACTTATGCAACTCATCTCTCGAATTATGGAGCGTAGTAAAAAGATACAACTTTGGCCAAAAATTCCAAAGTTAGAGATCATAAATTCAATAAAGAACATTCACCGAACAAACACGAAGAGAAAGCTAGAAAATATTCATCACACAAGACCAAGTACTCTCACAATACAAAATTACATAGATTTAGTTCATAACAATGGAGGAAACACAAAAAAACATTTGGAGAGATCTTACAACACATGATGGTTTAACGCTTAATCGTTGCAGGATTCTCTTCACGATGTTGTTCGTTCGTTCAGCCCGAAGATCTGCCTTCTTCCTTGCTCTAGCCGCTCTCCAATGGAGAATTCCGAAAAACTGATGTAAAAACATATCCCTCTTTTTTTCTCTGCAGGATTTTACTTACTTAAAAATGTCCACCCCCTATGGAAAGATGTGTCCCTTCATAATTGAAAATGACATCACATTTGAATTTAAAAATCTGGAATTCGCCCAGACTGTGTTGCAACCTAGTTTTCTGAGGTTGCAACTTATTTTCCTAATCATGAGATTTGGGCAAATTCCTTTATCCAAGTCGATTTCTTTGGCGTTTCTAGCAATATAACATTGGAAAAAGACTGAATTAGTCACAAATAAAATAAATATTAATTTGCAAGCATTTCTACTTCATTTAAACTCATTTCTCTCATTTACAATGAATATTGAGTCCAAACAAATGGGCTAAATAACTTCTTTTGAGAAGTTATCAGTTACCGCAACTAAGAGGCCACTCTTCGGCTTTTCTAGGGAAAGAAGAAGGTGGAAGGAGGGGTGGAGCTAGTTGTAACGCTGGGGGAACAACCAAGTGCTGCTGATTCGTCATCATAGACGCTCGCAGCATATATAACGCCATCTTTGTCAGGCCTCTCATTAGCACCTACAGATGTGTGCCCTCATCCTACCACCAGTGCTTGAAGTACAACCAAGGAGGGTAGCAGATTAAGATCTGAAGTGACCCCAAGGTGGTACGACAATATTATCTCAACGTTGTCAACAACATCAGTTGGAAGGAGGAAGCCGAGGTAGTAGACAATGTGATGGAAGAAATGGCGAGGCTGGAGGCGATCGGGGAAGTAAAGGAGAAGGAGATCCAATCTAAAGATGGGAGGCCAGGGAAAGTGAAGATCAGCAGAGAGTTATAAGGAGATCTTGTCCTGCATCGAGGAAAACATAGACTCCAAGTGCTGCAGATTTGTCATCGTAGACGCCCCCAGTAGCTACAACGCCATCTTTGGCAGACCTCTTATTAGCACTTACAGATGTGTGCCCACATCCTACCACCAGTGCTTGAAGTGAAACCAAGGAGGGTAACAAATTAAGATTTGAAGCGACCCCACGGTGGTAAGGCAATGTTATTTAACGTTGTCAACAACATCAGCTGGAAGGAGGAAGCCGAGGTAGTAGACAAGGTGATGGAAGAAATGGCGAGGATGGAGGTGGCCGAGGAAGTAGCGGAGAAGGAGATCCAATCTAAAGACGAGAGGCCAAGGAAAGTGAAGATCAGCGGAGAGCTGAAGGAGGAATATAAGGAGATATTGTCCTGCATCCAGGAAAACATAGACATCTTCACTTGGAGCACCGCGAATATGCCAGGGATCGATGTGGACGTCGCTTGCCACCACCTCAACCCGAATAAGGGATTCCATCTCATCCAGCAAAAAAAGAGGGCAACCGCCACTACCTTGCCCGGGCCCATCAGGGAGAAGGTGAAGAAGTTATTGGATGCAGGGTTAATGTCGGAGATTCAGTACCTAGGCTGATTCTCCAATGTTGTAATGGTGAAGAAGGAGGATGGGAAGTGACGTGTGTATATTGATTTTTCAATCCTTTATAAATCTTGTCCTAAGGATTATTATTATTTATCACGGATCGACGTGTTGGTAGACTCATACGTTGGTTTTCCTATCATGAGTTTTTTAGACGCTTTCTTTGAGTATCATCAAATTCGCATTCTCCCCTCCCGACGTGAAAAACATGTCATTCATCACAAATGTCGGTTGCTACTGTTACAAGATGATGCCCTTTGGGCTAAAAAACGTAGGTGTCACCTACCAAAGATGATGGATAGGGTGTTCAAAGAGCAGAATGGGAAAAATCTGGAGGTATACGTCGACGACCTCATGGTGAAAAACAAGAATGTGGAGGAGCATCTTAGGGGCTTGACGGAGACTCTCTCTACACTCCGCAAGTTCAAGATGAGGCTAAACCCTACAAAGTGCTTCTTCACGACAGGGAAATGGAATTTTTTGGTCATCTCTTGACCCCGGCAAGAGTGGAACCAAATCCAGATAAGTTCAAGAAAAACATGGAGATGGAGGCACCTAGAAACACAAAGGAAGTTCAGCGCCCGATGGGTAGGTTGGCAGGGCTGAGTATATAGGTTCCTCTCCAGAGCTGGGGAGAAATGCTCGCCCTTCTTTAAAATGCTCCGAGACAACAAGAAGTTCGATTGGTCAGCTGAGTTTCAAGAATCCTTCGAGAGCTTGAATCTCCAACTCATTAGGACACCCTTGTTGCAAGGGCCTAGGGAGGGGGAGGACCTCTTCCTTTATGTTGGGGTAGGAGCCAAGACAGTGAGTTCTGTCATGGTCAGCGAGGAGGGCAATAAGCAACTCCCGATTTACTATGTGAGTATGGTTTTACTGAAGACGGAGCTGCGGTACTTCATCCTGGAGAAGTTGGCTTTTGCCTTAATCATCTCCGCTAGGAAGCTCCGGCCCTTTTTCTAGGCTCACTTCATCAGGATAGTGACTTATCACCCCCTCCACAACATCCTATAAGGAGTCGATCATTCGGGAAGGCTGGTCAAGTTGTCGGTAGAGCTTAGCGAGTTCGATATCACCCATGTCCCTCTGTTAGCCATGAAGGCCCATGTTGTGGCAGATTTTCTGGCATACTACACCATGGAGGTGGAGGAAGCAAAGGCACCCCAGCGGGTGGCTTGGGAGATGTTTGTGGATGGAGCGTCGGGAAGAAGTTCCCGTGGAGGGGGTGTCATCCTAATTAGCCCTCAGGGTGTCAGGATATAGCAGGCAGTTGATTTTCACTTCCCGGTTACCAATAATCAGGCGGAGTATGAAGCAGTGATTGCAGGACTTCACCTAGCCCGAGAGCTGGGGATTCATGACATCCGAGTTCCACTCTGATTTCATGGTGGTCACCTCCCAGGTTCGAGGAGAGTTTGAAGCAAGAGAGCTGGTACTACATCATTATCTGGTGAAGGTGAAAGGTTTGGTGGGCACATTCCGGTCTTTCTCTATACAACATGTTCCAAGGGAGGAGAACGCCCAAGCGCATCGTCTGGCCAAATACGGCCCCTGAGTCGGGGGTACGGTCACAGGATTATTCTGACCCTCCATCGAGGAGAAGGAGATGATGGACATCGACCAACCCTCCTCCTGGATGGATCCATTTGTAGCTTTCTTAACCATAGGTGAATTATTCGCATAGGTCCAAAATAAGAGACGGTTCAGGTACAAGTGGGTCTACTACCTGTTAAGTGACGTGGTGCTTTACAAGAAGACCCTGTCTGATCCTTTGGTGAGAAGCCACTTCGAGAGAGAAGTCCCACGGATCCTGGAGGAGATCCACTGGGGCGAGTGTGGGAGTAACTCGGGAAGCCGAACCTTAGAAAAGAGAGTGCTGAGAATGAGGTACTTCTGGCCCACCATCAAGAAGGATACAGAAGAGTTTGCAAGGAGGTGCCAAAAATGCCATCTATACGCCCCGCTCCATCTGTAGACAACCCAGCGTCTCCGATCAATCACCACCCCCTGGCCATTCTCCATTTGGGGAATGGACCTCATAAGGTCGTTCCCCCAAGCGAGTGGACAGAAAAAATTTCTTCCAGTGATGATCAATTACTTCTACAAGTGGATGGAAGTCACGACTTTAGCAAAGACAACCTCTCAAGTGGTGAAAAATTTCATTTGAGGGGGAATCATATGCATGCACGACCTACCTCTCGGCATCATAACGGATAACAATCCGCAATTTGTCAGCCCGGATCTCACAAACTTCTGCAGTCAGCTAGGTATTGACCTACGTTTTGCTTCGGTTCACCACCCCAAGATCAACGGCCAGGTCGAAGCGACCAACAAAGTTATCGTCAGCTTGTTGAAGAAGAAGGTGGAGAACCTGAAAGGCATCTGGGTGGAATAGCTTCCCTTAGTTCTTTGGGCTTTGAGGACTACCCCCACCGCATCCACAGGCGAAATGCCCTCCAAGCTGTCCTATGGCTCAGTGGCCTTGATTCCAGTGTAGTTTGAGGTAGGGAGTCCTCGAGTGGTGGCAATAAAAGATGGTGATGAAGAATGAAGACTAGAAAATGAGGAGGCACAACGGCTTTTCACTCGACTTTGTGGAGGAGCTCCACTACTAGACAACAATCCGCTAAGAGAAGGTCAAGCGAAGGATGGCGAGATACTTTGACAAGCATGTTTAAGTCAAACAATTCGAGAAGGGGCCAGACTTGGTCCTCAAGAAGGTCGACGCCGCGGGGAGATCCACGACAGTCGGCAAGCTTCATCCCAATTGGGAGGGCCCCTTCATGATCTCTGTGGTTTTGAAAACTGGTGGGTACCGTCTGCAAAATATAGAGGGA
Source organism: Dactylorhiza incarnata (assembly GCA_033032865.1). Taxonomy (NCBI): domain Eukaryota; kingdom Viridiplantae; phylum Streptophyta; class Magnoliopsida; order Asparagales; family Orchidaceae; genus Dactylorhiza; species Dactylorhiza incarnata. Next base: position 362,037 of record JAWHQI010000268.1, on the reverse strand, counting down.
GAGTGTCGTGGGAGTACTTGGAGCAGGGATGATCTGAAGCTTTTTTACTCCTAAATCACTATGTAATCTTTTTGTGTATTCATTCTAAATGAATTGATAACACCCCATGTTGCAGATATATAATATTTGAACATCTAAACGACATGCACCAAGAGACCGACCCCTGCACAAGCTCCTCTCTTGCATGTCAGCTACTTCCCCCTCGAGTGAGTTCAAGTCCTTGAGAGTGTTGTTGTCGTAGACCAGGCCCCTGCACGAGCTCCTCTCCGCATGTTGGCTACTTGCCCCCTTGAGTGAGTTCAAGTTCTCGAGAGTGTTGTTGTCATAAACCAGACCCCTGCATGAGCTCCTCTCCTGCATGTCGGCTACTTGCCCCTTCGAGTGAGTTTAATTACTCGAGAGTGTTATTGTCGTAGACTGGGCCCCCACACGAACTCTTCTCCTGCATGTCGACTACTTGCCCCCTCGAGTGAGTTCAAGTCCTCAAGAGTGTTGTTGTCGAAACCGGGCCCCCGCACGAGTTCCTCTTCTGCATGTCAGCTACTTGCCCCTCCAAGTGAGTTCAAGTCCTCGAGAGTGTTGTTGTCGTAGATCGGGTCCCTGCAAGATCTCATATCCTGCATGTCAGCTATTTTCCCCTCGAGTGAGTTCAAGTCCTCGAGAGTGTTGTTGTCGTAGAGCATGCCCTTGCACGAGCTCCTCTCCTGCATGCTGGCTACTTTCCCTCTCGAGTGAGTTCTAGTTCTCGGGAGTGTTGTTATCGTAGATCGGGCCCTTGCACGAGCTCCTCTCTTGCATGTCGGCTAGTTGCCCTATCAAGTAGGTTCAAGTCCTCGAGAGTGTTGTAGTCGTAGATCGGGCCCCTGCATGAACTCCTCTCCTGCATGTCTGGCCCCCTAAAGTGATTCAAATCCTCGAGAGTGTTGTTGTCATAGACAGGTCCCCTGCACGAGCTTCTCTCTTGCATACCGACTACTTTCCCTCTCGAGTGAGTTCAAGTCCTCGACAGTGTTGTTGTCGTAGACCGGGCCTTTGCACGAGCTCCTCTCCAGCATACGGGCTACTTGCCCCATCAAGTGAGTTTAAGTCCTCGAAAGTGTTGTTGTCATAGATCGGGCCCCTGCACGAGAGGATGCATGACGTCTACTTGCCCCTCGAGTGAGTTCAAGTCCTCGATAGTGTTGTTGTCGTAGAACGGGCTTCTGCACGAGCTCCTCTCCAGCATGCCGACAACTTGCCCCCTCGAGTGAGTTCAAGTCCTCGAGTTGCATTATTGACGTAGATAGGACCTCTGCACAAGCTCCTCTCCGGCATGTTGGCAACTTGCCCCCTCGAGACAGGTCTGTCGTTTCAATTAAGGTTTGAAACCGACACCTAATGATCAAACTTGCAAAAGGGGCAACCCTGTACTCGCCTGGCGACAAGAGGTATGGGCGAGGTGAGTATTAGAGTTGTTCAACAATTAAATTCGATACCATCACCCATGTTGGGAGGATTTGGCGAGATGATAGCCAACCCACACGAGCCCTAAGAGTCTAAAGTATTTTCGAAGCGAGTATGCTAAATGCGAGCGCGGAGCCTAGTGAAACGTTGTCGATGCGCGAGGTCTAACGTGCGGGCATGCTAAGATAATACATCGCGGAAATGTGTATCGCCAGATAAGAAAAATGAGCATAAAAAAGATAGTTGACAACAGAATAAAGGTGAATACGTCAGTTCAATTAACATGGAAAAATAGTAAGTGTAGGTGAATACCCCAATTACAAATAAAAAGAGAATAAAATCATAACTGCTCGGGTGCAGGCCCACCCAGCCTATATGTCGTTCTCGGAATCAGAGGAGTGCAATCCCTCATTGCCTGAAGTGGATGGACTCACCAGCTCGCATAACATTTCTGGGATGAGCGATTGCGGGGTGAACTCTAGCCCGACTTCATTCAAGGCTCTCTGCCGACGAAGACGCTCCAACGCGAGTTAAGACATGGAGAGGACCAACGTCCTGCGAGTCTCCTCCACCTTGGAAGCAGTAAACCGTAATAACTGAGGAAAGCGAGAAGACTCCCCAGGCCCTTGGCGTTGGGCCTCCAGTAAGCTGGATTCTGCTTCGTCGAGTCAGTTGGCGAGATATTCGTTATCACCTCGCGTCGCCTTCAACTCTGCCTCCATAGAGGAAAATTGTTCGGCCCACGCGAGTTTGGCATCCTACAAGGAAAAATAATCAGAGGGGAACTCAGCGTGAGGTTGGGTTATAAAAAGCGAAAAGAAAATATAACTCATTCAGACGAGGTGGGGCAACATCATGAGAGGCGAGTTCTTCCTTGGCCTTTGCCAGTTGCGCCTCGGCCTCCTAGCAAGCCTTGTTTTCCGCGCGGAGCTTCTTGTTTAAAGCAAGACCGTGCGTCGCGGTCTGGTGAAATAGCTCTACAAAGCGAAGGAGGGATCTACTGCCCCGATTCACCAGCTCGCGAATGGGGGTCTCCGCAAGAACCTGGGTGTCGTCCCTGCCATAAGGTCCGTAAAGGACGTTGTAGACATCATCATTAGGGGCCGCATCCTCTAGCCGCATCCTCTAACCAAGAAGGGAGGTGCGAGCTTAGAACAACCCAATTGAGCTGGTTATCCCATATTAGGAGTGGGTTCCCCTTCAGGTCGTCGCTTCGCATGTCGAGCCCAAAGTTGAAGTGCGTCACGGGATCCTTGGGTGGCTCTTCCTGACCAACTGTGCTCGTCCTCCTAGACTTTTGCTTCTTTTTCTTCGGCTCGTTGGACGAGGCAACTTCAGAAGGAACATTGGACTTGCCCTTCGCCGAGGAGGAGGAGGGCTCGCCTTCATCCAAGATGATGGTCTCGATAGGGCGAGTAGAAGGGACTTTGCGAGTGGACGCCCTTGAGCCTTCGGAGGGTGATGTTCACCGACAGCGAGTGCTCACCTATAAAAAAAAGCGCGAGCTAGAGAGAGAAACATGAAAAAGGAGCTAAACAGTGAGGTGAGTTCTCACCCAGGCTAACCTGTCCCCGATATAATGAAGGCAAGCTGATCCACATGTCGCCATAGGAAGACGACATCAAAGTCCTCACCTTTCAAAAAATTGTAGAGAGTGAGGGCGTCCACCTTCTCGCAAGGCGACTTGTACATGCTCTCGGTCTTTTAGATTGGCGTGAAGGGGTGGGTCGTGAACTCGCCTCGCACAAAGAAAAACTTATCAGTCTAGTGATAGAATTTGTTGAGCATCTCAGATATTTTCAAATAGATGCTGGAAAAGAAGAAAATGTCGTCGCTAGTCGCTTTCAGCATCAAGATTTTCCGGAAGGCAACTAGATCGAACTATATCTTCTCCTCGCGCATGTAGCATATGAACGCAACCAGAGCACTGATCGCGTTGGGATTGACCTGCGTAGGAATCAACCCGAAATATTTGAAGACCTGCCTGACCTCGGGCCACAAGGGCAATCTCAGGCCGGTATGGAAATGCGCCAGCAGAAAAATGAGTTCGCTCACAAAGAAAGTATTGAGATGCTCACCTGGCACAAGGTGCCTCGCAGTATATCCGTCGGGTAAGGAGCGGGCCTCGAAGATAGTGTACTCTGCCGCAGAGGTCTGCGAGCTAGAAAAACTGTGTGCGCGAAAATTGGCAACACAGTTCACACGACCTTATTTATAGCCTAGGGTTTCAGACAAACTCACGCACAATGCCCATATGCTTGCAGGCAAAGTCGCTGACTCACATCAACGACAAAACAAATAAATCAGAAATATGGACAACGGGTATAGCACGTAATAAATGAAAATTTTCATTAAGACACCAAATGGTGGATACAAGATTGTGCGAGGAGTATAATAAAATAAAAAATACAAAGGCTTTACTCGTGGCGCACGCGCCGCGACCCTGAACACGCATGTAGGTAGGATGACGAGCTCTCCAAGTGATATCTCTAACAATCTGGAGGTCATCTTTCACTTTTAGAAGGTGTTCCTTGCTCCGCCTAATGAGCTAGCTCCTCAAGCCTGGAGGCCTCGCCAACTGTCCCAGCCACCTGGGCGAACCTGTGTAGTTCATCCTCAGTAGAATTCCGACGAGCCTCCAATTCATACAACCTCACTTCCACATCGTGGACTTGCACAAACAACCCTTCGTCGCCCTCCACCTGTAGTTGAAAGTCTTCGACCTGATTGAGGCGAGTTCCCACTTCAGATAATTCGTGTCGCATCTCTCCTGATGGCATGGACATATGAAAGGAGTCATGAGCCACCAGGATGGCAAGAAGGCGAGTCCTAAATTCAGCGTCTGCACATCATGGATTTGCTAGAAGATCTCTCAAAGGAGTCGTCATTATAAGAGGAGGTGACTCGGGCTGCGAGTCAATCAACATTGAGCCCTCCTGCGAGGCGGAGCGATGATGGCCTAGTAAGGTAAGACAAGCGAGGAAATCAGAAATAGGAGACGATTTGGAGGAAGGGGTCGAAGCAAGTAGGTACCTACCGAAGATGCTAGATTTTTAACTTGCGGGCGAGGCAAATCCTGTCGAAGACCCTCAGCAGATTGAGTCCTCTGAGAGGGCATATTGTTCGGTCCTGGAGGAACAATTAGCAACGACTTCTCGTCGGGAGGTCACCTAGCCAACTCACTAGCGTTAAGATATTGAGAAGAAGCTGGAAGTCCCCGGGGATCAGCCGACGAAGTCGGATACGGGACTCGCAGAGAGGTGAGGAGCGCATTTTTGGAACTCGTCACGCCCTGAGGAATTTCATAATGCAGTCGGTGATGGCGGGAACTATTCAGAGAAGAAAGCAGTATTAGCATGCACGTCTCAACAACAGCCTGGGTGAAATCCCTTACCTGGAATGATAAGGCGAGATGGCGAGAGGGGGTTTGAGCGCGTATTCTTGCTGCCCTCACGACCACCATCAACTTGCTTTTTTATATTTTTAAATGCGTAATTACATAGATAGACATTATAATTTAAATTATTTTGAAATAAATAAAAGAATTTGATAGCATTCGATTACAAAATGAGGGGTAGTATTGACATTATGAATGTTTCACCAAATGAGACTCCCTTTTTGATATAATATATAGACTAGTGATAGTGCACGTGGGACTCATGCAGCAACATTCAGTGTAGGGTGACATTCGGTGTGCGGCGACATTCGGCGTGCAGCGACATTCAGTGGGCAATCATGTAACATCCCTAATCCTACTAGACCTCATGATGGTGTTAGAGCGTAACATGAGAAGAGAAGAGTGAGTAGAGGCAAGGAGATGACCTTAGAGTTCACTAAGTTGAGGTGAACTTACATAGTGCTCGCAAGTGAGCACAAGATAACTTAAGTCAAATTAGTCAAATTGAACTCACAAGTACTAATTGACATCATCACTATGCTCCTAACCCTAATAGAGACTCACTTGACCAAAAGTCTCATCCATTGGTCAACCAAATAGACCAAATTGATCAAAGTCTAACTTAGGTCAACATAGCCCCATTCAACACACTTAGACTCAATTGACCTCCAATACATCAAATAGACTTCACCTAGGTCCTTCTAATCACTAAGGAAGGTCATTAGGTCAATAATCATTAATCTGTTCCACTCAAGTTCAAAGAATTCACCAAAGTCAACTCTTAGTCAACATAACCCAAATCAACCCAATCAAGGATCAACTGACCTTCAATTGACCAAATTGACTTCATCCATAACATTATAAACCCATTAAGGATCCATTGGACCCAAAAAGCTCCATCAAGTGGTCAACCAATCCATCCAATTTGACCAAAGTCAAACTTAGGCTAATTTGGGTCAAACTCACACCATATGGATAAATTAACTCAATTGGAGCCACACCATGGTCCAATGGACTTTGTGTAAGGTCATATGACTCATGACCATCAAGTGGCGCTAACCCATTTACCAATTTGACCAAGTCAACCCAAAAGTCAACCATGGTCAACATAAGACTTTTAAGGAATAAATCAAAAGCCCAAATAGAATCCAAGTGGACCAAGGCCCCAACCCATGCCTAACCAGCAGGACACAAGTCTATTGGCATACCAAACACTTGAATTTAAAGAGAGAAGGTGAACATGGGGGCAAAAATGTCATTTTCCCTCAAAAAGCTTAAGGGAAGAAAGGGACTTTTGACGAATGGAGGCCCCATGGCCCTCCACTCCTTTGCCCAAGCTAGTAGCCAACCTCCTCAAGCGTGAACAGTCACCATTAGAGGATGGAAGCCGCTCAGCAGCCCAAGGGAAAGCAAGACACCCATGGCCGATAACCCATGTTTCCCACTCTCTCTATACAACCATCACACTCCTCAATTGACACTTCCATCATCTTCAGAAGGCCCTAAGGAGTCGAGTAAGCCACTGAGAAGAGGTTCATTGGTGGAGAATCGACGGATCAGGAAAGCTCGCCGGAGAAGGAGAGAACCATGGCTAGCCGCCGGAACACCCGTCGGCGAGCTCCAATAGAGGTCCATTTCTCCTCCTCTCCCTCTATACTAGCGGTCTAACTCCTTAGGCAGAGAAATCGGGCACAATTGAGTCGCGATCAATGTGAGGAATGAGAGATTTTTCTGAGCTTTTCAACCCGCTCGGGCTCGCCGGAGAGGCGATCTCCGACCGGCGTCTCGCCGCCAATCGATTGCCCCCACCTCAACGAAGGTGGTGACTGGTAGTGGAGGTGGTTGGAGGGTCGGGAATTTGGCTTAGAAAACGGCTCAGAACGGGACAATCTGGTCCCTTGGTTGGAGGTGGAAGACACAATCCCAGCCCTTGATTTCCATTGCTGATGGTTACCCGCAGACCACAATGTATTAAATGAACTAACTGTCACACCTTTAACAGATAATCATTTCCCAAAATTAGACCACTTAGAGGCCCTTCTAGGCAAAAATGCCTGAGACAACTTTTGTATCCATTGAGGTCTACTGTCCATAGGGATTTGAATCATCGGGTTTGGTGGCCTACAACTCCTTGTAGGGGCATTCTCCTGAGGTGTGTCCTAAAGGGGGACCAGTCACTATTTTGTAGATATAATTCACATAGATGCTTGGATAGGCCTAATACTTTGGACATATGGGTATATATCATAGACACACCCTCTACCAAAAATGGGGATTTTTGGGCAACACTTCTCTAAGGTTTTGTGGGAAATATGATTTTTCATATTATTGAAATAAATGTGGTTAAATAAATCCAAAATGACTCAAATCTTGTGTGACATGTTTGTTAGGTCATAAACCGTCACATATAAAAATGTGAGGTCATTGGGACCACTATAGAACAATATATTACACATACATATGAATGAAAGGTATGAGAGGTTGGTGTGCATATAACACTTTTGGGTATTTTGTGAATTTATCACAAATTCCTTGTTGTATGCCCATGATGTTTGAGCAATATACATATTATGATGAAGGGTATCATCCCTAGAAAAGTTAGAATTTTTGGAATGAAAAATCATAGGCATTTAGTTAGTAATATTAATGTCACATAAATGTATTAATCAAATATAAGTGACCAAATGACTTAGGATAATTCTGATATTCTGTCACATGATAATTTATAGTAACATACATCTCTGCAAATTTTATTGGGATTTTTGAAGTTGATATTCCCAGCTATTTGATTATAATTGATTATAGAACATAAATGTATACATGAAATAAACATAACCTAATGCCTTCAGAAAAATTCAATTTTCTGTTATACGGTACTTTATGTTGAAATATATCTCTAAAATTTTAATAGGATTTTAGGAAGTCATAAACACTATAAATTACCATCTCGAAGTGGAGTGTCCAATCCACTGTTTCTGAAGCCACGACGGAAGTACCTGAGAGGCTTGCTACCTCTGAAAAGCAGGAACAAAAGGTCTATGCGCGTGGAGTCGTGTGAGTGAGTTGCATTGTATGAACATAGAATAACATACATACATACTATATGTTGAGTTTTGAAGTGAGCTAACGCCCGACGTTAGAGCTAACGCCGACGTTAGCTCCTTCTCGCTCAGCTAACGCCAGCGTTACAAGCTAACGCCCGCGTTAGCTCCATCTCCCCCCCCCCCCCCCCCCCGTTTTGCCTATAAATAGAGGGGTACCCCCCCCCCCCCTCTAAGAGTATCGATTCTGAAAGTGGCGAGTATCCTCTACTTTGAGCGAGTTAGAGATACCAGAGTGCTTCCAGGCGAGCATCGAACTTGGAGTAAGTTCGGCAAGAGAGTTACCTACTCGCGAGTTAACGCGGGGCGTTGAGTGTGGCGAGTAGCGAGCTTCGTCTAGTGGCGACTAGGGAGCTGAGGAGTGCGAGCTTGCGAAGAGCAGAGCTAACGCTGGGCGTTAGCGTTAACGCCGGCGGTAGCGAGGAGCGAGTATCACCTGCGCGGTGTGTTCCAGAGGAGAAGCGGACCTTATCCGTGACCAAGTTCTTTTCTGCTTTTGGCTGTCGTGAATCAAGTTGGATGCAACTTGTATTCAGCCTTGATCTCGGCCTTGGACCCTGAAGAGTCAATCTCAGAGGCAAAGTTAAAGTGACACATACTACGAGGCTTGAGGAAGGAGTATGTCCCCTTCGTTACTTCTATGCAAGGGTGGGCTACTCAGCCCTCCTTACTGGAGCTAGAGAACCTGTTGTCATCTCAAGAGAGCTTGACGAAGCAGATAGCGGGAGTATCCATCTCAGGGGGAGATGGCGAGGCTTTGTTCTCAGGAAAGAGGAGATCCTGGGACAAGAGAAAGAAGAACTTTGGAGATGGACCTTCAATGTCCTCTCAGGGAGATGGGAGGAAGTTCCTCCCTGCGCGCAATGAGATGGGGAGATCCATTTGCTTTGCCTGTAGGAAGTACGAGCACATGACGAAGGACTGTCGGTCCAATCTGAAGGCCGGTCATGCTGCTAACAAGGAGGGAGATCACCAGACATCAGAGAGGTAGAGGAAGAGGTGGAGGTCACCAGGGTGGTGAGAGGGGAGACAATTATTTCTTGGTAGAGATGACGGCAACTTCAGTCGATGTCTTAACCTCCATCAACCTCAAGAACGACTAGATAGTGGATTCCGGTTGCGGGCATCATCTCACAGAAGATATGTCCAAGTTCGACTCCTTGGAAGCATATGAAGGAACGACCAAGCCAAGTCGCGCCCCTCCCTCGGGTGCGGCCGCGCCGCGCCCTCCTTTAGGTACGGTCGAACCGCTCTCCCCCGTAGCAAGGTTGGGGTGAGTCCCCCCTCTTCCGGCTCGCCGCCCGCTTTCCGGGCTCCGGACTCCGTTCGGAGCAATTCTCCGTTCGTTACGCGCTCAGAACACTTCTGAGCGCGCTCAGAGGACTTTCACATTTCGGGCACGCTCACATTTTGTCTTTCTAGCATGCTCACATTTTGTCTTTCTAGTTTCTCAAATTGCAGGAACGTCTTGTCGTCTTTTTCGTCTTCAACAAAGCCGCCCAAACTGCCCGAACTGCCCGAGGGCAAGACGGTCATTTACGAAAAATGGAGATCCGTGTGCTCTGAACCGGGAAACGTGATTCGTCCGCCAGGTGGTTATGGTGGTTACGACGGCAAAATTACCCGGCCAAAGCTATAAAAGAAGCACAGAGTCTTCATTGGAGGGGACCTTGCCTTCTGGACCCGGGAGAGCTTCTTGCAGACTTTCGCGGAATTCTCTTTCGGGACTTGAAGATTTCCTTCGTCCCGGAAGGCGGCTCAGCATTCTCACTTTTGTTCTCCGGGGCATCTTACTTTTGTTCTCCCGGAAGACGACTCAGCATTCTCACTTTTGTTCTCCAATATTCTCAGAAAGAAAAAGACTTAGTTTTTCTGGAGGTGGACTGTCACCTTCTGAACTCTCTCCCCCTCTCTCTCTCTATTATTGTAACGAGCAGCGGCTTGTCGCGCTCGAGTTCTAAGTCTCTAATTGTAACCCCCAGAAGATAGTGGAAGTTTGGTCGGCACAGCTCCGGCCGCGTGGTTTTTCACCCTTTCCGGGTTTTCCACGTTAAAAAGTCTCAGTGTATTCAACGAATCTCTAATTGACTGTTTGCGCGCTCGGTTCGCTTCCGAGCTAAGGTGGTTCAATTCGACCGGTCTACCAAAGCACCCGAGCGACCCGCAACAATATTATAAATTAATTATATATTTTCTATTACCAAACATTTTGATATTATAAACGTTAACATATAACTTACATATTATATCATTAATAGTATTAATATATTATATAATTAATATTTTGTAATAATTATTAGAATTAAATGTTTTAAATATTATAATAGATTTTGAGATTGTATTTTAGCCTATAAATATCCCCCAAAATATGAGATTCATGCGCACAATATTTCCCTCATCTTTCTCTTGGCTCTCATATTTCCACCATATATTCTTGTTATTCCAAATTTGATTCATCTAGTGAAAGTTTAGGCGCTCTATGCTTCTTCGGTGTCCGCATATATCAGAGTTTAAAGATCTAGCTTGGTGGTGGTGCATCTTAGAGAAGTGAGCATCGGTTGAAACTTCTCCCGAAGTGTGATGCAACTTCTTTATGACAGTGATCACACTTATTACCCAGACTTTGATTTCATAGTTCTTTTTCTAGCATTTTATTTCATGATTTTCTATATACTTGTTTTTCCACTCCAAAAATTCTATTCAAAATATTTTATTATTTATTTTTTTAGAAAATTTGAAAATATTTTTTGATATGCTAAAATTGACCCAGACATGCTTAAATGATCAATTACATCCATAAATCCATACAAAATTGTTCCACAATCCCATCCTAATGGCATATGAGCTATTATATTAAGTTTTTTGCCCAAGACAAGTCTATCATAATGCGTCTATTTGTTTCGACGACGAAAATAGGAGCAGCGAGAATGTGAGCGTTGACAACTGAGAAGTGGGGATGACGCTGAGACTTGGAGGGTTATCAAACATATTTTTTTTAGCAATGACGTTTTTTCCCCAATAGAGACTGGGCAAAAACTACAAAACAAAAAGAAACCCAATATTTCTAGATATCATCGCTCAACTTGTTTTTTCTTAGAAGGCGATCTACGTGCTCTACCTTATGCGAGTCTTTGCAGCAAACACCCCATTTCTTCCGGCTTACCGTTGCGGTTTTTCAAGAACTGCCACCGCATTTCGTCGGGGATCGAACTGCCTGCAGTAGTTCTAGAAGAACCCGCAACAGTTCTTCGTGGAACAAATTGAGGAAAGTTGGAAGCATTTGATTTTATGACCAAGATGCTCTTCAATTGCGCACGGGTTGGCGGATGAGTTGAGACCTTTTCGCGTGACAACGAATAAGAATGAGGTCTAAGTATCAAGAAACACATTTAAGAAAATTTTGACAATTTTGCTTGTCATTTGTTTTAAAATAGTCTTTATTGAAATATGAATTTATTAAGGAGAGAAATACTAGAAAAGCGCTCGAATGATGGGTGGTGCCCGTTTGAACTCAACATTAATTGAATGTGTATATGTATTAAAATTATACGGACCCTCAAGAAACCGCAAACAAATCGCAAATAAGTGAGCTCCATAAAGTTGCATGCGAGAAGGATATTTTTTTTCTTGCATTAATTACCTAGGGTTACGTGTTTGCTATCAATAATCCCCTTCTCACAGTTTGAGATTTATTTGCAATTTATTGAGTGCCTGTAGTTTCATCCTTCTATTATTCCCCGCCCACGAGCGGGCGTAGCACGTTCACAATCAGAATAGTCCAGCAGTAGATCTGCAAGCGGTTTTGTTCGGTTCGGTTTTATGTAAAATCGAAAATCGAACCGAATAGCCTCGGTTTTTACACACCCAAATTAAAACCGAAACCGAACCGAATCCAATCGGTTTGGTTTGGTTCGGCTCGGTTTTTTACTCGGCGATTCGATTTTCTACATTTGCTTCGAAGTTTAGTTTTTTGATAGATACATGCGTTCTATCATAAAATTCTACAAGGTTTCTGAACTATAATTATTATTTTATACAGGAACCCTCGGCAATAAGAAAGCACGCATAAGAGAAAATTCAATAATTTTTTATAAAAATGCAGCTAAGAATGACAATTTAATTATGATATTTTATTTCAATACTTTTTATTCGGTTGGTCGGTTCAGTTCGGTTCAACCGATTTTTCCATGGTGAAAATCGAACCGAACCGAATATGGGTCGGTTTTCAGCCACCACAAACCGAAACCGAGACGAATCGGTAGGTTCGGTTCAAAAGTCAGTTCGGTTGAATCGGTTCAGTTCGGTTTGAGCGGTTTTAGTTTTTTATGCACAGGCCTATCGAGCACAGACGTAGCTCGTGCGAAGACTTCTACTATATTTTATAATAAAAACAATAATTATTATTATAAGTATTGAAAATATGGAAATCTAAACTGCTTAATTAATCCCTCAATCCTTTGCGTGTACTGCTTTATTTTCTCATGCCTCGGACGGACATTGAACTCCTCGTAGTGAATGCAATAATTATACATATTTTTATTGATTCCTTTGTGTTTAAATTAGTTTTTTTTGGGTGAAAATTAAATAAGTTTTAATTTAAATGAATATAAGTAGTATATCTATACTAATATATAAAGTTATCCTCTTATGTTGTAGTGTTGTAATGATGTGTGTTGCGGTTCACTCAAGGCTCCGGTAGATCAGACTAAAATGAGCTGTCTTAGCCCGGGAGCGTTCGAGCGTGCAAACAGTCGCAGAAAATGAAAAGCTGGCAAGACACTTTTTTTAACGTGGAAAACTCGTCAACTGGGTGAAAAACTACGCGGTCGGGTCTGTGTTAGCCAAAACTTTTACTATTTGTTGGTTGTTGTACAAAGTTGTTTTGAAGAACTCAAGTGCGACAAGCTGCCTCTCGTTACAATTGTTGAGAGATAGAGGTGCTCGGAGGGTGACAAGTCACCGCTCACGGAGCTAAGTCTTTTATCTGCTGCAGAGGGGAATGCTGCGCTCCGAGCGCTCTGGAGATTTTGACTGCTGTTTGAAGGTTGGATAGCTCTGTGCGTCTTTGTCACTGCGACTTGTCTCTTGCTGCGCGAGAGGAGTTTGGAGTACTGGTCTTGCTGGTGGCTGACACGCTTGTTCTTGGGCGCGCAATATGTTTGTTGCTAACTGTGCGGGAGTGTGCTTGGAGCGGTCTTGAGAGTAAAGCGCATGGAGGCGTGCTCAGAGCGGAGCGCACGGAGGCGCGCTTGGAGTGGGGTCTTGAAGAATCTTCAAGGGCGGCTTCGAAGATGAAAGAGATCTTCAAGAGAGCTCTCTCTTGAACTTAGGAGAAAGGAGGGGAAAAGGATAAAAAAAAGAGAAGTCTTGAGGTTCTATTTATAGGCCTCAACGGTGGTTGCGGTACTTATCTGGTTATTCGCAGACCGTGACCACCATAATTGCTATGCGCAGACCGGGCTTATATGGTTTGAGACACATATTATTCTGGTATTATTCTTCTATACGCAACCCGATATGATTTTGGACATTTACACTCGGCCTATAACAGTTCGGTTTGGTTCGGTTTGGTTCGGTTTTCAAGCAAAACCGCAAACCGAACCACCCCTATGTGGTTCCAAAATTTTGGAACTGAACTGAACCACTCAAACATTGTAACCGAACTGAACCAAACCGAATGGTTCGGTTTGGTTCGGTTTGGTTTTGGTGGTTTAAATAATATGTAATCTAAGAATGTTTTAAATTCACTATATTCACAAACAAGAGTTTATACTTACAAATAAAAATAAATAAAAAATTTGCAAATTACTCTATATGAAGCACATCATGTTAATTTAAATGATATGCAAAAGCTCCACAAAGTCCGGGATTCTCTGCAATAGCTGAAAATATAGAAGTTAAAAAATTAGAACCGGAGGGGGGGAGGCGGGTCAAAACGGAGCATTCGAACCGGAGGGGGGGAGGCGGGGTTGGAAACGCTCCATTTAGACTTCTTTTCCTCTATCCGGCGGGTGCAAACGGAGCAAACGCCGCCGGCGCCTGTTTGTTTACCCGTCGTCTGGTGGCGTTTGCTCTAAACGGAGGAGGCGAAACGCCCAACTAAACGAAGCCTAAATCAAAATATGGATATAGTTAATTACAAAAAAAATATATGTAATTACATATTATTATATACTACGGTTAGGTTCGGTTCGACTTGGTTCGGTTTGCAATGCAAAACCATGAAACGAACCAAACCGTATGATTTTTCTAAAATCAAAACCATGACCGAACCGTGACATACTGAAACTGAACCAAACCGTGCGGTTTGGTTTGGTTTAGTTCAGTTTGGCGGTTCAGTTGGTTTTTGCTTACAAGTCTAATTTACACCCACCCATAGTGGGTGATTACGGTGCATGGTTATGATGGTTATGCGCCGGCTACCCGCACACCATAACTAATTTATGTGTTATACGCACACTCATTTGAAGGAATTTACTATTTGCGCCCCATGTTGGAGGATCTTAGTATTTGCACTCCATGATGGTGGAATTTACTATTTGCATACCAATGATGGAGCAATTTACTATTTGTACACTCATGTTGGAGGATTTTAGTATTTGCACTGCATGATGGAGGAATTTACTATTTGCACCCCACATGTTGGAGGATTTTAGTATTTGCACTCAATGATGCAGGAATTTACTATTTGCACCCCCATATTGGAGAATTTTAGTATTTGCACCCCATGATGGAGGAATTTACTATTTGCACCATTATGTTGGAGGATTTTACTATTTACACCCCTCATGTTGGAGGATTTTAGTATTTGCACTCCATGATAGAGGAATTTACTATTTGCACCCCCATGATGGAGGAATTTACTATTTGCACCCCCATGATGGAGGAATTTACTATTTGCACCCCCATGTTGGAGGATTTTAGTATTTGCACCTCATGTTAAGTGGTTACGGGGCTATTGGGGTTTACTTTGGTCAACCCTATTTCCTCCAACAAATGAAACAAGTGTTTTGGTCATTCGCAACCCGGATTAGGGGAAACCTATCAATGTGCATCATCTGTTTCATCCTAATCGTTCATTTTAAATCAAAATCGAACCTTTTCAAGGAAAGAATAATCTTGATCATTGATTTAAAATAAAACTTACTAACACTCTTATTTTTTTCCTAGACCACGAAAGTACTTCCGCTTGCATGGTGGTGTAATGGTGTGCACTAGGGGTGTAAACGAGTCGAGCTCGAGTCGAGCTTGGCAAAAATCCCAAACTCAAGCTCGAGCTCGAGCTCGTCGAGCTCACCCTGCTTGGCTCGAGCTCGAGCTCGAGACCAGTATATTGAGCTCGAGCTCGAGCTTTCGAGCTCGCAAGCTCGAGTCGAGCTCGAGCTGCTCGCGAGCTTTTTGCTCATGAACCCATTTTTATTTTTATTTATTTATATTTAAAAAAAAAATACCCAAAAAAAAAGCTCGCGAGCCGGCTCGCGAGCTCAAGAACAAGAGTAATCGAGCTCGAGCTCGGCTCGAAATCGAGCTCGAGCTCGAAATCGAGCTCAACTGGTTCGAGCTCGAGTCGAGCTTTTTTCGAGCCGGCTCATCGAGCTCACGAGCCGGCTCGACTCAACTTGCAGGGCTAGTGTGCACGAGCGGAGGTACTGTTGTGAACTGAGTGTTGTCATGGGTGCACAGGGGGCCTTCCATGCATTGTCACTCATATATCTATAGTAATATGTACAGTTATTTCCGTCTGCATGATGTAATGGTGTGCACCATCTATTTCATCCTGGTCATCCATTTTAAATTGAAACCGATCATCAAGGGAAAAAATAATCTTAGTCATTAATTTAAAATAAAAATTACTATAACTATTTTTTCCATAGACTACGATAGTACCTCCGCTCGCACGGTGGTGTAATGATGTGCGTGAGCGGAGGTACTATCGTGACTGCACATGAGTCTTCCCATGCGCCACCACTCGCTTAAATGAAAATTGTATGATGATAATGGCCTCATAATAGCATAATCAAATGAACCATTAAAACATTAAATAATGTCGAACGGTATCCTATCCCGCCTGGGAGATTGCACGCGGCAGGAGTCCCGTCGAACATGGCAAGCGGCACGAGATGTAGAACATGTGTATAGTTTGGTACGCAACACATACATGCTCACCGTGCGGAGTAGATCTTGTCCGTCCGATCTGCTACCGGACAACCAACAAAATCCGATATAAAAAAAATCAAAAAACAATATCCAATTGAATTTTAAAAGGCTCAATGTATGAGTGATTTTTTTTTAAAAATAATTATTTTATAGACATGTAGGATTATAGGATGTTAAAATGATCTGAAAAAGACAATAATTAATATTCTTTAATTTGGTTTATAAAAATTACATTTTTTAGGGGCCGGAAAAATTTCGCCTGTGAATAGAGACATTGAGTGATAATTAAGTACTACCACAAATGGGCGTTGATATACGCACTACATTATTGGTTATCCACAACTATTTGTTATCCGCACTACAGTTTTTCAAAAAAAAAAATTTTATTCGCAAACAAATGAAAATTTTAGCATGTTAAAACATAATTGATTATATCTTCTAGCAAAAAAAAAGAGTCCATAAAAATTAACCCAAAGTAATTTGCAAGTCTTTAGAGTACATGAAAGTGGTAACATCAAAATTTCAAAAATAATAATTTTTTCTTCATAATCATGTCTTCACCTCCATCTTTGTAACCTGAATTTTTGATGAAAAAAATAACTGTTATTATTTTTAGTTTACAAAACATTGTAGTATAAGTTAAAAAGTAAAAATTAATTTCATACATGTAATCATTTTAGATCATTCAAGTGTACCAACGTAGTTGTTTTCGTAACCGGTTGTGCATACTTGTAATCATTTTTAAGTTGGCTATGCCCTCCCTCCACACGATCAGTGCAAATGTTACCAGATGTAAGTATTTATCAATTCATGTCGACATACTACAGTCTTTATAAGGTTGTATCCAAGTTGTTGTGACATATTCCAACATATCAGATTGTAAGGTAGAATACTTAACAATTAATTGATTGAAAGTAATATTGAAATCACTTTCCGAAACAACTTCAACCACATGTTGTCATTCAAACATAAATTTCTCAAAATCTTTCTCATTACTGAATAATTTTTTACAATGAGCAAGGATATTTCTATTAATGTGGACACGACATAAGATATTATTCGCTTGTGGGAAAATATTTGAAATGACATTCATTAGAGCAATTTCTCTACCAGTGATCATAACCGTTGACAAACAATCTGGTGCAAGTATAGACTTAAAACATTGCAAAGCTCATTCGTAACTATATTGTGTTTCATTTGACAGAAATGTGAAACATGAATAAAAAGATTTTCTAGTGGAGGTCATTCCAAAAATACATAGAAGTGACATTCTATATCTGTTGGTCTTATACGTACAATTTAGTTGAAACATAGTCGAAAACATATTGGTCAATCTGATAGAAACAGGATGTGAAAAAAAAAATAAACTTTGTAGTTTCTTAATACTATCATTGACTTTATTGAAACTAACATAGTCTGCACTGGCGATGCATTTATATAAAAACTGAATATGAGTGTGTCCCTCTAACTGTTTCCTGCGTAGTTTAGCCCTTGTATTATAAATTGTTCAAATCACAGTCGTATTTGCAATGTTTTTTTAATTTTAATAGCTGATAAAATTTTCCTTGGTTTAACACATGCACTGTACATCTGCTCAACTAACTTGCCCTTCTCCATATTTAACCTTCCCGCATATCCACGTGCTTCTAAATGAACTTTTGTCATGATTGTGCACTCCGCAAAGCACTTCCACTCTCTACTCATCTAAATGTGCTACCTTCTATCATTTCAGAGCAAATAAACTACCACAACGTTTGGAAGCCGTTCGACGAAATCCTTGTTTAACCCACCATTTCCTATTTTGATTCTCTCGATAGTAACCACTTATATCACAACCTAACAACAAACGGGGGTTGGACCAGCCAACAACCTTATCAGAGGCCTTAATCACTACAATATAACCAAGACCTTTTCTAACACCACGAGCCCAATTCATTAACTCTTCCTTAGAACGAAACATATTTCTGTCTCAAAATGACTACTTACATCAACCTTAACCATTGATTTATTTTCTTCAATAACAATGTTTGGATCTTCATATTAAACAACAACATTGCAATTAGAAATAACAAATAAATTATGCATTTTGAAAAGCAAAACAAAAAAATAGAATGTGCATCTCCATACACGTTTTAGCTACACATAAATTTTCAAATCGTTCGTTGACATCTTCCTATTTAAAAGCTTGATATCTGAATTTTCTTATAAGAGTTGAGAGTAAGGCTTCATTTGGCAAAGCTTTTAGGTCCGCCCGTTTCATCAAAACGGAATCGCCGGTCCAGTTTTGCATTTGTTTTTCCGCCTCCGGTTCGAATATCACGCGTTTAGCTCCAAGCTTGAGTTTCGCCGACTGCAACCGCCAGCCCCCACCTCCAGTTTACCGCGTTTTGGGAGGAGGAAGAAGTCGCGCCGCACAGGAGCCAACCCCGACCTCCAGTTCGCCGCCGGCGGCCTGCCCGCACAGGAGTAGAAAGAACCTGTCTGGAGCCTCCAGTCCGCACAGCCCCCGACGGGGTCACCTCCTGCAGGGTCACCTCCGGCGGTGGCCCTGCAGGAGCCCCGCCGGACTACCCCCGGCGGGTTCGCCGGGGACCGGCGACCCCTCCGGCGGGCTCCGGGCAGGCCAGCGGCGGCGGAGCCGCGCGGAGGAGGGTAGATAATGGGCGGAGGAGGCAGGCGGAGGAACAGGCGGAGGAACGGCGGGGGAGATGCACAGTAAAATTAATATATATATAAGGTATATAGTTTATAAACAGTAAAATTTTTACATTAATAAAAATAATTAAAAATATATATTATTATCAATAATTAATATATATATATATATATTAGAAAATAATAATTAAAAACTTATATAATAGAAAATATTTTATAATAAAAAATGTTTATAAAACGCCCCTGCTGTTTTGTCAAACGGTTCTCCGTTCTGAACAGCTTTGCAAACACAGACTACCCAAACAGATCTCCATTTCTAGCAATCAGTTTCCAACAGCTCCTTTTACAAACCTGTATTTGCAACAGCTCCTTTTACAACCGCAACCGCTCTCCCAAATGAAGCCTAAGTAACAATAAATTAAGTAACTATTGAAAACAATTTCTAAAAAAAAAGTGCATTTGGGGTTTACTACTCCAGGGTTTATAAAAAAGAGGTAATGTATGTGGAAGAAGACAATGTTCACAATCCTAAAAACACCGGCGAAAAATTGATGAAGAAACAAAGAATACGAAAAAAAAATCGAAATCTGTGGGGGACAAGTTCGGGGAGGAATGCTGCCGGCAATACCTGAGGGGGTTCAGCGGTGGAGGCCGGCGATACTTGCAGGAGAGCCTTCGGTGGTGGACTGGTTCGGGGAGGAGAGCTGCCGGCGATACATGGGGAGGAAAACAGTCGGCGTATCCAAGGCTGAACAGTGCGGTTCGGGATCGCGAAAGAGGAAGATGAACAATGTTTTTCGCGAAATGCTGCCGGCCAAATAGTGATTGCGGATATGCATTCGTAAAACCCTAAAAAAGAGACTAGTATGAGCGCGTATATCTATTATTGTAATGCGGATATCATTGGCCCACAAATGCTAAGGTACTAATGTGATCGCACAGAAAGCCATAGCGATGTGATCGCACAGAAGGCCACAGCGAACGATCGCTCACTATTTAAATAATAATAATAATAATAATAATAATAATAGTAATAATAATATTTTTTGGGTGAACGAGACCATCAGAGTAAATCGACCGTCCGATTGTTCTTCCACTTGGATTGTACTCCCCATATGTAAAGTCGGAAATCCCCGATACTTCTCCGCTCGACGCTCTAAAAGCGGACTCCGTGGTAGGGTTTCCTCCGCATCTAGATCATTGCCCTCTCTAAAACGCTTCCTCCTCGCTCCAAGTCGGCACCGTCGCAAACCACCACTTCTAAAGTTCGATTCCATCTACGCCGGCGAAGCTCCCTCTTCCAGCTATTTCTGTCGACGGAGCTCCTTCCCGAGAGCAGATCATATTCTACACAAACTTGCGTATCTCCTTCTCCTTTCAGGTGCGTATTTTCCGTTATCAGGTATCTATCTTCCCCTGTTCTCTTCTTCCTCTTACATGCTTTAGATCTGAAATGTTTCTGCCTTTTTGTTGTCCACACCCATTATCAAAATTCAGCTTGCGCTTAAAAGCTTCAGATCTGAATTTTTTTTGCCTTTGTTCTGTGATTTCTTTTCTCTATATATATGTAGCCAACTGTTCTCTTTTTTCCTCTTACATGCGCCAGATCTGAAATGTTTCTGCCTTTTTTTTTGTCCACGCTCATATATATCAAAACTTCAGCTTGCTCTTAAAAACTTTAGATCTGAATTTTTTTTGCCTTTGTTCTGTGATTTCTTCTTGGCCGATCACCACATCTTGTTGAAATTCTGATTCCTTTTCACAATCGATTGTTATAAAGTGAGGAGTATTTGGTTTTAGGTTCGATGGGAAGAAATGATTTTGTTGTTCACTGCTTTTAACAATTATGGCTCTCGTATGTTCTGGCTTCTGATGTTATATGACTGAATAGATATATTATTCAATACTGTTAAATTGAAATGATATTTTTGTGGTTGAACCCAGTTATTTTCTATTGCTGTGACGCAATTTTATAGTATTTTATTTCTGGTAGATCTTCCTTGTTTATGCTTTTGCTTAGCTCATTTGAGATGTTTCAGTTGAGTATAAAGCTTTTGCTGTTTGATTTCATTGTTCTATTACTTTTTTGTGAATATTTGTATTACGGGAACATTTGTATGAATCTTATTTTATGAATTTCTTAACAATTTCAAGATATTCTTTAAGAAAACTAAAAAAGAAATGTTCCAGTGGAAGCCCTCAATTCAAAGGTATTGATCATGGTTTTCGTTAGAAAGCAAATTGTTACAAGTCTTTATTGTTGAAGAATAAGTTCTTTATTTATCTCTTAGTTTCACATTGATATTGTGTTACAATCGTGTTTTTGATTTATAAGCACCGAAAACCGACTATATCCTTCAATTTGTTTGGATCCTCTGACAGAGAAGTTATTTTTATGCACTCCTTCAATTCTGACATCAAACCTTTTTTTAAAGTAAAAATGAATTACATTTTGTGTGGATGAAGCTGGTTTCAATGCGCTGCATTTCAAATTTAGAAGTGTGTTATAATATCTTTTATTTTGCTTGAAAGCGAGTAATGGTTATACTTGATTGTTTTTTATTGGCATCTTGTTTTAGAAATGTATAAGTGCCTTTTATTTTTTGCTTCGCGGGTGCAAGTCATCAGAGTATATTGTTCCACCTATGGTGCAACCTTTCATTCAACTGTGGTTGATGAATGCTAGCGTGGTTCAAATATTTGATGTCCTTTATTAATACTGGATAACACTTAATTGTGTTGTTTTTGTAATGCTATAATATGGAACTATTTCATGTTAGCGAAATTCTTATTTTTTCCTTCTTATTCTTTCCTTATTTTTTTTATTTTCATTTCGTAGTACTAGATATAGTTCAAAGAATGTTGGTTAATATGTGGTAAGCAATTCTCCAAGCTCTTTCTTGAATATGCTATTGCCTATTTTTATGTCAGAAGTACTTTTCAATGTCTCCTCGCTCCAAATTTTGATTCGTTAATGTAGTATAATTGCAATTGTTGCTATTTTTAGTTATTATTTCAAGTTTACAACATATCTTATGATCTGCTAGTTGACAAGAATATTAGTATTTGGATAACTTGATGACCTCTTCAAGTTTTGAGTAATTCTCATTGTACAAAAATGTTTGAATGATTTTTACAAAGGTCTTAGTGATTAGGCATGCAATGGAATATTGTGCTAACTTTTGGCATTCATAATTGATAGCATCTATTAATAGATTTAGAATTGTATGCATATTATGAAGGAGATGCAGTTCTCTTATAATCAGGAGTATATGCTGTTAAAGATGAGCCTAAGGCTCAAGGCTCACCAGGCCCAAAGGTTTGCGCCTTCGTGCGTTTTTTGTGTGCTTTTGGAGCATAAAAGACGCGCCTAGGTGAAATTTCTGTTGTAATTTTTTTTCAAAATAAAGAAAGAAATAATACAAGAACCCAATAATTTTTGCATGGTTTAGCGATCGTGAAACATAATCGAGCGTTGAGACTTAGATATGATGCAAGTGACTATATTGATTCTATTTTTAAGAGATATAAATGATAGTAATGAATGTTTAATTAGTAGAATAGATGAAGAATCTAATCAAGGAGATGAACTAATGTTTGATGCTGATTATTTAAAATGGATGTGGTTGCGCCTTACACTCGTCAGGCTCAATAGAATGGTGTTGTGATAGTAATTAAATTGAAAGTGCAAGATATAATTATTTAAATGAATATGATTCATGATATGGTGATTGCTATTAAAAAAATTATGAGCTATGCTCCCTTGTTGTTTTCGAAGATTTTTAGAATCAATTTTGAGAAGTTATATGTTATGACTAAAAGAAATGATATTTATTATTGATGATGAATTTGATTGAAACATATGTTCTAATATGTTGGAATATCATATTATTTATGGTTGGTACGGATATTGAAAATGCATTTGGAAAAGCTAGACGTGATTTTATGGTAGCATATGATATTGCATTTGTGAAAACATATATTGGGAAAGATATTTGTTCTAGAATGAGAAAAATCTCTTAACACATGTTTAAGGGGAGTTAGACGCAAAGCATATAAAACTAGTAATGTATGCATATCTTAGGAGCACTAATGACCATAATAATGGAATTTGAAGTGAGAAATTATTAATCTTCTAAGATTGTTTGCCAAGAAAGGGTATAATTATTATTTGAGCTGAATTTGATGCCCAATAAGACCATTGATCCCATTATTAATATTTTGATAGGAGTTTGAAGAGTTTAGAGGTGCCATGCAATGATAAAGGGATACAATCACAAAAATAGTGGCACAAAAGATTATTTAGAAAAATAAATGTGTTTTTAAAAAGTGACTTGAATACTATTGATGCTTGTAATGATTATATTAGTTCAAAGGTATACAAATACTACTATGTGCAAAGCTAGAGCCGTAGAATTTATAATTTATAATTAACTCACTAAGGATAAAATAAGATATCTGTAATAGTTATAGTAATGGATAAGGGATCTGACTTTGATGAAGTTAGAGCCATTAGGAGCAAAGATAATCAAGTTAGATGCATTAGGAGCAAAGATAATATGATCTTAGTTGAAGATGAAGGAGTTATGAAAAATTGAAATTATTGCTTATTAAAAGTGATTTAGTAGGAAATAATTTTTGATTGCATAGAGTACAAGCTAATGATTTTTTTATAGATTTATCTAGTAACATAAATTATGTCAATAGAAGCTGCATAAAATCAAAATTTAAGTCAAGATGAGATGCTTATTATAATTTTAAGTTGGGGATATTGCCCACTATTTCATTAACGATTTTTATTTATTTAAAATTTCAAGGAACAAGAGTATGACAAATGATTGGAGAAGAAGCATTTTGATTAATTACATAAGAGATGCTCAACATTGTGTTAATAATAGTGAGAAGATTAAATGATGCAACGCTTGGGATGAATGAATGAGAAATATGGATGCATAACGTATGCTCCAATTAGTTAGGATATGATGATTATGATGATCATGGTTACACTTGATTTGCTATACAAATTTATATGAGACATTTTTTCCTTTGAAAGCTTTTCTCTTTTGTGTTCTTTCCAATTACGACTTTGAAAAGAGATGGTTGAACTAGATTAGTTTATTAATTGGAAGTAGTTGAGTTTCATTTGATTAGTATTAAACTACACGAAATTGCCAAGATAAATGACCAAATACAAATTCAACTTGTAAATTAATAAAATAGTAATACTAGATTTGAGTTTTTTAAAAGATTATGTATACCCAATTTGTTGGGTTAAGTTTAGGTTTTAGACTTGTCTCAAAAAAATTTTGGACTGCTGTACCTTTCATGGATTACTTCTAACTTAAAAATTACATAAAAAATATTTGATATGAGTTCCCAGAAAGATGAGTTGCTGGTTACTTTCAGTTTTTGTGTTGACCTAAAATTGGATAGAATCAAGTCTTTTGGATCTCCAGAGGCTTACTTGACTTGAACCCTACTTGGATTGATACAGACTCGAAATACTTCGGATGTTCGCTATATGAATATGATTATTTGGTTGCATGGCCGCCTTGCCAAGCGCCGTCACCATAGCCTAACATGCTTTATATTGTCTATGTAGCTCTAGTGACAATTTTTTCACTATGGTGGGATAAAGGCTTGAGTGTTGTTGTATGTATGCCCAATCCCACCTATATAAGAGAGTGTAAGAGAGTCATTTTTTATTTATTTTGGATCAATGTTCTTGTTAATTGTTAGGCTTTCATAGGAGAAGTAAGCTCTTAGAGGGATCCTTCCATGAAGAGATTGTATATTGAGTTTGCCTCTATATATTGTATTCCACTGCTTATTTATCTACTTCATTTGTGCACGACGATAACAATTAGTTATCATTGGTCCGACTTGCTGCCAAACTTGGGTTCAATTTCGAACCCCAAGTGGCCTCATCATGCAGTTCCGCCCACCTTCAGCCCGATCGGCCTTGAGGATGATCCCTTCGGGCCTCGACCTTGAGGACAATGATGATTTTTGGGAGGTAAGTATTGATACAAATACGACTCTTTATGACTCACAGTCGCCTCGCTAAGCGCCGTCACTATAATCAAGCACATGTTATGTTGTCTATGTAGCCCTAGAATATCCATCTGGGCAGTAGACCCACGGGGATCGACTATTCACGGTAGTTGCTTTTGAAGAAGTCAGAGAGAGTCAGGGAAAACACTAGCAAAGAATCTTGAAACAGCTGCATACTCAACACATGCAACAAGTGACATTTTTGTTATTTCGTTTATGCCTACTCCAACTTATATATAAGGTAGCGAGGAGAGTCATTTTCTTTATCTTGTCTGAGTAGTCTTGTTAGGCTCTCGTAGGAGAAATAAACTCTTAGAGGGATCCTTAATATAATTGTATTCCGCTATTTATTAAACTACTTCGTTGTGTTTGAGGATAGTGATTACCTCAGTTCATGTCATGTAAAATCTGGGCACACCTATTTTTTATTACTTAAACTTTATTTACCGCACAACACCTCCACACCCCTTCCCTCCCTTCAACTTCGTGTATACTATGGCTGCCTCTATTGTCTACCTAGATTCTTCTTTACCTGCTTTAATGGAGATAACTATAAAATTTGAAAGATCAAGGTCCATACATGCTTCATCAGGAGTGCTTGTGATTATTTTCCACTGGAGATAATTATGAATTTTGAAAAGTCAAGTTCATAGATGCTCCATTAGGGGCGCTTATGATTATTTGATAAGGCATTCTGTTAAGAGCCATTAGACAAAAGACAACCATCCACAATGAATGGGAAGGCTCAGAACCACTGTAATGATGGATGTAAGAATGTTGCAGACGAGTCAATAAACTGTTAGACAAGAAAAGCATACGAAATTTTATAGAGAGAATTTGGAACAAAAATACTGGAGAAAATATTAAAGGAACTTTCTGAAGTAGAAGTGCTGAATTAAAATGACGATTGTTGGAGAAATATTACTGTTACAAGCTTATTTGAGAAAACCTCTTACTTTCAAGCAGAGTTGTTGCAGGTGTGGAAAAAAATCTAAGTGGTTGGGTGGGGAAAAGTGAGATTATGAAGCCTTGCATGTCTCCTTGGTGGTGGTCCTAACTTGTACCTCTTCCCGGTTGGGGTCATTTTTAGGCCAACATAAGTGAGCTTCTTTGTTTTTAGGTGCAATAACTTTAGGTTTTAAAGTGAGTAAACTCTATTTTGACTTCACATTTCCTCCCTCCTGCCTTACCGAAACTTCTTCCTCTTAACTATTTTAGTTTTACCTCTCTTTACATGGCTATTTGTATGCATGATACCCCTTGTATAACTATGGCCTTTCACTCTTTTGACTCGATCTCAATAGTTAAGATACCATTTTTCCAATTTCAAAATGATGATGAAATATGTGGTAGTGAAGATCATTTTATTCTCAGGAATACTTCTTACAAATACATGTAGTTTTTAATTGACTTGGTTTAAATTTATCTATTTAGCATGAATTTTTAACTTGGAATATAAAGAAGACTTGACAAATCATAATTTCCCCCAACATATTTTTCATTCCAAAAGGAGAGATTTTTGGGAGAGAAAGCAGTAATTGTAGGTTGTGTGCACTAGTATATGGATTAAAATTGACTCCATTTTTACATGTTATAGGCTTATAGATTTTAGGTTATAATGACTCTGTATAGAGCCGAAACAACATTGAAGCCTGTGGACATAAATGTCATAAAGTGAAAATATATTTTTATATTTGTTGATAATTGAATAACTAGTTTGATAGAAAAATTAGGAATAAGTACTTGATTCTTGTAAGAACTGTCTCATTAATGAGAATCATATGGACATAATCTCAACAATTTAAGAAGTGGCTGAAGAGTGAAAAATCCACATAATTTTTTTGAATTATTGTAAAAAGATGAAAGCATTACTGGCAGTTAATTACAATATGCAATCCTCAGCAAAGTAATTTTCGAAAGAATAGAACAATTTAGAGATTTTCAAAGAGAATTGGTTGCTTTGTTTTTCTTAGCAGTAGTTGCTAGAACTACTGGATAATACTTAGGCGGCGGGGCTCACCTACAAACTTGTGGCACCTGTCATCTTTTGCAAAACTAGCTTTGAAAAAGTGTTAAAAAAAACTCTATTTTGACTTCACATTTCCTCCCTCCTGCCTTACCGAAACTTCTTCCTCTTCACATAAACCCCCTCCCCCTCCTACTAAGTGACTAGCACTTAAATTTTTTTATTAGCTTGATGTTTTTTTATTGACAAGTTGTGCAAATTCATGTGGTCTTTTAACGCATCATCACCACGAATAACAAGTTCCATTTTGTGATTTTATCATGCTTTTCTCTTATTAATTTTGGTAGATTGTTTTCGATGAGCTGCCGTATAAAAATGGAAGTAGTATAAAGTAGATAACATTTCTATAAATTGATATGCCAATTATTTTTCATTGTGATAATGATCTCTATAACAAATGACCAATTTGTGGGCCTGGCATGATTTTTTTTTCAAGTTATTTACTATTAATGTGAGGTATGTGTCAGATTCATATTGTTTTAAAACATGGGAATAATAGCATGTAATGAGTTTCATAATGCTTAAATACCTGTTATATCAGAAGCTCATTCATTAATTATGGACATTTGTTACATATCTATGCAGATCAATTCTTTGCCAAGAGCTATCAATTATATCTTTGATCTTGTCTATCTGTTGAAGTGGAGGGTGTCCGGTGCAGTGCGTCTTTTATGTCTGAATTGGACTCTTTTTATTTGGGATCAATCGGGTTACTTGGAGAGTACCGCCCTACTTCCAGAAAAAAGTATACATGTTCTTTCGAAATACTTGGTGAAAACCAAATAGAGGAAATACCAGTTTCGGATCATTTAAAGAAGCTCCCCGCAGTCTGTTTTTGCCGACATTTCCTGCTACAATCTTGACATTTTTTCTATTTCCATCGGAAATGGCATTCCAAAATATAGGTGCCGCCAACAGCGATGATGCTTTCTACAGGTATAAAATGCCGAGAATGATAACAAAAATCGAGGGGCGGGGCAATGGCATCAAGACCAATGTGGTGAATATGGTTGATATCGCGAAAGCACTGGCCCGCCCGGCCTCTTACACCACCAAATACTTCGGATGCGAGCTTGGAGCCCAGTCCAAGTTCGACGAAAAAACCGGCACATCCCACGTCAACGGCGCCCACGAGACTGTGAAATTAGCTGGGCTGCTCGAGAATTTCATCAAGAAGTACGTCCAGTGCTACGGATGCGGGAACCCCGAGACCGAAATCATGATTACAAAGACCCAGATGATAACGCTGAAATGCGCTGCCTGCGGATTCCTATCGGATGTTGATATGAGGGACAAGCTCACAACCTTTATCATCAAGAACCCGCCCGAGCAGAAGAAGGGCTCGAAGGATAAGAAGGCGATGAGGAGGGCGGAGAAGGAGAGGCTCAAGGAAGGGGAGGCAGCTGACGAAGAGCAGAAGAAGGTGAAGAAGGAGACGACAAAGAAGAAGACTTCCAAGGAAGCCGTGCCTTCGAAGCCTACAGGTAAGAAGAAGGCGGCCGGTTCCGATGAGGACGGGAACTCTAACTCACCTAATGGAAGCCAGGGGGACGACGTTGAGGCGGCCGGCGAGGACGACGTCCAGTGGCAGACCGACGCCTCCGCCGAAGCAGCTCGGCAGCGCATCCAGGAGCAGCTGAATTCTGTCACCGCCGAGATGGTCATGCTTTCTACGATCGACGAGAAGGATTCAAAGCCCGAAAAGAAACAGAAGAAACCTGAATCCCCTAAATCTAATGGAACCATCATCCATGAAAAACTCGTCGCGGAGATCAAGGACGAAGCGGAGAAGGGTTCAAAGCCAATCGAGCTTGTGAAATTTGCGAAATCGCTGGCCGGTTCACCGCAGGAGGTCATGGATGCTCTCTTCGAGGCGATCTTTGACGGGATTGGGAAAGGGTTTGCGAAGGAGGTGACCAGGAAGAAAAATTTCATCGCCGCTGCCGTGCAGGAAGACGGCGCACAGATGCTCTTGCTCCGTGCTGTAGAGGCATTCTGCGACAAGTGTAATGGGGATGCTGTGAAGGAGGTGGCTCTGGCCGTCAAAGTTCTGTATGATGCTGACCTTCTCGAGGAGGAGTCCGTGGTCGAGTGGTACCAGGAAGGCGTTTCTGGAGCGACCAAGAGCTCTCAGATATGGAAGAATATGAAGCCTTTCGTCGAATGGCTCGAGAGTGCGGAGTCTGAGGAAGACTGAGATCTTTGACAATGTTATTCGTGCTTTTCGTCTTTTTCTCGTCCTTGTCCATAGAATAAGTCGTTGTTGGGCCGTTTGAAGTCTTGAGTGTTGTTTGAAGTCTAATCGTTGTGTTGCGACTCACGAGCGCCTTGTGTTGGAATCTGCTTTCATAGTTTGTTTTGTGTCCTGCACCGGCTATCGTGTGCAGTTATGTGATGGATTTGTTAGCATTATATGCTATGTATGTGTTATGCCTGCAGAGTGACTTCTGCTTTGATATTTTTGATTATTAGTTGACATTTATCTGAAGTTTAGCTTCTGCTGTTCTTCGTATTGCGGCTTGTAATTTTGCGTATTCGTTTATATTTCTTTTGAGAATCGTTCGATATGAATTTGCTGCCGTTAATATCGTCGCAAAGCACTTTTTTTATGTTCATTGATATTCCTGTTGTTTTATTTAGTGTCATTTACTGTGAACTCCCCTCTAAGTTTGCTAAATTACAGGTTGCACCTCTCTTTTGAAATTACAAAAATCTCCTTTGTGAGTGTACCTATCATAACCTACATGCGGTAAAAGACCCCCCAAATTTCACTCAAGGGTGGTATTTTTCTGCATAAATGTTATGAAATTTAAACTCAGGGAAGTTTTTGTAATTTCCAAAGTAAGACGCTTGCAATCTGTAATTATGCTAACTTCCAGGGGCAGTTTTGTTAATTATTTATTTTTTATATTTACAAACTTTTGGTTAATATTTATTCGAGATTGGTTGAAATGCATCCTTGAATTCAATTTTATTTGATGTGTAAATCAAATTGGGAATTTTGTTACGTGCCGTAGGATTTCCCCCCAAATAGGTACACGAACATAATCAAATCGAATAGCTCTTAAATTGAATTCAAATTTGTCATAGAATAATCTGGATTCAGATTTGGATTTGTCCAGAAATCCTAGAATCGAATTCAGATTTAGATAATTTAATTATAAAAAATTTATTTAAATATATATTGCTTCTATGTGTGAATATAGCCAATAGAGAATATTATTTGGATTCGGATTCAAATATCACTCGAATCTGAATTTGGATTCGGATTCAAATATCACTCGAATCTGAATTTGGATTCGAATACAAAAAAATGAATCTTCATTAAACCTTCATGAATCGATTCACAAATTATTTGATTTACGAACAACCGTGGATAGAGCTACAATGATTGTTACATGATGGAGGCTGCTTCATATTTTTAGCAACAAGATTGGATATCATTTTTCTTCATGTACTTTTGTATTTCCAATACCCAGTATATTTAATATACATTCACTTTTTAATGGTATTTCTGTAACAAATGAACAGTATATGAATTGCTTTGTTTAAAAAAAAAAACAAAGTTATTAGCTTTTAATTTAAACAATTTATACTCTGTCTGATCCTTGTAGGCACACATTTCTCAAAAACCTGTATCTTGTAAGCGAGAAATGAATTTAAGTCTAACTGTTACAGCAGTCATTATTTCTGTATGCTGAAAATGCAGATATTTTCTGTCAGGAGTTATCAAGTTTGTTTTTTGATTTTGCATAACGGAATATTTAGGCTCCGTTTGTTTGATAGGTTTTGTAGGAAGGAATTGGTTTTGGGCAATCCAATTCCATTCACAAGCGTTCGCTTGGTCTTTTAGTGGAGGGAATTCGTTTTCCTCCCAAACCTACCTGGTTGGATCCATTAAGAAAATAACATATGGTGAAAACCTTTCCATTTTGATCTGTTTTGAGACAAAATTATGTTTCTCTCTCTTAAAGTGATGGTTACTATTTTATCAGCATTATTTGATACTGATTACTATTTTAGCCAATTTAAATATTTTCCTGATTTAAATACGTTAATTATCTATGATTAAAAATCTCGCAAAAACCTGTGCCTGAAACCATCATACAACCGAACAGAAAAATTGACAGTTTTTAATTCCCGTGCTTGAAAACCATCCTGCAAACGAACACAAGAATTGAGTTTGACTCAAAACCAAAAACTTTGATAACCTATAAACAAAATTTTTTCAATCAAAACCTACTAAACGAACGGAGCCAGGCTTTTTGGAGGGGAGGATATCTGCATCCATCCGGCGCACAAAAAGACAAATGTCGCCCATCAATTTCTGCATTAAGATTTGCGCTTAGCGTGATGTATTCTGCGTGCATGTTCATGCTCTTTTGGAGGGAAAAAATTTATATAAGTATAACGTTTCTACATTTCTGTGCGCGGATTGTATTTTTAGCCCAAAATACAGTTCTTTTAAAAAAATAAATCAAAGAATATTAATTCATCTATTTTTATGATCATTTTAAGATCTCATATGTATATGTTAGTCTGGAAATATACGTGTTAAAAAATGATTTTTTTGAATACCGTTACACTTGTAAATTACATAAGTTTTTTACGACTGTAAATATAACTATGAATACAGTTACAACTGTAATTTCAACTAAAAATATTGTCCCGCGCCATCCCATCAAATGCTACGCGTATAGAAAATTCTCTCCTTTTGGAGAGGGAGATCTGTCCGACGTCCAATTTTTTTGGGCGCAGGGCGGATAAAACATTTTACCTTTATGGAGCGCAATGTAGTTTATTTCTTATGTGTGCGTGCTTCCGTTAAAAAACATCCGGTTATGGAGTTCAATTAGGCATTGGTGATTTATGTTCGCGAAGACTCTTTGAGTCAAATTGGATCTGCTTTCTCCCAATTTAGGTTTCGTTTGGCGCGACTTATTTGCTTCGACGAGTTTGGTCAAAAACACCATCATCATAGAATGTATGTTTGGCATGACAAAGTTTATGGCTTCGTTTGGATGGTGGTGGCGGCCATGAACACAGTGGTCATGAACCGTTGTTCGTGAACGCCCAGCCTCACCTAAAAAATTTCATGCATTTTATGCACAAAACTAGTTTATTTTCTTGATAGCGGTCATAACATTTGTCATGCCAAACATACATTCTATGATAATTGCATTTCTGTCCAAACTCGCCGGAGCAAATAAGCCGTGCCAAATGAAGCCTATGACCAATACCAAGAAAATAAAATAGTTTTAAGCATAAAATGCATGAATTTTTTAGGTGAGATCGGACGTTCACGAATGACGGTTCATGACCACCGCGTTCACAACTGCCACCACGGCCCCAAACGAAGCCTTAACTTGTACGATATCAAGTAGATCTGAGCGTAATGTCACGCATCTGTATTTGGGGGTTAATACACGGGAAGATTCCAGAGAAATCCAGAAGCTTGTACATGGGAAGATGCTAGAAAGTTCTACATAATTCATGATCATGTATATACTAGATTTGTATATAACACTCTAGAATGGTAGTGGTCTAGAATCTTCTGTGCTTTGGAGGGAAACCTCTTTGAGGCTATAAAAGGGGAAGACCCCTCATTTGTAAATCATCCAAGTTTGGAGAACCAATAGAGTTCTTTGAGTTTCCATTGCAATTGTGAGTTCTCTTGAGTTCTACTTTGCATCCTTTCTTTATCACCACCTAGTTCTTGCAGGAGAGGCTAACTTAGCTTGGCTACGTGGAGTGGCGAGGAGGATCTAAGGCCGCACGAGAGCTTGTAAGAAGACAAGTCCGTGACAGTTGATATCAAAGCCAGGTTGCTCAAGTTCGTGGCTGGTGTCCGAGAAGACTAGATGGCTGGTGAAGGGAACAACAACTCAAGCGTGGTAGATGAACGTGGCAGAGAGGTCATCCCTCAAGCCGAAAAGAAGAAGCGAGGCCAAAGCAAATCTCGTGAGGAAGCACACTTGGATCGTGTGTTGGTGGATTGGGACAAGCGCATGACGGAGGTGGAGCAGGACCACCTAAATGTTTGCGGAGAACTTGAAGCTGTCAAACAAGCGCTACCGGCTCGCGGAGAGATGGAACTTTTGATGACCAAAGTTCAAGTATGTCTGGATGCTCATGCGGAGCTGAAACAAAGGTTTGATCAGATGGAAGATGACTATGAGGAGCGGATCGGATTCTTGGAGGAGGAACTAGCCGTATGCAGAAAGACTATTGCAAACGGTGGCAATAGTGGGGTTGTGACCAACCCAAAAATTGATGTCCCCAGGCCCCAACCCTTCGCAGGAAATAGAGATGCCAAGGAGGTCGAGCACTTCCTTTATCAACTGGAGATGTACTTTGAAGGGATCAACCTCACGGAGGAGGCATTGAAGGTAAAGACTGCAAGTTATTACCTTTCTGATATTGCATCACTATGGTGGCAAAGAAAGATGACAAATATCAAGAAGGGAACATGCACTATAGACACTTGGGAGGCATTCAAGACTGAACTCAAGAAGCACTTCTACCCAGAGAATGTTGCCAATGAGGCAAGGAAGAAGCTGAAGGAACTTAAGCAAAAGGGGTCAATCACAGAGTATGTAAAGGAGTTTCAGAACTTGATGCTGATGGTGCCAGGTATGTCTGAAGATGATCAAGTGTTCAATTTTAAGGATGGACTGCAGAATTGGGTAAAGCAAGAAGTGCATCGGCGGGATGCCAAGACTTTGGACGAAGCCATTGCGACAGCTGAAGCAATGACGGAGTTCCAAAGACCATCGGATGCGACAGCCAAGAAGGGCTACAGGAATGACAACACCAAAGGTGGGGGAGAAAGGCTTGGGAAACGAAGACCAAATAAAGGAGATCGAATTCCTACTCATGGGAAAGAGATCGATGGAGGAAACAAAGGCTTCACCCCAAAAGGAGGATGTTATATATGCAAGGGGCCGCACATGATGAACAAATGCCCAAAGCTTGGATCGGTTGCAGTACTACAGGAGAGGGATTCCATTGAATCGGAATGTGCAGAAGGTACCAATCAAATGTGCTCTTTACAACTTCTTAATGCTTTAAAGGTAAAGCCTATAAACAAAGTGGCAAGCAAAGGGCTTATGTTCATGGAAGCGGTGATCAACAATAAGGCTACCAAAGCCTTGGTAGGCACGGGTGCAACCCATAATTTCGTGATGGAAGAGGAAGCTAGGAGGCTTGGATTGCAAGTAACCAAGAGCGAGGGTTGGATCAAGACGGTGAACGGGAAGGCGAGACCACTAATAGGAGTGACTTGCAACGTGGAGCTTCGCTTGGGAAAATGGAATGGACAAGCGAATTTCTCGGTCGCACTGATGGATGATCACAAGTTGGTGTTGGGCATGGACTTCTTTGATACAGTGAGTGCTATTGTCATGCCAACATGTCGTTCAGTTTGTATTATGCAGCAGGGTGCAACTTGCTTGGTCCCCACGGTCGAGGGGCCACCATGCAACGGAGCCAAACACCTATCAGCGATGCAACTAGCCAAGGGTATGAAGAAAGGAGAGCCGACTTTCTTAGCAGCTTTGAAGGAGGAAGTCAGAGATACGGTGGAGGAGGTTCCTCCACATGTTGTAGAAGTCCTTGAGGAGAATAAGGACGTAATGCCCGCAGAGCTACCGAAGAAGTTGCCTCCCCGTAGGGAGGTAGATCACAAGATTGAGTTAGAGGTTGGAGCGAAGCCACCGACGAAGGCGCCATATCAGATGGCTCCACCCGAGCTCGAAGAGTTGGGGAAGCAGTTACAGGAGCTGCTTGAGGCTGGGATGTTTAGACCGTCGAAGGCACCATTTGGCGGTGCCGGTGCTCGTTCAGAATAAGAAGGATGGAACCTTACGTTTATGCACTGACTATCGGGCGCTGAACAAGGTAACCATCAAGAACAAGTATCCCGTACCCTTGATTGCTGACTTGTTTGATCGATTATGAAGTGCAAGGATATATACGAAGATGGATTTACAAAAGGGCTACCACCAAGTACGGATTGCTGAAGGGGACAAGCCTAAACCTACACGCGTAACAAGGTACGGATCGTTCGAGTGGTTGGTAATGTCATTTGGCCTAACCAACGCACCAGCTACATTTTGTACATTGATGAACCAGATTTTTCATCCCTACTTGGAAGGCAGAGACAACGCCAGACGTTAGTACTTAACGCCGGCGCTAGCCGTTTGATGAACTTTGCTCTCCGTTCGACGAAATTCCGCCTGAAGAAACTGCGTTCGACGAACAGGACCTGCGTTTGACGAACAGGACCTGCGTTCGACGAACTGGACCCGCGTTCGACGAACTGGACCTGCGTTCGACGAACTGGACCTGCGTTCGACGAAATGAGAAGAGCGATCGACGAATTTGAAGGAGAACGACTCAACGCCAGCGTTGACCCTTAACGCCCGCGTTGAATCCACAAACTGCAATGATATTGACGGTTGCGCGATTTCAGCCACGACAGTGCACGCTCACTAACGCCGGCGTTAACCCTTAACGCCGAGCGTTAGCTTTCGAGGCTATTTAAAAGTACAGCTCCTCTCATTCAAATTGACAAGAGATGATTCCAGAATTCTGATACTTTGGAGAGAGGTTCGTGTACAACAATTAAGAGATCTCCCATGGGCTAACATGAAGATCTAAAGAAGATTTTGAAGGAGAAGGTCTACAACGCATATTCCATACGAAGGACTATCGTTTCAAGAACGCCAATATCTACTGATCTACATCGACTTCGTCTTCACCTTCAGAATTTCTTGGGGAGTTTCTCTTTACTTATCTTGTAATCTTTTATTTTTCCTTTTTGTATTTTGTGTGGAGAAATCGTTCAATGAGAACGTCGGATTCCGTGGGTAAATTCGTCTTGTGTTGGCGACTAGGTCCTTGTGAGGCTTAGGGAGTAATTCGCCGCCTTGTGCGTGGCGACTAGGTCGAGGGTAGATCTAGAAGGTGGCTAGAGGCATTATCTGGGGATATATAGGCTATAGCCAACCGGTCCTTGGGAGAAGGACCGGTGAAACAACAAAAAATGTTTTTACATATTTTCGCCTTGATTTCTAGCGTTATAGAAATTAAACATTTGTGTATTCAATTTATTATGAAATAAAATCATGTCTTTTAATGTTCTATTAAATTGATTTTATTTCCTCTTCAAGAATGTTTTAATTTCTATTTTCATCAAAGTATCAAAATTAACATTTGTATAATTATCTTTGAAATACAATAATTATTCTCATTATCTCTGATTTTCTGGAATTGTGTTTCATTTAAGATTTCATAAGTAAAATTACTGTGGCAATCTTTTTGCTCTGAGGAATATTCTCTAGAGAGCTAACGCCCAGCGTTAAGACTTAACGCCAGACGTTAGCAACAGTCAACAAAAAGTTTTGTTTCAATTATTTAAAAAGGAATCTTCATTACAATCCTATCTGGAATATTTAAATATATTTTTCTATATAATATTCTAAAACTTCAGTCCCAGACTCTGATAAACTTAAATAAGATTTAAATTCCATAAAACCCTTATTCACCCCCCTCTAAGGGCGCCATCAGATCCAACACGTGGTATCAGAGCGTAGGTTATTCCAATACGGCTTCACAACCGGGAATAATGACGCTTCATGATCTCGCATCTTCTAGAGGGGATAATTTTTATGAAAATAAAAAATCATTATGTCCACCATTATTTATGGGTGAAAATTATAATGGGTGGAAAACACTTATGGAAATATTTCTTAAAACTTTGGATATTGAAGTTTGGAATATTACAATTAAAATGCCCCCAAGTATTTTAAGTAAGAATGAAATGTTTTTAAATGCCAAATCTATGAATAATCTATATTGTGCTCTAGATCAAAATATTTTCAAACTTATTTATACGCTTCCTACTGCTTTTGAAGTTTGGAAATTTCTTGAGAATACTAATAGTCTTCCTTCCACAGATGATGAACAAGAGGAATTCCTTATGGATCCAAGAGAAGAAATCGACGAGGACTCATTCTTGGAGGAAGATCAATCTAAGAGAGAAACAATATTGAACTCAATTGATGGCAAAACATCAAGCAAAAGAGAAGATAGAAACTATAACAAGGTAAGAAAATCTAAATCTTCTCTTTTAGTAACTAATTCTATTTCTACATTTCGTGTGCTTAAATTTGCTAAACGTAAAATTTCAAAGTTGAATTATGCTAATTTCAAATTACGTTTAGAAAATAAAACTTTAAAAGCAAACGCTAAAGTAGAATCTTATATTGATGTTTCAAATTCTCTTTCATGCTCTTTAATTGAAAATGCTAAACTCTGTTTTGATTATAATTCTTTTAAAGAAGAACTCAATGTTTTAAAAAGGGGTCTTTTAAATTCAAAAGAGCATAATGGAAAATTGATAAAAGAAAAATGATAATT
Organism: Dactylorhiza incarnata; assembly: GCA_033032865.1. Lineage (NCBI taxonomy): Eukaryota > Viridiplantae > Streptophyta > Magnoliopsida > Asparagales > Orchidaceae > Dactylorhiza > Dactylorhiza incarnata. The sequence goes on along the minus strand of JAWHQI010000268.1, from coordinate 324,782 downwards.
TAAAGGATAAACTAGAATCATTAAAAATGTTTATTCAAAGCTTTTCATATAATAAAACATCCTTTATTTCTAGTTTATCAAATTATCAAAAGTCTAAAAGCTTAACTTCATATTATAAGAGTATGTCTATAAGAAAGAGTGGAAATGAAAATCATCAAAATAAGAACCAATCATTTAAAACATATTGTAACTCACTCTTTCAACATTCAATTCTTAAGAAAGACCACCACTCTTATAAACTCTCAAAGAATCAATTTAATAAAATTCATTATGATTATCAACATCAATGTATTTTGGAAAGTAATTTGAATAAACATAAATCCTAAATAAATTATTTTTCAAACAACTATCATTCTAAAAAGATGTCAAATAATCATAATATGAATTTAAAAGATAAACAATCAAAGTATGAATGGAGGCCCAAAATTAAAAACGAAACACTAACTCCACTTGTAAAGGCCCATTCATCACTATCTCTCCAAAAGCCTACACGATGTATTTGGGTACCCAAAGGAACCATCACACTTGGTCCCCTTTGGATACCTAAATCTCTCATTCACTAGGAATCTTTGTATTGCATGAAGTAGACTTAATTATAAATGAAATATCATTACTCTACTTCATGATATGCTTAATTGTTTCTTCTTTTGTTTATTTTTTATTTTTGAGCCATCTTGTTTATGATCACTTTATGTATCATGAGATATGACTTTCATTTTAAGCCTAATGTTTAACAAATCAAATTGAATTAAATTGAACATAAAGTCATATATTTTTGTAAGTGATCTATCTTTTCTTTTTAAATGTTTTATCCTTTTTAAATCCTTTACCTATAAATGTCTTATATTATCATTATAAATTGAATGCTAAATTTGCTAAATGATATTATCAAGACTAATGAAATTACTTTCAAAATTGGATTTAAATGGATTTTTAGTGGTCTTAGGCTAAAATATTAAATGCACAACTTATTGCATATTTGTCTATTTTTCGTTGCTGCATATAATAGCCCCTATAATGAAAAATCATAATAAAAAAAAATAATTACAAAAATGATGAATATGATTTCACACACTCCATCTTGATATATTAATATTTTATGCTAAAATACACTATAATCATATATCATAATTCATGATCCATCAAGACCTATCTTAAATCAACTAATTCTATCAACTTTAAGAATTATGAAATATATGATTGCTATTGATATTATAGTATCACATCTTGTTTTGTGTGTGTGATGTGCATCTCTATTGTTTACATGTATCTCATTATCTTTAGACCTAAGAATTAACTTGAAATAAACAAGATGAAATCAAATAGAATTGTCACTTCGCTCTAGGTCTATGAAAATTCAAAACTCTATGTTTGAATACATGCAATTCAATTATATATTTGTCCAGTTTTATTTAGCTTTGCAGCTTGTAATTCATCATACTAGCATCATCACTTACCATTGGTAGAAATCAATGTCCATGCTAGTTATATATCTTGCAATGCTAAAGTAATTATATTACTAAAATATGAAAATCATAATTTCTTTTGTAGTTATTTGCATGAATAAAATGTATTCTAAATGGATTTAAAATCAACAATCATCGATATAATTGTAAATCCAAAATTAATAATGCAATTATACCATAGTTAAATATATTTAAGGCTTACACGCTTAATATGTCCATAATCATTAAACCTATGACATGTGTCGCACAATAGCGAGGGCGTATGATTGTGTGCATTAGAGACCTAACCTCTAAGTCATGTCTTGTCCTTAACCGGGGAGGGTTCTAGTGGGGCCTTGAGAGGCACTGGGGGGAAAGAGTGCTAGGTTGAGCGTCGTCTTTTGTATGCATATGGGATTAACACCCCAACCTACGGCATGCGTGCAGCTCCTCATGCCCATTCGTCACTTAGTACGGGGCTAGAGTGTAGTCATGTTGTTGAGGTATCTTGATCTTAGATATACTTATAAAATATTCATTGCATGAACATTATCTCACTCTTTATACATAAATCATGCATATTTGTTTTTGTTCTAACATTATATCTTGTGTTTGCATATTTTATTATTTTGAGCTTTAATGATTTTTCAAAACACAAGTATTTGAAAAATCACCAAAAACATGCTAAAAGAGCCTTCAAATCTAATCAATATACTCTGAAATTTCAACTGAAGGAAGACCTCTTTATAATACAAATGAATTTTGAAAAGCATTTTTCAAAAATTCAAGAAATGCAGTTCTGTTTTGGCGTTAAGAAGTTAACGCTTGGTGTTAGCTCCTTTGCTCCAAAATATTTTTTTTTTGTTTTCGAATTATTTCTGGTATTATTTTAATATTTTGTGTGTGTTTTATTTCTCTGTTTGTAAAAAATTTTCTATTTTTTTATTTCCTTTAAAACAAAATTTTATTTAAAAAAAATTATTATATGTATTTTCTTATGCATTATTTCTCTGGCATAGAATATCATTTATTGAAAGGGCTATTAAAGACTTCTATGTTTTCCAGAGAATATATAAATAAAACAAATACAAAATTATAAAACAATTTCAAAGAACAAAAATATGTTTTTCTTTATGTGTGTTTATTGTTTTGTGTATATATAAAAAATTCAAAAAATTTATAAAAACTGATTGTTATTCATTGTCATTGTCAAGGATGATTAATTATATCAATTAAAGATTAAATACAATGTTTAATTTAACTTTCAAGTTTCTTAAAAGACATTGTTGTATTTATCATGCCTTGAATATTATCTTGTTATGTGCAATGAAATTGATTGTAGATAAACATGTGTAGAAACGCTTAGCATGCCTCTAAGTATGAGTAATGTATTATGTTTGATAATGATTCATTCACTCACTTAGTTTTGATAACCTACATGTGTTTACAATCTTATTCTTACATGATTGTGTTGTGTAATAACATAAATAATTAAAATGCTTAAATAGATTACCTACACACCATTGAATTGGTTATTACAATTCTTTATCTTTCATGCACTTATTCTTTAGAGAAATGTGGTTTAAAAAATGCTATGTTTGTAAATCAAGTGAATTCGGAGTCCTTAGTCACTAAACTAAAAAGCAAATAATAAATGACAAGGAAAACTCCACCAAGCACTACTCACCCTCCTGATAAATCTTAATAAGCATTGTGAGGTTGACCACCTTGGCTAAGAATTGTAAAGTGTCTTGTAGCAAACAATTTATACACCACTTCTCTTAGTACACCAGATCATAAAAAATTGAAAATAAAGCTAAAAAGTATAAAAGTGATCCCCCAAGCACTACTTTGCACCCTGATAAGTCTTAATAAGCATTGTGTGTGCAGAGCACCTTGGTAGTTGTACTATTTATTCATGTTCATTGAAATAGTGTGGAAGTAATATTATTTGTGTATTTTAATGTTGTGTTATTTCATTATATATGTTATGTGTTTTTGATTGATTCACTTGTATACTTTAGCAAAACACTACTTTGTACACATCATTATCTTTCATAAAACTTCTACTCATGAGAATTGGATCCTAATGCTCATCTACTCAAATCTCTACACACTTAAGTAAATGCACTAGATAACAAAGCATGATCGCTACAATGTTTATGGTTACTTGAAATGCAAATTTTATTACATTGTAGTTTGTGTATCTTTTCCTGATATTATGAAATCATGCTTGCAATATTATCTTAATGGAATAACATCTATTCAATCTTTAACTCAAACATCAACTTTTCACATTTAAAACTCATTATCCTTTGTATGATTTTATCTTCTAAAATGATATTTATGTTTAAGAGTGCTTATTCTTCTGCTAAGATTACCACTTATGTTCATTCATGTCTATTATTTTTAACACCATGGTTTCAACAAGTGGTATCTTAAAATAAGAATGCTTACTTTATCATTCTTGTTATGTTGCTTACTACTTTATGTTACATCATGCTTATTTTTTTAACAAGTAGTATTTAACAAACTTTTGATTGCATCTTATTTTTTCTTCTCGACATAAAATATATTACTCCTTATTATACATACTCACTCCTAAACCCTCTTTTGATTCTACCAAAAGGGGAGATTAAATTGCATAAATCTAATATTTAGGGGGGGGGGGGGGGGTGCATTATAATAATATTAAACAAAAAAGGGTATATTTGTAGGGGGAGTAATCATATAGGAGGTGCATAGACTATCATATGATCGATCATGAAAATCCTTCAATAAGTGGTTCCTTATCTATCTTAAAAGATATACACTCATCCCTACCCACTTTTGTTAATAACAAAGGGGGAGAAGAAATTGAGAAATCTAGTAAAATAGATATTTAGGGGGAGTAAATAATAAGAGAACACTTATGTAGGGGGAGGACTTCGTAAAGAAAAAGTATGCATTATCACTATCAATTCTATCACGCTCTTAACATGTTATTCATGCATATATTATTACCTCACTTATTTATAAACACAAATGGTTTTAAGTTCACTAATTTCTCATACAGGTATTTGTTATTATCAAAAGGGGGAGATTATTGCAGCCTATGTTCCGCATCTCTTGGTTTGAGAATAACAAATACCGTGTTGTATTTGATCTAGTATTTTGTGTATTTATAGTGTGCAGGTTGTACAGGAACTATAGCTACACATTCCTTGAATAGTATACTGAATGGAGATGACTCTCTGGAAAGAGAGCTAACGCCCCGCGTTAGCTGTTAACGCCCCGTGTTAGCTGTTAACGCCCTGCGTTAACATCCGTTGAGAAGGAATCCGTCGAGAAGAAATGTCGTCGAGAAGAAATCCATTGAGAAGGCAGAGAGAAGGCAGAGACAACATCAGGCGTTAGTACTTAACGTCGGCGCTAGCCGTTTGACGAACTTTGCTCTCCGTTCGACGAAATTCTGCCCGAAGAATCCGCGTTCGACGAATAGGACCTGCGTTCGACGAACAGGACCTGCGTTCGACGAACTGGACCTGCGTTCGATGAACTGGACCTGCGTTCGACGAAATGAGAAGGGCGTTCGACGAACTGGCCCGCGTTGAATCCACAAACTGTCACGATCTTGACGGTTGCGCGATTTTAGCCATGATAGTGCACTCTCACTAACACCGACGTTAACCCTTAACGCTGAGCGTTAGCTTCCGAGGCTATTTAAAAGTACAGGTCCTCTCATTCAAATTGACAAGAGATGATTCCAGAATTCTGATACTTTGGAGAGAGGTTTGTGTACAACAATTAAGAGATCTTCCTTGGGCTAACATGAAGATCTAAAGAAGATTTTGAAGGAGAAGGTCTACAACGCATATTCCATACGAAGGACGATCGTTTCAAGAACGTCAACATCTACATCGACTTCGTCTTCACCTTCAGAATTTCTTGGGGAGTTTCTCTCTACTTATTTTGTAATCTTTTATTTTTCCTTTTTATATTTTGTGTGGAGAAATTGTTCGGTGAGAACGTCGGATTCCGGGAAGGATTCCATGGGTAAATTCGCCTTGTGTTGGCGACTAGGTCCTTGTGAGGCTTATGGGGTAATTCACCGCCTTGTGCGTGGCGACTAGGTCGAGGGTAGATCTAGGGGTGGCTAGAGGCCTTATCTAGGGATAGATACGCTATAGCCAACCGGTCCTTGAGAGAAGGACCGATGAAATAACAAAAAATGTTTTTACATATTTTCGCCTTGATTTCTAGCGTTATAGAAATTAAACATTTGTGTATTCAATTTATTATGAAATAAAATCATGTCTTTTAATGTTCTATTCAATTGATTTTATTTCCTCTTCAAGAATGTTTTAATTTCTATTTTCATCAAAGTATCAAAATTAACATTTGTATAATTATCTTTGAAATACAATAATTATTCTCATTATCTCTGATTTTCTGGAATTCATAAGTAAAATCACTGTGACAATCTTTTTGTTCTGATGAATATTCTGTGGAGAGCTAACGCCCAACGTTAAGACTTAACGTCAGGCGTTAGCAACAGTCAACAAAAAGTTTTGTTTCAATTATTTAAAAAGGAATCTTCATTACAATCCTATCTGGAATATTTAAATATATTTTTCTATATAATATTCTGAAACTTCAGTCCCAGACTCTGATTAACTTAAATAGGATTTAAATTCCATAAAACCCTTATTTACCCCCTCTAAGGGCGCCATCAGATCCAACATGAACTCCATGTAAAACAGTCAAAGTGTTCATTTGGGCAAGAGGAGGTACACTTTCTTGGGCATGTCATCGGACATGGCCAACTAAAGATGGACATGGACAAGGTACGGGCGATTGTCGAATGGGAGTCGCCGACAAAGGTGACAGAACTGAGATCATTTCTCGGTTTGGTAAACTACTATCGACGATTCATCATGGGGTATTCAAAGAGAGCAGTACCACTTATAGAGCCGCTAAAGAAGGAGAAAGCTTGGAGCTGGACTGAAGAATGCCAATAAGCTTTTGCAGATTTGAAGAAGGCTGTAAGCACGGAACCCGTGCTTGCACTCCCAGACTTTGAAAAGAAGTTTGAATTACACACCGATGCATCAGACTTTGTTATCTGAGGAGTATTGATGCAGGAAGGACATCCACTTGCCTTTGAGAGTCGCAAGTTGAATGAGGCGGAACGATGATACACGGTGCAAGAGAAGGAGATGACGACCATCATACACGGCTTGCATGTATGGAGACATTACTTGCTTGGAGCACCGTTCCTAATCAAGACCGACAATGTCGCGACCACATACTTTCAAACACAGAAGAAATTGTTGGCCAAGCAAGCTAGGTGGCAGGATTTCCTAGCAGAGTTTGACTTTGTCTTGGAACATAAACCAGGCAAAGCCAATGTTGTGGCAGACGCACTGAGCCGCAAGAAAGAACTGGCGGCAATCTCAATAGCAAAGAGCGATCTCTTGGAGCGGGTAAAGATTGGGTTGAACGAGGATTCAGTGGCCAAGGAACTCATGCTCTTAGCTAAAGAAGGTCGAACAAAGAGATTTTGGGTAGAGGATGGGCTACTCTACACCAAAGGAGGAAGGTTATACATCCCAAAATGGGGAAACCTGCGGAGGGACTTAATCAAGGAGTGTCATGACACCAAGTGGGCTGGACATCCGGGGCAAAAACGTACTATAGCGTTGATGGAGGATTCTTACTATTGGCCGCAAATGAGGGGCGACATTGAGCTTTACGGGAAGACATGTCTTGTTTGCCAACAAGACAAGGTGGAGAACAAGCAGCAAGCAGGACTCTTGGAGCCCATACCAGTGCCAGAATATCCATGGGAGACGGTGACGCTAGATTACATCAACGCTCTGCCCAAATCTGAAGGTTGCGGATCTATCCTGGTGGTGGTAGATTGCTTTTCCAAGTATGGCACTTTTATACTAAGTGTGAAAGATGCAACGGCGGAAGAGACGGCGTGGCTATTCTTCAAACACGTAGTGAAGTATTGGGGGTTGCCGAAGAATATTGTGAATGATTGGGACCCTCTCTTCACGGGGAAGCTATGGACGGAGCTTTTCAGATTACTTGGGTAAGAGTTAAACTTCTCTACCAGCTTCCACCCACAATCAGATGGGCAAACATAAAGGGTAAACACCTTGTTAGAATGCTACTTACAACACTTTGTGGGTGCCAATCAAAAGGATTGGGCAAAACTTATGGATGCGGCGCAATTCTCCTATAATCTGCAACGGAGTGAAGCCACGGGGCGAAGTCCATTTGAGCTTGCCACGTGGAGGCAACCTCTCACACCGCAGACATTGGCGACCACCACTGATTATGGGAGAAGTCCAGGAGCTTGGAGGATGGCTAAGTCATGGGAGGAGCATGCCGACTTAGCCAGATCATGCTTAGAGAAGGCCCGCAAGAGGATGAAGAAGTGGGTCGATGCAAAACGGAGGAATGTGGAGTATACAGTGGGAGACATGGTGATGGTAAAACTCTTACCTCAACAATTTAAAGCCTTGCGCAGTGTACACAAAGGCTTTGTGAGGAAATATGAAGGCCCATTCCCGGTAGTGGCAAAAGTGGGAAAGGTTTCCTATCTCCTTGACCTACCTAGCTCATTGAAGATCCATTCGGTTTTTCATGCAAGTATGCTCAAGCCATACCAAAGAGATGATGAAGACCTTCAAAGAGGGGAGTCAAAGTGGGCACCTCCAGTGGTGACAAAGTCTTTCGACAAAGAAGTAGAAGAGGTGCTCACAAAAAGAGTAGTTCGAAGAAGAGGTGTGCCACTATGCACACAATATCTGATCAAGTGGAAGGGATTGCCCGAATCCGAAGTTACATGGGAAACATTAGAAGACTTATGGCAATTCAAGGACATCCTTCAGCAGTACGAGGCGACGAGGACGTCCCCAGGATAGGTGGGGGAGGATGTCACTCATCTGTATTTGGGGGTTAATACACGGGAAGATTCCAGAGAAATCCAGAAGCTTGTACATGGGAAGATGCTAGAAAGTTCTACATAATTCATGATCATGTATATACTAGATTTGTATAGAACACTCTAGAATGGTAGTGGTCTAGAATCTTCTGTGCTTGGGAGGGAAACCTCTTTGGGGCCTATAAAAGGGGAAGACCCCCTCATTTGTAAATCATCCAAGTTTGGAGAACCAATAGAGTTCTTTGAGTTTCCATTGCAATTGTGAGTTCTCTTGAGTTCTATTTTGCATCATTTCTTCATCACCACCTAGTTCTTGCAGGAGAGGCTGACTTAGCTTGGCTACGCGGAGTAGCGAGGAGGAGCTAAGGCCGCACGGGAGCTTGTAAGAAGACAAGTCCGTGACAGTAAGCTTCCAATATGATTATATTTCAAATATTTATTGGTTTGGTAGGTTTTGAGAGACAGAAATTGGTTTTGGCCGAAAATCTATGACGCAGAGGGTTTGGAAATAGGAAAAAAATAAATTCTTGTGTCCGTTTGGAGAAGGTTTTGAGAGAAAAAAATTCTAAGTTGAAGCTATCGCCCGATCTCAATAGGCGAAACTCCGGCCAAAATGATGATGAACAGTGTCAAAACTGTCCCAAAATCTATCTAAATAGGCAAGTTTTGGGTACATAAGAATTTTTCAAAGAGTAAAATCCATGGGTTTTGGGCCAAAACCAATCCCCTCCTTTAAAATAAGCAAACGAACGCTAGAATTGGTTATGGTCAAACACCTTCCTCCAAAACCCATAAGTTTTCTGTGAATGTTAATTCCTTCCTAAGAAACATTAAACGAACAAAAAATTTGGAATTGTGATGCCCAATTCCAATTCCTTCCCTCCAATCACTGCGAAACGAACGGAGCCTAAATGTTTTTGAGTGATTATATTTGTAACTGTGCGATTTATATTTTCTCAATGAATATATATGTGGCAGGCCTACAATAGATATTTATAACCCACAATCTCTCTTATTTTTTAACACCTAATAACCCCAAAACCGCTCTCTCTTTGCAGCCTGCTAACCTAGTTTCTTGTTTTCGCCTCTCACCATTCTCGTGCCGAACTCCAACCCTATTCTCCAGCGCCGTTCGCCTGCTGCCGTTCGCCGCCAGACTACCGCCGAACTCCACCGCTCGCCGATCATGCGCCTCAAGCTCGGTGAGATCTATGCCGCCGTGGTCTCCTCCTCTGCCGCAAAAGAGATCCTGAAAACTCACGACATGGTCTCGCCTCCTGGCCCATCTTTCCCTCCTTCAACGCCATCTTCTACGGCGGAGAGGACATCACATTCGCCCCTTACGACGAGTTCTGGCGCCAGATGCGCCGTCTCTGTCTTCTTCTCGAGCTGTTCAGTGCCAAGCGCGTCCATTCCTCCATAGAAGGAATACAACAGTCACCTAAACACTAATTTAGATAACAGTTTTGGCCAGGAAAACTATGAAAACCGGTTTTGGCTACGTGCAAACCATCAAAACTCGCGCTTTTTAAAAATACGCCTTATAGGAGCATTTTTAGGAAAAGTGTTCAGCATCAAAGTTGTAGATCTCGTCGTGAACTACAACTTTCGTGCTGAACATTTTGCCTAAAAATGCACCTATAAGGCGTATTTTCAAAAGGCGCGAAACATTTCACATATATCTCGCGCATTTTGAAAATACGTCTTATAGGTGCATTTTTAGGTAAAATGTTCAACACGAAAGTTGTAGATCTCGAACACTTTTCCTAAAAATGCACCTATAAGATGTATTTTCAAAAAGCGCGAGTTTTGATGATTTGCACGTAGACAAAACAGGTTTGCACATAACATCCGTCTTTAATTTCTTGTCATGCATTTAAATTCTATTATTGCCATGAGTTAAAAAATTCAGAATTTTGATTATTTATTATGAGATGCAAATATATATCGAATGGTTGCAAATATCGATTTGAGACATACAAATATAAACACCCGTTGAATGTGACATCATCCAAAATTTAAATGTTTAATTATTTTAATGATCAGATCCTCACTCGTTGAATTATTTTTGTTTTATTCTTCTTTTAAGAATAATTAACATATTATAGGTTTTGTTTGGCGCAACGGTGACAGTCCCGAACGTGGTGGTCATGAGCTGTCGTTCGGGCGTTTAAAGAACTTCATCCACTTTTTTGTTCAAAACTAGTAATCTTTTCTTGGTGGCGGTCATAACTGCTGTCATGCCAAACATGCATTCTACGAGGATAGAGTTTTTCTCCAAATTCACGGAAGCAAAAACGCCGCACCAAACAGAGCCTAAAAGTTATAGAAAATCACGCAATTTTTTTAATCAAAATGCATATAAAATAGTATAGCATGATTCCTGGGGCATTAATTACTTAAAAATCATGTTAAGCCATTGTTCATATTGGACTCATTCTAGCTGTAAAATGGTATTTGCAGATCATATTTAACATATAACAAATTTAAGCAGCCTCAGGGGTCTACACCAATGTTCTCATTTCTACACTAATGCACGTAAAACTCGCGATCGGGTAGAAAGCCACAGATTTTTCAAGGATCTCGTGCGTGCACGATCGTAGGCGCCTTCTGGTAGAGGTGCGGTCCAAATGATGATCCTCTTCGTTTAAAATCAAATGATGAGAATCCATTTTATGATTCATTATTTCATGGAATAGGTTTAAGACTCCGTTTGTTGCAATTTTTTTTTTGCTCCGATGAGTTTAGACTAAAATACTACAATTATAGAATGTGTGTTCGACAAAACATTGATTATGACAGCCACCAAGAAAATAAAAATAGTTTTGAGCATAAAAAAATGTGCACTTTAGATAACTAAAAACTTAGAGGCTATTTGGAGCGCATTTTTACTCTAGTGAGTTTGGACAAAAACTTAATCATCATAAAATATATATTTGACATAACAACGGTTATGATCGCCGCAAACGAAAAAAAAATCATAAAATATATATTTGATATAACAACGGTTATGATCGCCGCAAAAGAAAAAAAATAACCTTGAACATAAAAATGATTAAATCTTTTAAATGAGGTTGGACGATCACGAACGATAATTCATAACCATCACGTTCACCGTCGCCACCACCACAATTCTAAACGGGTCCTAAATCTTAAACAATAAACCGTTAATTTAATCCAATAATCCAAATAAAAAATATCTCTAAGGTTTCGTTTGGGGGGACTTATTTTCACCGCGGTTACGACCGCATGAATCGGACCTTAATTATGGTCCGGTTCATGCGGTCGTAACCGCTTGACCGGTGAAAATAAGTCCCCCCAAACGAAGCCTAAGCCGGTCCTAGTGCGGTGGGAAAGGGGATATTTTTGCACTTTATCGTAAAGTGCATTGATTTGACGGTCCGTATGAATCATTGCAATGAACTTTAAGATGTATGCACATTAAAATATGCGCGCTTTAAAATAGAGAGTTGATATTAGCAGTTCTGAACTGGCTGTTCGCAGTCCATCGCTATTCGTAGTCCATAAATTTTATTTGTAGTACAAAATTATATTTGCACCCCACTCCCAACCTAAATAAGCGAAACACTTTGCTCATTTATTAAGTACTAGAAGCCTAGAAAAATATTTTAAAGACAAACAATTTACAAACCTAGCAGAAAAATAAGTTAAATGACATGCATAGAAGAATTAACTCTAAACCAAGTTAAATGACATGCAAACCTTCCTCTAATCAGAAAAATGACTACTTTTTTGAGATTTTCGCTCGATAATTTCCTTTTTTTTTCGAAGGTAAATCTAAGAGGGGAAAAAATGACGCGACCGATAGAACTACGGCTAGGATTTAGACAACAAGAGAGAGATGAAGAGTAGGTTATTTGGGGGATGCAATTAGCCAGATTTGGATTACGAATATAATTAGAATTTTTACAATTTTTAGGGTGCGAATTGAACTGCTAATATGAACTCTCTTAAAATATATGTGCTATCGCGGCAAATCAGAAACCAATCACACGTCCCATTTACCCTCAACCACAAGATCACTCTGACAAAACCCTGCTGTTTCCTCCGGAGATGAATAGGCCGCCGTCGTGCCCTCCGCCGCAGCAGCCACCGGGATGGCTGTTTCTGCTTACCGCCTTTTCCATTCTGCTCCATTCTCCTTTCCAGCAACCCCACGCGTCTACTCACCTCGCCCCGTTTCCTTCGCCCTGCCTTTATGCTTTGCTTGCAAAACCCACGCCGGAGTCCACTTACCGCCGCCCCCCTCTCCGATTATCCCGGCGGCGGAGGATATCATCGGAGGGAAAATAGTTGTTGAGCTGGTGGGGGCATTCAACGATCTGACGGAGAGGATGGGCGAGATCTCGACAACCTCCTCCTCCCATCTGCTCTTCAAGTCGCTGAAACTCGCCATTCCTCTGCTCCACTCGCTTCCCCTCTCTTCTGACGGCCGTTCTCCACTCTCCCGGGCGCTGTCCGTCGCGTGCCTTCTTGCGGATCTCCAGGTTTGTTGTCGCAATTAGTGACCGGAAGTTATTTGTTCCTGTAAATTTTTGTTGTTGTTGAGAAAGCACTGGCATTTCCGCTGGTTGATGTCTGAGTGAAGATGATGATTAGAATCCCCTTTGCGTTGGGTGATGAATCTGATACTAACCTAATTCGCACTAGGTGGAGATGAACGGGAATTCCCCCAAGGTGTTCGCATGAACAGGGAGTGTGTGCAACAGTTCTGTCGAGTGGAAGAACAGAACAGAGGAGAGGAAGAAGATAACAATGTTAAGCAGGAAATCCCAAAGATGCAAGGAAACGACACAGTAATTTGGGGCTCAATCCTCTGTATTCATGATTTCATTCATTCCAGAATGCATTCTTACATTGAAAGATGAAGCACTGTTTATATATGCAGAGCCTTTTAAACAGAAAATAACAGAATAATTATCTTTTTCAAATTTAAAAAACTAAGTAATAAATATTACAAAGATGTCAGTTATATAATTTATCATCTCCCCCCAAGTTGGAATTTGTAAGTTGGTACAAATGCCCAACTTGCTTATTAGAAACTTGAACTGAGAGTGGCCAAGCGCCTTGGTGAAAAAATCTGCAAGCTGGAGATGTGTAGGTAGATAGTGGGCGACGATCATGCCCGAAGCCAGTTTTTCTCGAACTAAGTGGCAATCTAGCTCGATATGCTTCGTTCGTTCATGATAAATGGGATTAGAGGCAATATGAAGCACAACTTGATTGTCACGAGCTAGAGAAAGAGGAGTAAGATCTTTGAGCTGTAGGTCGTTTAACAGATTGAGAAGCCAGCTGAGCTCGCAACAGACAGAGGCCATGGCCCGATATTCAGATTCACCCGAGGACTTAGAGATAGTGGGCTGTTTTTTTTATTTCTAGGAGATGAGGGAGTTCCCCAACATAACACAAAAACTAGCTGTTGATCGCCTGGTCATGGGGCAAGAGGCCCAGTCGGCAATTTCAAAATGCTGAAAGTTTTAAAGGAGAGTTAGCAGGGAAATAGAGTCCCTGCCCAAGAGTGCTTTAACATACCGCAGGATTTTGTAAGCCATGTTTAAGTGAGGTTGTCATGGTGTAGCCATGAATTGGCTCAAAATATGGACAAAATAGGCTAGATCAGGCCGAGAGACTGTTAGATAGATTAATCGACCAATTAATCTCCGATAAGCAGCAGGATCAGGGAGTATCTCACCATCATGATCGTTGAGATGATGATTCTGTTCTATAGGAATTAAGCTAGATTTAGCTGCAAACACGCCAACATCTGAAATAATATCTTGGGCACTTTTGTTGATGTAGGGAAAGGACGGCGAATGTTCGATGAATTTCTAGGCCTATGAAGTATGTCAAGGATCCTAAATTCTTTAGTTTGAACTGCTGGTGCAAAGCATAAGTTAATGTATCAATATTTGCTTGATGGGTGCTGGCGAGATTTATATCGTCAACATAGACCAAGAGAACAAAGAAATGGCCATTGTTTAATTTGGTCAAAAAGAGAGTGATCATATTGAGATTGTGTGAAACCAAGAGATATCAATGTGCTGGAGAACTTGGAAAACCACTCTCTGGAGGATTGTTTAAGTCCATAGATTGATTTGAGTAGTCGGTAAACTATATTTTCAGTTTTGGCAGTTGTGGAGGAGGCAAAACCAGGAGGTAGACGCATATAAACTCCTCCAGGAGATCTCCATGCAAAAAAGCGTTGTTGACATTTAGTTGACGAAGAAACTAGCCTTTAGAGACAGCAACCGTGAGAAGAGCTCGCTCTGCTGTCATTTTAGCTACATGGGCAAACGTGTCCTGGTGATCGAGGCCTTTTGTTCGAGTGTACCCTTTTGCGACCAAGCGCGCCTTATATCGATCCATGGAGCCATCAGGATTGTACTTGAGTTTATAAATCCATTTGCAGCCGACGACATGTTTTCCGGGTGGCAACTTGGTGATAATCCATGTGTTGTTTTCTTCTAAAGCCTGAATTTCAGATTTCATTGCATGTCTCCAACTGTCATCTTGATAAGCTTCAGCATAGGTGACAGGTTCCTTGACTAAAGGCAAGGGTGAACCACTAGGAGAAGCAATGTGGTCGGTACCAGAGATGGATGAGCAAATATAGTCACTTTGCCATTTGGGTTTGACAATGGGTCGAGTAGTTTTTCTAGGCTTAGAATCAGATGGAATGATATCATGAGAATTAGTCTTAGATGATAATGGAAGAGAAGTAGGTGAAGGAGGATCAGATGATATGTTGGTGGTTGGATGTTGATAAGAGGATGGAGTAGTGTTATGTTGAGGAGTAGAACTAGCCAGAAGAATGCTTGGAAGATCAAATTCCTCAGTGTCAGTGGGAAATGGCAGAACCATAGATGGAGAATTAGAGTGTTGAAACCAGGACTTGGCTTCTTTGTGGAGCTCGGGCCCTCAATGAAGAGGGGCAGCTAGCACTTACTAATTCCTCGGAAGGAACCGATCGGAGACTCGGAACTAAGGACAAACCCTTGGTCGCAGCGAGGAGGTCCCACCACACACCCGGAAGATCTTTGAGCGCTTCCCCTCCCAAGCCAAAGCTGAGACTGAGTACCTTGGAGAGCTTAAGAGCTAAGCCAAGATAACCTAGGGAGGAAGAAGCTCAGAATACTGAGATTGGAATTCTCTCCCAAGGTGCCCTTCAAGGTCTATTTATAGTTTTTTAAGTCTGGTTTGTCAATAACGAGATTCCGACTTACACTTTTGCTATACGCAACCCAAAATGGTCTGCCAACAGCAAAACTCCGCTGTTTGGAAGGACTAACTGCAGACCACCAGGGGCTTTTGGGTAAAAACGATTACGAATCCTTCCTGGGCGAGCCACCCCCGAGGGCCTTACTCGCGAACCGAGAGGTTCGGCTCGCCCGCCTTCCCGCGAGCGAGCGACTAGGCTCTGGCCTGCTCGCCTTCCCGCGAGCAGCCTGCGAGAGCCCGGCTCGCCCGGCCCCATGGCTCGTTCGCCTTCTTACTTTTTCGCCTGATGGTCCCTTTGTCTCCGCTCCCCTCCTGGCGGACACCGGGGTTGTACACAATCCCCGCTCTTCGCGAGGCTATCTTAGGCTCGCGAAAAAACGTCCAACCCCTGGTGTTCGCCGGCCCCTGGTGACGTGGTGAGAATCTTTTGGTGGGCCCCATGCCCAAAGCTATAAATACCATCCTCCCAGACTGATACATGAGCCTTTTTCTCCTTCTTTCCTGTCTCGCTGCTCTCCACGGTCCCGCTCAAGATGTCTAAGAGGGAGGAGCTACTGGCTCGCCTTAAGGCCTCGCAAGCGAGCCAAAAGTCCAAAGCTACTGCGCTCGCATCTTGGGTCTCTCCGGAACCTACTCCGCCTCCGCCTCTGAACAAGAAGACGAAGACCATCCGGCGGTCGCCGAGAGAGGACGGGTCGTCGCCTTCTTCTTCATCTCCCCGCCACGAGCTCGCCTCACAGGTTCAGGCCGTCTCCGACGGGGTCTCGCCCCGCCTCTCCCGGGGTGGCTGATAAGCCACCAGATGTGAGAACAACTGACTTGCGAGCCTCACCCTCGCGCCCCGGTACGTTGTTTGTCATGCTCTCTATTGCTCTTCTTTGGACGCTGACTCGCATTATTCCTTTTACAGGGTCCCATCCCCCGACCCCGGAGAGGCGAGTCCCTACTCCAGTGGGCTCGCCCCGCCCGCCGAAACAGAATATCATCACTTCGGGGTTCAGCACCCTGGGCCAACGGAGCCCAGGCGGCTCGCTGCTTGCCGAGCCCCAGGTCACGAACGTGCCGGTACACCGCCCCGGCTTAGGGAAGTCTCTCACTCCGGCCTTTACTGAAGCCTTCCAAGGCCAGCCAAGTTCTTCTCGCGGGCGGCCCGGTACCGCTCTCATCTCGCCGGGCTAACAATTTCTGCTCGCTGCCTCTTATATTGCTTTTTAGGCTAATTCCTCACTCGCAGGTGTTCCTCTGACCCCGCCCACTGAGTCAGAGCACGAGGAGGTGGAGATGTCCCCCCTCCCTCGCCGGATAAGGTCGCGGACTTTTTGGGGGATCCCAACGACCTGGAGAAGATGAAGAGGCGAGTCACGAAGATATTTCAAAAACACACCTCCATGCTGCGAGAGCTGTATGGTCAGAATCGGATGGACCGGATCGCGTACGAAGAGAGGTTCGCCGCCATGGAGGACGCGAACGCATGCGTCCTCGCCGAGGTGCAGCAGGTCGCTCGCAACAAGGTCACCTCACATGGGGTGCACCTCGCGCTAATCGAAGATTACGTGCGGCTGATGCAGCGCGAGGTTCAGTCGGTCCGCGAGTACCATTATCCAAGGGTTCCACCGCACTCCGGTGTGCGAGGCCGAGGCCGCTGGAAATGGCATAATTATTAAACATTTGTACTTTGTTATTACTTGTCTCTCGCTCTCGCAACCGTTTTCTCCCGCTTAGGAGTTTCGTTAGATGGACCACCTGTTTTCTCTTGCGTTAAGTGTGGTCTGTTTCGCACCCCTGGCTCGCCCAGCAGGACTCTTGCGAGCGGGATCGACGTTACCCTGCCTCGCTCGCCTGCCCACTGCGAGTGACCAACATTGCTCGTGATCTGCCGCGCCGGCGGACCCCCCCAGCTCGCCAATTGTAGGCACTGCATGTGAATTCCCCAGTCGTTTTTTGCGAGCTAGGATTCGGCCCGGCGAGCAGTGCTGCCACCGTATCTAACCGTCTCGCGGTTACCCTTGGCCTTGGCGTCTTATATCAACGGCGGTTCATTCTTCTCGCGAGCGAGCCCTGGGGTTCGCCCTATCAGGGTCTTGAGAGGTTTGGCGAACCAAACCCCTTAACATGAATGACTCATTCTCCAGCTTCTCCAGAGATCAACCTGACCCACCGTCTGTGAGAGCCCGACAGCGGAATCGATCTGGGGCACCCTAGTATCAAAGACTTTCCACCTTGCCAGCCTCTCCAGAGATCAACTTGACCCACCGTCTATGAGAGTCCGACAGCGGAATCGATCTGGGGCACTCCAGCACCATAAACTTTCTGCCTTGCCAGCCTCTACAGAGATCAACCTGACCCACCGTCTATGAGAGCCCGACAGCGGAATCGATCTGGGGCACTCTAGCACCATAAACTTTCTGCCTTGCCAACCTCTCCAGAGATCAACCTGACCCACCGTCTATGAGAGCCCGACAGCGGAATCGATCTGGGGCACTCCAACACCATAAACTTCCTGCCTTACCAGCTTCTCTAGAGATCAACCTGACCCACCGTCTATGAGAGCCCGACAGCGGAATCGATCTGGGGCACTCCAGCACCATAAACTTCCTGCCTTCCCAGCCTCTCCAGAGATCAACCTGACTCACCGTCTATGAGAGCCTGACAGCGGAATCGATCTGGGGCACTCCAGCACCATAAACTCTCTGCCTTGCCAGCCTCTCCAGAGATCAACCTAACCTACCGTCTATGAGAGCCCGACAGCGGAATCGATCCGGGGCACTCTAGCACCATAGACTTTCTGCCTGTCAGCCTCTCCAGAGATCCACTGTCTATGAGAGCCCGACAGCGGATTCGATCTGGGGCACTCCAGCACCATAAACTTCCTGCCTTGCCAGCCTCTCCAGAGATCAACCTGACCCACCGTCTATGAGAGCCCGACAGCGGAATCGATCTGGGGCACTCCAGCACCATAAACTTTCTGCCTTGCCAGCCTCTCCAGTGATCAACCTGACCCACCGTCTATGAGAGCCCGACAGCGGAATCGATCTGGGGCACTCCAGCACCATAAACTTCCTGCCTTGCCAGCCTCTCCAGAGATCAACCTGACACACCGTCTATGAGAGCCCGACAGCGAATCGATCTGGGGCACTCCAGCATCATAAACTTCCTGCCTTGCCAGCCTCTCCAGAGATCAACTTGACCCACCGTCTATGAGAGCCCGACAACGGAATCGATCTGGGGCACTCCAGCATAGAACGTTCGAGAACTCCTGCTCAGAGAAAATACTTTGAAACCAGTATATGGAGAGTAAAACGTACAACATGTCAATTACAAAAAACTTTAAGGATAGAATCGCTTTAAGTCATCCCCATTCCTGGCCAGGCCAAGGAGTACCCCGTCCACATCTCGGAGGTGGTACCCCCTTGACCTGAGCACTTCGTCTACAATATATGACCCCTCCCAGTTGGGATTAAGCTTTCCCACCGCGGCTCCTCTCCCGGCCGCGTCAACCTTCTTCAGGACTAGGTCCCCTTTCTCGAATTGTTTTATCCGGATATGCTTCTCAAAATACCGAGCCATCTGCCGCTTGATCTCCTCCTGCCCGACGGTGGCTAAGTCTCGGAGCTCTTCTACCAGGTCCAGAGACAGCCTTTACTCCTCTCCGTTCTCCACTAGCCATTCTTCATTCCCCTCGCCCGCGGCAACCACCCTGGGGGATTTCACTTCGAACTCTACTGGGAGGACGACCTCGGACCCGTGGGAGAGCTTGAATGGGGTCTCCCCCGTGGCCGTGTTCGGAGTGGTTCTCAGGGCCCAGAGGACTGAGGGTAACTGCACGACCCAGTTCCCCCGGAGGTTCTCGACCTTCTTCTTCAGCAAGTTCACGATGATCTTGTTTGCCGCCTCCACTTGCCCATTGCTCCTCGGGTGGTGGACTGACGCAAATCGAAGGTCTATGCCCAGCTGGGTGCAGAAGCTGACGAACTCGTCACTGGCGAATTGCGGCCCATTGTCCGTGACTATAGCTAATGGGAGTCCGTGCCTGCAAAATATCTCCCCCCATATAAAATTTCGAACTACTTGAGAGGTTACCTTGACCAGCGCCTTCACCTCCAGCCACTTGGAGAAATAATCGATCATCACCAACATGAACCTTCTCTGGCCGCTCGCTTGCCGGAAAGGACCCACCAAGTCTAATCCCCATATTGCAAAGGGCCAGGGCGCCGTGATGGACCGAAGCCTTTGGGCTGGTAGAGGCTGGAGAGGGGCGAACAACTGACACTTTGAACACTTCCTTGCGAACTCCGCCGCATCCTTGCTGAGGGTAGGCCAAAAGTAGCCCTGCCTCAGCACTCTCCCTTCCAAGGTTCGGCTTCCCGAGTGGCTGCCACACTCTCCCGAGTGGATCTCCTCCAGAACTCTCGGTACTTCCTCTTCCGCCACACACCGGGCTAGGAGCCCCGAAAGTGTTTTCCTGTATAATCCCCCTGCATGTAAGGAATAATAGGCCGATTTATACCTGAAACGCCTCTTATCCACGTCCCCTTCGGGGAACTTTCCAGATGTCAGGAAGGTAATGAAGGGGTCCATCCATGATGCCCGCTGGTCCACCTCCATCAGCTCCCCCTCTTCGATGGATGGTCGGAAAAGGTCCGACACTGTCCCCCCCGCTCTGGGACCAAACTTGGCCAGGTGGTCCTCCGCGGCGCTCTCTTCCCTTGGCACGTGACGGATTGAGAAGGTCCGGAACTGACCTACGAGCCTCTTGACCTTTTCCAAGTACCGCTGAAGAGTCGATTCCTTTACTTCGAATTCTCCCCCAACCTGTCAAGCCACCACCATGCAGTCCGTCGAGACCTCCACATCTTGTACTCCCAACACTAGGGCCAGGCGGAGGCCTGCTACCACTGCTTCATACTCGGCCTGGTTGTTGGTGAGGAGAAAATAAAAGTTGATTGCCTGCTCGATCCTCGTCCCTTGGGGGCTCACCAAAACCACCCCTCCTCCAAAGGAACGCTTTCCCGAGGCCCCGTCCACCAACATCCTCCAGGCCACCGAGCTGAGCAACTCGAACTCTTCCACCTCAGTTACGTAATCCGCCAGAAAGTCCGCCACCGCCTAGGCCTTTATGGACAGTCTCGGCACATATGATATATCAAATTCGCTTAGTTCCACCGACCACTTAGCCAACCTCCCCGAATGCTCTACCCCTTCCATGACGTTGCGAAGGTGGTGGTCGGTCACCAACTTGATCAGGTGTGCTTGGAAATAGGGTCGGAGCTTCTGAGCCGACACCACCAAGGCGAAGGCCAACTTCTCTAGGATTGGATATCGGAGCTCCGCCTTCCTCAGTACTCGGCTTACATAGTAAATTGGGAGTTGCCTTCTGCCTTCTTCCCGGACCAGTACTGAACTCACCGCCTCAGGCCCTACTCCCAGGTACAGGGACAGATCCTCTCCTTGTCTCGGCCCCTGCAGCAAAGGAGCTTGGGTCAACTGCTCTTTCAGTGCTTGAAAGGCTCTTTCGCATTCAAGGGTCCACTCAAATTTTTGGTTTCCCCGCAGTACTTTGAAGAAAGGTGCACACTTCTCTCCCGCCCTGGAGAGGAACCTGCTAAGCCCGACCAGCTTCCCCGTGAGGCGCTGAACCTCCTTTGCATTCCCCGGAGACCCCAACTCCATAATGGCCTTGACTTTGTCTGGATTCGCCTCCACTCCCGCTGGAGTTAGCAAATGGCCTAGGAATTTCCCCCGGCTAGCCCCGAAGACACACTCAGGGGGTTGAGCTTCATCTTGAACTTTCTCAACGTCCCGAAGGTTTCCCTGAGGTCGCGGAGGTAGGACTCAAGGTCTCGACTCTTCACCATGAGATCATCCACATAGACTTCTAAATTTCTACCCTTTTGTTCCCGGAAGACCCGGTCCATCATCCGCTGGTAAGTAGCCCATGCATTCTTGAGCCCGAAAGGCATCATTTTATAACAATAGCACCCATCCCCCGTGATGAAAGAAATATCCTTGATGTTGGGAGGGTGCATGCGGATTTGATGATAACCTGAAAAAGCATCTAAAAAGACATTACAGAGAAACCGACGGCTAAGTCAACCAGCGCGTCGATTCGGGGCAAGGGGTAGCAATCCTTGGGGCATGATTTATTAAGCAATGAAAAGTCGATACACATCCTCCACTTACCTCCACCTTTCTTTACCATAACCACGTTGGAGACCCAACCTGGATACTGGATCTCCGATACAAAACCTTCCTGGAGGAGCTTGCCCACCTCCTCTCGGATGGGCCCTTCCAGCTTGTCCGATATGACCCTTTTCTTCTGTCGGATGGGCCGGGTGCCGGGGTCAAGGTTGAGACGATGGCAAGCCACGTCCGCGTCGATCCCGGACATCTCTGCCGCGCTCCAGGCGAAGATGTCCACGTTCTTCTGTACGCAGACCAGGATCTGCTTCTGTTCCTCCGGGCTGAGCTCGCCGCTAATCTTGACTTTTTCCACCACCCCTGCTTGGGTGGTGACCTCGAGCTCCACAACCTCTTCCACGGCCTCCAGCCGGGATTGCTCCCCCCAACCTCCCTCCTTTTCCTCGCCGCGAGCCAACGCTCCGGCCTCCTCTTCTCTTCCTTCACGAACCTCCCTCACTTCTTCCGCCCCCTCCTCCTGGGCCTTCTTTTCCTCCTTTCCTTCCTCTCCGAGCCTCGCCGGCTCTCCCATCTCTCGGTCCCATTCTTCTGCCTCGGCCATCCAGGAGATGGTGTTCACGACAGTTACATAGCACTGCCGGGCCACCTTAGGATCTCCCCTGATCCGGACTTGGACTCCTCCATCATTGAACTTAAGACATTGGTGGAAGGTGGAGGGGACACATCGGTACGCGCTGATGAGTGACCGTTCGAAGATGGCGCTGTAGCTGCTGGGGGCGTCCACTATGACAAAGCGGCAATTCCTGGACTGCCCCCCAGGACTACATGGAGTCCCACTCTTCCTTCTACCTCCTTCCTCTCCCCGGAGAACCCAAATAACGGGCCGTCCGAGGCCAGCACCCTTCGCGCCTCCACCTCCATCCCGTCAAACGCCTTCTTAAAGATGACGTTGACCGAACTCCTGTTATCCACCAGGATCCGGGAAATGGTGAAGTTCTCGATCGCGGTCTGAATGACCAGCGCATCGCAGAACGGGTCTTCGTGACCCGGCATGTCCTTCTGGGTGAATGAAATCTTCTCTGCCGGGGGCGGGGCTAGGGACGTCGAAGCTACGCTACGACGATACATTGCATGGAGGCTTGCCTTCCGAGTCGCCTCAATCCCCCCTCCGGTCGGGCCTCACTCTGGTAGACTGAATCCGACTGAATAATATTATTTTATTCAGCGCAACATAAGAAAACACGAATCCGCGCCTCTTCAATCCCGCGCCTCTTCATTTCTCCTCTCCGTACTCAGCTCTCCTCGCTCTCCTCGCACAGCTTCCTCGCGATTTCTCCTCGCTCTCTCGCAATGAAACCCTAGAACGTTTGATTCCGGCGAAGCCTCCCCCATCGTCTCCGGCAGTAATCACACAGCTCTCCGCCGCTCCTTCTCCAACCCGATTCAGTCTACACAAGAGCTCTCCGGCGCAGCCTACCCATCCTCTCTGCAAGGTATGCATCTAGTTTCCGCCATTATCATGTTCGAAGCCAAAGAATGGCTCTCCGCGTAGAGCTAAACGACTCTCCCCGGAGAGCCATTCGGCTCTCCTAGGAGAGCCACTGGCTCTCAGCGGAGATCCACATGGCTTTCCGCTGAGATCCACTGGCTCTCCGAGGAGAGCCGAATTGCTCTCCGCGGAGAGCCGGAGAGCCGTTTGGCTCTCCGCGGAGAGCGGTTCGGCTCTCCGCGGAGAGCCCAAAATTGGATCTCAAGGTTTGTTCATTCTTTTTTGACAATCCTTGGAAATAAATTATAATTAGCATATAATTTGGAAGGTGAGGTAGGAATTTTACTAGGCAAACTACTATAACCAATTATAGTTACTCAAAATCGGACCTAGTATTATGGCTACTAATCTAAATTTTGGCTTTGGGTGACTAGATTATTTGACTATTTGTCTTTATCGGCAATGAATGGTATTGACATTGTGCTGCGGGACATTGCGAAAACACAACGATCAGTAGAGACCCTCGTTCATCGCTGCCCTGAAATTCTACCCGAATCGATTCCGACGCAAACGCCTTCATTCTATTCGTCAGCCTTCGACCGCCCCACTACTGAGCCGTGCATTTGTGGGAAGCAATCAGGCACGTTGAACAAAATTCAGGAGGATTGGATCAAGATCCAAGTGAAAATGATGGAGGATGACATTCGCCCCCCCATTCGAATCGATCCGCCCGTGCCACTGTGGAACAAGCGACCTGACCTGAATGCGTATCTTTTAAAACCGTTGTTCGTGATCGATCCGGAACGGCAGTACGACGTCAATGTGACAGCGGGTGCATGCCCATCTTGCAACAAAGTCGGCTTTCTTTCCCGCAAGCAATTAAGTGCCCCGCGAGTTGTCGATTGCATCGACACCACTGCATTCTCTATCAGTGCTAGATACATGTGCAAGAAGTCGAACACCTCCGACGGCTGTGGTGCCACGTTCCATGTCATGGACGAGGCCAAAAACGAGAAGTTGATCCCGGTACCCATCATCCTTAACTATCCTGTGCAGCTTTTCGAACAGAGCGCACATGACGTCGGTCTTGTTCAAATGACATACGACTTGTACACGTCCCGTTCCGGCATTGCTGATGCAGCCAAGGTGATTCGTTGTGCCCGAACGACTCGATACATGCGTCAAGCCGCACTATATCGTGGTCACGTGTCGTGGTATTTGGATATGCGCTTATGGGATGCAGCACTTGGGCAAACGTCATGGCAGAAGGATCCGACAGTGTTCCCTGATTTCCCATCATTTTTTCAGCATTGTAACGGGTACAATGACACTCTTGGTCCAGTGGAATCAACGCTATCACGCCTAATCAATGACTGCATTGCTCGCCAACTTTCGTTCTTCAACCGAATGGAAGGCGCCATAACCGGGACTCATCTCTCACCTGACCATCATCACAACGTGCCGGGACGCATGAAATTGACGGACGAGTTCAATGGCAGGAAATTTTCCCCTGTTGAAGGATTGCACTCCGTCATGAACGAGCGCCAACAAATTCTCTCCCATCAATTCACATCGACTACGGGCAATGCAGAGCGTCGATTTGTTGGTCGGAGTTTGCAGAACCGGTACAATGCTTACAATATTGATACTTCTCTGCTCATCATGTACCTTGACAAGTGCTGCGATGACCGAGAATGACTACAAGATTTCGACAACATCATTGTTCTCCTAGACAATCATCACCTGATCACGAGGTATAGGGACAATTCGAACGGCACGGATCGAGCTCGGCAGGAACTATTTATGGCTGGCGTGGCCGAAATCATTGTTGGCAATGGACATGCTTCAATGCGGGAAGGCTCCATCATTGAGGCTGAACTTGATGCATTGTTGGATCGAATTAAAAACTGGGAAAACGAGAATGATGTGCCACCGTCGAAGCGCATTGTGACGACCAAACTTCTATCTTGCCACGAGACGCAGAAAAAGCACATCAGAAATTGCTTAACACCGCCTGTAGGGGCGTCAAACACCGTCGTGGATCGCTTCTTTCGTTCGACTTTACGCCGTGGATCAGGGAAGAAAGAAAACTTATGGCGTCAAGGACGAGCCATTTTCCCGGAGACTATGTCCCTGGATGGAGGGATCTTGCTGCTCCATGCCGCGGTCGCTCAAATCAACTTTCGCGGCGAACTCCAATTTGATCCTCGCTGGGCATATTTGCCAATCTCGGGTATGCATATCATTCTCACTCAATATCTCGCAGCTCTTTCGACCGATGGCATAACTCCCTCACAAACGTCTCTGTCGACAATGTTTCATATGTTGCCTCTCTCGATTGAGGATTGCGACAGCGAGTTTGGATTAACGGCGGCATTTGGACAATCCCTTCCTCAATTTCCAGAAATTCCAGCAGGGCAGCTAGAATCCGTTGGAATGATTGCCGAATCAATAGCTGATAATGCAATTTGGTCGAGCCACACGTTCGATGCGATTGTGAATGATGCACTTGAGGTTGCCGCAACTGCTGTGGAGAGGACTCCGAACGATGATCATCACTGCGTTGGAGAAGACGAAGCACTACCGCTAAACCATACTGATCTGAACCAGACCGAAGTCATCGATATAAGCAACACGCCCCATTCTATTCAGTCCAGTCGCAAGCGCAGAAAACCCGGACTAACATCGCATGGGCAAAGCTCTTCATCAAATCACCATAAAAAATCTCGCAGCCTCAACGCATTGGGCAATGAACGTCAATCGGCATTAGAAGGCCTTAATCTCTGGGAAAAAGTGATGAGCACTTCACCAATGATCAACCCCTTCGAACGGCGCTTACTCAGAATGGTGGCTCTCAAATTTCTTCAACCCGATGAACTGCTTGATCTGAAAGATTTTCCCATTGAATCCTTGCATATTCCACAATTGCATCGAATTTGGTCTTATCTTGTCTCGACTTTACATAGCACCAATTACGCTTTCAAACGGTTCATTCGGCCAAAATCAGAACAGGTTCTTAAACAACACTTGGAGGATATGGTTGCCCAGTCTCATTTCAGATTGCCCATTCAACGAGCAGCGCCCAAACGCAGCATCATTACTGCACTAAATCTAGCCGCGTCATTGATTGCTCCAACGCAGGCGGGCCGTGATGATAGTTTCATCCAGTTAGAAGAGACTGTCACCACAACAGTAACTCGAAGCGTCACTTTTACCACCGACGCCCCAAGTCACAGTTCAAGTCAGCCCCTTGCAACAGATCTGCAATCGTCCCCACCCGATCTAGTAATTGAAGGATCAGCGGACGATATCATTGATCGACTTGTTCAAAACGAGATTGATGCTGGGCATGCCGGCAACATTCACTGGACCAAAGTGGTCGCCCCAGCTTACGCCCGCATTGCTGCACGTCGTGAGGATTTGGTTCAGATGACCCACAAGGAGATTCAAAATCGTTGGGATTATCTTAGACGTCTCAAAAGGAAAAGGACATCAAACAGTTTGCAGTCGCATACCGAAGCGCAAAAGGAGCTCGGTGATCAAGACGCCATCTACATTCAACCATCGCCGGTTGTTATACATTCATTGCCCGCCGAAACTCCGTCCACAAATAATTCAACTCAACCAGCGTCTTCTGCAGTCATCACGACGACGGAGGAACCTAATGCTGGCATCTCGTCCGCTGTCAGCGAGATTGGTTCCCGTCCGCCATTCATGGTCAATCAACAATTGCCGACTTTCAATCAGATAATGGAGGCCATCGTCCCCGCCCCAGCTACAGGAGAGCCGTTCTCCCAATCGGAGAAGGAGCTGCTCAATTACTTGCTAACTAGTCCAGCAGAGCGCTCACATGTGAAATCGTCGACTGGTGATCAAATGTCTTGGAAGAGCCTAGCCAAGCGTTTCTTGTACTGGGGGCGAGTCGCACGGGTGTTGGGGATGAACCAATTTCGGGTTAGATCCGATGTGCAACTCAAGCAAAAGGTTAAGGATATTAACAAAAAAAAGAGCTTGCAACAGTCTGTGTGAAACCCTAAAAGGTATGCTTTTTATATGTATTATAGTACAAAAAATGATTTGGAGATAACACAATAATTTGTATTTAATATTCCATGATACAATTGTACCTCATTTAGGCCATTACCCAATTGGATCTCCATGGAGAGCCAATTGGATCTAAACGGAGAGCCAAATGGTTCTCCATGGAGAGCCAATTGGATCTAAACGGAGAG
The DNA here is from genome assembly GCA_033032865.1 of Dactylorhiza incarnata. Classification (NCBI taxonomy): domain Eukaryota; kingdom Viridiplantae; phylum Streptophyta; class Magnoliopsida; order Asparagales; family Orchidaceae; genus Dactylorhiza; species Dactylorhiza incarnata. The sequence continues at coordinate 297,302 of JAWHQI010000268.1, read as the reverse complement.
CCAAATGGCTCTCCATGGAGAGCCAATTGGATCTAAGCGGAGAGCCAAATGACACTCCACGGAGAGCCAAATGGCACTCCACGGAGAGCCAATTGGATCTCAACCGAGATCCAAATGGATCTCAACCGAGATCCAAATGGCTCTCCCCGGAGAGCCGTGTGGCTCTCCGCGGAGAGCCGTGTGGCTCTCCGAGGAGAGCCGTTTGGCTCTCCGCGGAGAGCCGTTTGGCTCTCCGCGGAGAGCCAAGTAGCTCTCCTCGGAGAGCCATTTGCTTCCTCTCTTTCTCCCTCCAATTTATTCTTCTTGTCCCTCTATTGCAACATCTGTTTATGAATTTTGCAGATAAATGTGGCAGAAAAAGATCCATTTTTTGAGCTCGAGGTGCTATTTAAACTCATTTGTTGGCCTAACTTCAGCAATACTAGAACGATTGGAGGAGGATCAGAAGAAGATGCTGATGGATGCCAACATCTGGCATATCTTCCATGCACCGAAGGTACCGCAGAACACTCCCCTTCTTTACGGTCTACTAAACTTGTATGATATAGAGAAGGATGTCTTCGTCATTGGATCGAGGGAGCTAACCTTCTCCCCCAATGACGTGGCATTGATATTGGGTCTGCCGAACCATGGGGAGGAAGTCACCCTGACTACCAAGCCATTTGGACCGCTAACGAAGTCCGATTTGAAGACGGAACTTCAATCGATGGAGAAAGGGTCGTCCCCTGTGACGATGAAGATATTGATTTTGCACCTTCTGTGCAATTTCTTCTTCCCCTCGAGCGCGGAGAGGATGCCAATGTTCTTCGAGGAGGTCTCCAGCTTGGAGAAATTTCAAAAGTTCAATTGGCCAGAAGCGATCTATACCTTCGTTATGAGGTCGTTCAGGTCGATGGTGGAGAAGCTGCCACCTGTTGCAGAAGAAGGCCAACTGCAACATTGGCCAGAGTCTTCAATGGGATACATCTATGGATGCACCCATGTTCTCGTTGTAAGTATCTATATTTCTAATTCCTAAAATGAAAATTTGTTTAATATGTTCTAAACTATTGCAATGTTTGATATAAATTTGGTTCCTCGAGCACACCACGACCTACGCTCCGCACTATCCGTCATTGAGGCCACGAATATTAAGATGGTCGGAGAAGGTCTCATTTTCAATGAAAGAGATGTGGACTGTTGCAAAACTCTTGGATGAGCAGGTAAATAATTTAGTTTATTCGATTAACAACCACTTTTGAACTATCCAATACAATAGTTGTATTTCTTTTTTTTAGGTGTTGGAAGTACTAGATGAAATATCACCGGCAGAGAAGTTGTTATGTTCAGACGTGACAACACAGTGGACACCACCACCTCCCACATCTAAGAGAAAACCAATAGTCTCGCCATCTAGGGTAGTAAAAAAAATGAAGTTTGCACCACCACCTCCCACATCATTACCACCTCCCTCATCATCATCACCTCCCCCATCACCCAGCACATCATCACCTCCCCCATCACCCAACACATCATCATCTCCCCCACCACCTAGCACACCATCTATCCCTCCTGTACAGTTTTGGATTGATTTCCAGCATAGGATGTTAGATCAATTTGCATTATTAGATAGCAAGATAGATAGTTCTGTAGATAGATTAGACAAAAAAATAGATAGAGTACATAGTGATTTAATTAGTTTTAGTCACAGTGTAGGTGAACGTCTTGATTCCATGAGTGCCGATATAGACACACTCATTCATCATTCCTCGCCATCATCTAGCCCGAGTATCTCTAGATCCCCCACCCACCAAAACGCTACCACCCTCACTACCCCTCACGATACTTCCATTACTCATATTAGAGACTCCCCATTAGGTGAAACAGACATTAAAACTACAAAGGCGGATGAACTTGATGTCTACCCCGTTGACTATCCGGGGAGACCGCTAATAGCTGAAGAAGATAGAGATATCATCCATCGACGTATGAGCGCCATACCATCGAGGCGCCCTTTGACATTATACACTTTTATATTTTCAAAATTTTGATCTATGCACATTGATATTGACGATGACTTTCTAATGTTTCAGGAACGACCAAGCATTTAATAAATGGAATATAGTCGGATTTCGAGATGGCATGGATGCTCTTCTGACGGACAAATACGTTGAAGATTGTCACATTGATGCCTACGCAAAGATCTTGACTTTGCGTAGAGATCGGGATAAAGAAGCGTATCATCCGTTTATGTATATCAGTCCTAACTTTTTGGTATGATCTCCCTATCTGTGCTTTGTACATTAATAATTCTGTTTGCATTGCTAAAAAATGTTACAAATTATGTAGTTGCACTTCCCACGGTTCAATGACGGAGAATCTAAGCTTGTATCTGCATTCCTTGAGGGCATTACCAAGGAGAATCTCGCCTATATCAAAATGATTCTAATGCCAGTATGTTATAGTCAACACTGGTATTTATTGGTGGGTATGGTTAAAGAGAAGAAGTGGCTTATACATGACTCTCTACGTAACGCCCAACGGAAAGTTTCCGCTAAAGAAGCTGTAAGTACAGTTCGTTGACATGCAATGTAGTATTGTACATTACGAGTTACTAATGTACGAACAAATTTATGTTAATGCAGATTTCTGCGCTCCAGAAGGCGACCGTTAAAAAAGTCCACGCTGGATTTTCCAATTGGAAACTCGACTTGACTGCTGGTATACCACAGCAGGAGAACTCCGTGGACTGCGGTGTCTTCGTTATGAAGTATATGGAGCACATAGCGAAGGAAGGGCTGATGAGCTGAGAGAGTTGCGTAGACTGGCAGAAAAATATGCTTATGTTTAGAGCCCAGATCTGTGCAGACATCTTTAGAAATTTTGTGGTTGATTGATGTAAATTAAGAAACATTATTCGTGTACATTTGAAATGTTTGTCTATAATAGCAATTGTTTCATGGATGAATAACGTTTTCAAATGGGTCAAAATTATAGCTTTAAATGAAATCAGTGGAGATACAGAAGGCTCTCCGCGGAGATCCAAAAGGCTCTCCGCAGAGATCTAAAGGGTTCTCCGCGGAGATCCAGAAGGCTCTCCGCAGAGATCTAAAGGGTTCTCCGCGGAGATCCAGAAGGCTCTCCGCGAGAGCAAAAAGTTCTCCGCGGAGAGCAAAAAGTTCTCCGCGGAGATCCATTTGGATCTCCGCGGAGAGCCATTTGGATCTCCGCGGAGAGCCATTTGGATCTCCGCGGAGAGCCATTTGGATCTCCGCGGAGAGCCATTTGAATCTCCGCGGAGAGCCAAATGCCTATCTTTCGCAAATTGTGGCCGCGTTCTCCCTCCCTCCCTTCATTTTTTCTTCCTTTCCCTCTTTTTTCTTCCTCCCTCCCCCTTTCCCTCTCCTCCCCCTCTTTTTTCTCCTCCCCCTCTTTTTCTTTTTTCTCCCCCCCCTTCCCCCCTTTTTCCCCCTCATACCAGAGTGGAACCCGACGGACCCCCCCCCCCCCGTGGATCACCTCGATCCCCCCTCGGGCCCCCACATCGGCCCGATCTTCGCACCTCTCGTCCTCCTCGTCCTAAGGCAGGACCTCCTCGATCCTCACCGCCCGCTGCTCCCGCAGCGCCGGTGCCCTTATTCCCTTCATCTGCAGAAATTCCGGGCAGGTGGTCGTTGCGTGACCTCCCTCATCGTGGAAGTCACAGTAAGGCAACGCCGCCCCCCTCCTCTCAGCCTCTGCCCCCTATTCCTCCTCCTAAGGCCGGCTCCTCCGGCTCCTGCTCCTCTTCCCCTGCCTGGTCTCCCTCGACCAACCGCCATTGCCTGCTGAGGCGGATGAGGATGAGGGGGCCTCGGGCCCTGCCTCCATCCCAGCTGATGGGGTATTCCCTGGCCTCCTTGGAAGTTGCCCCCTCCCTGATGGAAACCCCTTCCCGGGCTCTGCCCCCCCCTTCCTGCTGCCTCCACCCCACCTCCGGGGCCCTCACTTCTTCCCTTCTCCTCGCTTACGGATGTCTGGCCTCCGGCTCGCTTAGCCGCGCCAACCTCTTCGTGAACTCGGGGTTTGCTTCCTCCCCCTCTATCTCTTTCGCTGCTCTCTCCATCAACTCCTCAAAAGACAAAGGAGCCCTCCTCTCGAGGTCCATCTTGAAGACCCCCCACCCCCCCGCCCCACGATGAAAGCGAGCTGGAGGGTGTAGCCTGACACCTCTTGGATGAGGAGGACCTCCTCCTGGAACCGATCTACGTACTGAGCCAACGACTCCCCTTGCCTCTGCTTGATGTTGAAGAGCGCCTCGGGGTCTTTCTTCCTCTTCTTCGAGGTCGAGAAGCGCAGTAGGAAGCCGCGCCGCAGGTCCTCGAAAGCATAGATCGATCCAGAAGCTATCTGGTAGAACCAGTCCTTGCTTTCTCCTTCAGGGTGGTGGCGAAGAGTCGACACTTGAAAGCGTCCGACATAGGCCTGATCGAGACCATATCTTCGAACCACTGCAGGTGTTGGGTGGGGTCATCCTTGCCGGTATAGAGCATCATAGACGGCTCTCTGAACCCCTCGGGGAGCGGTGCCGAGAGCACCAACTCACAGAAAGGGCTTCCCCCCTTCACACCCCTGCCCTGCTCCACTCGCCCCGCGAGTTCCCCTGACGATCCGGCTCCGACCGACCTCGCGCTCGCCGAAGGGCAGCTCGCCGGGATCCCACTGGTCGGGACCCCGCTCGCCTGCGCCGGACTGGGGAAAAGCTCCCGCCCCGCGAGATCTCGGTCCTCCTCCTGGTACATTGCCTCCTTTCCAGGCCTCTGATCCGGAGCGCGCTCGCCTACTCCAGCGGGAGGGACTGCCTGGGGTGCAGGGGTCGCGAGTCCCCCCAAGTGTCGAGGCGAGGGCGCACTGAAAGGCCCCTAGCAAATCTCTCTTCAGACCGGCCAGCATCTCCACGGTTGCTGGCGCGCCGGTTGGCGGCGAGCCATCGAACTCCTCCTCTCGCTCGTTGATTCCTGCCATCTCTTCCTTGGAGCTTTCTTGAACTAGCTGCACTCCACGCTCACCGCACCAAAAATGTTGAAACCAGGACTTGGCTTCTTTGTGGAGCTCGGGCCCTCAATGAAGAGGGGCAGCTAACACTTACTAATTCCTCGGAAGGAACCGACCGGAGACTCGGAACTAAGGACAGACTCTTGGTCGCAGCGAGGAGGTCCCACCACACACCCGGAAGATCTTTGAGCGCTTCCCCTCCCAAGCCAAAGCTGAGACTGGGCACCTTGGAGAGCTTAAGAGCTAAGACAAGATAACCTAGGGAGGAAGAAACTCAGAATACTGAGATTGGAATTCTCTCCCAAGGCGCCCTTCAAGGTTTATTTATAGTTTTTTAAGTCTGGTCTGTCAATAGCGAGATTCATCCTTACACTTTTGATATACGCAGCCCAAAATGGTCTGCCAACAGCCAAACTCCGCTGTTTGGAGGGGCTAACTGCAGACCACCAGGGGCTTTTGGGTAAAAACAATCATGAATCCTTCCTGGGCGAGCCACCCCCGAGGGCCTTACTCGCGAACCGAGAGGTTCGGCTCGCCCGCCTTCCCGCGAGCGAGCGACTAGGCTCCGGCCTGCTCGCCTTCCCACGAGCCGACTGCGAGAGCCCGGCTCGCCCGGCCCCATGGCTCGCTCGCCTTCTTACTCCTTTCGACTGATGGTCCCTTTGTCTCCGCTCCCCTCCTGGCGGACACCGGGGTTGTACATAGAGGAAATGGAAAAAAGGAAACACAGTTTCAATGAACTGTACATCTCGATTGACAAATATACGATGGGTTTGAATGTCAAACAGTTTATATCCCTTTTGTCCTAATGGGTAACCAATAAAAATACATTCGGTGGCTCGAGGAGCAAATTTGTCACAGTTATGAGATATAGTGGTAGCAAAACGAAGGCAACCAAATACCTTGAGATAGCTATATGTAGGTGTCTGAAAAAGAATTTCATATGGACTTTTATGACAAAGCACACTTGAGAGAAGTTTGTTAATGAGATGTGTGGCCGTAAGTTTGTTAACATTTCAATTTTGGTTTGGAGTATTATTTCTGTGATTCCCAATGGATTTGAAGAAGAGGTAGGATAAAATTGATTTCCTGTCATAAAGGCTGCACAAACTTCATCCATGGGCATAAATTGAGAAGAGTTTCTGTCTTTCCTCTTGTTGGATCATTGAATAAGCGTCTTCGATAGTGGGTAATGGTTTTATCAGTAGAATTTGGCCTCTCAGTGGTTTAAATATATCGTTAAGGCCCATCAATCACTGGTTTAAATATATCGTTAAGGCCCATCAAGAATTACATTAACCTTTGTTCCTCCTGTTGGTCCTTCCAGGCCTTCATTACTTCACATTGCCCTGAAGTTTTGCATACAGGTATGGGTGTCATGGCTTCTAGCTCATCCCATAATTGTTTGAGCTTTGTGTAATATGATTCAATCCTCATATTGCTCTGATTGCAAGAGGAGATAGGCTTTCAAAGGCTATATATCATAGAACCTGTGCTGGTAGAGAAATGGCGCTGCAGATTCTGCCACATGATTGCGCCTGTGTTTGCGTGAAGAATGGAATTGCCGATTTCCTTCGAAACAGCGCTGATAATCCAAGAGATTACCATATTGCTGACTTGCTCCCATTTTTGCAAAAGAGCGTCTCCTTCGTCAGACCTCTGCACGGTGCCATTGACAAATCCGAGTATATTTTTGCATCCAAGAGCTATTTCCATGGAGTGTCGCCATGAAATGTAATTAGACGCCCCTTCCAGCAATTGGCTAACGAGCATCATCCCTGGATCATCTGAATTCTGAAGGTTCAAGAAACTAGATATTCCATTTCTTGAATCAATCGGGTTCTCATTCTCCTCATGAATTCTTTGTTCTTATTTATAGTGAATATGATGAGATAGAGGATTAAGTTCGTACCGATATCGTTGTTGTCCTTAGCTCTGATACCATGTTAAGCAGGAAATCCCAAAGATGCAAGGAAACGACACAGTAATTTGGGGCTCAATCCTCTGTATTCATTCATTCATAGAATGCATTCTTATATTGAAAGAGAAGCACTGTTTATATACACACTGCCTTTTAAACAGAAAATAACAGAATAACTATCTTATTCAAATTTAAAAACAAAGTAATAAATATTACAAAGATGTCATTTATATAATTTATCAAACACAAACAACACAAACATACACTTAATTCATTCATTCGATACCCCCCTAATACAACAGCTGCGGGGCATATAACAGTTACAACAACTGAATTATATGTATTTCAACTAATTACACGTATCCCGCCACATACTGCCACTTGCCGCATACTTCCAAACGAACACTCCCCAATTAGCGATCGTCGATCGGTTACACTATCCGATCGGTTACACTCTATCCGATCGGCGATTGCCGATCAGTTACACTACCCAATCGGCGATCGCCGATCTGTTACACAGAGCACATTAACTGCTAGATTCGCCGTCACACATAACCCACACGTTACACAGCACACATAACACTATAACACAAATGCGTAATAACATAAATGGCACATATCAGAATCTCTTATTCTCAGCTGTTCTGGTAAAATTTGAGATCTAGGTTAAGGGGATATGTTTGCTCTTGGAGAAACGATGTCGATTCTTGTTACATATTCTCAATTATTGTGCTCATTTGGTACTATAGTTTGATATGTGCCAACATTTGGTACAATGTTTGCTCATTTGCTATATCCGCTCATTCAAAAGTAAACATATTTAATTCATCATCTACAATGCAACTGAGAAAATAGGAGCAAAATTTCTTTTTATGGATCACTTCTTAACTGTGGAGATTCATTCACACAGGAAACATATTTAATTCATCATCTTCTATGCAGCTGGTCTCCTTAGACTTAACCTCTTGTTTCTTGCATTAACCACAAGTGAACAGTGATTTTAGGTGTTAAGTATATTGACTTTAAACAGGACTAGAGTTAGTAATTTTACGAAGTTCAACCGTTTCTACACCCTGCTTGCTACCTTCCTAAATTGTTTCATAGAAAACTATGTATGAACACAATCAAGAACACCTGAAATCATAATGGTGGTTTTGCAGATGGACGCAGAAGTAATTTCCACAGGACTACTGAGGGAGGCCGTGGAGGCAGGTCTTCTCACCATGCACGAAGTCAAAAGCCAGATCAGCGCCAGCACTGCCCGCTTACTGCACGAGAATCGTAGGATAAAGAATGCTCCTATAGTTGACTTCTTAGACGACGAGAATGCCGGCGCATTAAGAAAGTTCTTCCTAACCTACTACGATATCCGAGCCATAATTCTAGAACTCGTCCTTAAACTTGATGCAATGAGGCATCTCGATCACCTTCCCCAACACCAGAAGCTTTCTCTTGAAGTGATGAAGATATATGCCCCTCTAGCCCATGCTGTTGGAGCCAGCACATTATCACTCGAGTTAGAGGACATTGCCTTCAAGTCCTTGTTCCCGTATTCTTACTTCTATGTTGATGCATGGCTTAGAGGCCAGGAAAAAGAAAATAAGTCGCGCATCAATGTATGCAAGGATAAGTTGCTTCGAGTATTAAAAGTTGACAGAGAAATGGAGGAGCTTGTGGACGAGATTTCGATTAAAGGACGGTATAAAAGCCGTTTCAGTACGATGAAGAAGCTGTTAAGAGACGGACGAAAGCCGGAAGAAGTCAATGATCTTCTTGGTTTAAGGGTCATATTGAGTCCAAAGACTGGGCCTGATATGATGGAGAGGGGATCGCGGGCATGCTATAGAACATGCGAGATGATAAGAGTCTTGTGGGAGGAAGTGGTGGATAGAACCAAAGATTACATTGGTACGCCGAAGGGAAATGGGTATAGGAGCTTGCATATGGTAGTTAATCTCAGTGCAGATGGAAATATGAGGATGCCATTAATGGAGATTCAGATTCGAACAAAAGAGATGGACATGCTGGCTGATGCTGGAGCTGCTTCACACTCACTGTACAAGGGAGGTTTTACTGATCCACATGAGGTAATAAGTTTCTTGTTAATAGATTTCTTCATTTTCCCCCATAAATTTGATGGTAAGATTTGATTACGAATCCCCTGGAGTAATAGTTATGAATTTTTTGAGGTCATGGAAAATTATCTGAGATACTATTTGGCTTAAGGCTCTGTTTGGCGCAGTGGTGGTGGTCGTGAACGCGGTGGTTATGAATTGTTGTTCGTGAACGCCCGACCTCACCTAAAGAACTTCATCCACTTTTATGTTTAAAACTAGTTTCTTTTTCTTGGTGGTGGTCATAACCATTGTCATGCCAAACATACATTCTATGACGGTGAAGTTTTTGTCCAAACTCACCGGAGCAAAAAAGCCGCGCCAAACAGAGCCTAAGTCTGAATTTATGTCCACGTCAAGTTTGTTGAAACACGTTTTAAAGTTATTTTCCTAACTTCGAACCATAAATTTATGCACTGCCTGTCATGATTGTTTTATGTTTGATGCAACATAAGTTTATAGAAGGACACCATTGAATGCAAAAACAAAACAAAAAAGAACTCAGATGGCTCGTTTTTCTTAAGTTTTGAGAGTAGATGACAGCAAACGCAAGGGTCATGAGTTGCATGCTAGGTGATTACATCATGATTGGGATGGTCAGGAGGTTTTGTTGGACATTGTTTTAGAAACTATGATCACTGGGAGTCCTGCGAGCCAAACACACAAATTAGGCTGAAGCTATAGCCTCTACTCATAATGAAGCAAAGGGGGAGCACACAAACAAACACTTAGATTTCAGATTCAAACCGTTTCTCCCTTATTTCACATTTCTATTTATGATACAACTGAAGTCTTCCTCCACAAGATACATTCTATTTACAAAGAATGAACAAATAAAAAAAAACGACAACAAAAGTATATACCACAAGAGGGCATCAACACGATAGATGTACCACAACTATGAGGGCATCGACACTATAGATATACCACAACTATAAGGGCATCAACACCATAGAAGAGTCACTATTCCAATAGAGTTCATCTCTGACTCATTCAGAAGAGAATAACTCATCATAATATGTCGACCTAGGCTGATTTGGACACAGGTCTCGAAAGATCAACTCAGCCGGTCAGCTTTGAAGTGATCGTGTTGTCTGCATCCACATGATAGATGAGTAGACGATTCAGCGTGCAGGGAAATCCTGAGTGTGTGCCGCAACATCGTACATGCGCGCATGCGATGGTGGATAAGATCAAAGCGATCATGGAAACCCTAGCCCTTGCTCACCCCAATTAACAAACTTTTATTTTGATTTTTATTGGATTTAAACCTGTTAAGATAACTTGTACAAAGACCCATACATTGGCCCAACTAGAACCCATTACATCCTTAGGATTAGTCCCACGTCTCAGAATGAAGTTTAGACTCCACTCCTTCCTATTTATATATATAGGATTATTTACCGGGACCTCCCCTTGAAGTTTGCGTAATTACAATTGCACCCCTCTAACTTTTTGAAATTACAAAAACCTCCCCTCAATGTTTACATTTCATAACATCCATTTACAAACGTACCCCCTTGGAGTAAATCTTCAGGGGGGGGGGGGATCTTTTTGTGCATGGATGTTATGAAATATAAACATTAAAGGGAGCTAATTGTAATTTTGAAAGTTAGAGGGGTGCAAGCTGTAATTATGCAAACTTCGAGGGGAGGTCCCGGTAAATAATCCTATACATACACACACACACACAAATGCTTGTAACCATGTATGTTTTTTTACGATGAGTTAATAAAATATTGAATTTCTCTCTCTACTTAGATTGTTCTCTCTCTCTCTCTACATGGTATCAGAAAACGTGCATCCTGACATTTTTTATCACGCTATCGTAATGGCTTGAGGTCCTACTCGCCCTTCCCGCACCTCCTGCAGACTCAAATATTGTAACCATCGCTCTCCTCTGGGTTCATCTCTCTCATGCTCAACCCCCCTGCTGCCTTTATAGGCTCTTACGTTGCCTGCTGAGACCCACCGCCGCCGCCCTCCTGTCCGCCAGAGCTCATGCCAGTTCGCCTCAGCTCCCGTCATCTGCAGACTGCAAACTCCCTGCATTGAGTTCGTTGCTTCCCCTGTTTGCCTGCCACTACTCGCATATCCTGCTCGCGCAACCTCTCCATTTCCCCTCGCGCGGACTCATCTCTGTGATCGCCAGGCCTCTCGCTGTCACTTGTTCGTAACCAAGTCCGCATCACCCTCGTCTCCTGAGCTCGCCAAGGCCACACCCTCCTATTTCCTTCCACACTGAGCTCGCCGGTCCCCTGCCGCGACTGCTGTAACCACGCAGGGTCTTCTCCTGGTGGCTTCTCCCTCTGGCTGCACCTCCTTAGAGTCCGCCACACCTCTTCCCGCAGAGCTCGCTGCTCGCATCTTGTGTCCGCAACCTCGTCTGGCCTCTCTTATTGCTTAGCATTAACCCTCACCTTACATTAAGATGCCCTGCTTGATCAACATGGAAAACCTAAAGCAATTCGAGTCGTTCACACTGGATAGCAAGCCGGGGAAGTCCTGCATTCAATTAATGATTTGTTGATGGGGCAATCAGCATCATTGGAAATAAACATTCTCTTCGAGATAAGGACCAAGCTACAAGATATGGGAAGAGTGGAACTTTACACATTAGAGTTTCCCAATGCAACAAGCTGGGGAACATGTTGCAAATAAAAAGAACAAGCTATCGTATCGTAACGATTGAACTTTGAATCATTTTTTTTTGAAGATATAGTTTCGTCTCATTCATTCTGATAACTCGTAGTGTACAGAGGTAACAGGTTTGCTAACAATTAATGCTATTAACAAACATTTTTTTTGTTCATTGTTCCATACACATGCAGGCGAAACGGCTGAAGGCAATAATGTTGGCTGCTGCTGAACTCGCTGCTTCACGCCTCCGGGATCTTCCCGTGCCAAACCCCCGAGAATTTGACATTAGCCAGAGTAGAGCGTTCAGTCTCCTCGATAAAAATGGCGACGGCCGCATCAGCATCGACGAACTCACCGAGATAATGGAAGAGCTCGGAGCCGGAGGCAAGGACGCACACGACCTAATGAAGCTTCTCGATGCTAACAGTGATGGTTCTTTGAGCTCCGAAGAATTCGATTCGTTTCAGAAACAGGTATGGTTCGACGAATCCTACCTCAAATCTGAGTATGCCAACTTCACAAATTCTTTTGAAGCCCAAAGTTTTGAATCATTACAACCTTTCGTTTCATATCACTGATGACAAGAACATGCTTGATGAACATCTAGTTTTTTTAAATCTTTTCATTAAAAAAAATACTCCTTTTATCTCTGGAAATTACAAAAACCTCCCCTGTAAATTTACATTCCATAACATGCATGCACAAAAATACCCCTTGGAGGTGAGCCCGGTGGTGGTGGGGGGGGGGGGGGGGGGGGGGGGGGTTTGTACATGCATGTTACGAAAATGTAAACTCACAGGGCAAATTTTTGGAGGGGTGCAACATGTATTTATGCTAACTCCCAGGGGTGGTTTGGGTAATTAATAGTTTTTTATTATCCATAATGTCTAGACTTTTGATTTGTTAATCTTTTGGGAGTTTCATGAGGAAAAATCTCTTTTTTTATTCTTCACAAGCACCATTTCAATGACCTGAAACTCAACAAAACTCCTGTAAACAAACTCTTTGTTCGACAGATTGAACTTGAGTATGTTCTTGATTCCATCTTCATAGACGACGGCCTTTGGTTTTGTATTACCAATAGAAATTGCTTGATGAACAACAACTAGATTTTTGGATCTATCACCATTTTCATATATATACAATTATCATCTTGCACATAATAAACATCAACTTAGATAAAATGCAGGGTAAGGTTTGCCTACATTTCATCCTTGTGGTAGGACCCTTTCCCAGACCCTCGTTGCGCAAGGATGTTTTGTGCACCGGGCTGCCCATTTTTATCCGTAACATTTAGATTTTTGATTTGTTAAATTTTCGAAAGTTTCATGAACAAATTTCTCATTTTGTCTTCGTAAGAGCCATTTCAATGAGCTCAAATTTAACAAATCTTCTGCAAACAAATTCTTTGTTCCACAGATTGAACTTGTCAGAAGCTTGGAGGACAGAGATGATCATTTCAGAGCCATGCTCGGCGACAGGCTTCCGATGACCGATAGTACTGGTTTGATTCAGGTTTATCGGAAGGAATTGAGGGAGAAATTAGCTGTAAATTCGAATTTTGAACACGGCGCTGGACTGCCATTAGCATAAATATAAGACATTCTCTTGTTATATATATATATATATATTCTTCATGAGATTGGAAATTGTAATGTAGATTCTTTGATGCTCCTCTATATTCTCTAAATCTTTGCATGACATGCTTTCGACAAAGAAGTACTGCATAAATTTGATGTGATCCGACCGTATTTCATCTGTTTCAATTGATTTCTCTTTTAACACAGTGAAAAAACTGATCCGATCGAACAAGAATTTATAGAATGATTTGGCAATTTCAATGAAATGAAGGTTTCCGAGAGCTTCGAATTGTCAAATCCATTGTTCAGAGCTTCAAGCTGCATGGATCCAGTAAAGGATGAGTGTCATGTTTAGAATAAAAATAGAATCTCCAATTCTAATTCCATGGCATTAATTCCGTCCAAACAAACCAATTCAGACCGTTCATTTGAATGGAATTGGGGTTTCTAAATCAGAATTGGAGCCCAATTCCAATGAAAATAAACCTGACGTTGCAGAATAGCTGATCAGTTTTAACAAACATCTCAAAAAGATGTTTTTTTAAAATTATTATTATTTTATTATCCATTTATCTATGGATACCTATTTGAAATATTTATCAACATGCTAAACTTATTTATTTCATACGAGCAGTCGTGCACAGAGTCCTCCCGACGGGGATCAAGAACATTAAGAATTACGATCTTTGTTAAGGATAAATCCTCCGTAATCATCGTTATCTTATAAACAAACAATTAAAAACCTACATTAATTCTGTCTTGCAGGCAACATTGCGAATTCCCAAAATGCCCCTAGTGTCTGAAAGCAAATTAGGAACAAATTGGGTGAAACTGAAAGCTTGCCACACTATAGAAGCTGTGCATGAAAATGATAATATGATGCTGACAAAACCGAACGAAATATCAGTGCTTATAGCATTAAGGAAATGCAAGGGAGATTTTTGGCCACGCCAAACGCAGCCCGAGCTAGCTGTGCGGGCCAACGACAAAGCCGCATTTCTGGAGCCCGAGCAATTGTTATTTTAAAGGAATACACTTTCTCATGCCTTTAAGACCCCTCCTGAATTAAGGCAGGATTTCTATTGGCCGCGTTCGCTGTATATACGCCAATCACATCATCTTTGTAATATGTTCGCTTTTCTCTCTCTCTCTACCCACCAAATTATCTTGCACATTCAAATTTTTTTTACATTGAACTTGATTATCATTCAGTTATGTGGCTCCACTTGGCAGTTAGCATAATTACCAAGAATCTTTTTGAAATTACCCAAACTACCCTTGGAAGTTAGCATAATTACAAATTGAACCCCTCACTTTTGAAATTACAAAAATCTTTTCTGTAAGTTTACATTTCATAACATCTATGCACAAAAATATCCACTTAAAGTAAACATTTAGAGGGGTCTGGATGTTATGAAATGTAAACTTACAGAGGAGATTTTTGTAATTTCAAAAGTAAGAGGGGGTGCAACCTGTAATTTAGCAAATTTAGAGGGGAGCTCCAGATAAATGCCTCTAATATTTACAAGAATATAAAATTAAGAACCTTCATTGGAAGAAAAATTCACATAAAAACTTCTTAACAAGCCTGCTTCTACTCTACTTTCTATGAAGTTCCAGAAATTTGCATGAAAACCTTCAAATACCTCTTCATTTACCTATCAAGACTACAACTAAATAAAGAGAAAAGGAAAGGCCTGCTCCAGAATTAAATGATAAACATTACAAAACATGAATATTGCTGGCAAGACGATGGTTCGAGATGGTTTGTGAGCAATATGTTTTAACACTTTATGATTCATAGGCTCCGTTTTGCGCGGCGTTTTTGCTCCGGTGAAACACCACCGTCATAGAATGCATGTTTGGCGTGACAACGGTTATGACTGCCACCAAGAAAAGAAAACTAGTTTTGAACATAAAGATTGACGAAGCTTCTTAGGTGAGGTCGGATGTTCATGAACGATAGTTCATAACCACTGCGTTACCATAAAGCCAACATTGTCACATAGTTGGGATAAGTCTAATGATGCTGCTGATGGTGTAATTTATGAAGCACAGGACGACGAGCAATGCATTATAAAATGCTCCAACAAAAATGCATATCATGTCAATGTAAGGATCTTAAATTTAAAAAGTAAAATATAATTAAAATAGTACACAATGAGGAGTTGGTAACTGTTATGGGTCTCACATTCAAAACTTGAGCACCTGCACATGAATTTGCCACAATAGCACTGTGAGATGAGAGAAATCAAGTTATTCTGCTCAAGTGCTTTCTCCTCACCGCAATAAACACGCACACCAACAACAAGATCGAAAATTAGACGCGCTCAAAATAATTACAAAGATGGAGAAAGAACTTCCTTTGATCCAATAAGATCTTATTTTTCTCATTCCTTGATAGCATTATGTATAATCATTTTTCATTTGTTCATGTAGAGTACTAAAATCATTTTGAACAACTTTCATTCGTGTTATTTGGGTCTACCACTAACTAATCTTTCGACATTAAACTCTATGTACTTGTCTAATTGGCGGATTTCCTAACCTTCGTACTACGTGTCCGAATCACTTAAATCTATTTATTACTATTTTATCAGTGATAACCGTCACTCTCATTATATCTGCTACACTTAATTTAGATATCAATGATTTTCTATTGCTCCGCACAGTTCCACACAGCATTGTCGGCCTAATTAAGGTTTTATAAGATTTACCTTCAAGTCTCCATATATCCTCATATAGAATGGTACTGCCCTCGGTCTGAACTCTAGATTTCTATATCAACATTCTTTTAAATAATTGATCGAAGTACTTAAAACCTATCATGCCTAATATCTTTTTATCTTTTAAGATTGTTAATTGCTAATATCGTCTTAACTAAATTGCGTATCACATAATCATTCTTTGCTCTACTAATTCTGAAGTTCTTTATCTTCTAAACAATACCTCTATTGATAGAAGTTTTCACTTAACTTAATACATTTCTCACTCACCAATTGGTATTATATCCTCAGGAAAAAGAACAAACACCAAAGCACTAAGCACCCTGCTTTTTGTAAGCATCTTCATAACAAATACAAAAAAAATGTGAAGTCAATGTTGATGAGTGATATAAACACGCTGTGATTGAAAATTCTGTCATTAATTACTGTAATGAGACGAAGTTTTATGCTTTGATTTACATGGTAAAAGTAAACAATGTGAAAACATGAAAAACAACATTTTGTTGAGTGGACTAGCCAAATAAATAGTAATTCATAGATATTAAAGATAGCAAATCAGAAACCAAGGAGCTAGAGCTCCTTTAAACTAATATTAGTGCTATGGACCTCAGCCTCTGTTAATGGCAAAAAGGATGCAACAATTATCCATAGAAATAGGCACAGGAAGAACTTGAACATATAAAGAAAATGTGTGGAAGCTGGAATACTTGTTAGCATAGGATTGATACCATAATTAGCACTCTTCCAAAACAACTATGCAAACACACAACAGTGATGAGCATAAAATTGCCAACAATCAACTTCCCATACTTTAATCTTAAACCAGAACTTGATGCATTTGCCTTCTCAGAAAATGTGAAATATTAAAAAATCCAATTACATCACAATCCAAATCTAAAGTTACCACTACAAAATTCTCAGCACATCTTCTTTCCCAAATAGATATCCGTAGCATGCATTCACACACTTTAAATTTTGATATTTTTTTATTTAAGCAGTATAAATATGAGACATTTTACTTAAGGCCACACTTAAAATTTTTGATATTCTTTTATTTAAGAAGTATAAATATGAGACATTTTGCTTAACGCCCCGTTTGGGGAGGAGTGCCGGTGGCTCCAATGAGAAATAGAGATCTCACCCTTTGGTGAGAAATGGAGCTCAAAATGAAGATTTTGACCTTTTCCGCCGCACCAGAGCTAAAAAATGGAGGTTTATCAAACAGAGAAAAAAATAAAGTACCAAACAGAGCCTAAATTTGCATTTAATTACCAACAGATTGTACACAAAGTGCATGCTGTATTTTCATCCAATGGCTCAAGTGGTTGCCAACAGATATACTACAAGTTTAACAAAATGATTATTTAATTTAAACTCATTTGTGTGTGAAAATAAAGTTATCACTTTTGAGGAAATTTTAGCGAAGAGTGTGGAATTTGAATTTCATATTAGCGTCTTCCAACAAATTAATGGATTCAACAAAGTGCTTTCTAGTCCCTAACTGATTAAACATGCATCTTATCACAAATTTAACCTAGACAGTTTTTGTTTTCATTGTGTTCAGATTCTAAGAGGACTGAAGATAAAATGAGTGTAGGATTATACAAATAAAAGAAACTAAACTTTACAAGTACTAAAAACATGTACAAATATATATATATATACCTAATTTGCAAATTGCAGTTTGAACAAAAAAAAGGGAAGTAATCTGAGAATGGAAGAAATGCATCTTAGAAATCAACAGATCACTAAAGAAGTAAAAAAGGAGGCAACTAAAGTTACAGAGGGGGACTAACTAATTCAGAAATCTAGATACATAAAATCCCTTCTGCGCTCAACAGAAATCGTATTCCATCAAATGATAGCAAATGAAGACGATTCTGAAGACACGGAAATTTACCAGCAGTTGCTATTCATACTGCAAACTTGCTGCCTCCTTGGGCTGGACCAGTGATAATAGTTCCAGGAGCTTTCATTGAGACCGATGCATCTGCAGTAAAACATAAAAATATATCTCATTAAAGAAGCATGTGAAAAAAAATACCAGTGGAACTGTTATGTATGGGCGGAAGGCGAGGCGGGCCGCGAGTGGCATCTCTACTCACACCGCAAACAACCGGAGACGGGAACGAGTGACGAACCACGGGTGACGGGAGAGCACCAGGTTGTGGGAGCATGTTTATGTTTAATTCCAGCTTGTTTTATTTCTTGTGTTTAAATTTATGCATTGCTCTTTTTACGTTTTTGACTTTGTCCATGTATATAAGGACAATGATGTGTGCTTGGACTTTATATTGGATGAAAATTAAGAATACCTAGGGCCGGCTAATAAAGCCGGTTTCCTCCATCTCCCTGCTCTTCTCCTCCCCCTCCTCCTCTTCGATACCGTACAATGTAACGGCGACTCTTCCTCTCCTAGTTCTAACAATCTGGTCCAATTTGCCGTTCCGGCCGCATTACACATCACCTACCTTCGGTCCAATTATTTTCTATGCCATGGCATTGCATGCTAGTCACCGTTCGATGGCCAACGCCTCTCCTGACGCCTCCGAATCCTCTCTCTCTCGACGCGCAACAGGAAGCGCTAGCCTCGCTGATGGCGAGGGTCCAGGCCCGCACCGCTTGCCTGGACCAGCCCCTCACGACTCCCGGGATCGGATTCTTACGCCGAATCCGGTCACAACCAACATGCGCCTTTGCCTCCCACCGCGCTCAACAGGGCCTTTGAGGTCCCGCACTTCAAACGTGTGGATCCCATAGACTGGATAGCTAGGGATGAGCACTTTAAACGTACGGATCCCATTGACGGGATAACTAGGGATGAGCACTTTAAACGTGCGGATCCAGTAAAATATAGTCCATGTGCACAATAGTAGAAGAATAGAACACGAAAATACGACTTACGTGCGCAGGCGGCGGCGAAATGTGGCAATGACAGAGATTTAAGGTCTACTTGCTCCAACTGGGGATGCA
The DNA here is from genome assembly GCA_033032865.1 of Dactylorhiza incarnata. NCBI lineage: Eukaryota > Viridiplantae > Streptophyta > Magnoliopsida > Asparagales > Orchidaceae > Dactylorhiza > Dactylorhiza incarnata. Next base: position 278,335 of record JAWHQI010000268.1, on the reverse strand, counting down.
TGTGGCCGATGGGGGGAACAAGGATGGCTAGGGTGGGGCTTAAGGTTGTGGGAAGAGGGGTCGGCGTGTGGCTGGAGGAGGGCATGGGCCGTCGAGGCTTGTGGAATTGTGGCTAGAAGAGGGGAATAAGGAGGAAAGGGTGGTGGGTGGTCGTGGGTGAGGGAGGCGCCTCGGGAGATGGTAAGGAGGGCTACAACAGACGAAGGGGAAGTCGACTGGAGGAGGAAATGCCCGTGGGGTGATGGACGACAGCAGGATGGGGGAAATCATGACTGTGAAATACCGGCGATGGGCGGGGAAAGGTCGACAAGGCTAGTGACTGATGGGGCTGTGAGGAGAGGGGCGTTGTGGGTTGGGGAAGGGGGGTCGAGTGGCTGGGAGGGGATGCGACGGGTGGTAAGGGGCGTATGCGTGACAGTTGGTGGAGGATAGGAACGCGGGATGCGGGTGGAGGAAGAAACAGGGTTGGGCGACGAAGTAGTGGGTGTAGATAACTGTAAGGAGAATAAAAACCCTAGGAATCAAACTAAGGGGGTCTCCTGGAGTCGCACCATGAAGAGAAGACCGTCGGTTTCTGAAACTGAATCAAAACCTCGAACCCCAGAGTAGCAGCATGCACGCGTATAAATAGACAAATACAACTAGGACACTCGAATCAGACGGCTCATACTATCTGGACTGATCGGATGTCAAATACAACTCGAAAATAATAAATAAATACATGAAACAAAGTCGAAACGACCATCCGTGGATTCAGATCGTCCAAACGGGTAGCGGATGACCGCCTCCTGCGGGAATAAACGTATGTGGGCTGCCGATCTCCATCACAAAGATATAACCAAGTAACCAACTAAACCAAGGTTGCTGAAGTAATAACAAAAGATCCATCCCACATATGATGAAAGAAAATGAGAATGAAAACTTTTCCTAGACCAAATCAAACACGAACAATCAGCCTCTATCTAATCCAAATAAAGATGTTCCATGAAAAAGTAACATTGACATACAATACTACGTCATCAAAATAAAAAAATCATAAATAATCAATCATCTAGAACTAATTAAAAAGATACATAAAAATATCAATATCAAACTCTGTCTGCATCAATTTCCCCAAGTGAGAGAGCCTTATCTCAAGACAAAAAATCTTCAATGATCCGATGTTAGATGTCAGGAAGAAGCTGTGATAAATCCTTCGCAATCCAATCTCTCCAATGTAGCAGGATTTTTTATGAATTCTGTCTTATCTGCATGGTGTATTGGCGTGGATGTCAACTACGACATCAATCTCATGATTCTAATCAAACTTAAGATTACTCCATCTCAGTAAATGACATTGTCTCCAAATAAAAACCGAGGATATCCTCTATAAGCTGACATGTTGAAAATGTTGAACATAAATGAAGTAATCATTTTGTTGTATCCATATTGTTAAAGGATCCTTAACATACTCTCTTATTTTTATTGTATTTTGCTCATGTATGTATTATGGCCCATTGGGCCCATTCATCTCTTAGGATCCTTTAGTCCCACATCTTGTATTCTCCCTCAACTCCTTCTCCTCTCCTCTATATAAGTAGTATATACTATATTGTACATGCCTTTGATGATAATGAGAAGTGTCATTTACTTATAACATGGTATCAGAGGTACGGGTCCACGACATGTGACCGCCTCTCCCTGCTTATGATCGTATCTCCTCTAGTGCGGTCTTTCTTTCTTGTGCCCGCCCGTGGTGACCGCCTGTCCCTGCTTGTGACCGCACCTCCTATCGTGCGGTCTCTCTCCCCTGTGCCCGCACGTGGTGACTTCTGCTCCTTTCAGGACTTCCTCTTGGCCCTCCTCGTCTCGGCTTTATAGAATTTTTTGTTGCTTGCTGGGACCCATTTTTGTGCGTGCCCACGCTCCCCTACCTCTGTCCGCGCGGGCTCTCCTTGTTGACCACGCGCCCTCCTCTGTTGACCACTTTGCGGTGTCTGCCTAGCCAGTGTATGTCCGCGCCCGACTCTGCTTGCGCGCCCCGGGTGCCCACTGACTTCTGATGTGTTACCGCGCCTCCTTTGCTGACCGCTTCGCGGTGACCGCCCAGCCGGTGTATGTCCGCGCCCGACTCTGTTCAAGCCCACCTCTGCTCGCGCGCCCCGGGTGCTCGCTGACTTCTGTTGTGTGACCCGCCCAGACCCTTGCTGTCCGCCCGGCCCACGCCCCCTTTTTGTCCGCCAGGAATTGTTGTTCGCCCTGGGTGCCCACCGGTCTTTGTGCTTGTCAGCCCTCCTTGGTTGTTGTTCGCCCGGACCCCCTGCCTCCGACTTGGGTGACCTCTCCTATTGTGACTGCCTATGTTGCACCGACACCGACACGCGACACGCGACGCGACACGACACGACACGCGACTCGTTAATTCTCAAAAAACACCATATTCCGACACGCTGGGACACGTGTATTAAATATTTATTTTTTATAATTATGAAGGAGTACGTTCTCCAATTCCTCTCGACACATGATGAAGAAGATGGTTGTGCAAGAAGCTTTATGGCTAAACTTTGTAGCATAGGTGTACTTGCACCATGAATAACCTACCAAGCCTTATGATCCATCGAAGATCGACTGTGAACTGAATCAAATTATCTAAATTCTCCATTTATATAAGCAAAATTTGCGTACTCTAAATTCACCTTGGTGCGATCCTCAATGTTAGGAAAGTTCCTAAAGCATTTTTTGGTTTCTTGAATGATTTCACTATCCTTGTATGGATAAATTCTAGAAGAATCTTTATTGAGTCATTGTTCAATATAGTACCTAAATTTTAAAAATAAAACATCACACATAGTGACCTTTATAGTGTTCTGAAGTGTCGGAGAGTGTCGGAGAGTCCGATGAGTGTCGGAGAGTCCGACACCGACACGCTGGGCAATTTGAAGTGTCGGTGCAACATAGGTGACTGCGCCTCATCCTACTGCAAGCCCTTCCTTCCCTTGGGATGATGGGAACGAATATTGCTCATGCTTCCTCGAGTCTTCCGGACCTTGCTCCGGCTCCTCTTCCTGATGCTCGGGATGAACTCCGGATTACTATTATCTCATTTGCCGGCAAGAAGAACTTTGTGGAATGGCTGTACTTAGTGCGCCGTATTCTTCAGACCATAGGTTTACTTCATCATCTCACCCGTGCCCCTCCTGCCGAGTCAATCGAGCAATGGATTCGCGATGATGGCCATGTCCAATCTTGGATCTTGAACTCCATGGACGGTGAATCGTATCGGATGACTATGTACCATGAGATTGCCAAAGCTATGTGGGATGAGCTCCACTCTCTTTACTCTGGCAAGGACAGTCTCCAACACTTATTTGATATCTTCACAGCCTTTCAACATCTCGACCCAGGCGCGAATGGGGATCTCACCTCCTATATAGCCCAATCTAAGACTCTTGTTGAGGCTTAGATTCAACATCAGCCCCCAACACTGGATTTAGCCGCTTAACGGGCTCAGAAGGAAGCTGTCGGTATTGCCTTAATGATGGCTCGGGTTCTTCCTCATCTGCACAGTGTCCGCGCACACATCCTCTCATCTCTTACTATCCCTACACTGTCCAATGTTTGCTCTATACTGCTCAAGGTGATGCCGCCACCTGCTCTTCCGCTACCTTCTCCTCCAGTTCTGTAACATCGTGGCTCTGATCACAGGCCTCCGCCCTCTCCTACTTGTGGTGGCCGCTCTGGTTCCCTAAGTGGTGGGCGTGATGGTCGAAATCGTTCTAAGGGACATACCTCCTGCCTATGTACTTATTGTGGTCGGGACGGCCATACTGAGGTGGTGTGCTTTAAGAAACATGGATTTCCTCTGCCACATGCTCGCTCTCTGCCGCATGCCTCCCCTACTGTTGATGCTTCTTCCACTTCCCGCTCCGACATCAACACCTTACGGGAGAAACTCCAGCTTCTTCGCAGGATGATCTCCTGCCCTTCTCCCTTTGGTGCCTCCGTCTCCAATGAAGGTATCTCCTGCCTCACCCATAGTCCATCTTGGATTGTGGACTCTAGTGCCACCAACCACATCACTCCACAGAGGCCCTCTCAGTACTTGGACTCTCGGTGTGCAAAGTTCATCACAGTGGCTAATGGCGACAGTACTCCTATTACTGGTTCTGGCAATGTGTTACTAACTCCCTTTCTCTCGCTGCGCACTGTTCTTTATGTTCATGGCTTTCACTTTAATCTATTTTCTGTTAGCCGTCTCACACAAGATCATGACTGCTTAATCACTTTTTTCTCTTCCTCCTTTATTGTGCAGGATCGACAGACGCGGAATATCATTGATAAAGGGAGGTTTTCCATCGGGCTCTACATCTTAGATCTCCCCGTTTCCGCTCTCTCCTCCGTCAGCTCTATCGACTGACGCCGACGTTTTGGCCATGCTTCTCTCCCGATCCTCCAGAAGGGTCTTCCCGATTTCCGCTTTTCTTCTTTTGATTAAGAATCATGTATCTATGAGAAACATCATCGCTCTGTTTTCCCTCCCTATTGTACTCGGAGCGCTGCTCCTTTTGATTTAGTACATTATGATATCTGGGGTCCCTATAAAATCGTTATTATGGCTATCGCCTATCGCTACTTTATTATGTTTATTGATGATTATTCACGCATGACTTGGTTATATATGATGCGTGACCGCTCTAAGTTTATGTCCATTTTTCGCTCCTTTACTGCAAAAACCCAAATGCAATTTTCCCGCACTATAAAAAAATTTCACCTTGATAATGCGCACGAATACACCGGGTATGTTTTTCAGGAATTTTGCACCTCGTTGGGCATCGTCCACCAAACCTCCTGTGCGTATACACCTAACAGAATGGTGTTGCTGAGCAGAAGAACCGCCACCTTCTCGAAGTGGCTCGGTCTCTCCTATTACAGATACAGGTCCTCACTACATATTGGAATTTCGTTGTCTCCACTGTTTGTTATCTCATCAACCACATGCCCTCATCAGTTCTCCAATTTGCGACGCCCTTCTCTCTCTTATTTTTTAACCGACCTCCCTTCCCTCTGACCCCACGGGTCTTTGGTTGCGTGCTTCATTCATCATCTGGGTCCTCCCGTTGACAAGTTGGCCCTTCGTGCTACTCGCTACATGTTCGTTGGGTATTCGCGCACCAAGAAGGGCTATGTCTGATACTCTCCCTCCACTGGGAAGCTGATCACGTCTGCTGATGTAACTTTCCTGGAAAACTAGTATTTCCATCCATTCGTCACCACGTCAACGCCCCCTCCTGATCTCCCACGTCCTCTTGTTCCTACTAACTCTCCTTTACCACTTTTACTACCGACACCGCCGCCTGCCTCGGCTCCTCCTCTCCATGTCTACTCTCGCCTCTATACTAGATTCGGTTCCCCGCGACAACCCTCGTCTACTACTGATACTCCGCCGACTGCTGATTCGGCCACACCCTCCACCGCGCATCCTCTCTCGAATTATGTCTCCTTGCACCATCTCTCCTCCAATGTGCGCAAGTTTGCGTCCTCCTTTTCTATTTTCACTCCCTCTTCTGTGCAGGAAGCTCTTCAACATCTTGATTCGCGGGCGGCAAAAGATGAGGAAATGACTCCACTATGGGCCAATCACATGTGGGACCTTGTTCCCCTTCCCCCTAACAATTCCACGGTTAGCTATAAGTGGGTCTTCACTGTGAAGCATCATCTTGATGGGATGATTGATCGCCTCAAAACCCGTCTTATTGCCCGCGGTTTTACTCAACAACACGACCTTGATTATGAGAAAACCCTTTCTCCCGTGGCGAAGCTCAATACCGTTCGTGTCTACTCTCTCTTGTTGTCCATCGTCAGTGGACGCCGCATCAACTTGACATCAAAAATATCTTTCTTAACGACGATCTTGTGGAGACTGTATATATGCAATAACCTCCTGGTATGCAACCACGGGGGAGTATCTCGTCTGTCATCTGAAGAAATCGCTATATGACCTCAAACAGTCTCCACGAGCATGGTTTGATAAGTTTAGTCGTGTGGTTCACGATTTTTTCTTCACCTGCAGCTCATCAGATTTTTCCTTGTTTATTCGCCGACGACTGACAGACACGGCGATTCTTCTGGTTTATGTTTATTATATCCTTGTCACAGGCGATGATCTTCTCGACATTACTCAAATCAAGAAACACTTATCATCCCATTTTCAAACTAAATACTTGGGTTGGCTCCGCTACTTCTTGGGGATTGAGATAGCTCGACGTCCTGATGGTCTTGTTCCGTCTCAGCGGAAATATTGTCTCGATCTACTTCACGATGGAGGCTACTCTGGGTGTAAGCCTGTGGATACGCCTATGGATGCAAATCATCAACTCTCTTCTCATGGCTCAGACACTGATCAACTACTTCCTAATCCAGAGTATTATCGACGCCTCGTGGCAAAATCGTCTATCTTACTGTCACACGACCTGATGTATCCTTTGCGGTCGGTGTGGTCAGTCGCATCATGCACGCTCCCCGAATCTCCCACCTTCAGGCGGTTGAGCGTATTCTTAGATATTTGAAGAATTCTCCGGGACAAGGATTGATTTACAAGCCCTCTACTTTGTTGGCTCTCATTGCATATTGTGATGCTGATTATGTTGGGTCCCTCGGTGATCGTCGGTCCACTAGTGATTACTGCACATATTTTGGTGGAAACTTGGTTACCCGGCGAAGTAAGAAGCAAGCTGTGGTTGCTCGCTCCTCATCAGAAGCGGAGTATCGTTCTATGGTTGCTGCTATTTCAGAACTCACATGGCTAGAGATTCTTTTGACTGACTTAGGCGTTAAACTTCCATCACCGACTGCTCTTCTTTGTGATAATCAAGCTAATATCCACATCGCTGAGAATCCCGTGTTTCATGAACGCACAAAACACATTGAAGTTGATTGTCACTTTGTCCGGGAAAAGGTCAACTTCGAAGATTGATCCTGCGACACGTGTCGGCGGCCGATCAAGTTTCTGATATACTCACCAAGGCCCTGCCTCACTCTATACCGGCAGTTTCTCTCCAAGCTTAGTGCCTATCACTTGTATGCTCCAGCTTGCGGGGGAGTGTTGAAGGATCCTTAACATACTCTCTTATTTTTATTGTATTTTGCCCATGTATGTATTATGGCCCATTGGGCCCATTCATCTCTTAGGATCTTTTAGTCACACATCTTTTATTCTCCCTCAACTCCTCATCTCCTCTATATAAGGAGTATATTGTACATGCCTTTGATGATAATGAGAAGTGTCATTTACTTAAAACACATACTAATAGAGATCACGTCACAGAAGGATCTGTTTGACGATTAGAGCTGTTCATTTTGCATGAATTTTAGTAATTTTTTTGTATTTTTCTGAATATTATTTCAATGTGTTTTGGAGACTATGATGATCGGAAAATCATGACCGTACATGGTAGCCCCTTAATCTATAAATATGGATAGAAGGCTCGTTTAGAAGGCATTGAGAGTTGAAGAAGAGAAATTCAGCCTTTGGTCACCCAATGTCGAAGTCAAAAACTAGGTGTGAAGCCTACACTCCTCTCCCCTTGTATTGTCTTGGCCGCGGCCACCTCCCTTCCCCCTCCTTCCTCTCTTCCAGCAACCATCCAAGCCGCCGGCCACCATCTTGGCCGGCCAACATCCCCTCCACCACCTCCTTCAATTACCCATAACTTCCTAGTAACTACCCGCCATTATCTCATAACTGTCATAACTACCAAGTAACCAACTCCCCACCACCCATAAAACCCATAACTACCCTCCACTACCTACAAACTCCTCACACAGCTCCCTCCATAAAATAACCACCCATTTTCCCTTTAAACCCTCACTAGAAACTACCCATGTATCCATTGCCAACTGTTGGCCATCCACGGCCCTATATTCACATTTCCAGCCAATTCCAAGCCCTATTCGGCGCTGAATTCAGCAACATTCCCTGCATCCCCCTTCCTCCGGCTGCTGTAAAACCAGTCCCTCACATCCTGCCAAGCCCCCCCTTCCCTCACTGCTTCCTGCCAGCACCTCCAGGACCCAATTCGACCCCCTCTAAGCCTTCCCCACTTCATTCCAGTCTGCTGGCAGCCTACTCCAACCCTTCCACAACCTCCAGCCAGCCTCCAACAGCCACCGGCCACCCCCAACAGACCCCAGCCAACGTCCAGCAGCCCCACGACCATCTCCAACCAGCCCCGGCCACCACTCAACCTGTTCAAATAGCCCCCTACAACCCTTCTACTTCCCCTCCGGGCTCCTTGGAATTCAGTCCAGCACCAGAAAACACCATTCCAGCCCTCAAACAGTTCAATACAGTCCTTCGAATCCCCTCCGGAAGTCTATATTCAGTCTTCCGCTGCCTCTCCGGCCACGGGTATCTCATCGGGGTCTTCTATCCCGTAATTATTATGAGTTTGTTTAGTGGTTGTAATTTCTTCTTGTTGAATCTCATGTGAATTCACTGTTTTTTTAATATTAGTATGTAATATTAGTGTCAATATTACCCAATGACTTGGTTTTGTCTGTTTAAATATTTATTTTCTAGTACTCTTGCATGTGTAATACATTACTTGTTCTCTTACTTCAAACTTTGTCCAATTGTGATTATCGTGTTATATTATTTATAATTCACATTATTGCAAGTTTAGCCGTCAGACAAATTTATAATTTATTTAGTCATTCTAGGTTGACCTATATCTTTGCTACATTTGTCCTGCGTCAATTTGGTATCAGAACCCCAAATTCAGGCATAGACTAGGATGCACGGGACTAGAGTCTATAGATCATTTATTTCATATCTTAGTAGTTGTCATTAATCCTCTCCTTTATCTGGGGAAGCAGAGTCCATTTATGCTCGATCCCAAGCGACTCATCAAGAGAGACGTATGTATTATTACCATAGACGTGATTATTATTCATTTTATTTATTTGCGGATCTAGAGCCTCGTTACGTTCAACCTTATGGAGCTTCTCCCAAGAGGTTGTCATACCCTTATGATGATCATTCTCATCCTCAACCCTCTATTAGTAGGGCTCGAGTTAATTCGGTGATATGACCCGATGTTTATCAGGAGCCTCATAAAGGTCGTCATCATGAAAATGTCACTAACACTGAGATGTCGACTGCAGACTTCCAAAAACTTATGTTAGCTTATTTTAACCGCATAGACTTTCAAATTTGACCACATTAGAAATTACTTAAAGCACATAACACTAGGTTCAATGTAATACTATCTAAGAGGTTGGACCACACCCAGCCTTCCATAGCCTAGCGTGTTGCAAAGAATCCACCTTTGGATGGTGAGAATGAGTCTACCACTGATCTAATAATGCAAATTGGGAAATGTAACAATGTGATTATCACAGATGTTCCTGAGAGCGATAAACAATAAACCATAAACCCGATACTGAAGACGAGACTCAAATAAGAGATTCGCCTGCAAGTATATAATACTTAAATTTTTTTCCAGTTATACCTAAGAATCTACCATCCCCGAGGATGTGGAGTCTAGTATTGTGTACGTAAGGCATGTCTTTCACACTCTTGTGCGCACTCTTGATTTCTTGGGAACCTACACTATTACTCATCGCACATACGACAAGATTTCTTATATTTTACCAAATGAGCTACCGTGTGAGTTTTTCATCTTTAGAGACATTGGACACATTCAAATTATGATTTATATTGTCAATATCTTAGGCATTTGTTCGGTTGATTGCCTCATTCGCGACGAATTTTTAACACATTTCATAAAGAAACTCCAGATAAACCACCAGTCGTTAGGGACGCATCCACTGTCTGTGATTTAGTCGAGCATGAGAGGTGCTCTCGATGTCCTGAGGATCAATTCTATCATCATTAGTACTAATACCCCAGGTGATTATTTAAATGATCATCGCACCCACGATGAATTTTTTTTATACCCCACTCACTGAACTCCCTGATCATGTACCTCTCTGGAAAGATATCTGGAGGGTTGTACAACCTCTGCATAAGAGATTTGTTGAGTCTGTTGACCATCATTTATTGTTATTGCATGTCATGCATAAGTCTTATCAATGTAGGGTCACTTGCAAAAATAAAATTTATAATCTTATGCTGATAGTCACATGAGAGCACAACATTTTAAAGAAGGTGAATAGGTTATATTCTGTATACGTGTTGAGAGGTTCCACCAAGGAATTGCTAGAAAATTAAATGCAAGTCGAATGAGCCCTTATACAGTCATCGAGAGAATTGAGACAAATGCTTACGAACTTAGTATTCCTAAGAATATGAGAATTTCACTTGTATTCAACATTGAAGATTTGACGACATTTGATGAGCCACATATTTACCTAAGCCCATTACCTTCCACCACCTCGAAGCCTCAGCCCTACATACTCCACCCTCTACATCATCAACCTCCTCTTACCATCCAACAACTGGAAGTACCACCAGCACCACTCTCAACACCTACTTTGACATTAGTATCATTATTAGCATCATCGACACCGTTCTCGACATTTCCAGCATTATCACCAACACAGTTCTCGACATCAACGACAATAGTAGTACCATAATCAGTATTGTATTCAACAATACCTTCCTTTACTTCGACTCCAACATCTTCAACACCATCTCCCGCAGCAGAACCATCTTCAACACCGTCGCCAACTTCAGCAACATCATCCTCAGCACCATCGTCAGCATCAGCCTGAGCAGTACCGTCTCCAGTCTCCATAGCGGTGGTACCGTCAGATCCATTTGATGTCATTACAGAGATCTTAGCTCACAAGATTTGCATAGTACCAGAGCTAGAGGATTCACTTCACCTTCAAATGGAAGCGCAATCATCTTCATTCACAGAGATAAATGTATTCAAGGCGGGGGGAATTGATGGGGATCACGTCACGGAAGGGTGTACTAGACAATCAGAGCCATTCATTTTGCACGAATCGACGATTCATGCATTTTAGTTTTTTTTTTTTCTGAATTTTATTTTAATGTGTTTTGGAAGCCGTCATGATCTGAAAATCATGACCATCCATGGTGACCCTTAGTTCATAAATAGGGATAGAAGGCTCATTTAGAAGACATCGAAAGTTGAAGAAGAGATTAATTCTTTGGTCACCTGGTGCTGAAGCCGAAAACTAGGTGCGCAACCTAAACTCCTCTCCCCTTGCACTGCCTTGGTCGCCACCTCCCTTCCCCCTCCATCACTTTCGGACACCATCCAAGCCGCCAACCAACATCCCCTCCACCACCACCACCTCCCCCACTTCCCCATAAATTCCTAGTAACTACCTCCACTATCTCAAGACTACCATAACTACCAAGTAACCACCTCCCCACTACCCATAACCACCCTCTACTACCTCCACTATCCACAAACTCCTCCTATAACTCACTCCATAAACCAACCAACCATTTTCCATTTAAACACTCACTAGAAACAACCGACGTACCCATTACTAACTGTTGGCCAGCCACGTCCCTGCCCAGTATTCACATTTTGAGCCCCATTTCAAGCCCTATTCAACACTGAATTCAGCCCCAGCAACTAACTGCTTCCGCCAGCACCTCCAGGACCCAATTTCACCACCGCCAAGGCACCAAGCCTTGCCCACTTCATTCCAGCCAGTTGGCAGCCTACTCCAGCCTTCCTCAACCTCCAGGCAGCCTCCAACAACCCCGTCCACCCCTTGTTAGATTGTGGAGCCTGACTGCGTTGGGTGTACTGAACACTCACCACGATTTCGCCGGTCGAGCATTTATGTAATTTTCTTAGATGTTATACTGTGGGTATAAAAGACCTTGTTTTCGGCCTAGGGTTTGAAGTTGTTGAAAATCTGAGGAAGAGCGGCGGAAGAGGAGCGTTGCATTCCTTTTGATCATTCTTCATAGTGGATTTTCTGGGCGCGGGTGGTTGTGATTTTTTTCCCGATCTTGGGGTTTTTCCATGTTCAAATCCTTGCGTGTTTTTGCTTGCTTTTTCTGCGATTCTTGTGTGTTCCGTGGGTGTCGTATTTCCCTAACACCCCTAACAGCCCTCAGCCAACGTCCAGCAGCCCCCGACCATCTGCAACCAGCCACGACAATCACTCTACCTGTCCAAACAGCCTCCCAAAACCATTCTACTTCCCCTCCGGGCTCCTTGGAATTTCAGTCCAGCACCTGGAAACACCACACCAGCCTCAAACAGTTCAGTCCAGTCCTTTGAATCCCCTCCGAAAATCCATAGTCAGTCTACCATTGCCTCTTGGCATCTCATAGGACATTTACTGTGCCTTCTATCCCGTAACCATTGTGAGTTTGTTTAGTGGTTGTAATTTCTTTTTGTTGAATCTCGTGTGAATTCATGTTTTTTTTGAAATAGTAGTTCGTAATATTTGTGTCAATATTACCCCGCGACTTATCTGGTTTTGTTTGTTTAAATATTTGTTTTATGACACTCTTGCATGTGTAATACATTACTTGTTCTCTTACTTCAAACTTTGTCCAGTTATGAATACAATGTTATATTATTTATAATTGACGTTATTGCAAGTTTAGCCGTCGAACAAATTTATAATTCATTTACTCATTCTACAGTTAACCTATACTTATGCTACATTCGTTCTGCGTCACATACACAACGTGCAGTGAATGAAATCCTACAGGATCCCAACCAGGGGAAGTCACTGAAAAGACTTCTAAAATCTATAGCGAGCTCATCAGTTTCATCATTATTCATTCATTGAGATTCACAATCACCTAATGTTATATTAAAGCTTGCTATGATATTCTATTTCCCATGTTGACTCTACAGTTTGTTCGCTTTGTGCCGGTGATGATGACTTGACTATAGGCTCGGTTCTTGAGAATCTTAGACTGGTTAACATAAAGGCATTTTAAGGCAGTTGCTTGTCGTTTTTTTGGTACTTCTAACCTCATGATTATAAGATTATGATGTCTAATTGGTTTATATGTGAAGTACAGTTGTGTCTTATGTCAGGGCTTTGATCCTCATTCCTAAACCTTCACACTTACACCTACAACAAAAATACTCAAGAGAGAGAGCACTCAAGGACTCTTTCAAAATTCTATGCTTGAGTTCAGAAAAAGAGAGAGACTGGAGAGAGAACTCAAGGACTCTTTTAAAATTTTATGGTTGAGCTCCAAACCTGGTGATTACAGAGAAGAGACTTGCCCTTTAATAGGCCTCTGATACATTTCACTTTAAAAAATGAAAGACACTGAAATAGTCCAACACACAACACCTACCTAAAATCTTCTACAATCTACACACTGTCTAAATCTATTTACAAGATTCATGGGACATTCATATCCTTCTAAAAAACACAGTACTCTAGATTTCTATGGAAGGCTCTAAATTCTTCCATGGACTAGACCATCAACAAGATTCTGGAAGCTTCTGACCGTCAAGTCACCTGCACCACCACTCTAGAAGCTCCTACATTACTTCGGCATCTTCAAGTTTGCATAATTCTCTCGATGATTCTCGAGACTTCAGCTAGAATGTGTCACGGACGAGTCATGATCTTGCACTCTATAATAATCTGTAGTCCAATGGGAGACTACACAAGTCTCAATAATTCTCTCGACCATTTTAGAGGCTTCTTTCTGTTCATGTGGCTGAAAAGTTGCTGCGAACGAGCCATAGACTGACAATTCGTGCACTTATGCTCCGTTTGGCGCGGCGATTTTGCTCCGGTGAGTTTGGACAAAAACGCCACCTCATAGAATGCATGTTTGACATGACAATGGTTATGACCACCGTCAAGAAAATAAAACTACTTTTGAACATGAAAGTGGATGAAGTACCTTAGGTGAGGTCGGGCGTTCACGAACAAGATTCATAACCGCCGCGTTCGCGACCGCCGTGCCAAACGGAGCCATTGTCTGCTTTGTCCCCTCAATATTTCTCCTCTTATCAAAGCTTCTTTAGTGAAGTCAAATAATCTTAAATACATCAAACACAGAGATGTTTATAGTTCTATTTATAAGATAATAGTATTTGATTACCTTTTTTAGTCAATTAGTTAATTATTAGAACTGCCTGAGTCTAATTGTTTAAAAGAGTAACAAAAGTTAGAAAGGCCTCTCCACCAGGAGGCATATCCATATGAGACCAGACCAGGGAATGTTTCTAAGTCAAAATACAAAAGTTATATACACACACACAAGCACACACACAAGCACACACATACGCAGACACACGAGTGTTAATGTACGATCGTGTCAGTGCACATGATCGCCCGCGTCACATGTAAAAAATGTGAGGTGACGTCAATACTATCAATGTACTATCACTCGTATGTACATTTGAAAATTTGTTACACTTTTTTCATAAAATTTAATGAAGTGCAGTTGGTAAATAGTATCTGTGGAATACTATGTCTTATGTTCAAGTTTTATCATCTTTATTAAATTATTAATTTTATATTTTTATTAAAATATAGCTTAAATAAATAATTTTATTTTTTTTAATTTAAAACTATATCCAATTACTGAAATTAATATGATGGTCCTTCCTATTAATATGATGGAATATTATGTCTTAGGTTCGCCCGGGCTGGCAGCGGGCTAAGCCCGCTCCCAGCCTAGAGCCCGCCCTCCGCAGGTTGTGCCTGCCGTCGGGCGGTCTGCAAATAGCGGTCAACACAAATTTTTTGCCTTCACCCCTATCAATTTTTTAATAAACACAATATACATTATTTAATGCCTAATGATAGTCTACAATAATAGGTGTAAAAATTCTGCTAAAAATCTTTTGGATTTTATGGATTTCCATCGTTACTTTTAATTTTGTGATACGATGTAATTACTTGTATGGACAATGTATTTTAGATTTTTTGAAATAAATTATAATATATGTTAAGTCATTTTATTAAAAAAGTAATTGTAATTTTGACTATTTTGAATGTTTAAGGAAAGACAACTTTTCCCTTTATAAATAGTATATATATAAGCAGTTGTGCACAGAGTTTCTCATTTCTCGGCATGACAGTACCCCCCGCTGCACGCCATCTTTGCAAATTTCTAGCCGAAAATGAATTAAAAAAAATTAACACATCTTACAAATAACAAAACATACAAATTAAGTATACTTCTAATTTTTTTGTGATCAAATAAAATGAAAAAGATAAATATTTCAATATTTTTGTGTGTATAATAACATATATATATTTTTTATTTTATTTTTCCAAAACAAAGATAAAAAAAAGTACTACTCTTTGTAATTTACCTTAGTGGAAGGGAGGTATATTGAAGACTTTTTTTTTCCTTCTTCTACAACTCCTGTCTACTCCTGCTCGCCACTTCCAGTCTGTGAATCCGAAACAACGCCCTTCTTCCCCTTCTCATCCCTCCCCACGCCGTCGTCCCTGACCTCCGAATTCATGTTCCCCTTTATTTTCTCATTCACAGAAACCGCCATTGTCGACCTGTTCACGAACCCAACTGGCTCACTAAACCTCTTCCACTTCTCCCTCTCCCGGTCCTGCTCCCTTCTGTGAGCCGCCGCGCCTGCCGTCACCGTGCAGCTCAGCGAATTGATCGGCCTGGGCGCCGCCTTCTTATTTGCATCGTCTGCCGCCGTTACCGGAATCCTGAGGGGATCCTTAATCTTCTCCTTCTCCTGCTCGGAGATGATCAAGGACATATCGAGCATATCCCTCGCCCTCTTCCTCGCCAAACCCGCCTCCTTGACCTTCTTCTCCGCGTCGGCCCGAGCGAGGGCGGCCGCCCGGGTCATCGACGCGGCCGAGAGGCGCGCGGCGGCGAGGAGAATTTTGGCCGCGCGCAGATCGATGATTCGGTCCGCGGAAGCCTTGGAGTAGGGGAAGTAGGAGAAGGAGGTCGGGGAAGGGGAATCGCAGGCTGGGCAGAGGAATAGTGGTCCGTCGGAGGGGGACGGGAGGCAGCGGAGATGGGTGACGGAGGGGCATTTGGAGCAATGGACGGCCGGGAGGCGCTCGTGCGAGTCGAGAACTTCGAAGCATGTGCAGCAGAAGGAGCCGGGATGGTGCTTCAGCACGCAGGAGGTGCAGAGACGGAGGAAGACGTTATTCCGATGCCGGACTTGGTGGACGGGCCATGGATCCACGGCTTCGCAGCTGTCTCCGAAGCATCCGCCGGCGGGAAGGATGGGGAGGTCGACGGCTCTGCCGCCGATGGATTCTCCTGCTCGCCTCGCGGGCGTCGTCATGTTCGCCGAAGCATTGATTTCCGTGGAAGGGGAAGGCAGCTCAGAAATCTCTCGAAATCATCGTTTGAAAAATTAGGGTTAGGGTTTGGGTTCGGGGCAGTTAGGGGAGGAAGAAGGAGACGGACATAAACGGAAATAAAATATTTTTTTGAAATTATTAGGAGCGGAAAATATTTTTCGATAATAATTTTTGGATCGGTTGAAGTGCCGAAAGGTAACAATCTGGGCCCAAGCCTTGGTTTAGTGGGCCGGCGTGGATCAAGCGTGAGGTGGCCGAGCTAGGTTCTTTGTCTCCATAGATCATTATTTATCAAATATATGAATATCTAGCACCGATTAGAAATAAAAGAAATTTATTAAATGTCAACAATTTATATTATATAATTATTCGTATTTTAATAAAATAAAAAAAATATGAAATAACGAAAAAAATTATATTATTTAATTAGAGTTTGAGGATTATATTACCTAGAACTAGAAGTTGATATTTAGACTGAAGTATATTTGATTTCCTAAAATTTATAAGATAAAATTATCAATAATCAAATTTTCCAAAAAATTAATTTTAGGCTCAGGCTCAATTTTGGGCTTGGCCATTGATTTTACTTAGGAATTTGTTTGAGGCCTCCGTGGGACAGAGGGCTGGACAAACAGGCTTCGCAGTGCGGCGGTGTTCGGCGAGGCTTTTCACCGCGCCCTTTCGGGTTTGAGCTGAGGGATCCAGCACACGCGTTATGTCTTGCCCCCGTCGTACGTCTAGTAGCAAGCAGTGTGTCAAACGGGGCCTTAAATAACCATGTGCAGGACGCGGAATTTATACCACATTTGGGGTACAAGATATATGATATCCTTTCTTTAGAGATGTGTGTTGGTAGGGGACTAGATTGACTTGGAACAAATAGATTTCTATTATCTTCATAAATTTGGGTTGTCAAAATCATCTCTTCAATTCATTGGACCCACGGACGTGCGGAGTCCATCAGCAACCAAGAGGAGTAGAACACGAGCATTGTGCGAAGAGTACAGTTGTGCGAAGCCTATGCACTTGAGGTCCAGCGAGCATGCGGGGAAGTATTGTCGTGACCGATGTACTGTCATGGTTGATGTACTGCAGCGTCCGACGTGCTATTGCGGTCGGGGTACTATCAATGAGGGGGTAATGTCGCATCTGGGTACGGTGGTGGCCGAAGTACCGTCGTGGCTGCACAGTCCCCCGTACACTATCACTCGTATTAATAATATGTATATATACTTTATTATTGAACTTTGCTTGATATTACGGTTAACACAGATTTTACTACAAAAATATAATAAGATATTATTGATTTTCTAGATTAATTTCAATGATTGAAAAGTATTAGAACAATAGAAATATAATAAGAGAGCTAGCCCTGCACAAAAGGCCCGATCAGGCCGGGCTGGCGCCGGCCCGATCGGGCTCGGTCTTAAGTCAACCGGTCCGAGCCCGGTCTTTGACTAGATCGGGCTTGGGCCGGTCTCGGGCAGCACCCCAAGGAAGGGGCCTGAGCCGGCCCCTCAGGCCGGGCCAGGCCGGACCGGTCCGGGATCGGGCCCGACCGGTTCGGCCCTTTTTTATAAAAAAAAAAAAAATTTTAAATTTTAAATATATTATATAATATATATTATATTTATATATACATATATTTAAGAATTAATATACTAAAAACTTGACAAAAAAAAAACTCAAAGCTTATGGACAAAAAAAGAAATTTGGATTGTCGAAATCATCTCTTCAAATAGATTTCTATTATCGACAAAGCTTATGGACAAAAAAAGGAATTTTTATTAATATTCGTACAATTTGCATTTATCGAAAAAAGAATAAAATTTATTATTATTAGAAAATTTAAATAAAGAAAATTACAAACTTTGCTCGTTCAAATAAAAATTAGTAAATTACAATCGTAGAGTCGTAAGCGTGTGCGCGACGCGTTCAATTATCTCCTAAATTCATTCCGTCCATCTCCTCTTCTATCTCCTCCGAGCTATCCTCTAATGTCGTTATGTGTTGTTTCCTTTTCGTAGCATCCAAATAGTCCTTGTAGCATATGCAAATTTCCAGTGATTCTTCGTTAAGCCGACTCCTCCGCTCGTTTAAAACCCCGCCACTAAGAGAAAAAGCAGACTCCGAAGCTACTGTACTAGCTTGGATAGTTAGTAAATCACGGGTCATATAGGCCAAAATAAGATAGGTATTAGCTTTAGCTTTCCACCAATTTAAGAGATCGAAGTTTTCGATCTCCTCCGTACTCATAAAATCGCGAAATTGTGTTTGTCACGTCATATAGGCCAAAATAGCCTAAAATAACTAAATTTGTGTGTGATATGTACAAAATTTTCAATTACTAGCGCGCTAGTCGGATAATACACGCCCGATAAAAAAATAGTCGCCCTATAAAAACATTTTAGTAAATCCATATAATGTGCTAATATAGATCAATCATCGTCGGTCAAAGTATGCGTAATATTTAGTAAACTATAATATTCCATAAGAAGTTGTTTTTTTTGGAACGCTCTTTTTAACATTTTATAAGTTGAGTTCCATCTAATAGACATATCAAATTGAGGTTTTAAATTTTTTTTTCTTGTGCGTTAGCAAATTTTTTAAAATCTTGAACTCGTTGTTTAGTGCAATAGATAGTTTTGAGCATTTCTCAGATTTTAGAAATATAGACTTCCATAGCCTTTAAACTATCTTGTACCACTAAATTTAAGACGTGACAAACACATCTAGTGTGAAAAAATGCGCCGTCTAGCATTGGTTTTAAATCGCGTTTTAACCACTCAATTGCGACGGTATTATTAGTGACGTTATCAAAAGAAATACTCATTATTTTATCTTTAATTTTAAATTACCGCACACATTTAATAATTACTTGATATATAGCTTTACCCGTGTGCGGGAATTCAAAACCTGCAAACCAAATTACGCGTTTATTTTGCTCCCATGAAACGGGATCAATCCAATGACACGTGATACACATATACGCTAATCCTAATCTTCAGTTACTAGTTCAAACGCCGCTCGTTAAACTCACGCGTCTCTTAAAATTTTCAAAATAATTTATAAGTTCTTGTTTTACTTCTAAATAAATTTAAGGGCGTCGCGCCTAAGAGAGGATCTACTAACCTTTTGATATTTAGGCTGAAGCCCTTGATGTATGTACTCGGACGAATCCTCATTGTCGAAGGTGCTGAATGGCAACCCACGTCTGATGACGAACTTCGTCTGCAACTCTCGTTGTCGAAGTTGATCGTAAGTCCAAATTTGGCCTGCTCCTGAAATTTGGGATTGACTTGACTCGGGAGCTTGTTTCGAAATGCAAGATGTTGAAACCGACTACTCGGTCTCCGTGGAGTTCGGGGTCCCAAAAAAGGGGTGGTCTCACACCTACTTCTCTCGAGCCAACTCTCTAGGCAAGAGCACTTGGACTTGGAAATGAACCCTAGGCTACAGCGAGGAGGTCCCACCTCACACCCGGAAGACCTGAGAGATCTTCCCCTCCCTAGCCAATGCTGAACCAGAAGCACCAAAGGAGAGCTCTAAGGGAAGAAGAAGATCCGAAATTTGGAAATCTAGAACTCCTCTCCTTTGGTGCCCCTTAGGGTATATTTATAGGTTTTCCAAGTTGGGCTGCAAATAGCCAAAAACTGATCTGCCAGATTACCAAAATACCCTCGGATCTGGACTGCGAATAGCCAAAACTGGACTGCAAATAGCCAAATCCCGCTGTTCTGAGATACTAAACGCAGATCAACCCCCCCTCCTCTGGAACTGGGCGAGAGAGGTTACCCTAGCTGGGCGCGGGCGAGAGGGGGGGCACCCGCCCCTCCCCTCTCGCCCCTAGCTGGGCGAGGACGAGAGGGGGGGCACCCGCCCCTCCCCTCTCGCCCCTAACTGGGCGAGGGCGAGAGGGGGGGCACCCGCCCCTCCCCTCTCGCCCCTAACTGGGCGCGGGCGAGAGGGGGGGCACCCGCCCCTCCCCTCTCGCCCCTAGCTGGGCGAGGACGAGAGGGGGGGGGGGGCACCCGCCCCTCCCCTCTCGCCCCTAACTGGGCGCGGGCGAGAGGGGGGGGGGGGGGCACCCGCCCCTCCCCTCTCGCCCTCTCGCCCCTAGCTGGGCGCGGGCGAGAGGGGGGCACCCGCACCTCCCCTCTCGCCCCTAGCTGGGCGCGGGCGAGAGGGGGGGGGGGGGGGGGGGGGGGGGGGGGGGGCACCCGCCCCTCCCCTCTCGCCCCTAGCTGGGCGCGGGCGAGAGGGGGGGGGGGGGGGGGACACCCGCCCCTCCCCTCTCGCCCCTAGCTGGGCGCGGGCGAGAGGGGGGGGGGGGACACCCGCCCCTCCCCTCTCGCCCCTAGCTGGGCGCGGGCGAGAGGGGGGGTGGGGGGGGGGGGGGGGGGGGGGGGGGGGGGGGGGCGCCCGCCCCTCCCCTCTCGCCCCTAGCTGGGCGAGGGCGAGAGGGGGGGCACCCGCCCCTCCCCTCTCGCCCCTAGCTGGGCGCGGGCGAGAGGGGGGCACCCGCCCCTCCCCTCTCACCCCTAGCTGGGCGTGGGCGAGAGGGGGGGGCACCCGCGCCTCCCCTCTCGCCCCTACCTGGGCGCGGGCGAGAGGGGGGGCACCCGCCCCTCCCCTCTCTCCCCTACCTGGGCGCGGTCGAGAGGGGGGGCACCCGCCCCTCCCCTCTCGCCCCTAGCTGGGCGTGGGCGAGAGGGGGGGGGGGGGGCACCCGCCCCTCCCCTCTCGCCCCTACCTGGGCGCGGGCGAGAGGGGGGGCACCCGCCCCTCCCCTCTCGCCCCTAGCTGGGCGCGGGCGAGAGGGGGGCACCCGCCCCTCCCCTCTCGCCCCTAGCTGGGCGCGGGCGTGAGGGGGGGGGGGGGGGGGGGGGGGGGGGGCACCCGCCCCTCCCCTCTCGCCCCTAGCTGGGCGAGGGCGAGAGGGGGGGCACCCGCCCCTCCCCTCTCGCCCCTAGCTGGGCGAGGGCGAGAGGGGGGCACCCTCCCCTCCCCCTCTCGCCCCTCCCCTCTCGGCGGATATAGGGTTGTACAGACACGTCTCGACGACCCTCCACGCCGGGCCTCACTCGATGGATATGGGGGTTGTACACAATCCCCGCTCTTTGCGAGGTTGGCACAACCTTGGAAAGAAAAGTCCAAGCCCAAATATCCATCGAGGGGGGCAGAACCTCGCCCCCGAGGCACGTTTGACCCATCCGAGGATCATTCGACCCACCCAGCTAGTGAGAGCCTGGAGTGAGGAGGTCATCTCGGCGTTGAACTTGCCCATCCGAGGATCATTCGACCCACCCAGCTAGTGAGCCTGGAGTGAGGAGGACATCTCGATGACAAGCTCTTCCTTCCGAGGATCATTCGACCCACCCAGCTAGTGAGAGCCTGGAGTGAGGAGGAAATCTCGGCGTTGAACTTACCCATCCGAGGATCATTCGACCCACCCAGCTAGTGAGAGCCTGGAGTGAGGAGGACATCTCGATGGCATGCTCTTCCTTCCGAGGATCATTCGACCCACCCAGCTAGTGAGAGCCTGGAGTGAGGAGGACATCTCGGCGTTGAACTTACCCATCCGAGGATCATTCGACCCACCCAGCTAGTGAGAGCCTGGAGTGAGGAGGACATCTCGATGGCAAGCTCTTCCTTCCGAGGATCATTCAACCCACCCAGCTAGTGAGAGCCTGGAGTGAGGAGGACATCTCGGCGTTGAACTTACCCATCCGAGGATCATTCGACCCACCTAGCTGGTGAGAGCCTGGAGTGAGGAGGACATCTCGATGGCAAGCTCTTCCTTCCGAGGATCATTCGACCCACCTGTAACACCCTGCCAGTACAAAAAGTATAACAGCAGGTCCGGCCGGGACCCCACGCCATACAAACCACACTAGCTAGGAGTTAAAAGGTGATAACCAGAAAAGTAACAACTAACGAGAGTACAAAACGTAAGCGGAAGCATTAATTAAACCATTCAAATAGACATGTCCACTATCATTGGAATGAATCCAGAAATGAGAGTTACGGCCTTAGGGCCTTACATCAAATCAATGTACAAAACTCCAACAAAACATACATCGGCACGCAGGCCGGCAAAACATGAGAAAGCAGGAAAAAGGCTGGCCTTCGAGGGCCAACACAGCAAAGGGGCCAACGCCCGCTACTTCCCGCTAGGCTCACCTGCACCTGCATAAGAACATTCCACCAAGCGGTGGCAAACAAGGTAACGGTCAGCACAGCTGACCAAATTATAACGACCCCACCCCTTTCCCGGGGTGGCGGAGATTCTACCCTGCAAGTAAGCCATACTAGCACAAGTACTAAACTAAAGAAAGTGCAACTACACGAGGTGAGGTTTCAAGCACAATCAATCTTCTAGGTTGAGCATCAAAAAGAAGGGAACCTAGGTATGCACATGATGTTGGTTGGGTTCACCCGAAGGTTTCCCACAACCGCCTAAGCAATCGCATGAGGAACATAACATCAAATTCACAACACTCCACCCTAAGGGTCACATCCTTAGGTGGGAAACAAGAGCTTTTGGTCGGTCTAGGTATGACACCTTCCACGACCTCTCCCATGATCACACGGCTTTCATGAGGAAGGGACCTCTCGCCGATCTGCATGGAAACGGGTTCGGTTCAGCTTTGCCCGTGCTCTAATCGTCGCGATCTATCGCACGACGCGGGTACGGCTTCACCTCGGCCCGTAAGGGTTTAGCACTTTCAAGTGCTCCACAAAAATATACGCTACGCACCTAACCCCTTCACAAGGATCTAGGCTTCGCGAATTCTCAACAGAGGAGGTACATACGCTCCGCATCAATAACGTGGTGAAGGTTTGCCTTCATCCAAAACTCAAAGCATGGGGCTTTCGTAGGGATCTTCACAAGATGCCTACACGTAACTCCCGCAATACTATAGGTGAGTTCACGGAGTCATTCTCCGGCACGCATTCTAGGTCTAACCTAAATGCAACGTCGCAAATCAAGCATCACCGATTCGGGCTCACGGCCACGAATAGGCTTCACACAAAATGCCTAAATCCGCACGACTACCGGATTTTCTACATGCAATATGCCGGGGACGGACACAATCTACCCGGAGTCCCGAAGGACTTGAGGAAATCCTACACTTCACCCATTTGGTGAAAGAGATACCTCATGCAAGCAAAGAAAGAGAAATGAATGGACAAATACAAGTCCAAAGTTCGGGAGGAAGAATCGTTACCCTAGACGTGTTCCTCTTCGCCATGGATCCGAGATTCTACGCGGAGGGAAAGAACCGCACCGGGCTGCACTCTCCGGATCTGGAAACGGCTCGCGAAACGGAGCTCCGGAGCTCCGTCAATGGCGGGATCTTCCTTCTTCTTCCTTGCCTCCTTCTTCTTCCTCTAGCCTAGGAGAGAGAAACACCTCAAAATAATGAGGATTAATCTCCTCTCATAAGCCCTAAAAGCCTCCAGCATCTAATCCTGGCCATCGGATCAGATCTCAAAAGATTTGGACGGCCCGATCTTCTTCTCCGCTCAAAATCGCGGAACAGAATAAACAGGGCGCACGATCACAGGCGCACGGTCAGTGGTCGTGCGCGACGAGGGCAATGGTCGTGCGCACTATCCGGGACAGAACTCTGAATTCTTGCGAATAAGCGCACGATCGCTGGCGCACGATCACTGGTCGTGCGCGAAGAGGGAAATGGTCGTGCGCACTGTCCGAGACAGAACTCGATTCTCTTCTGAATTAACGCACGATCGCTGGCACACGATCACTGGTCGTGCGCGATGAGGCCACTGATCGTGCGCTAAGAGCAGACAGGGAAAATTCTAGCCTGCTTCACGTGCCGCACTACCACTCCGCCTAAATCGCGGAACTACCAGATTTGGGGTGTTACAACTCCACCCTCCTTAAAAGAATTTCGTCCCGAAATCCAGGAAACAGTAATAGCATAAATTACAGTTATACTTTACCTGAGGGAAAAAGCTCGGGATACTCCGCAAGCATCGTTTGCTCTCTCTCCCAAGAGAGCTCCTCTCGGCCGCAGTTATCCCACCGGACTTTTACCATCCGAATGGACTTGTTCCGCAGCTGCTTTACTTCGGTATCTTCGATGCGTAAAGGCTTGACTTTCGTCGACAACCCACTATCGACCGGAACTTTGCCGACCGCAACGATATGAGTAGGCTCTTGCACAGCCTTCCTCAACACTGAAATGTGGAACACGTCGTGCAGACCGCTCAGCTCTGCAGATAGTGCAAGCCGATAAGCCGCAGCACCAACACGCTCCACGATATCGAACGGTCCTAGGTACCTCGGACTGAGCTTTTTCAAGCGTCGAATCCTTGATACCCCTTTGAACGGTTTGATCTTCAAGTAAACCCGGTCACCGACGGCGAACTCTAAGTTCCTATGCTTGGCGTTGAAATACTTTGCTTGCCTATCCTGGGCAACCAATAGCCTTTCGCGTATAGCCCGGATCGTCGACGTTGCTTCTTCAACATCCTTTCGCTTCAATAGCTTAGTATCGCCCGTTTCCGCCCAAGACAACGGCGTACGACACTTCTTACCATAGAGGGCCTCGAAAGGAGCCATCTTTATGCTGGCTTGGTAGCTATTATTGTAGGCGAATTCGATCATATAGAGGTGATCCTCCCACCTCTTTCCAAAGTCTAGAGCGCACATTCGGAGCATATCCTCCATAGTCCTGTTGGTTCTCTCGGTCTGTCCATCCGTTTGCGGGTGGAAGGCCGTGCTGAACTTCAATTTTGTGCCCAACAGTTCATGGATAAGCCTCCAATCTTTCGATGTGAAACGCCCGTCACGATCACTGACGATGCTACGAGGGACACCGTGCAGTCTCACGATACTATCCACATAGAGCTTTGCTAGCTTCTCTACGGAATCATCCTTCCGGTTCGGAATGAAGTGTGATACCTTTGTCAAACGGTCCACGATCACCCATATGGCGTCGTTTCCATGTTGCGATCTCGGCAATCCGTGCACGAAATCCATCGAAATATCATCAAACTTCCATTCCGGAATCGGCAAGGACTTCAGAAACCCACCGGGACGTTGACATTCCGCTTTCACCAACGCGCAAGTATGACACTTGGCCACGTAAAGGGCAATGTCCTTCTTCATGCCCGGCCACCAGAACAGTTTCTTCATATCCATAAACATTTTAGTGCTCCCCGGGTGGATCGAGTACTTGGTATGATGAGCCTCGTACATCAATTCCGCCCGTAGAGTACCAACGTTTGGGATGCATAACCTTTCCTGCTTCCACATAAGGTCGTCTTCGAAGGAGAAATCAGCGTTTAACCCTTCAACGGTTTCCGCTTTGTATCGTTTCAAGCTCTCGTCCAACTCCAATGCTTGTCGAACTCGGTCGGCAAGGTCGTAGTGAACTTCCGTCCAGTTCAAGCATGCTGAAGTAGACGTTCTCCTATCAATGCATATGATCTCCATTTCTTCTAGCTCACGGATTAGACGCTCATCGTGCATCAAAATCCAATTTGCTTGCGCGGGAGCCCGACGACTCAACGCGTCTGCAACTACGTTTCCTTTACCGGGAGTATATTTGATATCGAAGGTGTAGTCCCCAAGGAACTCCATCCACCTCCTTTGGCGCATGTTCAACTCCCTTTGGTCTAGTAAGTACTTGAGGCTCTTATGATCGGTAAAGATATCGATCTTCACGCCATATAGATAGTGCCTCCAAAGCTTGAGGGCAAAAACCACGGCCGCTAGCTCCAAATCATGGACCGGGTAATTCCTCTCGTGAACCTTCAGTTGCCGGGAGCCGTAGGCAATTACCTTCCCGAACTGCACTAGGACACAACCCAAACCACTTCCTGAGGCGTCGCTATATATTTCGTAGCCTTCCGTACCTTGTGGCGAGCATAGAATGGGCGCCGTGGTCAGACGGCTCTTTAGCTCTTCAAAAGCTCGTGCGCACTCGGGCGACCAAACGAACTTATTATCCTTTCTAGTCAGTTTTGTGAGAGGAAGTGCGATCCTCGAGAAGTTTTCCACAAAGCGCCTATAATAGCCGGCAAGTCCTAAGAAACTTCGGACTTCCGCTACGTTTTTCAACAAAGGCCACGCTTGGATCGCTTCTATCTTCGACGGATCAACTGCAATTCCTTCGCCACTAACAATATGACCAAGGAATGCCACTGACGGTAGCCAAAATTCGCACTTGGAGAACTTGGCATATAGCTGACTCCTCCTCAAGGTGCTCAGGACTGCGTGCAGATGCCCTACATGCTCCTCTTCCGACTGAGAGTATACCAAAATGTCGTCGATGAAGACGATCACAAATTGATCTAAATACTCTCGGAATGTCCTATTCATCAAGTCCATGAATACCGACGGTGCGTTGGATAGACCGAACGGCATTACCGTGAACTCAAAGTGCCCAAAGCGGGTACTGAACGCTGTCTTTGGAATGTCACATTCCCTTATTCGCAGTTGGTAGTAGCCGGACCTTAGATCTAGCTTGGAGTAAACCGTCGACCCCATTAGTTGGTCGAAAAGATCATCGATTCTAGGAATCGGATATCGGTTTTTCTCGGTCAACTTGTTTAGCTCTCTATAATCAATACATAGACGCAAGCTCCCATCCTTCTTTTTCACAAAGAGGACCGGTGCACTCCAAGGCGAAGAACTTGGACGTACGTAGCCTTGCTCTAGCAGCTCTTGCAATTGGACCTTCAACCCTGCCAATTCCTTTGGCGCTATTCGGTAAGGTGAGCGGGCCACAGGTTTGGCACCTGGCACCAACTCGATACAGAAATCAATCTCCCGATGAGGCGGAGCCCCAGGGAGTTCGTTAGGAAACACGTCGGCGTATTCCGCTACAACTGGGACATCACACAACCTGGGCTTTGGCTCCGAAGCCTCCAACAAGGTGAAGAACAACTCGGCGCCTTTTCTCACCGCCTTAACCACCTGGAGAGCAGACATCAGCGTCTTGCTCGCTCCTCGCATACCGGCGAATGTGGTTTCATCGTCGGTGTTCGTTCCCAGAGTGATCTCCTTTGTATTGCAATCTATGCATGCTCGCTGCTCCGAGAGCCAGTCCATGCCGAAGATCACATCGAATTCAGCTAACGGTAGTAACGACGCTTCCAAGTCGAAATCTTGACTTCCGATCCGCACCTTCACACGGCTCTTCCTATCCGCACTCATTCGAGATCCATTGGGTAGCACTACTTCCAATCTATCCTCTACAAAGGTAGACGGCACTCCGATTCGCACCACGAAGTCCTCAGACAGAAAAGAGTGCGATGCACCCGTATCGAATAGAGCTCTCGCCGGATGGTTGAAAATTAGGACGAAACCTAATTGTACACAAATAACACATATAGTCGTACCACAGTAAGAATCATAACATAGCTGTAAAAGCTAACTTCTAATTCGTACCTGTGACGACATCGGGTTGTCGTATAGCTTCTTGTTGGCCAAGCGAATAGACTCTCGGCTGAGTCGGAATGTGCTGGGAGGCCGAAGACTCTGCCGCTTTGCCCTTTTCCGCAGCCCGAGCATAATCCACCGCTCGATTTGCCGCCTTTGGGGGACCACTTCGACACACCGCAGCTTTGTGTCCCACCTTCCCGCAGGTGAAACACGTAATAGGAGTCCGCGCGGTCGTGGCTCCCGAAACATTCGAAGAAGCTGGTTCCGCCTGCTTGAACTTCCGCTTGTTCCTTCTGAAGTCCGGCTTGGACTGAGAGGCCGGCGCATGAAACTCGGGTTTCTTTACAACACTCTTTGCTTGTACCCTCTTCATGTCCAACTCCAAAGATCTGGCGGTTTGCACCATCACTTGGAAGCCAAACGTCATAGGGCCTGCAAGGAGCAGCCTCAACTCGTCCCGAAGCCCTTCATAGAATTTATTCGTCTTCGTCTCCTCATCCTCCACCAATGCCCCCGCATAGCGACTCAGTCTGGTAAACTCATGTAAGTAATCGTCAACGGAGCGATCACCTTGAGTTAACCTCAGGAACTGGTTTTGTAACGCAATGCGTTGGGCAGAGGGGATAAACCGCTGGAGGAACGACTTTGAAAACTCAGCCATTGATATTTCAGTGATGTCTCTATCGCCGAACTTGTGCAGTTCCTGCTCTTCCCACCACAGCACAGCCTCTCCGTCAAGAAGGAAGGTGGCTAAGGTGACCATCATGGCTTCGTCCGTCGCCGTCGCCCTCAGAGTTCTTCTAACTCTTGACAACCAGTCTTCTGCCTCCGTTGGGGACTCAGATCCCGAGAAGGTAGGAGGATTAAAGCTCAAGAAGTGCTTTAATTGTTGGTCACGCGCTCGCCCCGCAACTACTTGCGCAACTTGACGCTCCACCCTTGGTGCTAACGCCGGTTCCACTGCAGCTACTGGCACAGGGGCATCAACCCTTGGTGCTACCGCAGGTTCCACTGCAGGTTCAGCTACCGGGGCTGCATCAGTAGTAGGCGTAGCAGGCTGTGCAAGCCTTTGCGGTTGAGCATTGATCATCGCGAAGACTGCTTCTGCGACCATTCTGATCATCTCAGCCGAAGGAGTGGTCGCTGGCACCTCAGCCGACCCACTACTTTCAGCGGTGTTACGGGGTTGAGACCGCCCCGCAGCACTTCTAGTCACCTATAATCATGCAAGGCACAATTTAGTGACCCTAAACATATCAAACATCAATCATGGAACGCTCAGGTTCCGCAAACAAGTATGTTTTTTCATTCCTAAGTGGACATTCTTATTAGTTTTTGTCGTTTTAGGTGAATGCACAGCCCGTGCGCACCACCCCTTAAAAGGAATTCGTCCCGAATTCGCTAAACTACGGATCGACGCCTTAAGTCCGATACCAAATTGTAACACCCTGCCAGTACAAAAAGTATAACAGCAGGTCCGGCCGGGACCCCACGCCATACAAACCACACTAGCTAGGAGTTAAAAGGTGATAACCAGAAAAGTAACAACTAACGAGAGTACAAAACGTAAGCGGAAGCATTAATTAAACCATTCAAATAGACATGTCCACTATCATTGGAATGAATCCAGAAATGAGAGTTACGGCCTTAGGGCCTTACATCAAATCAATGTACAAAACTCCAACAAAACATACATCGGCACGCAGGCCGGCAAAACATGAGAAAGCAGGAAAAAGGCTGGCCTTCGAGGGCCAACACAGCAAAGGGGCCAACGCCCGCTACTTCCCGCTAGGCTCACCTGCACCTGCATAAGAACATTCCACCAAGCGGTGGCAAACAAGGTAACGGTCAGCACAGCTGACCAAATTATAACGACCCCACCCCTTTCCCGGGGTGGCGGAGATTCTACCCTGCAAGTAAGCCATACTAGCACAAGTACTAAACTAAAGAAAGTGCAACTACACGAGGTGAGGTTTCAAGCACAATCAATCTTCTAGGTTGAGCATCAAAAAGAAGGGAACCTAGGTATGCACATGATGTTGGTTGGGTTCACCCGAAGGTTTCCCACAACCGCCTAAGCAATCGCATGAGGAACATAACATCAAATTCACAACACTCCACCCTAAGGGTCACATCCTTAGGTGGGAAACAAGAGCTTTTGGTCGGTCTAGGTATGACACCTTCCACGACCTCTCCCATGATCACACGGCTTTCATGAGGAAGGGACCTCTCGCCGATCTGCATGGAAACGGGTTCGGTTCAGCTTTGCCCGTGCTCTAATCGTCGCGATCTATCGCACGACGCGGGTACGGCTTCACCTCGGCCCGTAAGGGTTTAGCACTTTCAAGTGCTCCACAAAAATATACGCTACGCACCTAACCCCTTCACAAGGATCTAGGCTTCGCGAATTCTCAACAGAGGAGGTACATACGCTCCGCATCAATAACGTGGTGAAGGTTTGCCTTCATCCAAAACTCAAAGCATGGGGCTTTCGTAGGGATCTTCACAAGACGCCTACACGTAACTCCCGCAATACTATAGGTGAGTTCACGGAGTCATTCTCCGGCACGCATTCTAGGTCTAACCTAAATGCAACGTCGCAAATCAAGCATCACCGAATCGGGCTCACGGCCACGAATAGGCTTCACACAAAATGCCTAAATCCGCACGACTACCGGATTTTCTACATGCAATATGCCGGGGACGGACACAATCTACCCGGAGTCCCGAAGGACTTGAGGAAATCCTACACTTCACCCATTTGGTGAAAGAGATACCTCATGCAAGCAAAGAAAGAGAAATGAATGGACAAATACAAGTCCAAAGTTCGGGAGGAAGAATCGTTACCCTAGACGTGTTCCTCTTCGCCATGGATCCGAGATTCTACGCGGAGGGAAAGAACCGCACCGGGCTGCACTCTCCGGATCTGGAAACGGCTCGCGAAACGGAGCTCCGGAGCTCCGTCAATGGCGGGATCTTCCTTCTTCTTCCTTGCCTCCTTCTTCTTCCTCTAGCCTAGGAGAGAGAAACACCTCAAAATAATGAGGATTAATCTCCTCTCATAAGCCCTAAAAGCCTCCAGCATCTAATCCTGGCCATCGGATCAGATCTCAAAAGATTTGGACGGCCCGATCTTCTTCTCCGCTCAAAATCGCGGAACAGAATAAACAGGGCGCACGATCACAGGCGCACGGTCAGTGGTCGTGCGCGACGAGGGCAATGGTCGTGCGCACTATCCGGGACAGAACTCTGAATTCTTGCGAATAAGCGCACGATCGCTGGCGCACGATCACTGGTCGTGCGCGAAGAGGGAAATGGTCGTGCGCACTGTCCGAGACAGAACTCGATTCTCTTCTGAATTAACGCACGATCGCTGGCACACGATCACTGGTCGTGCGCGATGAGGCCACTGATCGTGCGCTAAGAGCAGACAGGGAAAATTCTAGCCTGCTTCACGTGCCGCACTACCACTCCGCCTAAATCGCGGAACTACCAGATTTGGGGTGTTACACCACCCAACTAGTAAAAGCCTGGAGTGAGGAGGACATCTCGACGTTGAACTTACCCATCCGAGGATCATTCGACCCACCCAGCTAGTGAGAGCCTGGAGTGAGGAGGACATCTCGATGGCAAGCTCTTCCTTCCGAGGATCATTCGACCCACCCAGCTAGTGAGAGCCTGGAGTAAGGAGGACATCTCGGCGTTGAACTTACCCATCCGAGGATCATTCGACCCACCCAGCTAATGAGAGCCTGGAGTGAGGAGGACATCTCGATGGCAAGCTCATCCTTCCGAGGATCATTCGACCCACCCAGCTAGTGAGAGCCTGGAGTGAGGAGGACATCTCGGCGTTGAACTTTCCCATCCGATGATCATTCGACCCACCCAGCTAGTGAGAGCCTGGGGTGAGGAGGACATCTCGATGGCAACTTACTAATCATATAAGCAAAATAACTTCATCCATCTAATGGGGGGATTTCCCTTGTCAAAACCTCCTGGCCAAACCAGCGAGGGGTAGAACTTGCTACAAAGGAAAGCGTCAAAAAACAAAAAACAAAAAATAAACACAACATACCCCCCCCCCCCCCCCCCCCCATGGCACTCGCCTCTCAGGCTGCTTGCGCGAGATGATCATTCCTCTGCTTCTCCTGCCACTCCCATCCTGCTCATGCTCTCCATGATCTTCTCCATCTCCTCCGCCCCTGCTTGCCAAGAGATGCTGTTGACGGCTGTGACGTAGTAGTGCCTCGCCATCCTGAGGTCTCCGCGGATCCTGACTTGGATTCCTCCAGTGTTGAACTTGAGGCACTGGTGGAAGGACGATGGTACGCATCGGAAGGCGCTGATGAGGGGTCTTCCGAAGATGGCATTATAACTGCTAGGAGCGTCAATTATGACGAACCGACAGTTCCTTGAGCCTCCCCCATCATCACTTGGAGTCCAACTCCACCCTCTACCTCTTTCCTTTCTCCGGAGAATCCGAACAAGGGCCCATCTGAGGCCAGCACCCTCCTTGACTCCACCTTCAACTCGTCAAATGCCTTCTTGAAAATGACGTTGACAGAGCTCCCGTTGTCAACGAGGATCCGAGAGACAGTGTAACCTTCGATGGCTGTCTGAATGACTAGCGCATCACAGAATGGATCCTCGTGATCTGGCATGTCCCTGCTTGAGAAAGTGATTTTCTCCTCGGGAGGTGGGTCCTGTGACGTTGAAGCGACGCTGTGTCGAAATACGGTGTGGAGGCTTGCCTTACGAGTGGCCTCGATCCCTACCCCCCGTGGATCACCGCGACCCGTCCTTTAGCTCCTATACCAGTTCGGTCCTCGCAGATGTCGTCGTCCACTACTGCTCCAGGTGGAACTTCCTCAATCCGCACCGGCGGCTGCTGTTGTGTTTGACCTCTCGCCTCTCTCACCTCCAAGAATTCTGGGCAGGTAGTTGTTGCATGCCCCTCTGCTTGGTGGTAGTCGCAGTACGTCACCGCCCTTCCCCCCCTTCTCCTACGGGCTGGGATGTCTCTTGCTTCGACTCCTCCTCCTCTTCGAATCGCCATAGCTTGAGCTGGTGGGGGTAGGAGCTGCTTAGGGGCCTGCCTCCAAGGAGGAGGGTTGGGCCTCCCTTGGCCTCCGTAGAAGTTTCCCCCTCCTTGGGCGAGATCCCTCCCTTGCTCCTGACCCCCCTGGGGTCCCTGGTACCCTTGACCCCTCTGCTCTTCTCTCCTCCTTCCTTCCTGCTTCCTGGGGCCACCTTGCTCTCTTGGCTCGGCCTCTACCAACTTTGCCAACTTCTTTGCCAGCCCCGGGTTTGCCGCTTCGGTGGCTACCTCCTTTGCAGCTTTTTCCATCAGGTCCTCAAAGGACAAGGGAGGCTTCCTAGTTAGGCGCATTTTGAAAAGGCTCTCTCGTAGCCCTACGGTGAAAGCCATCTGGAGGGCATACCCTGGCACCTCCTGGATGTTCAGGATCTCCTCCTGGAATCTGTCCATGTACTGGGCCAGCGTCTCCTCGTGCCTCTGCTTGATCAGGAAAATGGACTCAGCATTCTTCTTCCTCTTCTTGGATGTGGAGAAGCGTAGCTGGAAGCTTCGGCCCAAGTACTCGAAGCTGTAAATGGAGCCAACCGGGAGCTGGTGGAACCAGTCCCTAGCTTTGTCCCTCAGGGTGGTGGCGAAGAGACGACACTTGAACGCGTCCGTCATGGGCCTGATGGAGACGATGTCCTCGAACCACTGCAGGTGCTGGACGGGATCATCCTTCCCGGTATAAAAAGTCATGTTGGGCTCCTTGAAGCCTTCCGGGATGGGAGCCGAGATGATCAGCTCGCTAAAGGGTGACCCCCCACTTGCTGGCTTCGCGAGCTCCACTTGCGCGACTCCTGCTCCGGGCGAGACCCCACTCACCGGGCTAGGAAAAAGCACTCGCCCGGCGAGGTCCCGCTCGCCATTCTCAGTCATTGGTTCCTTGCCTGGCCGACCCCCTGGGGCAACCTCTCCTGACCCCCCTAGGCGAGCACCCCTTGCGACCCAGAAGGCGGTGTCTGGGGGGAGGGAGCTGAGCAGTCACCTCCCCTGGTGATGCCTTGGAGCAGCTCCATGATTCCCTTGATGGCCGCCATGAACTCTCCCCTTCCTACCACCTCACTTGGGATATGAGACCCCTCATCGTCTCCTCCTCCGAGGTCTCCTGCCATGAGATTTGGTTCAAGAACTTCTGTGCTGACCACTCTCCACGCTCACCGCACCAAAAATGTTGAAACCGACTACTCGGTCTCCGTGGAGTTCGGGGTCCCAAAAAAGGGGTGGTCTCACACCTACTTCTCTCGAGCCAACTCTCTAGGCAAGAGCACTTGGACTTGGAAACGGACCCTAGGCTACAGCGAGGAGGTCCCGCCTCACACCCGGAAGACCTGAGAGATCTTCCCCTCCCTAGCCAATGCTGAACCAGAAGCACCAAAGGAGAGCTCTAAGGGAAGAAGAAGATCCGAAATTTGGAAATCTAGAACTCCTCTCCTTTGGTGCCCCTTAGGGTCTATTTGTAGGTTTTCCAAGTTGGGCTGCAAATAGCCAAAAACTGATCTGCCAGATTACCAAAATACCCTCGGATCTGGACTGCGAATAGCCAAAACTGGACTGCAAATAGCCAAATCCCGCTGTTCTGAGATACTAAATGCAGATCAACCCCCTCCTCCTCTGGAACTGGGCGAGAGAGGTTACCCTAGCTGGGCGCGGGCGAGAGGGGGGCACCCGCCCCTCCCCTCTCGCCCCTAGCTGGGCGAGGACGAGAGGGGGGGGGGGGGGGGGGGGCACACGCCCCTCCCCTCTCGCCCCTCCCCTCTCGCCCCTAACTGGGCGCGGGCGAGCGGGCGAGAGGGGGGGGGGGGGGACCCGCCCCTCCCCTCTCGCCCCTAGCTGGGCGCGGGCGAGAGGGGGGCACCCGCCCCTCCCCTCTCGCCCCTAGCTGGGCGCGGGCGAGAGGGGGGGCACCCACCCAGCTAGGGGCGAGAGGGGGGGGGGGGGGGGGGGGGGGGGGGAGGGGGACACCCGCCCCTCCCCTCTCGCCCCTAACTGGGCGCGGGCGAGAGGGGGGGGCACCCGCCCCTCACCTCTCGCCCTAGCTGGGCGCGGGCGAGAGGGGGGCACCCGCCCCTCCCCTCTCGCCCCTAGCTGGGCGCGGGCGAGAGGGGGGGCACCCGCCCCTCCCCTCTCGCCCCTAGCTGGGCGTGGGCGAGAGGGGGGACACCCGCCCCTCCCCTCTCGCCCCTAACTGGGCGCGGTCGAGAGGGGGGGCACCCGCCCCTCCACTCTCGCCCCTAGCTGGGCGTGGGCGAGAGGGCGGGGGGGCACCCGCCCCTCCCCTCTCGCCCCTAACTGGGCGCGGGCAAGAGGGGGGGCACCCTCCCCTCCCCTCTCGCCCCTAGCTGGGCGCGGGCGAGAGGGGGGCACCCGCCCCTCCCCTCTCGCCCCTAGCTGGGCGCGGGCGAGAGGGGGGGCACCCGCCCCTCCCCTCTCGCCCCTAGCTGGGCGAGGGCGAGAGGGGGGGGGGGGGGGGGGCACCCGCCCCTCCCCTCTCGCCCCTAGCTGGGCGAGGGCGAGAGGGGGGGCAACCCGCCCCTCCCCCTCTCGCCCCTCCCCTCTCGGCGGATATAGGGTTGTACAGACACATCTCGGCGCCCCTCCACGCCGGGCCTCACTCGATGGATATGGGGGTTGTACACAAGACGTGTCTTGCTAGCGTCGAGTTGCCGCTGATTGCTAGCAACTTTGAGCATAATTTGCATCGCGCCTTCTTTTCGGTGCCGACTATAACCATATCGAAATGCTCCCAAATAGCCGCCGTACGATGATGCTCCACCACCTCAGGCGTACTTTGAGAAGACGACGCTGGCGTTGAGGAGGACGATGCCATTAGATGAGAGAGAGAGTGAGAGAGAAAGAGTGAGAGAGAAGGAGTGAGAGAGAGAAAGTGAGAGAGAACTAGAGAAGTGAGACCGAGTATTTGGGGCCCTTTAATGGCCCCGGGACCGGCCTCGGCCCGGGTCGGGCATCGCCGGGCTTTTCCGGGCCGGGCTCAGGCCGGCCCGATGAGCCCGGTTTTTTTGGACAGGAATAAAGAGAGCATTATAATTTAAAATATGGGACTTACAATATTTAAAGACTGGTGTTATGTGCAAACCAGTTTTGGCTACGTGCAAACCATCAAACTCGCGCTTTTTGAAAATATGCCTTATAGGTGCATTTTTAGGAAAAGTGTTCAGCATCAAAGTTGTAGATCTCGTCGAGATCTACAACTTTCGCTCACAATAGTCTCGCGCCTTTTGAAAATACGCCTTATAGGTGCATTTTTAGGCAAAATGTTCAACACGAAAGTTGTAGATCTCGACGAGATCTACAACTTTGATGTTGAACACTTTTCCTAAAAATGCACCTATAAGGCGTATTTTCAAAAAGCGCGAGTTTTAATGGTTTGCACGTAGCCAAAACCGGTTTGCACATAACAACAGTCTATTTAAAACTATTGATTCTATATTAAATTTAGGACATTGTTATTAGCAAATCAAATTTCGCTATTAACAAATTTTGGCTATTAGTAAATCATCTATTTTGAAAATGGCTATTAGTAAATATTTTTGTTATTAACAAATCATTAAGAATTTTTTAATAAAATGATGCATGGTTGGATAACTCCGAAGTGAAGGTCAAAACATGTTTTCTAAATACATACAAGATTGGATTAACACAAAACACATTTCTCTCCACAGATTGCATGTAATCAAATTAGGTTTGTATTTGATTCTTCTCATCAAAGACATTATCACTTTTGCTCTATCCACTCCACCAGCTTTGCAAAAGCCATTAATAACTACCTTGTAAATTGAAACACTCAATTCACACTTATTCTTGATCACTTCCATCATTATTTCATAAGCTACATCAACTTTTCAATGGAGCAAATTATGATGATCTGCAATCCGGAAGAAGACATAAAGAGATATATTACAGGTAAAAATCTAGAATAGTTGATTTTGTGGAGCGCTCATTCTATCTGCTGACTGCAAACCAGACTTATAACACCTGGCCGTTTCAAAGAGAATACATCCCATTTGTTGGCCAAGAGAGTAGTATTTCTCTAAGAGGAATTTCGTCGAACGGTTGATAGGAGGAAATGTTGAACGGAGAAGAAATAGCTGTAAAGCAGACCGGGCGATGAGAGAAAGTGGACCGATAATCAAACTTTGGCTTCCACATAAGAGAAATTGAATGTCGGTGCCGAAAAAAACATGGGTTCCTCTCCATCCCACCTCCATCAACCTCTAGAGATTTCCCAAACTTAATCCGATGAAGACGACGTTAAAGTGGCGATAAAAAAATTGAAAAGGAAAACCGGCGGCTCTCGGAAAGGATCGATGCGCTGCGTGTCAAAAAGGCCAAGAAGGATCTCAGAGCGGCCACTTTGCAGCCATTTGCCACTACCACCGTAGTTGCAGGGTGCAAGAAGGATTCCAAGCCACCGGAAAAGGTAGGAAATACATGGAAGAGATGCAGATTGAGGTTGACTCCGAAATCTCAGAACCCATCGATTGCTCGAAGACGGCTAAAGCGGAAGAGGGGAGACAGCGCAAAGAGGTTTCGGCGGAGGAGTCTCCCGTTCCTGAGGGTTTGCTAGTAGCGATTATTTATGAGAGAAAAAGGGGACTTCAATTATCTGAACCCGGTTTTTTTTGTTTGCTAATATCCATTCAAAATTTGCTATTAACGTCCAAAAAAATCCTCGCTGACAGTCCAAGCATCCCACGTGGGTATTCTTTTACTTTCAAAATTAATTAATGATTCTGAAAGAAAATATTCGGAAAAAAAACATTTATATTTGCAGTTCATGCAGCAATATTCGCCGGAGAACGCTGCCCGTTGCCTACTCCAGCCACCGGACCCTTGGTGCCGCCGGACGGGAAGAAGCCCTTGACCCGCATTTTTTTAGTGTAGAATTATGGTCGTGTGTGTGTATTGGATTATTACGAAGTTTTACCTTCCCTTCCTCATTTCACAGTAATGGTTGTGAGTTATTAACCATTTTCTCCTCTAGTTTCCTGCATTTTCAAAACAAGAGCGTATCAATTGGTATCCGAGTCATACCTGGGCCGCGGCAATATTGTAATCATGAGTGATCATAGCGCCCGCAGCCATGATTTACGCATGGATGTTGATGTCGTGAAGGATGCACCGAAAGCAATGGATGACAACAATGACAATTTGAAGTCGGGACTCCAGGAGATGGAGCAACGACACTCATCTGCAATGGAAGAGTTGCGGCAAATGTTCACAACCCTGACAATGGAGAAGACGCTGTTGGAACATGGTCTTCCGCATCTCCTAGGTTTGAGAATAACAAATCCTATGTGTATTTGATCTTGTGTGTTTAAGTGTGCAGGAAATCAAAGTCCACATGACTCAAGGATAGTTGTCCCCAAAATTGAGGCCAGAATTCCAAGATGGCCACTAGCGCCGGCGGTAGCGATAACGCCTGGCGCTAGCGATGATTAGCGCGATTCCGGCAGTGTTTTTAGAAAGAGCTAGCGCCCGGCGGTAGATACTAGCGCTGGCGGTAGCATGACGCACAAGAGGCATAGAGCAAAATGTTGCCACAGATTGAAGATCCTGCCGCACAAAATGTTACTTAATCAGGGATAGCGCCGGCGGTAGCTACTAGCGCTGGCGGTAGCGTGGTGCACAAGAGGCATAGAGCAAAATGTTGCCGCGGATTGAAGATCCTGCCGCGCAAAACATTACTTAATCCGGGCTAGCGCCGGCGGCAGCGCTAGCGCCGGCGGTAGCACTGAGGCTATAAAATGGACACTTTGGCTCCGTTTTTATCATCCTCTAGAGATCCCAAATTCCAGAGCCTCGTGCCACATCATAGAAAGGAGAGTTCGGAGAGATACTCCCACAAATCCATAAAGCCATAAGGAGATCCGTGGAGAAGATTTCAACACGCTTCATCTTCTTGACGAAAGACCGCATCGACTACGATCACACTCTGCGTCTTCGTCTACTTCTCCAAGAGATCTACATAGAGGGAGTTTTTATATTATTGTCTTTTTATTTCACATCTTTTCTGTAATCGGTAGTGAAATCGCCTCGTGTTGGCGACTAGGTCTGGGGTATGACTTAGAGCTGAAATTCGCCTCGTGTTGGCGACTAGATCTAGGCTAGGTCTAGGGGGTGCTCGAGGCCACATCCGGGGATGGATTGGCTAGAGCGGCTTGAGGCCGAATCCGGGAAGGAGAAGGCTAGGGCCACCGGTTCGTGGGGAAGCGAGTCGGGATAGAAAACAAAAAGAGCTTTTATTATTCGCCTCCGATCTCTAGCGCCATTGAGATCAAGTTTTGTAAAACTTATTTAATATCAATAAAGTTTGTCTTTCTTTTTGTTTTACTTGACTTCTTGTTTTAATATTGCAATATTCCAAAGTTTTCTAAATAAAATCTAAACTTTTTGAAAACCCTTATTCACTCCCCTCTAAGGGCGCCGACCGATCCAACAAGTGGTATCAGAGGTAGGTTATTCCAAATCGGCTTAACAACCGGGAATAATGACGTCTCATGATCTCGCTTCTACTAGTGGGGTAAATTTTTATGAAGAAGAAAAATCTCCTAAACCACCTTTATTCGAAGGGAAAAATTATAAAGGGTGGAAATTATTAATGGAAAAATTTATTAAAAGCTTAGATATCAATGCATGGAATTTAGCTATTGTAAGACCCGCGGATGAATTAAATAAAAAGGAACGTCAACTAAATGCAATAGCCAAACATTATTTATTTTGTGCTCTATCAAATGAAATTTTCAAATTAATATATTGTTTTTCTAGTGCATACAAAGTTTGGCAATTTCTTGAAGAAATGTATGATTTTCCTCTCGCAGGTATAGATCAAGCACAGGAGGAGAAGAACATACAAGCATCCACTACTATTCAAGAAGATCTCTCTCGTTGCAAAGCCATGGAAATCATGAAAACTAACTTGGAAAAAGAGAGCAATACATCAAAAGAAAAAGAAGATGAAAATTCATCTATGATGGAGGAAGGCGCAAAAGATAACGAAGGAACTTCATGCACACATTTTGCCTCTACCAAAAGCGCTGTAAGAAAGTCAAAATCTTCTTCTTGTGTGATAACTTCCATTTCTAGTTTCAATATACTAAAAACGGCTAAACGTAAGATAAAGAAATTGAAAATCACTATTAAAAATTTACATTTAGAAAATAAGAGATTAAAAGCTAATGTTAATTTAGAATCAAATTGTGATGTGGTTTCACCATCTTGTCCTTTACTTGAAAACACAAAACCTTGTTTTGATTGTGATAATTTTAAGGAAAAACTTAAGGAACTTGAAAAAGAAATTATTTGTATAAAAGAACATAATGAAAAATTATCTTTAGAAAATTTATCTTTAAAAGGTGATTGTGCTACATGCAAAAGTTATAAAATTGAAATTAAAGAGATGGATGAAACATTTGATGAATATAGAAATAACTATCAAGATCATATAGATTCAATTGTTTCCACTCTTAAAAATAGCATAATCGCTTATAATAAAGGTAGACATAATTTTAAAATTAAGAATAATGAATTAGAAGCTAAAATCAACTTGCTTAAGGAAATCATAAAGAAAAACTCTCAAAACATACACTCTCAATATAAAGCAAAATTCAAAAGCAAGTTGAATATGATTTCTCAAAACGTGAATAAACTAAACTATGGGAATAAAAAACATCAAAAGATTGCAAATGAAATTCCAAAACACTATCATCATCATCATTTACAATATCAATCTTCTCCCAACGAAAAATTAAACGTTCACAAATTTCCTATGAAAAATACTTTCAATAATCATTACAATCATAATCATCAATATAAAGATTATCATAATGGAAATTTGACATATAAGAATAACATTAAACCAAAGTTTGAATGGAGGCCTAAAATTAAAATGAAACATTCACTTCACATGAAAGGACTCATTCATCTTTGTCTTCACAAAAATCATCACGATGCATTTGGGTACCCAAAGGAACCATTACACATGGTCAACTTTGGATACCTAAATCTCTTATCTACTAGTATCATCCAAATGCATGAAGTAGAATATTTTCAAAATGAAATATACAAATTTCTACTTCATGATATGCTTAAACTTTTGTTTTGTTTATTTTCTTTTGTTTTGCTTAAACTAACATGATATGATCACTCTATATATCTTGTGATATGACTTTCATAAACCATAATTCATAAATGAATCAATAAAAGTGAATTAAAGTCATATCATTCTGTGTTGTGATCTACTTATCCTTTTTATTTTTACCTTCTAAATCCATTACATTTTAAATGTCTTGAATTATGAATTGTAAATTGAAATTATTGCCAAGACTAATGATAATGTTTTAATAGATTTAAATGGTTTATTTAAGGGCTTAGGCTAAAGATTAAAATGCGCAATGTGTTGATCTTGGTTTGTTGATTATGTTAGCCCTTATAATGGAGAAAAATATTTTTCACAAAATGCATGATTAATCCGCATCCAAACTCATCATCCTAGCATCACTTTTTAGTTTATGGATTAATCATTAGAACATATATTATTTGGCTTATTCAAACATGATATCTTGTGCTTACATTTCCTATCAGTTTCAATTTACATTATATTGATAAATATGAGTCTTAGAAAAATGAAAATAAAAATATAAGAAAATATGCATCATGCGTTGACAAGTCATACACTAAATCGCTAATGTTTCATGCAATTTGCACTATCTAAACATCTCCTAAAAATCTGCAACTTCTGCATGAAACTGCTATTGGTACACTTAATCAAAATCAATAATTAAAATATTCAAAATCCTAAAAAATCGTTCACTGTCTCCCGCGCTAGCGCTAGCGTCCATGTTCAATTTTCTGTATTTTTTAAAATTCGAAAAATCCCTAAAAATATATAAATCTATATTTTCTACTTAGTTTTGCACTTCTGTTTTTCTTTATTTTTTTGAAAAATCAAATACAAAACTACAAAAACCAAATTACAAAAGATATGTTTTTCTTTTTCGCCTGTGTTGTTTCCTTTGTTTAAAGTTCATCTTTATGCAAAATCCAAATACAAAAATTACAAAAGCAAAAATTACAAAAATATGCTTTTATTTGCTAAAATCAAATACAAAAATATAAAACTTTAAAACTATAAAAAAAAACTGTATGATTTTTGTGAAAAATCAAGCATGATTTAGTCTATTATTTAGAAATTCTACCATGTTGCAATTAATCTTTTCAAACTACGTTGAACATTGTTTTCATCATGCTTTGATATATCTATTAATATGTGCATCAATTATATTTTAAAGGTTGTGTAGAATCAAGCTTAGCATGCCTCTAAGTATGAGAAATGTTTTATGTTTGATAATGATATTTATTCACTCACCCTTTTTGGCATTGTCTACATATGTGTTTAATCTAAGAATACTTGTGTATGGTGTGTATTAGTACAATGGATTAAAATTGCACAAGTATCTTACCTACACTCTTTATTTTGCACTCTTAAAAATTAAGAAAAGTGGTTATGTTTTTCATAAATTCTATTGATTTGCAAAACAAGTGTATTCGGAGAACTTTGTACAAAACAAAATTATAAAATAAATGACAAAGATAACTCCACCAAGCACTACTTGAACCTCCTGATAAGTCTTAATAAGCATTGTGAAGTTGAGCACCTTGGAAAGAATAGTAAAGTGTCTGGTGCAAATCAAATCTTTCTTTCAAAAATAAGAAAAACCACTTACTCTTAAGTACACCGGATCACTAGTCTCAAAATTTAAAATAAAATATGTGATCCCCCAAGCACTACTTTGCACCCTGATAAGTCTTAATGAGCATTGTATGTGCAGAGCACCTTGGTAGTTGTACTTTTTATTGTGCATTAAAGTGTGTGGAAGTAATCTTATTTGTGTTTTATTGTGCTCGTACTCTACATATTTCTTGATTAAAACATTTGTTTACATTACTCAAAAATACACTTTTGTGCACATCATCATCTTCCATAACACTTCTTCTCATGAGTATTGGATCCTAATGCTAATTCTATATTACTCTTTCTTTATGAAATGCACTAGATAACCTAGCATGTGTTCTACAATGTTTTGTATGATTTGAAATTGTGAATTGAAATAACATTGTAGTAATCTCTTTGTGATAATATTATTTCATGCTTGGTTATTTTTGTCAACCATAAAAGATTTTCATTGAAACATGATTTACATAAACATCTTCTTTTTGAAATTAAACTCACATATCTTTTTATGAATTATTCTTGATTACAATAAGATGTTTCATGTATTTCTACAAGTCTTCCGCATCATCACCATATAACTTTTACCTTGCACTTTCATGCTTATATCAAGTCTTAAATCTCAAATTTTTTCTTAAAAACAAGTGGTAGACTTGCTTGGTAGAATTTATATTAGTTGTTCTAACACGCATATCATTTTTATAGTAACAAACTCTGATTTATTTCAATATAAACGTGTATGCTAAACGCTCTTCCAACAAGTGAAACATTGCTAAAAGGATGTTGTTTCTTTCTTCCAAAATGCTTCAACTCTTATCTTTATAAAGTTAGTTTTGAAACTCAAAAAATATCTCCTTTGTTAACTTAAACTCTTATTTAGTATTATGGTGTTTCTTTTTCGAAATCTTCCGCAATGCTCAAACTCTGATACATTCATGAATTTCAATATAGCTAAGTAATTTTTATTTCAAAAAATTCAATTATGATTCTTCCCATTAGATTTAATAGCTTCATGTTTCAAAAAAAAAAACTATTATCCGTGACTTCATATCTCACCATAGCGGGGGCGTAGGGTTGTAGACATTAGATAAACTTATCTTTAGTCATGTCTTGTCCTTAACCGGGGAGGGTTCCAGTGGGGCCTTGCGAGGCACTGGGGGGAAAGAGTGCTAGGTTGAGTTTTGTCTAGTGTTTGCATATGGGACTAACACCCCAACCTACAACATGTTTGCAGCTCCTCATGCCCATCCGTCACTTAGTACGGGGCTAGGGTGTAGACATATTGTCTGGGTAAATTGGTTATTTAGAAATCCTTATTTTTATGCTTAAAACTTTTATATAAAGGGAAAATCATTACTTTTTATGCTAAAAACTCTGATTTCCTTCTATGAAAAATTTTGTA
Organism: Dactylorhiza incarnata; assembly: GCA_033032865.1. Classification (NCBI taxonomy): domain Eukaryota; kingdom Viridiplantae; phylum Streptophyta; class Magnoliopsida; order Asparagales; family Orchidaceae; genus Dactylorhiza; species Dactylorhiza incarnata. The sequence goes on along the minus strand of JAWHQI010000268.1, from coordinate 234,459 downwards.
ATGCTTATAACTCTGATCTATTTAAATGAAAAACAATTCTAAAACTCGTTATCATTTACGTCAAAAGCTCGATCATGCCTTATTTTCTACTTACAAACTTTTTTGGTGCTTTGTTTCCCTACCCACTTTTTGCTAATAACAAAGGGGGAGAACTAACATGATAAATATAATCCGCTATCAAAAACCCAACATGACAAATTAAGATGATAGCTTACATATTAGGGGAGCATTCACTTAAGGGGAGCATGTATTTAGGGGGAGCAATTCTAAATGCTAAAATCAATAATTATCCTAAGTCATCACTCTCACACACACACAAGTATAATTTCATCATGCTTATTTATTAATGCTTTGATTTATCATTAATGGATTTGTTATTATCAAAAGGAGGAGTTTGTTGGAACATGGTCTTCCGCATCTCCTAGGTTTGAGAATAACAAATCATATGTGTATTTGATCTTGTGTGTTTAAGTGTGCAGGAAATCAAAGTCCACATGACTCAAGGATAGTTGTCCCCAAAATTGAGGCCAGAATTCCAAGATGGCCACTAGCGCCGGCGGTAGCGATAACGCCTGGCGCTAGCGATGATTAGCGCGATTCTGGCAGTGTTTTTAGAAAGAGCTAGCGCCCGGCGAGAGCTACTAGCGTTGGCGATAGCATGGCGCACAAGAGGCATAGAGCAAAATGTTGCCACGGATTGAAGATCCTGCCGCGCAAAATGTTACTTAATCAGGGATAGCGCCGGCGGTAGCTACTAGCGCTGGCGGTAGTGTGGCGCACAAGAGGCATAAAGCAAAATGTTGCCGCGGATTGAAGATCCTGCCGCGCAAAACATTACTTAATCCGGGCTAGCGTCGGCGGTAGCGCTGAGGCTATAAAATGGACACTTTGGCTCCGTCTTTATCATCCTCTAGAGATCCCAAATTCCAGAGCCTCGTGCCACAGCATAGAGAGGAGAGTTTGGAGAGATACTCCCACAAATCCATAAAGCCATAAGGAGATCCGTGGAGAAGATTTCAACACGCTTCATCTTCCTGACGAAAGACCGCATCGACTACGATCACACTCTGCGTCTTCATCTACTTCTCCAAGAGATCTACATAGAGGGAGTTTTTATATTATTGTCTTTTTATTTCACATCTTTTCTGTAATTGGTAGTGAAATCGCCTCGTGTTGGCGACTAGGTCTGGGGTAGGACTTAGGGCTGAAATTCGCCTTGTGTTGGCGACTATATCTAGGCTAGGTCTAGGGGGTGCTCGAGGCCACATCCGGGGAAGGATTGGCTAGAGCGGCTTGAGGCCGAATCCGGGAAGGAGAAGGCTAGGGCCACCGGTTCGTGGGGAAGCGAGTCGGGATAGAAAACGAAAAGAGCTTTTATTATTCGCCTCCGATCTCTAGCGCCATTGAGATCAAGTTTTGTAAAACTTATTTAATATAAATAAAGCTTGTCTTTCTTTTTGTTTTACTTGACTTCTTGTTTTAATATTGCAATATTCCAAACTTTTCTAAATAAAATCTAAACTTTTTGAAAACCCTTATTTACCCCCCCCCCCCCCCCCCCCCCCCCCCCCCCCCCCCCCCCCCCCCCCCCTCTAAGGGCGCCGACCGATCCAACAGACGCGTGCCGATGGTTCATACAACAACATCAAACAGGGGATCTTCAGGTCATCAACAATACTCATTTCCGACCCAAAGAGCAAGATTGGACTTCCCTGCTTCGTCGGAGATGCAGTCCATGATTGGTTATTTCATAGTGAGCATTTTTTGAAGTTGATGGCACGCTGTAGTCGTTAAAAGTGAAGGTGGCGGTCGTGAATCTGGAAGGCAAAGTCTTGGCTTGGTTTCAAATTTTCTCCAAAACCAAAATTTCAAAATTTTGTTCTTTTGTGTGATAAATTTTCGATGGCCATCAATTAACGCTTTGTTCCCACTCTCTATGAAGACCCAGTGAGTGAGATTAAAGAGTTTAAGCAGACAATCGCGGTCCAATAATACCAGGATGTATTCGAGTCTTTACGCAAAAAGCTTCTTATTTCTGAGGAATATGCAATCAACCTCTTCCTCAAAGTTCTCCAGAAGGACATTTCATTGGTTGTGAGTATGTTTATGTCTTCCTCCCTTCAGAAAGCACAAGTTTTTGGCTAGAATACAAGAACAAAAGTGTTCACTTGGGGAAATCGCGGCTCTCATCATCAGGGAGTGACAATTGTAAATTTAGTTCTTGAAGGCAACAGGACATCCAACGGGATCCCTACCGCCAATCCGAACCTGTTACAACCTTCAAAAATCACTAAAATATTATCCCCCAAAGAGATGGACGAGAAGCGGCTCAAGGGACTTTTTTTTCTAGTGTGATCAAAAATATTTGAAAGGGTGCAGATGTGGCAATACGACTCAGCTTTATGTCCTTGAAATAGAAATGGAAGAAGGGGTAGGAGAGAGAAGATACAGAAAAGATTCCAGCATTTAGTGAAGAAATAGCCGATCAAAACCAAAGCCAATCATTACCCCACATGTTATCATGCACGCTTTCACCGTAATCATTGATTTTCATACTATGAGGGTCGCTGGATCCTACAAGGGACGATAAATCTTCATCAAAATTGACACGGGGAGCACTCACAACTTCATCGGCGAGGACACAACCACTTTTCTGCAATGCCCCGCAACTACAATACCAACTTTCAAGTTGGTTGTGACTGATGGCAACAGAATGGCTAGTACAAAGATGTGTTCAATGGGTTGTAGTGTTAGGTGTTTACTGGTTGATTACATTGGGCACCGCACCATTGATTAGGACTTCCTCAGCCTGCATATGAAGTTTCAAGTGTGTGGATAGGAAGATTGTCTTGCAAGGTACTGTTGTATACTTGCATGTGGCATGGGATTCGAGGTCAGCACGGTGCACAAAGCATCCCTGCACGGGTCCGAGGAAGGAGATTTCCCGAGGAAGGGTCCCACCGCAAGGGTGAAGTGTAGGCAAACCTTACCCTGCATATTTGCAAGAGGCTGCTTCGAGGACTCGAGCCCGTGACCTCAAGGTCATGTTAGAAATTTTGCTTATATAATGATTTTATTTCTAAAATATTCTCTAGAAATAAATAATAAAATATTTGTAATATAATTTTTCGGAACAAAATACAAATGTTTAGAAATACATGAAATAAAATATAATAAAAAATAAAGTAAGAAATCGAGCCTGGGTAAGGCATGTGATCACTGCCCTAAAGAAGTTGCACCACCCTCCGGCAGGGCTTTCAACCGATGCTCACTTCTCCAAGGTACAACACCTGGCTAGATCCCGAAACTCCGATGTGCGCGGACACCGAAGAGCACAGAGCACCCGAACTTCCACTGGATGAAGCAAATGTAGTATCGCAAGATAATTGTATTCAAAATATGAAAGCTTAAGGAGAAATAAGAAAGAAATATTGTGTGTAAATTCTCATATTTTAGATGTGCTATTTATAGACTCAAAAGTCATTTCAGAATTTATTAAAACATTTATATATAAAATTATATTTAATATTAATTATATTATATACTAATTATATTAACGTTTTATATAAACGTAAAAAAGTTTATTATAAATATTAATGATATTAATATTAACTTTTATGATATATAATATAATATTTATATTTATATTATATTATTATATATAAGATATATGTATATAACATTAACGGTTATATATAATTACTTGATTTTTTTAAAAACGTTTTATATTAAATATAAATGTATATAACGTTATAGTTATATATTATTATTTTATTTATATTTCATAATATTAAATAACATTAATTATTATGTAATAATAACATTAATAATTATGAATATTATTAATGTTAATTTTATGCGGAAATCAACAATATTACATATTAAATCTATTACAATAATTTTAAAAACTTTGTTGCAATAGATCTATATTATCGAGGACGAGATAGAGTATACTCATATGAGTACATTTGAGCTTTTCTTCATGAAGAGTTTAAAAAATTCCAACAATCCCCCACAAAGCGAAAATGTATCAAACAATATTAACAAAATAATAATAATAATAAATAAGTAAAAATATTAATATTTGCTTCATCCAGTTGTATCTAATGCAATGGGTATAGGTGGAATGGTTACCTTGAACATATACTTAGTACTTATCATCTTTATTGAAGAACATAATGTGCTAGAAGCATTGAATTATATTCTTTTAACCAATAGATAAAATAATCACACACTAGATTGATCATTCTTTGGGTTATGGCGGTGGGCGCTTTAATGGTCATGCACATCCCTTGATTTTCATGGAGGTTATTAGGGCTCAGCCCGCATCCCAAAGTCGCGGCCTCACGACTACCCCCACATAGGTGGTGCCTCAAGAGATATTCGCAACCCATATCTCGCAAAATTATGCCTTTGACAACCATTAAGGACTAAACGTCACAACCTATACTGTTACGTGGAGCAATTTTCACCATAGGAATGAGGAGAGAAAGATACATCTATCTTCTCTAATTTGTGCTCCTCACTTGGCTACATCAATTGTTTCGTTTCTACCACATTGAACTTAATTCATGGGTTCTCCAATCACATAGATTGGGTATCCACTATTGGTAGCAGAATTATGTGGGCTTAAGCCTCATTCCCCTCGATGATTTTTTATCTCATTTTGGGACAAACCCTTTGTGAAATTATCAGTCAGATTTAATTCTGACTCTGCATATTTTGTGATATCATATTCTTTATTCTTTGTTTCACGGACTTGTACCTGAATCTCATAAACTTATTCATCTTTGAATTAGATATATCAGAATCAATTAAAACAATATCAATAAACAAGAGAATTGACAAGTAAATGTGAAGTATGACTATACTTGAATGTTAATATGTGTTCTTTTGTTTTATTTTCACGGTAGACCGCATCACGGACTTCAAAAATATTATTATTAGAAATTTCATTTACTTGATAATTAGTAATGAAAAACGCATTTGCACTATAATTAGCGGAGACATTAATAAAAATAAATTGATCATTTTAAGACCTATCAATTTTAGTTTGATAATAAATACTTTAATCAGTACCCCCACATTTTAAGAATCTGAAAGATCAATTTTCTAGATTGATTTTTTTTTTTGCTGGTGAAACTCATTTGATTTTCAACTTCATTTCTTTTTTTAATAAATAAATGTAAATGGATTTTTTTTTTGAAGTAATCTGTGAATGTTACAATATACTTATTTCCATCTCTATCACTTTGGCGATTTGAGTCACAAGCATTAGAATAAATAAAATACAATGGTGTATATATTTTTTCATGTTCTTAAAATATTTTCTTGCAAATTAGAGTGGATACAAATTTCGTATCTAATATTAGATATAATATTTTTCTTAGGTAATAGATCTACTTTTATCATTTTTCATTGATTCGAAATTTACATGTCCTAATCTAATATGTCACATATTGCTAGGTATCAAAGTAGTAGAGCTAATTTGATTTATTACAAAATTCATAATATTTAATTTCAATAAATCATTCAAAATATATCATTTTCCAATATAAATATTGATAATATTTATGATATAAACATTTATATTGTTTATAAGAAAATAAATATTTATATTTTATTAATAATATCATTTAGCATATAATTCTTTATTTTACAAACATTTACATTTATAAAGTTTATGATATAAACATGCATTTATGATATTATACAATCTAAGTGTTTATAAGAATATAGTATAGTTATGTTATTTAAATATTAATAACATTATATTATTATAATAATTATATTATAATAATTATGTTATTTATATTATAATAATTATTATATTAGTTAGAGAAATCTATTATATTTAAATTTTTATATAATAATAACGTTAACACATGTATATAACATTGATGTTAACTATTGTGCATGAATAAATATTATATCAATTACATTAATATTAAACATAATATTTGTTACAAAATTATCATGCACTAAAAACATTCTTAATAAATATTCAAATATTTATTTATGTATTATTCTTGGACTTCCCAAGGAATACCCAATGATACGCTCACACTGGTACTAGGCGGTTTGTGGGGTGATAGCCCAACACGATCCTTTCGCAACAGATTATGATGTGGAAATCAACTTCTTTAGATTGTTAGAAATTTTGCTTATATAATGATATTATTTCTAAAATATTCTCTAGAAATAAATAATAAAATATTTGTAATATAATTTTTTGGAAAAAATACAAATGTTTAGAAATACATGAAATAAAATATAATAAAAAATAAAGTAAGAAATCGAGCCTGGGTAAGGCGTGTGATCACTGCCCTAAAGAAGTTGCACCACCCTCCGGCAGGGCTTTCAACCGATGCTCACTTCTCCAAGGTACAACACCCGGCTAGATCCCGAAACTCCGATGTGCGCGAACACCGAAGAGCACAGAGCACCCGAACTTCCACTGGATGAAGCAAATGTAGTATCGCAAGATAATTGTATTGAAAATATGAAAGCTTAAGGAGAAATAAGAAAGAAATATTGTGTGTAAATTCTCATATTTTAGATGTGCTATTTATAGACTCAAAAATCATTTCAGAATTTATTAATGCCAAACATTTATATATAAAATTATATTTAATATTAATTATATTATATACTAATTATATTAACGTTTTATATAAACGTAAAAACGTTTATTATAAATATTAATGATATTAATATTAACTTTTATGATATATAATATAATATTTATATTTATATTATATTATTATATATAAGATATATGTATATAACATTAACGGTTATATATAATTACTTGATTTTTTTAAAAAACGTTTTATATTAAATATAAATGTATATAACGTTATAGTTATATATTATTATTTTATTTATATTTCATAATAATAAATAACATTAATTATTATGTAATAATAACATTAATAATTATGAATATTATTAATGTTAATTTTATGCGGAAATCAACAATATTACATATTAAATCTATTACAATAATTTTAAAAACTTTGTTACAATAGATCTATATTATTGAGGACGAGATAAAATATACTCATATAAGTACATTTGAGCTTTTCTTCGTGAAAAATTTAAAAAATTCCAACGGGTCACACCGGTCAACACCTCGACTGGTGCCGCCAATACTCCCCTACTATTAAGATAATTTTTAGTTGTGTCACCGAAACACACCGGTGAATATATATTTTCATAAAATATGATAACTGATTTTTGACGAAAGCGTGGGCATGAAGTGTTCTTCTTCGTAGAAATTTTCTCTGTCGGTTACTTCCACCCATCAACAATGCATTGAGCCTTACATATAAATATATATTTTCCCAATTTATGTACACTGACGGCACCCTTATCTTAGGCGCAAATAATTTACAAATGTGCTGAATTAGGGATACAAAATAGCAATATAATAATAATGGAATAAAATTATAAAATTATGTACTGCAGACAGTGTGCAGATAGAATATTTAAGCAGCTCTGAGGAATCTATCCCGTTCATGTTGACTGAGCTCCGGCAATAATGACATGGGTTTCGAAAGAGGATCGCTTTTGTAGATACCTAAATCTTCTGATAACTTGGAGCATAACTGCGAGCAGATCCAAAACTCACATAATTAGCATTAGCGCAGATCCATTGTATCAAATATATATATATATACTAGCATCTTCGCACGGGCGAAGCCCGTGCTCGATGCGTCGCTGCGGGCTTCGCCTGCATTCAAGCGGGCTTCGCCCGCACTCAAGCGGGCTTCGCCCGCACTCAAGCGGGCTTCAGCCGCATTCAAGCGGAACAGTTAAATGAATGTGTCGTTGCGGGTTGCGCCCGCATCAAGGCGGGCTGCGCCCTTAACATATACATATGAGTACTCAAAAGGACAGTAAAAAAATGTAAATCAAGATTACAAATTTTTTTTTTAAATGTACGATTTGACCTAAAAAATTTAATTTATTTCTCTTCCTATCCCTCTCTCTCTCTCTCTCCCTTCCGCCATGTGTCTCTCTCTCTCCCTTTCTCTCTCCCTCTCTCTCCCTCCCGCTCTCTCCCCCCTCTCATTCTTCCCACGTTCTCCATCTCTCCTTCTTTCTCTCTCTCTGCCACGCGCTCTCTCTCTCTCTCTATCGGGATTTAGGAGAGATGAGAGATTTAATTTTTTTGGAGGAATGGCTATAGGCAGGCCTCCCCCCTTGTATCCGACGGTCAGCTTTTGATCCTGCTTGATCGGACGGTCCAGATGCAATTCATGGTGTGCTCCAAGATATGTATATTGATTTATATAATAAAGATATATATATATACACGCACACAGTCACACACACACATAATACAGGTTGCACCCCTCTATCTTTCGAAATTACATTTACCTCCCCTCTTAGTTTCCAAAGTTTACAAAAATGCTCCTTTCGATAAAATCAGCCAAATTATTTTATGATATTTTAATTTTATCCTTTTATAATGATTCTAGATTCATTACACATTGTAAAATGTGATGCATCTTTTTCAATGTAGAGTTATTACAAAGAGTAAAATTGAAATATTATAAAATACATTGACAAATTTTATCACTTTTCATCTGTATTTCTAAAGGAAAAGGCCACACCTTTTAATGTAGAGTCATTACAAAGGGTAAAATCAAATATCATAAAATAACTTGGCTGATTTTATCATTTTTCATCCATAGTTCTAACGAAAGGAGCATTTTTGTATACTTTGGATACTAAGAGGGGAGGTAAATGTGATTTCGAAAGATAGAGGGGTGCAACCTGTAATTATGCAAACTCCCAAGGGAGGTCCCGGTAATTAACCATATATATATATAATAGACAAAATTAAAACATTGGAAATACATCCATACCTGTCTGTACAGAGAGGAATCCCCATATGCTTTCCTTAGTTCCACAACATAGAGGGATGGGCTGAGCTCAAATACCTGCAATGCAAACAAAATAATATATAAGGCTTATAATATAATCATCCAACCTCAAATCATTTGGCACGGATCTTATCTCGCTTTAGGAAATAGACATCCCCGCCCTCGTCCCAACTATCGTCAATATATGATTCATACTAGATCTGACCAACTGCCCATCCTATGTCTTCTACGTTTTTGACAGTCCATCTTTTTGTCTCAGTAGTGATGCAGGACGCCGGGCCCCGCCGCACCCCGTGACATCACACCAGCTAGCGGACCACGGTCAAGCACGCATGCCAGAAGGACTGTAGTTCAGGCACCCCAACCCATCTCCGCGCCTGTTCTCAGCGTGGCGGGTTGTTGAGGCTGAGGCTCGATCCTGCAGGTCAGTTGGTGATAAGGCCTGTTAGGAGAGGTTCTTATCACGGAGGTCTGGGGATCGAGCCCCAGCCTCAACAACCCGCCGCGTTGAGAACAGACGCGGAAACGGGTTGGGGTGCCTGAACTGCAGTCCTTCTGGCAGGCGTGTTTGGCCGTGGTCCGCTAGCTGGTGTGATGCCACGGGGTGCGACGGGACCCCGGCGTCCTGCATCAAGTAGAGTCTTTCAGTGACAAGTTTTTGTCCTCTTCCCCATTCCTTAGAAAAAGTGAGTCATCGGTTAGACATCCAACCCGTAATCGCAACGATCCAATTGCAAGAGCGGAGCTCTGCCAACCAAGCCCCCATTTGGCCCCAAATGGAGAGGGATCTCCATTTGTGCCTCCTCATGCTAACTCCTCTTGTAAAACTTTTGCAAGAGGGAAATGAAAAAAGAGGAGAGAATAGAAAGATTTCCTAAAAAAACTAGGATATGGTTTTCAAGGGGGCGCATTACTCGTTCTCAAGAGGTGTGGACCCTCCATTGTGCGATATCGTCGTCTCCTCTAAGTATATCGTATCGACATTCTCTACAGATATTCTTGGGTTCAACAACGCAGACTACTTCTCTTTTATAATCATAGGATATAAGGTTGGGTTGTTTGGTCTAGCCTGCTTTAATACCATATTAGTAACTAAGCGCGAAGCCTAGAATAATTGATCATAGGCTACCTAGCTACCCGAACTTTCTAATGCTAGACTAAATTCTCAACATGTACTAATATGAAAGTGATTTATATATTCAGTCAAAAAAAATGTTAAAAAAACATTTTACCTCAGCAGCAACAGAAAGGGAGCCTGAATTCCTAGGACTTGTAGAGCCTCTAGTTTGTATCATGACCTTCAGTTGCTGCAGCAGCCATTTTATGAAATACAGATCAGATATTCTATTTTCTCAAGACCATCAAAATTAAGTTCCTGGACATATGATAAATATTAACCTTTCCGTTGCCATTTTGGACTTGGAAACCCATATCAGTAACAATTTCTTGGATCTTCTCAAACAATGTTTTCGGAGAATAATTTGACGTGAATCTGACCTTCCTTTCCGAAACATCCTGCATTCGAAAATGAGAATTGTTAACAGTTTTCTCGAATCCACCATTATTAAATTCAATATTGGAGTCGTTTGAGGCCTACCTCTTGCTCGAAAAATCCTGAAAGATCAAGACACGAAGACATTCCTATGAGCTGAAAAGCGTTGATTAAAGTGGGTATGTTTCTACGCTCATCTGATTCATTGGGCTGCGATTGCGGTTGAGTAAAAAAAAGTGTTAGGAAATGCTTAAAGATCCAGCTGTTTGAACAATGTAGGCTGAAACAAAACATAAAATTTACCTGTTTTTGCAAGGGGGGCTCATCATATATGTACGCGTCGTCATCTGACGGAACAGCCGGAGCATAATCTTTCTTAAACCAAACATCTTCCCGGATTTGAGATGCTGTTACTCGAGTTAAAGGATTTGGATCCAGAATCCTCTTTAGCATGCTTTGGGCGCCCTGGGAAAGGTACTTGGGTATCTGGGTATCTCCCTTAACTATCTGAAACCCACCAACATACTTTAATTTTAAGGATAATTTGAGCTGGGAACACAACAAAGGACTTCAAAATTCTTTAACAAACCTTTTGGTAAAGAACTGCGAGATTTCGATCATCAAAGGGAAGAGCTCCAGTGAGAATAATATAAAGGATAACACCACATGACCAGATATCTGACACAGCACCATCATAACCTCTATTGGCTAGAACCTGAAAAAATTGTCAAATACATACATCAACTTAAATTTCCCATGAGAACAGCAACCAAACTTGGTTCTTGTTCATCTGCAGTTCAAAATTTCACCTCCGGAGCAATATAGTTGGGACTCCCGCAGGTCGTGTGCAATAGCCCATCATTCTGATAAGGAAGTGGCAATTAAGATTTCCTGTTGTCAATCTTATAATAGTGTAGCTATACAAGAATACCATGTGAAACATACCCCTAGATTTTGAGACAAAGCGCCGAGCCCAAAGTCGGAAATTTTTAATTTACCCTCCGCATCAACGAGAACATTTTCAGGCTGCAACAATACGTTGAGAATGAATAAAATAAGAATGAATGGAAGAATGGAATTAGATTGCGGACCACTCAAAGAAAACTTGATGCAAATGAATCTTCAAATCATTATAGTAGAGGGGTCCAATTTCTACATTAAACACAAGACTGTACGTGTATCCCCTGATATGAGACAGAATTTAAAACATGTGCTCTCATTGTAAGATATTTTACCTCTAATATGTGCACCACATTTTTAAAATGGGTGATGAGAGATGCGGGCATTATTAGGCTGCTCCAATACCGTGCTAAAATCCTAGGCATCAAACTTAAAACCAATTGATTTTTATACTCAGTTTGGCGCGGCGGTAGTGAACATGGTGGTTATGAACCGTAGTTTGTGAACGTCGTTCGTGGCGGTAGTTTTTTTTCTTGGTGGCTGTCATAACCATTCTCACGTCAAACATGCATTCATTGACGGTTACGTTTTTGTCCAAACTCAACGGAGCAAAAATGCCGCGCCAAACGACGAAGCCTTTGTGGAGTGACAAAAGATCTACATTAAGTGCACAATGCTACATGGACTTCCCGATATGATGCTAACTCATTTTAAGGAATGCAAAAATGCTAGTATTAGTTCTAAATTGGACTGAAAAATAGTATGATGATGTATAAATACCTCATTCAATAGGCCTAAGCCCGTGAGTTATTAAATGATATAACTAGTGGTGTATTATGCCCAACTTTTGTCCACTTCAATTCACATTTTCTAACAAGCATTGTCACAACTAATGATTCATTTGGTATCAAATAATTTATGTAGTTTATGGATTTCACAGGGTCTCGTGGCTTAGCCATGTCTGATCAAAGTTCTAAGGGCAGGTGTCGACCACAACACCGCCAAGTGATTGTGTGCGTTATAAGTGCATGATACTTTGTGGTGTTTAAAAAATTTCATTTCACAGAGAGTGGTGATATGTGGAGAACTCTAACATTAGGTTGATTAAGGTACATGAGAATATATATTAGGCTCGGTGTCAAATTAGATAGGTGAAAAGTATACTAATGTATACATACATAATGGTTGTCTCAATTGTTAAGCGATATTAGACTCTAAGGGCCCGGAATTAGAGACTTGGAATTGAAATTCGATGACGACTTCCAATTACGCCATTCGGTTCTTAGGTAGCTTTAATAATTGGAATTTGAGTTGAATATCATGGAATTGATTTTAGTCTGGGCACAAAATCTAGCTGGACATATCGGAATTGGGCGAGCCTGACTCGCTCAATTTACTCCTGATAAAAAAAAGAGGAGCAACGACTCCTTAACTGTGCTTCCCGTTCCTCCTCGACATTCTGACTCGCTAGGGCTCCTCCACTTTTCAGCATCGACTCACGATCTTCCGATGATCCAGCAGCGATACACATATTTTCGCCCTGGAGCGCATTTTTCTCACAGACGCGCGTATTGTCGCCGGGGTGTGCGTTTTGCACCCGGGAGCGAGTTTTTTGCCTTAACGCGCTTTTTGCGCCCGAGCGTGTGTTTTTTGTCCGGGCACGCATTTTGTGCTCGGGCGTGCATTTTTTTTCAGTAGGTGCATTTTTTATTACATATGTAAAAAATATTAGTTTTTCGTAATATTTTTCAATTCAATTCTTAGATTGAATTGATCAATTCCTCAATATTCACCAATATTGTTTATTAGGCGAACACTGGAATTGGAATTAGACCAATTCCAATTCTGAATATCGAATCTCAATATCGAATTCCAATATCAAATTCCAATTCTGTCCAAATGAACGGGCCCTAATGATTTTAGATCACATCAATTACGTAAATATACGGCGGTGTAGAAATATCAAGTGCTTGACCCTCACCCATAAAGCTTAAGCTTTTTGGTATAAAGGGAGTTCGACCTACCAGGTCCAACTTCATCCCCCTTTGATTTTTCGCTTCTTATGCACAAGTTTAAACCTTTGAATTGAAACCGTGTTTCCTTGCATATGCTTATGATATTGTGGCATGCCAATTCAGTAAAGGGCAACCTGGTGTACAAAGCATCCCCGTGCAGCGAAGGTCCGGGGAAGCGTCCCACCGCAAGGGTGCTGAAATGTCAGCAAAACCTTACCCTGCATTTTTTGCAAGAGGTTGCTTCCAGGACTCGAACCCGTTCCCGTGGCACGCCGATTCAATGTGAGAAGAAATTTCGAAATGCAAGGTTATCCTCTTTAAATGGGCGACTACTACCTTTAGGTCCCTATGATAAACTCCTTTATCATGACAGTAGCTTATGCCATCAATCAACTGCTGAAAAAGCTTACGGCCAATCTGTTCTGGAAGCCGCCCCTTCTTCTCCTTCAAAAGATGCCCCCCGCCCATAAATATACAATATAAAAAGCTCAATTATGGGTAAATGATAAGCGCAGAAAAGGTGCTTACTATTTTATCAAACAACTCGCCTCCATTGACGTATTCAAGAACCATATATATTTTAGTTTTGCTTGCAGAGACCTGCAATTAGTTAGTCAAAAACAAACAAATAATGATTATTATCCATTGAAAGCACGGCGCCACAGCTGAAGCGTGAAGAAGATCAATATAAAATGCCTGGTGACTCGGCAAAGTGGATGACCTATTTGGACAGACTCGGCATATCCATAATACACTATAATAGATAATATCCAGTTGCAGTATATAAGTTCATAACGAGAGGAAATATACACACATACTAGCCTCAAACAAAATCTTATAAAATATATACAATTAAATAATTTAAACGCAGGCATACAAAAGATGATGAAAAATCTGAAAGTTTATGTCAAAAGCATCTCAGCCAGGCTCATTGCTTCAGAGGTGGAATAGAGCGGCCTGCGGTCAGTTTTTTTTTTTGCTAATTGGGATTTTGTACTCCCAAATATTATCTTTTTGGCACATTGCATCGTGAATCTTTAAATTTGGCACATTGCACCCTCTAAATACCTCTAAGTTGACATTTTGCACCCTGGATTGAATTTTGAAGGGTATTTTTCACATCATACTCTTCAAATACCTTCACGTTCTATTTTTTTTTACAGTTTTTTGAGTTTATCTAATATTTGATCATGTAAATTAAACAAATTTTAGTAGATCGTAAAATTTAGAGTTACCAAATACCCTCAAAATTCAGCATAGTGTGCAAAAAAACAAATTTTAAAGGTATTTAAAAGATGCAATACGCCAAAAACATGATATTAGAGGGTGCAGAGTGTCAATTACCCATTTTGTTTCTTTTACAGAATTATAGGGAATGAGAGATTACCAACATTTTTTTCTACTACGGTGTTTCTTTGTCATAAGAAATGGAGCAAGCACAACACAAAACCTTAACTTGGAGAGGATCATTCCTCAATGATTGAGAGCAACTACATGTCTTGCATTCTATATCGATTCCAATAAGAATTTAGATTGGCTGAAAGGAGACGGATCGGAATCCTATCCATTGGGGACCCCAAACGGAGGTCCATATCATGGTGAAAATTGATTCTCATTTTATCTGAAGGTGCATAATTTTTTTATTAAAGAAAAAAAAATGAAAGTACGAGATTAGTGAACCCGTCGAATTAGCCATGAATTAATCTGGACCGTGAAATTGATACTATTCATTTGGACTAAAATGAAGAGGATCATGGTGCAAAGGAGATGCATAGGCCAAAAATGGCGGGCCCGCTCGATGTAGCCAATTTAGCACTGTCCAAAAAGTCGGCAGGCCGGGCCTGTCGGAACTGGGCTTTTGCCACCAGGGCTCGGGCCTGGCTTTAGCCAGCCCCCAAGGCCGGGCCCGGATAATAATACTATTATTATTTATTTAATAAATACATTTCTTTTTAATAAAAAAATATTTTTTATATTTTAAAAAATGTACAGCTCGGCAGCAGTCTTGGCCCCCTAGGCCTGCTGCCAGGCATTGAATTCCGCCCAATTAGGAGTGACTTAACATTAAATCCCGCCCAAATTGGTCGCCCAAATTGGCGGGATTTACATTAAAATCCCTTTAAGCTCACGCCCAGGGCGGGATTTAAAGGCTAGCTTGGCGCAGGGCTCAAGTCAGGCCTGTCGCAGGCCCAGGTCAGGCCTGATGCCCGGGCCGGGCACCAGGTTGGGCAATTGCCATATATGGGGGCCCTGTTAGGCCCCCAAAGCCCGGCCCAAGCTAGCCCGGGACTGGGGTCCGGGCCTAGCCGAGGCCGGCCCCCGGGCACAGTTTTTATGAGCACGACTAAGCAGATTGATGAAAATGCCGAGTGACTTTGTTTGCTCCCAGCTAGAGTCTAGAAGAAGAAGAAAGCCAACGGATTTATAGCCGGGAGACAAGAAGCTCATATAAACATGGTCTGTCGAGTCATAGTGGCCTAGTGGGGGAGGAGTCACGTGAGGTGAATAATACATATACACACAAGACACAGTAGGGGGGAGGCTTCCGCGGGGTCCACAACAACGAGCGTAATTAATTCAGTCCAACAATTGCGGGCATTATTGGATGAAAAAGGGCGCCACCTTGGCCCGCCATCGATGGCATTTCTCTCTTCTCTTCGACGCCGCGTTTTTGCCACGTCGCAGCGGCGGCCCCAACTTGTGCGAAAGCGTTTGGGAGCGTTTCGCGCGACCGCAGCCCACTACGCCAATCATTATTACATGGATTTGAATGTGGGGCAGTGGAATATATAGATATTTATAAATAAAAAAATATCTGAGGGGAATTAATAAACAAAGTATAGTGTGGATAAAAAAACATTTAAGATAATTTGTATAATTTAACCTTTTTAGCGTCAAGAGATCGAGTGTTTTATAAGACCTCAAACATTGGCTGATAGGATATAACGAAATACGATGATTTATAAATAAATATTTATTGACATAAAATTCTTGATGGTGATCACCAAAATATTTAATTTTATCATTTGCACACCCAAAGACATTAATATTGATATCTTATATTTTAAATATTTAATTAAGATGGCAAAATTAGAGAGTGCTTAATGTCAAAATTCCGTTTTAATATTGTAATTTTTTCCAAAACTCTGATGCCAGAGAATTTGAACATTTTTTTTACAAAATTATTGCATTCTAGATGAGATAAATGTACATAATTCCATAAAATAATTGAGTTAGTCTCGGAAAGTTGGAAATCTGAGAATAAATAATAATAAAATAATTGCGGGAAAAAAATCCTTAAATCATCTAATATAAAGTAGCATGAGGTATTCCATTTTGAGAAATTAATTGAAGTGAATAATTTAAGGTAATTTAAGACAATGAGAAACAGAATAATGAAAAAGAAGAGAAGCGTGTAAAAGAGGAGAAAGAAGAACCTCATGGAGTCGGACGACGTTGGGGTGCTTCAGAAGCTTAAGAGTAGCGATCTCCCTCTTTATCTGAAATCGATTTTTAAGCATGAACAGACAAATCCCGAATCGAAAACTGCGCCCTCCAATCCCTCCCATCTCTCGTAGAATCGACAAGAGAAATCCACCGCGGTGAGAGGATCTTACCTGATCGTGGATCTTGAGATCGAGAATCCGCTTCCGATCGAGGATTTTGACGGCAAATGCCTCGCCGGTGTCGACCCGTTTTGCGAGCTTCACTTTTCCGAAGTTCCCCTCTCCCAGAGTACGGCCGAGCTCGTACTTCCCCTGTTTCATTCCCAGTTTCCGCCCTCCTCTCGTCGGATCCGATGATCTTCCGCAGAATTCTGGCCGACAATGTTAAAATCCCGGCGAATAAGATATCGCGCGAAACTGCAGAGAAATCTCCGATGGCGGAGCGGCGGCGATCTCGATCTTCTCCTGCTCCAGCACTATCTGCAAGTTAAATAATCCCAAGGTGAAGTGGACCCCGCGCACCGTGTTTTTTTCTGCCGCCCCGCGGCCACCCGAGTCTCCGGGAGAGGTAACGAGGCCGATTTTAAAGAGGCTGGGGGGTTGGTTTCGGTTTGGGATTGGGAGGATTCTCGTCACCGCCCACGAGTTACCGAGAACTCGGACGCCGGACCAATGATTTCGCGCCACGATGACGTGTGACGGAGAAACGTCCGGTGAGGTTATGTTATCTTCTCCTTCGCGTGAGTCTCGTGATTTTCTGCGGAAACCGCTTTTATTCAATTTGCTGACCTGGCAGTCCGCTTTTAATTAGGGCAAATTACGGAGAAAATGCTGTGACCTGGCTTCCGACGACTCCGACCGTCATTTTTTTTATTTTATTTTTTAAATGAGGAATGCGTGCAAACTATCTCCCATTTGCTCGGTGTGGACGATACTTTGATTTTCTCCGGTGTCATTCAGGGAGGAGGAAAAAAATTTAGGCATTTTTTTATTACGTGATTTTTGGAAATACGTCTTGTACATGCATTTTTAGAAAAAGTATTCAACATGAAAGTTGTAGATCTCAAGATCTACATCTTTCGTGTTCGTTTCCTAAAAATGCATGTACAATGCGTATTTTCAAAAATTCGCTATAGTTATGCACATGTTTCAATCGGGACGGTAATACGTCTTGTGCGTGCATTTTTAGAAAAAGTGATCGACATAAAAGTGGTAGATCTCGATGAGATCTACAACTTTCGTGTTGATCGCTTTTCCTAAAAATGCATGTACAAGACGTATTTCCAAAAGACGCGTAATAACTCATACAAAAAGAGTGAAAATAGCCAGAACGGTAGTGCGGATAACAATCGCCAAAATTTAGCTGTGTTTCTTTCACATAGTTTTAGGTGAGAGAAACAATATAATCATACACTTTGGTATACTATGACGAAGTTATTTTTGCGGAATACTGCAGTATTCTACAAATACTGTTAGCATTGTCAGTATTTCAATTAATCATGTTGTTTTTGCCGGGCTGTCGGGATACTGTTAGCATTACGGAATACTGCAGTATTCTACAAATCCCAACATGATTTATGTTTGGGTGTTCCGGCTATGGCGGGAAGAAACCGCCAGGTCTGCTTTCATTATATTAATGATAAAATTTGGGCACGTTGGCGGGATCGTAAAGTCAAGTTACTTTCAAAGACCGGTCATGAAATATTTAATTAAGCCATTCTTAACTGTCACCACCTCCTACACAGAGGTGGGCATTAGAACCGGGCCCATCAGGCCGGCCTGGGCCCGGCTCGGTAAAAGACCGAAAGGCCCGGGCCTGGAAAAGCTCGATCCAGTGCCGGGCCGGGCTTTGGGGGCCTAACAAGGCCCCCATTCCTCTTAGTTTCCCGGCCTGGTGCCCAGCCCGGGCAAAGCCCGGGCCAGGCCTGGAAAAGCCTGGCCCGGAAGTGCCGTTGAACGGCTCATCAACGGCTCTTTTAAAGAGCCGTTCAGCTGCCAGGAATGGCAACCTAGGTCTAGGCTGCCATTTTTTGACAGCCTGCACCTAGGCTTTGTTTTTTTTATTAAAAAAAAATTATTTTTAATTTTTTAAACTATATAACCCCCCCCTATTCCGATCCCCCCCCCCCTCTCTCTCTCATCCTTTCTCTCATCCTCTCTCTCCTCACTCTCTCTCTCTCTCACTAACCCACCCTCCTCTCTTTCTCTCTCATTTGAGAAGATGACATCTTCCTCCTCTATGCCTTCGTCCTCCGCATCGACGGTGTAGGAAATTGTTGAGCATAAGCACACAGCTCAAGTCTGGGAGCACTTTGAGAAAGTGCGGATCGACACTGAATTTAAGGCGAAGTGCAAACATTGTTCGAAGCTGCTAACCGTTAGCGGAAATTCAACGCTCGCCCGGCATATCAAATCATGTCTGGCTAAGCAAGCCCCAGAGGTCACTCAAGCGCAAATTTCTGCAGGCGGGCAAATCTGGAAGTATGATCAGATGCGTCAACTAGAGCTTCAAATGAGGAACATCATTAGACGTGGATTGCCGCTCGGGCACTACGACAACGAGGAGGAAACTGAATATATACACGAAGGGTTTCAGCCAAAATATCAACAGGTAAGTAGATCAACACTTAAGCGTGATGCATTTAAATCTTATATGCAATCGAAACAGGACTTCGCCCATCGGGTCTCTATCCTAATATGGCGACTGAGTTGTTTCACCCGGGCCGTCGGGAGTGCGATGTTGCGGTTGTTCAAACTATATTCTCGTTGGAGGATGTGACTGCTATTCTTTCTATTCCTATTGGTCGGGTGTCTAGTGATGTTGGTTGGATTTGGCATTTCTCGCGGAAGGACAAATTTTTTTGAATTACACTTACCATTTAGCTCACCGTATTTTCCTCTTTGATGGTACAGTGCCTCCAATTCTTCGGCACCGTTGTCTTGGACTTTTGTGTGGCAACACATGGCACCCCCAAATGTTAGACTTTTTCTACGGAGACTGGCTCAAGACATCCTCAGGTATGAGGCGGAGACATTTTATCGAGGTTTTGGCATGTCTTTAGTATGAGGACTCTGAGGAGGATGTTTTTCATGGGTTGAGGGACTGTGCGACGGTCTCACCTATTTGGTCTCTCATGAGACTTTCATACAATGTCTCGCTTCGTGGTGGGAGGTCACTCGAAGATTGGCTCCATTTTTGCATGAGTGACTCTCGCATGATAAGTTTTGTATATTCTCGTTGGCATGTTGGGCGTTTTGGTGGCACCAGAATCAGATGATGTGGTAGGTTGTGCTGAAGCCCCCGGAGGTCACTGCCTCTTTTGTGTGATCGTGTTTCCTGGCCTTTACCATGAGTTCTCATCCTTGCCTTCCCATTGGACAGTATGCTCTTGCTTCAGCAACTTTTTGGTCTCCTATGCCTAGGGACTTTGATGGTGCGCGTGGTGCGACGGTGTCTGAGTAGGGTGTGCGTTGGCGTCATTACGCATGATTCTTCGAGGATATGCTTAATTAGCTTGGCGCTCGTCTTTAACTGAGTATTTGGATTGTCCGATGGTTGCCCAGGCTTTTGCGGCTTTGTTGGTGATTCAATTGGCTCTTGAGCATGGGTGGGACTTGGTCATCTTTGAGGGTGACTATGCAAATGTGATTGGGAAATTGAGCCAAACATCCTTGTTTCAAAGATGGGGGATCCCACAAATGATAAATCTTTGTGAGTGTAAAGCTTGGAAATTGTTGGGAAAATGATTTCTCTTAACCCCTAGAAATAAGTTGAATATGAATTCTAAGAAAGAAAACCAAGGTTAAGTAAATATGCGTCGAATTGTATTCGACGCAACGTCGAAATGTAGTCGACATTTCCTTCAGGTTGAGTCGAAGTAACTTTAGGAAGATTTTGACGTATGTGTTGTCGACGCTACTCTGATTTCTAGTCGACGCATATGGAGAAGTCGACGCACCTTAGTCGACGCACCTTCCTTATTCTCCTCTCGACGTCCAGCCAGGATGAATTCGACGCTTACGTCGAATGGTAATCGACGCACGTCGATTTATGTGACAGATTTAAATATGCGCCAGATCTCTTTCCTTCTTTCAGTAGATCTGATTTGTATGGAATAATGTTAATATTTTATAGCCGTTCTGAATCATTCTTTCCTTCTATTTGATTCTTGGCTAATCTGATTAACTCTATTTTGGATATTATTTGAAATCAGGATTCATTCTTTCCTTCTACAGAAAATGTCATTATGGAAATATTTCCTTCTTTCTATTTGTCTGATTGCTAATTGATTTTCCTCCTATAGTATTATTTGATTGAAACAGAGCTATAAATTAAGAGGAGGTCGGCAGAAAAAGTCAGTTGAGTGATCTACCACATACATTTGAAATAGAGGAAAAGCTCCCAAAAGAATAGAGAGATAAGCTGAGAAAAGTGATAGTGTGCTGCAGAGACAAAGCCTTCATTCTTCTTCTTTTGCTTCTGAAGTCATTCTGCTGCAAGTTCTGATAGCTCTCACAAAGAGAGAAAAGCTACAAATCTTCTTCTCTCTATAGAAGAAATATTTAATTCACTTCTTGTGCTTCCAATCTTCTTGCTAGGAAGAAGATTCATTCTTGTTCTTATTTCTTTCTTCTTTCTTATTCTTACTTAAATATTGTAAAAGAGTTTTTAGAATCTCTCTTCAAAAAATTCAGTTGTACTGGTTCTAAGAGTCTCCTTATCAAAAGACTCAGTTGGTTCTAAGAGTCTCCTTATCAAAAGACTCAGGGTGGTTCTAAGAGTCTCCTTGTCAAAAGACTCAGGGTGGTTCTAAGAGTCTCCTTATCAAAAGACTCAGTGCAAGATAGTGAATTCCTACCAAGGGGGGTAGAAGAGTGGACTACCCAAAGTTTGGGGAACCATTATATTTTCTTGTGTTGTGCTGTGATTTCTTTTCTTGCATTTACTTCATTTGTTTAATTCTTGTTGGTGTGTGGGAAGCTCTAATCTGTGATCATACACATATATATATATTAACTTTGCACAAAATATTTTTAATCTCTATTCACCCCCCCCCCCCCCTCTAGAGAATTCTATTGCATTAAAAGCAACAGAGGAAGGAGGCTCTATCACTGAAGAAGAACTATTCAGTTTCCTGGCAAGAAGATTTAAGAAATGGGTCAAGACAGATGGATCAAAAAGGAGGGAGTCAAAACCAAGGTATGACAAAACCCCCACTAAAGAAATTATTTGCTATTCTTGCAGGAAACCTGGACATATTGCCCCAGAATGTCCAGAGAATGCTGAAACAAAGAAAGATCTGAAAAGAAAGGATCTCAAGAAAAAGGGGAAGAAGAAAGAAAGAGGCTTTATTGCAGAAGCCTAGAGTGAAACAGACTCTGAGGACAGTTCATCCTCTGAGAGTGACAATGAAGAATCTAGGCAAGAAGACCTATGCTTGATGGCCTTTGAAGGCCCCAAGAATGATGATGGTGCTAAATCTTGGAGTGAGACAGGATCAGAAGAAAGCATATCTTCTGAAGATGAAAAAGAAAATAGCATTATTCTCATAGAGGAATCTGAGGATAAGGATGAGGTAAGCATCTGATTTTCAAAGTGATAAATTCAGAAATTATTTTATGGGAATGTGTCTAGATCAATTAAAAGCTAAACAAGAAATCAAGGACCTAAAAGAACAAATTCATATGGTCAAGAACCAAAGAAATAGAAAGGATATAAGCTCAATAGATCATGTATTAAGGGCTAACATAAGAGAGAAGGAAATAGAAAGGGCTAGAATAGAAAATCAGTTCCTTAAGGATAAGGTTTTTCAGGCAAAGGCCTTTGAAGAATCAATAAAAATGAGAAGCCAAACTCTTAAAGAAATCACTGTAAAACAAACAATAAGACACAAAAATCTTGGGCTAGGGGCTGATCCATCAATCAGCCTAATTCCATCCAACAAGCCTGCATGGATGAGCCCTGTAAAATTCACTAAACCCATCAAATCAGTAAACCAAGAAAAAGAATCACAACATAAGAAAGAACACTTCTTCAAGGAAATAAAGGAATTTGATGAAACATCATATTATTCAGCTGATGACTCACAAACTTCATCTGAAGAGACAACTAAACCAAAAGAAACAACATACAAAGGAGTAAAAACAGAAAAAGGTAAAATGAAAATTTATGAAGACACAGTCGCGTCGACTTCATATCGACGCATGAATGATAATGCGTCGACTTCTACTCGACGTACCCTCTTAGATGCCTCGACCTCTACTCGACGCTTGAATAAAGATACGTCGACATCCAATCGACGCAACTTCCTTCATGCGTCGATACCAGATCAACGCAATCTAAGGAATGCGCCGAATATAAATCGACGCAACTATCAACATGCGTCGAATAGATATCGACGCACAAAAGTTCAGAGCAACTTAAATACCTTTCCTCCAAAAGCCTTTCATCCTAACCCATATTTAGGACCCATTCATCCCAATCATGATTTCTATCATAATCAACACCTCTGTCATGATTTCTACCCTAAACATGGTAACCAAAATTCCCATTTTAACCAAAAATTCTATCATAATCAAAATAAAACTTTCTATCCTGATCAACCATTCTATTCTTCTCTAAACTCAAATTATCATAATAATAAGATAATCAAGTGTCATATATGTAACAAAAGTGGCCACCTTGCCAAACAATGCTGGCACAACCAATCAAACTATCTGTAAAAATTAGTCCAAGGCTGACTTAGAACTAGACACCTAGAATTCTTCAGGAAAATTAAAAGTCGCGTCGATCTCTAATCAACGCACCGTCGATAACTCAACTCAATAAGTAAAAACGACGCATGCGTCGACTCCACTCGACGCATACGTCGATAGGAAACCCTTTCATCTCAAATCAGACTATATCGACGCTCACGTCGAATTCCACTCGACGTAACGTCGACTTCATGAAAATGAGCGGCAATACCAAATAAGCCTCGACTTGAGCCCAGTTTCGACGCTTCACCTGACTTAAATAGTCTCTTCAGTTAGAAGCCTTCACTACTCTGCATCTTTCATCCTTCTTGCTCCTCAGATCAGCCGATTTCTTCCTCTCTCTTTCACTAACCTAAAATGGCTCCAAAGACCAACTCAGGCTTCGACATTGACCTTGAGTCCTTCCAAGCAGCCGCAGAAAACTACAAGAGCATCATTGCTCTCTTTACTGAAGCTGGCCTGAACAAACTTATCTCACAAGAAGTAAGCTCCTGGAAACAGAACTCACAGAGTTGATAACTAATGTTCAAATATCTGAACAAGGAGAAATTCAAGGAACAATCTATGAGACACCTGTCTCAATCTCAGCAGAACACATTAGGGCCACCTTTGATCTACCATCAGGTATATCCTAATATCATCTTTGTTTAAATGAAATAAGGAAAGAAAAAGAGCCTCTAAAAAGAATGACTAAACAAGTCTTCATTATTTCCCCATTAGGTGATGAATCCATTGAACTCACACCTGATGAAATCAAGCACTTGCTCACCACCATGAATTTCTCAAAAGATAGGCCAATCCATCTGAAAAAGATAGACTTTTCTGATGAGTACAGATTGCTGGCAGATATAGTAGGGAAGATACTACTATGCAAGATATCAGCCCATGATGCAGTGCCCAAGCTGCAACTGAACATCATGAGGGCCCTTGTGCTGAAGAAGAAGGTGGACTGGGCCAGCTGTCTTCTCAAAATGATAGCTTCCAAATACTCTCACAAGGAAAATGCCTACATGAGAATCATGAGCCAAGTACTCTTCCACTACTTCCCTGACCTATGTAGGTCAAAAGGAATCCCCATTCCTCCAGGGAAGAGGATGTCAATTGCTCTCTTTTCTAAGTGGACCAGGCAAATCCCTAAGCCTGGTTCCATCCCTGAAAGAACTCCTTCTCCTCCTTCTCCTCCTCCTCCTCAAAGAGACAACCCTTCTCTACCACCATCATCTACTCAAATACTCTCTACTACCCTCACAACTCCTACTCTACCTACCTCTTCTCAAACACCTGCTCAAACAGAAGTTTCTCCTTCTCTTCCTCCTCCAAATTTCCCATCTTCTCTACCTCCATTATCACCCATACCTCATGAATCAACTCACTTCTCTCCTCCTCTATCACCTCTTCCTCCTCCATCACCTCCTCACCTTTCACACCATGAAACATCTTCATCCACTAAGGCTCTCATCACTCAGTGCCTCAAATCAGCAGCTGAAAAATTCCAAGTAATGCTGGATGAGCATTGCTCCCAAATTCATTCCTCCATCCTTCACATGCACACCCAAATAAATGGGGTCAGTGCCTCTGTGCAAGGCCTAAAGATCTCTCTCTCTTCCTTTAGAGTGACAAGGTCTTTCTTAACCTCCCTGGCCAAGAAGGTCAAGAAGGGGGAGAATCTAGATGAAGAGCAGCCCTCCAATCTTAAATCTCTCTCTCACAAGTCCCCTCCTCCAAAATCTGACAAAACCCTTGGGAATGAGACAGTACCTGAGCTACACAATGATGAACAAACAATGGAGGTACTCAACATAGCAAGAGATGCTGCAAATCAAATGACACTACTACAAGGGGAGGAAAGCAGAGCAAAAAATGAGACTGAAAAGGAAGAAGGTGAGAAAGAGCTAAATACTGATATAAATCAAGAAGAAAATGAACCAGCTGCTGGAACTGAAAAAGGAAATGAAGCTGATGCTGGAAAAGAGAAAGAGCCAGATGCTGTAATAGCTGAAGAAGGGGCTCAGGAGTCAGGGGCAGGGGAAGCTGAGACTCAGGGTGAGCAAATGGCTGAGACCCAGGGGGAGCTGAGGGAGTCACCTGCTACTGGGAAAGAGCAATCCACAATAGTATTCAAGAGAAAGAGAAAGACCCCTCCTACCACTCCTGAGTAATATTTGAAAACAATGCTGATATATTTTACCCTATAGTTGAATACTAATTGGTATGAACATGAAATCTGTTTATATGATTCTGGAAAATTTGTTTATATGATCTCTTCTTCTATATTTCACTTTTGATTGAGTGACATATTTCTTTTCTATGCAAATGCTGTGCTGGGTTGATTTTATGCTAATACAATTTCTCTCTAAGTAGGGTTAAGACAAATAGGGGGAGATTGTTGGGAAAATGATTTTTCTTAACCCCTAGAAATAAGTTGAATATGAATTCTAAGAAAGAAAACCAAGGTTAAGTAAATATGCGTCAAATTGTATTCGACGCAACGTCGAAATGTAGTCGACGTTTCCTTCAGGTTGAGTCGAAGTAACTTTAGGAAGATTTCGACGTATGTGTTGTCGACTCTACTCTGATTTCTAGTCGACGCATATGGAGAAGTCGACGCACCTTAGTCGACGCACCTTCCTTATTCTCCTCTCGACGTCCAGCCAGGATGAATTCGACTCTTACGTCGAATGGTAATCGACGCACGTCGATTTATGTGACAGATTTAAATATGCGCCAGATCTCTTTCCTTCTTTCAGTAGATCTGATTTGTATGGAATAATGTTAATATTTTATAGCCGTTCTGAATCATTCTTTCCTTCTATTTGATTCTTGGCTAATCTGATTAACTCTATTTTGGATATTATTTGAAATCAGGATTCATTCTTTCCTTCTACAGAAAATGTCATTATGGAAATATTTCCTTCTTTCTATTTGTCTGATTGCTAATTGATTTTCCTCCTATAGTATTATTTGACTGAAACAGAGCTATAAATTAAGAGGAGGTCGGCAGAAAAAGTCAGTTGAGTGATCTACCACATACATTTGAAATAGAGGAAAAACTCCCAAAAGAATAAAGAGATAAGCTGAGAAAAGTGATAGTGTGCTGCAGAGACAAAGTCTTCATTCTTCTTCTTCTTCTTCTGCTTCTGAAGTCATTCTGCTGCAAGTTCTGATAGCTCTCACAAAGAGAGAAAAGCTACAAATCTTCTTCTCTCTATAGAAGAAAGATTTAATTCACTTCTTGTGCTTCCAATCTTCTTGCTAGGAAGAAGATTCATTCTTGTTCTTATTTCTTTCTTCTTTCTTATTCTTACTTAAATATTGTAAAAGAGTTTTTAGAATCTCTCTTCAAAAAATTCAGTTGTACTGGTTCTAAGAGTCTCCTTATCAAAAGACTCAGTTGGTTCTAAGAGTCTCCTTGTCAAAAGACTCAGGGTGGTTCTAAGAGTCTCCTTGTCAAAAGACTCAGGGTGGTTCTAAGAGTCTCCTATCAAAAGACTCAGTGCAAGATAGTGAATTCCTACCAAGGGGGTAGAAGAGTGGACTACCCGAAGTTTGGGGAACAACTATATTTTCTTGTGTTGTGCTGTGATTTCTTTTCTTGCATTTACTTCATTTGTTTAATTCTTGTTGGTGTGTGGGAAGCTCTAATCTGTGATCATACACACATATATATATATATTAACTTTGCATAAAATATTTTTAATCTCTATTCACCCCCCCTCTAGATAATTCTATTGAGGTTAACTGTGCACTTTCAGAAATCACGGTCAAATAATCTTCTTGAAGGACAATATTTTTCCAACCCATCTATATGCACACACGACCCGATCGACGGCCTCAAGTATGTTCGACATTCCACGGGAATTGTTACATTCGATCCCGAGCACCGACTAGAAAAATATTTAATGCGAGCAGCCTGAAACTTAGTTCAATGGACTAAAAGAAGGTGGCTCCATCAAAATTCCAATTTGTTCATATCATCTCATAAGTTTATGGGGGGCCACTACCTACTAAATGAGGTCAACCATATGAATTTCTCTATTTTCTCTTCACTAATCTCTTATTGCTACTTTTGTTGCTCCTTTCGCTGTGTTTCTACGTGCACGACTTCGAACTTTATCTAGGTGATTTTTCTGATGTGTGTGATATGTGAGAATCATAAACGATCAAGACAAATAGAGGAGTGCATAAGAAACCGAAAATCAACCGAACCGGCTTAAACCGGCCAACCCAAACCGATTTTACTATGACCTGAACGCTTTGGTTTCAGTTTTATCTAAGGGCCCGTTCGTTTGCATTTAATTGATGACTTGGAATTGGAATTCGACGACGAATACCAATTACGCCGTTCGGTTCGTAGGTAGCTTTAAGAATTGAAATTTGAGTTAAATATCATGGAAACCCTAAACCATAAACCCTAATTTTAGCATAAACATAAAATCTACCTGAACATATCGGAATTGAACGAGTTTGGCTCGCTCAATTTACTCCCGATAAAAAAAAGAGGAGCAACGACTCCTTAACTGCGCTTCTCGTTCCTCCTCGACATACTGACTCGCTAGGGCTCCTCCTCCACTTTCCAGTAGCGACTCACAATCTTCCGATGACCAAGCAGTGATGCGCATATTTTCGCCCGGGCGCGCGTTTTTCGATCGGACGCCCATTTTTCGACCGGACGCGCGTTTTTTGCCAGGGCGCATTGTTTGTCTCCCGGGCGCACGTTTTTTCTCCCGGGCGCCCGTTTTTTCGACCGGACGCCCGTTTTTCGCCCAGGCCGGTTTTCTTCCGGGCGGACGCTTTTCTTCCGGGCAGACGTTTTTCTTCCGGGTGGACATTTTTCGCCCAGGCGGGCATTTTTCTCCCGGGCGCGTGTTTTGTCTCCCGTGCGCGCGTTTTGCGCCCGGACGCGCGTTTTATCGGTCGGGCGCACATATTGTCGCCCGGGCAAGTGTATTTCGCTCTGGCGCGCATTTTTTTCAGCAAACACATTTTTCTATTATATATGTAAAAAATATTAGTTTCTTTATAATATTTTTCAATTCTTAGATTGAATCTTATTTAACAAACGAACAAAAGAATTGATTAATTCCCACAATATTCACCAAAAGTCGAGCAGAGGCGAGCTTGGGTGAGTACCTCGCGAGTATGGGCGAGTAGCCTTTGTAACTCGCGAGCATAGGCAGTATACTCGTCTGGAGCCCCCCCCCCCGGATTTCTCTATAAATAGACCCCCAGGGGTAGAAATGACACTTTTGGAAGTGATCGAGGTCCCCCCAAGCTGGATACTCGCCAAGTCCATGCCCGTCTAGCACCTCGCCTAGCTTTTGGTTGTGGATGGGAAAGTTTCTCCCAAACTTCCGGGTATGTGGTGGGACTTCCCTGATGGAGCACTTGGGGTGTGCTTATAGTCGTTTTCTCTCTCCTGTTTTAGCTATCCGAGCCGTGGAGTTTGATCGCAGGATCAGTAACCTCCGGATGCATTGATCCGAATTTTGGAGCCGAAATTTTTCTGACTTCAATACTAAACGATACATAAGAATCTCATCGTTTGAATGATTTTAATATTATTTAGAGTAAATAAAAGTTCCAATATATATATGTTATGCATTGATAAAAAGTACAAGTGTATTGAGTTGATTTTTTTTTTTACTTTTTATTTTTTTTGATCAATTTAAATTTCCATTATATATATTTTATACATGGTCTTTCTCCAATTAAATTTTGTGTGTGAACGGGTGCATCTTATCGAAACAATTTTTCTTTGGAATTGTTATTGGTACCTCATTTTTGGATATTCACACCCATGAAGTTATAGATTTTAGCCTATTTTGAGCAATTGTGATATTTGTATCGAGGCCTCTCATTTCTCTCAACCACGCCCGACCCCGAGAATGGAATCCTCGCCCCTCTCTTCGCTCGCAGCCGGTCGTCGGCGTCCCTCTCTTCGGTCGCAGCCCGTCGCCCCTCTCTTCGCTCGCAGCCTGTCGCCGGCGAGGATCTTTGATATTTGGCACCATTGCAAATTTGGTAACAGGTGGAACTCATTTTCGATATTCGGCAGCCTGTCGCCCCTCTCTTCGGTTGCATCTTCCTCTTCTCTCATTTCCTTGTGTTCATCACATTATATACTTTTTTGAAATATTTTTTTAATGTTATTTAAGTGAATGTTAATTAAGGTGTGCAAAAATAATCTAAGTAGATGTTATTTATGGTTGACAAAAAATTTCTAAGTGTATGCTATTTATACATGTTAAAATCCTATATTATTTGAGTACATGAACATCAAAAAAATTTGTTCTTAAGATTATCATGTAAATGTACGATTATCGTATATTGGTGCAAATATCATGTTTGAGTACAAATATACATTGGTTACAAATAGTCATTTATGGGGTACCAATAACAATTTCCTTTTTCTTTCATCCGGCTACCATTTTTGACGTGCAAATAGTCAAAATTCATTGTCTCAGCGAGAGAAATTCAAATCAACTATCCATTTTCCAAAATTCTTTTGAGGACACATGTACTAAAAAACATAATATTTTTGGGACGGTCCTAATTATGCTTTCCCTTTTTAAGCTTTATCCATAAATTAAATTTACTCGGTAAATAAAAATTATCTTTACTTCTTACTAAAAAAAATCTGTATTAGTAGCGAAACAGTTATCGGATGGATATCTCCATCAATCAATTTACACAATTTTTAACATTAATTAAATTTAACTATTCATTACAGAAATAATTATTCACGTAAAAGTAATTATAAATTTATTTTTATTTCTACTTATCTGCTATTTAGGCTCGTTTGGGGGGACTTATTTTCATAGGACAAGCGGTTATGACCGTATGAACCGGACCTTAATTAAGATCTGAATGCGATCGTAACCGTTTGACAGGTGAAAATAAGTCCCCCCGAACATAGCCTTAATATTAAGATATAAGCTCGGTTTGGCATAGTGGTTATAAACATTTGAACTCCTAACCCCACCTAAGAAATTTTATCTATTTTTATTGTTTAAAACTAGTAATCTTATCTTGGTGGCGGTCATAACCGTCGTCATGTCAAACGTACATTCTATGACGGTAGCAAACGCCGCTTTTGCAATGGTATGCGGGAGCAAACGCCGCCGCCTGCGCACAGTGAGCATTTGTTTTTCCGCCTTGCGGTGACGGTTGCTCCCGCACCGGCGGTCCACCGCCCATCCAAATGAGGCCTTAATTCAAAAGATTACCATACAGTTAAGTATTTATTATATTTAAATAAAAGTTTAAATAATTGTGGTAATTATTAACTTACTATAATTATTCAAGTCATAAGAGTACCATAAGTATAATAAGTTAATAACAATTAATTAATTATAAATAGTAATTAATAATTAAATTTGAATTTGAATTCTAACGTATGATTATGATTTGTGAGTTATTGCCTGCGTAATTTTAGTTCATGCGAATAAGTATCCTCAAATAAATAATCACTTATATTTAGTGTACTATATAATATGTCATTTAATTTTATACCAGTGTTTTAGCCTTTTAGGGATAGTAATCACATTATAAACTTATTAAGGCAAAAGATCCAATTAAGGGCTGTGTGGCGCGCTGTTGGGGTTCTGGCACGGCGGTAGACGGAGGCAGGACAACGGCGACCCATACGCGCAAGCGGGGCGGCGGCGTTTGGCCCTCCATTCTGACTGGAGCGCCGCCCGTTTGGCGGAGGTGCGGCTATGCAGCGGGGATCCGCGCGCGTAAGAAAAACTGCGGAGAACATGTGAAAATCCAATGAGCGGAGGCCTACGCCGCAGTGGCCTCGGTGCAGATTTGCTTATGGGAGTCAAACCTGCCCTTAAAATTTCCGCTCTCTATTTGACCAGAGAGCGCGCAACAACAGAATCTGGGTAAACTTATGATTTCATGCAGATAATTTGTACGAGATGCGGGATCCGGAGCTGACGGAATGGAGGAGATCCATTTCACCATCCAATGGATAAGATAGGTGTAAGAGAAATCTAGTGGTGAAGATTTTTTTGATTAAAAAAAATTTATAAAAGGTTGGGAAATGGTGAACCCGTCCGATCAAAAAGCTGTTCATCTAGACCGTGAAATGAATCTCCTCCATTTCGTCAGGATATATACATGCTTAATTAGGAGGGTTTTATTACTCTAATACTTAACTAGAATGATATTTTTGACTAATTATCTTATATATCTATGCATATTAAGAGAGAACAAAAATCTTTAGAGAAACATTCAACTTTCCTATTTTAGTCATTTTTATTACAAATTTTTTAATTTCTTTAATTTATGTGTTTTTCTTTAATTTTAAAAATTGTGTTATCGTATAGGCAAAGTCATTTACTTGTGTTGCGGGTCACCCGATTTTCCTCCGGCCCGGGGAATCGGACCGCCTTAGCTCAAATTTGGACAGGACGCGCAAACAGTCAAAAGTAAACCAAGCAGCAATGACACGAAGCGTTTTAGCGTGAAAAATCCGAAAATGGTGAAAAACAATGTGGTTGGATCTCTGTCGGGCCAAAATTCACTAGTTCCTTTGAGGTTATTAGAGTTCCCCGTGCGGTTTTTCCTCCTTCTCCCGAGCAGTTCTACTGTAACCGCCCATGCAGTTTTTCTCGCGTCGCTGCAAGGAGCTAGAAAGGAGAATCCCGTCGCTCTCCCTGTAACTGCCGATCGATCGACGCAAGGACTCGCCGATCGTGAGATCTGAAACCATCGTCGACGTCTACTCCGTGGATTATTCCCGTCGAGAGCAAGGAGGAAGGATTCCCGGATCTGCTACCTCTCCTTGTCGTCGTTCCCGTCGATTGCGCGAAGGAGGTCACTGTTTCCTGTGTGGGCGTTTTCCATCGCTGCGCAGGAGGAAGGGTTGTGTGCGCTTCTCTTCTCCACGCGGCATCAAGCCTACTCGCCCTCGGTCGCTCTAACGCCGCTCTGCCGCTGGTCGCTGCGAAGGCGGATATCTCCTGTGACTGCAATCGCCGCTGATCTCACTGCGCGAGAAGCAGTCGCGCCGCTCCAGTCGTGCAGCCTCCTGTCGCCGCCACTGCCTACGCCGCCGTTCCAATCGGTGCTCTAAGTGCAGTGAAGTGCTTTGCCTCGCCGTTGTCTGCCGCTGCCGCCAGAGCCGCCGCTTCTCGCCGAGGAAGAAGACTCGCTTCCGCGCGCGTTAGCGCTAGCGTTAGTGTTAGCCTCCGCTGCCGCCAGACGCTAGTGGTTTGCGCCGGCGCTAGCGCCGCTTGTTAGAGGCCGCTCCGTGCCTCCGTGGGTGCCGTCTCTGTCAACTCCAGATCGAACCAAGACCATAGAGGAGCTGTCTGTTCCGGATTGGATCCGAAGATTTTCTCGACTTTACGCGTCTCAGATGCTCTCTTTCTAGTTTTCTGCTCGTAATTCGTTTGCTAGTGGAATTCACGTATTTGGCAAGTGACACATGATGTCGAAAGGGACTACTCCCGTTCCAATGATCAAGTTGGAGAAATTCTCCAACTCTGAGTTTTGTTCTTGGAAGCGGAACACGCAGTTCAGCATGAAGTACCTGAACGTGTTCTACACCGTTCAGTCTGTACGTGCTGAGGTTCTTGGGACAGATTGCGAGGCACAGTGGATTGAAGATGAAGATTTCTGCCGCGACTACCTATTGAATTGCCTCTCCAACAGGCTTGCTTAGACGTACAACAAACTGAAGACCGCCAAAGAAATCTGGGATGCTCTGGAGGAGCTATTCAAGGAAGAGGAAAATATGTCCAAGACGCTCCTCATGGATAAGTTTATGGCTTTCACCTTCACTTAGGACAGGGAAATCTTTCCACAGGTCGCCGATTTTGAAAATCTGGTGGACAAGCTGAACAGTGAGAACATCCCACTGCCAGATGGATTTGTTGTAGGAGCTAATATCTTCAAGCTCCCGTCGGCGTGATACTCCTTTAAAATGGAGATGTTTCGGAAGAAAACGCAGGTCAGTCTTAAAGACCTCAAGCGCTTCATCTGCATTGAGGATGAGAACAGGACTAGACACGCTAGGGAGACCATTAACAAGTAGTCCTCTGCTGCCAACATGGTCACACATCCTAAGCGAAAGTTTAAGCCTGACAAGACTAGACCGTTACCCTGTGCAGCCGCAGTTGTGGGCACGAGCAAGAAGGCAAAGAAATTCAAAGGCAAGTGCTACAATTGTAACAAGTGGGGTCACCGTGCTTCCGAGTGCAAGCAGCCCAAGAGAGGAGATCCTAGCACACAGAAGCCTGATAACAGGGCCAATATGGTCATCAGACTACGGCCACTGACTTTGTTGTCATGGTCGGTAACGGACATGCCAGTACCGAGTGGTGGCTAGACTCAGGTGCTACATGTCACGTCTGCAACAACACTGCGCTTCTGGAGGATGTCACTGCAGTCCGAGAGACTGTTACTGTTGCTGATGGAGGAGTTGCTGACGTGCTGAAGGCCGACAATGCTACATTGACGCTCTCCTCAGGTATGCTGGGGAGACCGTTACAAAAAGTGCAATCTTGGTGATAGGACTTTTTGTAACGGTCTCCCCAACATACAGATCGCAAGGACGACCGTCGGCACCCCATCATCCAGCTCGAAAGGGTTCAGCCTAACCAAATGGGCTGCAGCCCATGCACCCCAACCCCTCTCTGTCCCACCACAGGGCACAGTGGGTTGTTGGAGACCGCAGTCCCCCTTTTCATGAGGAATGGTTCAGTTAAGCGGCAGCGCAGGGACTTCCCAGGAGGTCACCCATCCTGTGACTACTCCAGCCCGAGCACGCTTAACTATTAAGTTCTTCCACTCCTCATCACCAATTGATCGATCCTAAGACTTTACATGCAAGAATAGGACACGTTAATTATAAAAAACTACTCCAGCTAGCTAGAACTCACAACATCCCCTTAGACACAAAAACCAGATTTGACAAATATGAAATCTATGCTCAGACTAAGATAATTAGAACACCTTTTAGTCAGGTTTCTAGGATCACACAATTGCTAGAGTTAATACACTCCGACATATATGACTACAAAGTTTTGTCACACGTGGAGGTCGGAAGTATCTGAT
Organism: Dactylorhiza incarnata; assembly: GCA_033032865.1. NCBI lineage: Eukaryota > Viridiplantae > Streptophyta > Magnoliopsida > Asparagales > Orchidaceae > Dactylorhiza > Dactylorhiza incarnata. Next base: position 199,886 of record JAWHQI010000268.1, on the reverse strand, counting down.
AAATTTTATCGACGACTACTCTAGATTCAGTCACATTTATCACTTAAATCCAAAGATGAAGCTTTTGAAACATTTCATATATTCAAAACTAGGGTTGAAAATCAACTTGACATGAAAATCAAACGGCTAAGGACTGATAGAGGAGGAGAATACGTCTCCGGGAAGTTCAGAGATTTCCTTGCCAGCAATGGCGTCATCCTTGAAACGACTGCTCCTTGAAACGACTGCTCCTTATGCCCCCGCGATCTTGGGTGCGAGGCTGCGGCCGCTGGAAGTGGATTAACTATTGAACAATTTCATGTTCAATAGTTAATAGAAATGTTGAATTCCATGTTGTTGACTGCTGGCATGCCTGCGGCCTACTGGGGTGAAGCTGCCTTCACGTCAAATCACATTCTTAATAAAGTTTCCCATGCCAAGTTGACTAAGACACCCTATGAGCTTTGGTTTAAGAGACCTCCTAGATTTGATAATCTTAAGACATCGGGCTGTATCGCTTATATTAGGATACTTGACCTTAGAAGAGCCGAGATTGGACCTAGGACAAATACGTGTGTCTATTTAGGATGAGCAGAGGATAGTGCTGCAGACAGATTTCTAGATCTCTCCACAAACTCTGTAATACAATCTAGAGACGCTGTCTTCTTTGAGGATAAGTTCCTTAAGGATAAGAACCTGACGCTCCCAGGTCTGCCAACCACTAGTCTTGAGCCTCCAGCTGAGCCAAGCCAACGTAACTTTGACACTAAGCCTGTAGACACGAGTGGTTTAGATACCAGAAGGCTATCTAGTAGAGAGAAAGCGCCTAAAAGCTTCGGTACAAACTTCGTGACTTACCAAGTTGAAGCTGATCCATCCACCTATAAGGATGCGATGCGATCTCGAGACTCTCTATTATGAAAAGAAGCCATCGATGAAGAGTTAAACTCTCTCATGCAGAACAACACGTAGATATTAGTTGACTTGCCCAAAGGGGCTAAGACCATGGAAACAAATGGGTTCTGAAGAAGAAGTTTAATCCTGATGAGAGTATTGCCAAATACAAAGCACGTCTAGTTGCAAAAGGCTTCACTCAAGTGAGTGGAATAAACTACTTTGATATATACTCACCTGTTTGTCACTATGCAACAATTAGGATACTTCTCGCTATAGCATCTATTGAACACTTCACAGTTCATCAGATGGACGTTAAGACTACATTTCTTAATGGAGTTCTGACCGAAGAGATCTACATGCACCAACTTGAAGGGTTTGTCGTAGGAGGTCTAGAGAATAAGGTCTGTAAGTTGATTAAGTCACTCTACGGATTAAAGCAAGCACCCAAATTGTGGCACGAAAAATTTGACACTTGTGTTAAAGCCATGGGTTTTAAATCCAACTTTTCAGATAAATATCTGTACGTTCGTACAAGTTCAAATAAAGTTGTAATTATATGCTTGTATGTTGATGACATGCTAATTCTGGGCACTGATCAGTCTGAGGTGAAAGACGTGAAAGCTGCCTTGACGACACAATTTAGCATGACTGACTTAGGCGTGGTGAAGACCATCCTAGGAATGGAAGTGAACTTCACTTACAAGGGTATTACCCTAAGTCAGAGTCACTATATTAGAAATCTACTTGAGAAGTGGGGTTACGTTAATAGCAAAGGTAGTGAGACTCCATACGATTATAACAATTGACTGAAACCGAATGAAGGTTCATCTATTAGACAGTTGGATTACTCCAAACTCATAGGTAGTCTCATGTATGCTACAACCTGCACTAGACCTGACATAACCTTTACGGTCGGCATGTTAAGTAGATTTACGAGTAACCCTATGAAGGACCACTGGAATGCCTTAGAAAGGCTAATGTGATACTCAAAGTACACTGAAAAGTATGCTTTATGTTACAGTGGACATCATCATGTGCTTAAGGGGTATTTTGACGCCTCCTGGTGCTCAAAAGTTGCTGACAGTAGATCCACTATCAGTTTTGTATTTAACCTAGGAGGAGCAGCAGTAGCTTTAAAGTCAAATAGGCAGTCGTGCATTGCACTTTCCTCTATAGAATCGGAACTTTATGCCCTCGTTTCAGCAGGAGAAGAAGCTGAGTGGATAAGAGATCTGACCATCGACATTCCAATGACGAGTCTAAAAATGAACTCTATTTCACTATATTGTGACAATCAAGCCACAAAGACCATTGCAACAAATACGTTGTTCAATGGAAAGCGAAGACAACTAATGATGAAACAGGCCTGGTTGACCCATCTCACCAGTCAGGGGATAATCTCCTTATTGGACGTGAGATCGAAAGATAATGTAGCAGATGTCCTTACCAAGGGCTTATGTCACTACAACAAAATCATTATACGGTGACATTTTTTTATGTCTTTAGTGACGATTTTAAAGCGTCGCGATAGTTTTCGTGACGTTTATAAAAACGTCACAAAATCGTCGTGATTGCAGCCGTCGCCGTAGCTCTTTGCGACACTTTCACAAAAAAATGTCGCGGTTGGTAGTTGCTTTATCGTGATAATTTTTGAAAAAAAAGTCATGATAGATAATTGATCTATCGTGACACTTTATAAAAAAACGTCGAAAAAAATATTAACTCTACCACTATATTTTTTGCAAAATGTTGCCGTAGTTAAAACTCTACAATAACGTTTTTCGGAAAAAACGTCGCAATTTTTTGCATTTTAATAAAAAAAATTAAAGCAAATAGAAATTTATGATATTCTAAACTCTAAAAAGTAATTGTCATCTAAAATCTTAATTAAAAATATGAATATTATTTTTTTTTATAAAATTAATTTTGATAAATATTTCAAATATTTTTTGAGAGTAATATTAAGATATGTTAAGAGATTTTTTGCAACTTGTTGTTCGAAGTATTATATCTCTAATTATAACAAAAGGAATAAAAAATTAATTATAATGCCAACATAATACATCATCACTGAAATTAAAAAAATATAAACTTGCAAAAATACACATTAATAATAAACCAAACGTGTTTCAATTAATATAAACTTGCAAAAAATATATATAATCATTAACTACATTCTCTATCACAATGCTCCACCTGCTCTCACAATGCCTCCATCTATTATTCCCACATTCGCTCTCTTCCAATGTCCTCTTCCATTCAAGTTGCTTGTTAACCTCTACCTCCTCCAGATCCATGAGGAGCTGATGAGCAATCGGCCGATAGTTGAGTGTGCACAAATATGCTTAAAATTAAAACCATAAAAATGTTGAGTCTATCCTCTCTGCAAGTGCAACACCTGCAAGAACAGAGCAACCATGAGTAAATAAATTACCTATAAAGCTTGGCAAGGAAAAGAAAACTATTGAATCCAACATTTTATAAGAGAACTAAGTTGCATAGTATGAGATGAGTAAGAAAATCCCTCATACTTGTGACCTGCAAAGAACGTCATTTATCTTGTTGAAGAAAAACCTAATCGCAAGCTAAAAAAGACGTAGAAGTATAAACCGAAACAGGAGATTTTGGAGCCAATAGGCCTAGTATGCTTCGATACTAGGTTTGAGCTCATACATGTAACCTAGAACTACCTCTTTTGCTCCATGATCCTTTTTTGGTGGTTAAAATCATACTTCCACTAGTATAATTCATATTTCACCATCAGACCCCATTATCCAAGTTTAGGCATATTAGCCATAGTAGCACCACCCATATAGTTTTCTAAAAATCATAGCCACCAGAATAATTAGTGTACACAAAACAACTCCTTCAATTTAATAGATTTAAGTTAATATATAATCTGAAAACCATATCACATTTCAATTTCATTATTCCTCACCTTATATAACCCATAACACATTTCATGCTCTCATATACCCTACAAAATAATGTTTTGGTTTGTAAAACAAAGATGATCAAATCAAAATGCCATATATGTAAAAGAAAATGCACCTGGGTTGAAAACAATGCTTGGATTTGGTGGTGTAGGTCCATGTGATTCCCAGATTATGTAACTTTAGCAAACCAGATGATAGCAAAATGCCATATCATTGTTACTCGCACCTGATGATAGCTTCCTCCTTCCTAAAGCATAAACATGAACTGGAGTCTTCATATTAGGATAAACATGAACACAACTCATAAAATCATTTAGAGACACATTTATATGGACCAAATATAATACAATCAACATATTAAGAACATAAACTTACTAATCCCCTAGCCCATTGAAGGCTGGAAAAATAACAGCAATTCCAGCTCCAATTGATGCAAAAAATAATGATGAAAATAACACAAATTCCTAAATTAACATAGCATGTTTGCACATAAATATTTAAAATTTAAATAGATTTCACTATCTACGATAACAAATAAATATAAAGTAATGGACCAAAACGACAAACTTACATCATTTTCTAGTTGGCTACATCAACAGTTTGGTGAACTCTTCCAACCATATTATCCATATTAGAGTTTTGGTCCTCTCACCTGCGGCCTGCATCAGAGTTCCAGATTATGGGTCCACTCACCTTGATTGAAGCCTGATTTGAAAAAAAGAGAGCTAATCATACACATAGTCAACCTTCTAATTTAAAAAAAAACATTCAAAAGCTGTCTTAGCCGACTCAATCATCACCACTTCTTGTCCCTCAACACACAACTAATGCATGCAAAAGGAAAAAAGTCATAGCTTGGTAAGTAGAATGCAGCCCAATCTTTCCAAGCAAATTGGCTTACACTTGATTTGATAAAGAACGAAAATTACAAACCTCCTAGAACCAATACACAGAACCTGTTAAAAGGCGAAAATGCATATACCATAACCCTGAAAATCTTCATTAGCATCCATACACCATAACCCTGAAAACAAAAATTTGCATGGAAACAATCCATAATCTTCACTAAATTACCATATGAATTTATCATGAGCACAAACATTGGCCATGAAAATGAAAACTTGCATAAAATCATATACAACCCACATAAATTCATGCACACACAAATTAGGAAAAATTAGAGTTGCTGATGGTTCAGGTAATATTCCAGAATACCTGGCCCATCACCTTCACTTGCAATGATATTCTTCAAGGACCGAAAACCTTCAGCTTTTTCCCAAAAATTACTCTGCCCAGCTTGTTATTGTCTGCTAAGGAAAAGGAACAAAGGGCCCTTTTATCTTCATCGCCGATTGGAGAAAAAATCAGAGGTTTTTTAGATTTTCCTCTTGGCCTGGGACAAAATCAGATCTACTATCAATTCCAAGTTATTCTTGGAGAAGTCTTTCCACGGTGACAGATCTCTGAAGAAGAAAGGAAATATGACAGTCTCGATTTTGGAGAAGAATAGGACCAGATTCGTTGTTGTTCGCTCTTCTTCCTGAAGCCGATTTACTCTACAGAGAGAGAAGTCGTAATGCGGATGAGTAAGAAATCCTCCGGCGAGAATCCATGACCTAGGAGAGAAACATTGCGTCTTTCAGCGGGCAAGGATGGATAACCTTCGAGCGGGCGACGGGGGAGAGCAGAAGCGAACCGGAATGAGGATAGACCCGATATCACCCCTAACCTGTTGCGAAAAATGTCCTAAATTATAATAACTTCGAACTTTTCAAGGCATGAAAAGGGTAAGAGGAGAGGAAGAGGAGGAAGAAGAAGATGAGGGTATACCTAGTCGATTTTATGGAGAAGGAAGTCGTCGCCGTCTGTCTTTTTTTATTGTGAGCTTCTTCGACAGTCCTGGAGACAGAGAGTCGGAGCTTTTGCGTGCGCAGGGGAGGGGGCCGAGACTTTGCGTGCTGAGATGCCTGGACAGGGGAGCAGAGGAGCCGAGGGAACGCTGGTTATGGAATCTAGAGGGGCGATATGAAAGCACGGGTCGATATGGGTGATTTCGGGAGTGGTGATGTGAAAAGCTGCGCGGGAATTAGCAAAAGACCAAAAAGTGATAGATATTAATAGAAAGTGGTGTTTATTGAGGGCATTTAGGGTAAACTAAATGTTACACCAAACTATTTTGGGTTCGCTTATATAATAAAGATAAAAATACGAGCAGCTCCGCACGGACTTCGCCCGTGCTCGTTGACTCTCAGCGGGTTGTGCTCGCATTCGAGCGAGCTGCGCCCGCGTATAAGCACTTATCTTTTATTCAAAACATATACATATGAGTACTTAAAATGACCGTAAAAAATATGAATCAATATTCTATTTTATTTTGTAAAAAAAATGTAAGTTTTTACCTAAAAAAAATCAATTTCTCTCTCTTTCTCTTCTCTCACCCTCTCCCACTTATCCTTAAATGTAAGTATAGGAGGACTATAAAGATTCCCTCTCTCTCTTCTATGTTTCTTTCTCTCTTCATTGGATGGATGAGATCAAAAGTTTTTCACATATTAGATGGCTAAGATTAATTCTACAACTCCAAAATACTTCTTTAATGTAGTTATATAAAGATATATATAAATAATCATAAAAATCAAAATATTCATCGCAACCATAATTTAAAACCTAAATAACGAATATCCATATAGAAAAGTATAGGTGAGTCATGATTTTCCTGCTTCCCAAACCTAGCATCCTCTTATTAAAATAACTTAAATCATATTGATGAGCTTATGCATGACCAAATTTATTTAAAAAATGTACTCTTATTAAAATAAAATATTCAGTCATACATCATAAATCGTATTGATGTGTTTTGGGTCTATAACTTGGTTTGTGAGTTTACGTATACTTAAAATATCATATATGTTTTGGATCATAATCGGATAAATTAGTCACATGTGCCCAACTAAATTGGTCACCATGGGTTAAGTGGATCTGCTAGACTAGTTGAAAATGAGATGTTACAGGAGCAAAAAGGTTCCTTTTACACTTTATAATCATCTTTAGATTGTTACACTTAAGATGTTTAGCTCTCCCTTTTCTAATAACACTCAAACATTCATTGTAATATGTGTCTTGATTGAAAGTTATTTTGTAAAGATATAAATAATTAAGTCGATCATAACACATTAACTGATAGAATTATATGTGACACAAATTAATTAAGTATGATAATTAATATAAATATAAATATTTTTTTTCACATTTTATTAATAAAAATAGATAAATTTTAATCAATTATCTCATAATAATGTTTTGCCACGACTCAAAATTGTGGCTGATACTTCCTTTTTAGTCATGAATTAAGAAATGTGACTAAAATAATAGTCACGAATTATGTAACTGTAACTAATACTATCTTTTAGCCATGAATTAAGCAAATTGTGACTAATACTTTATTTTTTGCTACGAATTAGACATCAGTTGATAATACTTGCTTATTAGCCACGAATTATTGGTTGTGACTAATACTTCATCATTAGCCAAGATTTTTGACCCGTGGCTAAAAGTTACTTTTCTAGTAGTGTGTTTTGGTGACGTTTTAAAAATAATCGTCACAAAAGCTAAACATGTATGTTGACGTTTTTCATAGAAAATGTGGCTAATTCTTAATTTTTGTATTAGCGACGTTTTTGGAAAAAAATGTCACTAAATAGAAAACTTACGGCGACGCTTTAAAAAACGTCACAATAAAAACGTCGTTGTAAAGCATATATCTTGTAGTGTGTAAGGTTCTAACACATAAAACATCGGGGGAGATGAGATTAAGGTTCATTTAATATGACTTAATACCCTGCTTATGTTTTAAATCTTAGAACCGTAGTCTGCTTACATTCGAGCATCTAGAGTGAGCACACAGAAGTATTTCAGATGCTACCTGATGAAAGCCAGAGATGAATAGTTGCCAGTCATTCCAAACTTGATGACTTACGCAATTATTTTTAATTAAAAGGCTGATTTGGATATCATTCCAAAAAGGAATACTGAAGTTGCTGATATGAGTCCTGATATTATGATCGTTACTTATAGGGGTGCAACTCGGATCGGTTCGGTTCGGTTTTGCCCAAAACCAAGAACCGGCCCATATAGGTTCGGTTCCAAACTTTTGGAACCAGAACCAACCCATGGTCCTAAAGTATAGAACCAGATCCGAATCGTTTGCTTCGGTTCGGTTCCGGTTCGGTTCTCGGTTCTACCTATGTTTCAAAGTAATTAAAAAAATGGCTCTTCAAACTCATGATTCTTTGTAATACATTATCAATGTCTCAAAATAATTGAATAAAGACTCTTTATAATATTGAAGTCATAGAACTACACAAGTACAACAACTATTTTCTTTAACAATACAACTATATTCTCAATTATTTTCGCGTATTAAGCAGTACGATCATAATCGTTGTCACAAAATATTTTCTTTAGCATTGATAGTCGGTTCTCGGTTCGGTTCTGGGTACCCGACCCTTGGAACCAGGAACCGAACCAAATTGTCGGTTTTGGTATTATGAGAACCGGAACCGAACCGAACCTATTTGGAACCGACCCAAACCATTCGGTTCGGTTCCAGTCCGGTTCTCAGTTCTTCGGTTATTTTTGCACACCCCTAGTTACTTATATCATTCCAAACTTGATGATATATTGGTTACAGCTTATTGTATCATTCCAAACTTGATGATATAATACAATTGTGAAATGTCTAGTAATAATCTTAATAATCGAAGGAACATGGTTTGATTCTATGAAATCAATTGTCTAATTTTGTGTAAATTGGATAGAGATGCTGATATGTGATTTTTTTCTTCCTGGTTAGAGTATTACGTTCTTTTACTGATAGAACTATTCACTTTACTCTTGTTTAGCAAATGTTAGAATTCATAGAGATTTGTCTCATGATATTCTTATTATGTCTGTTTGCAGATCACATGGACAACGACGGAACTAGGATTTTAGTGTCGCCTGAGCACAATTTTTTGTAACATACATATAATTTTTGTAATATTTTCTCGAAGTAAAATCAAAACATATCATTAAAATTTCTGCTAGTTATCAAAACAAAACATCATAAAAAAACTTACATATTAACATGATACTTTGCGTTTACACATGCTTTGAAAACGTGAAAGAATTGCTTCATTTGTAATAGTATCCGCAGCATCTTTTTCAATGTAAGCAATCAAACAATCATTCATCCATTCGTCCCCCATTCTATTTCGCAACCGATTTTTTATTATCTTCATTGCAGAAAATGTTCTTTCGACAGTAGCTGTTGCAACTGGTAATAGGCAAGCCAACTTCAATAATCTAAAAACTAACTGATAATGATCTTATTTTTTTTTTGACTCCACTAACTTTTTAAGAAGTCCGCTGATTCCTTTAACTTCAGAAAATGTGTCAGTTGATGTATATCGCATGTCAAAAATATATATGTCAAGTTGTCCTTCAAGTAACAACAGCTCTATTGGAGTGAAATAATATGGATATAATTCAGCAAGTCGAAGTAATTTTTATTTATCATAAGAAATAAATTGATCCTTTGGGTCTAGAGAAGCGACGCATAAAAGCAATTTTGTGTTTACTTTATCAAAACAATCTTTTAACTCGTTTAGCATCCAATCAAGCACTGCATTAAAAATTTCAATCCTAAAATAGTGCACATTTGTAATGTCACGTGCATTGCGTCTTGATCTGCCAGGTTGAACAAATTTCTCATCCATATTCAGAACTTCTATGTCATGTTTACTACATAAGGAAGAGACTTGAACCATGAAGGATTGCCACTCGTCTTCATCATTTCTCATCATCAATAGTAACATCTTTGACAACTTTACGAAATGCATTGCGTTGACAATATCTTGATCTTTCCTTTGCAAAGCCTGTGATAATTCATGTGTTTTTGCCAAAATATTTTTCATCAAATGAATCACAAATACAAATTTGAAGGTCAAGATAACTTGTAGAAGTGCGTTTGTCATTCCTCTTTGGTTTCCATCTGCCCCATCAACTATGATAATCTCCAGCACATCAACAATAGAAGAGCATACGAACAAAATTTAAAACTATACCATAATGTGAACTCCATCTTGTGTCTCCAGCTCGTTTGAGCTCTAAAGGTTGATTTAACCCTTGCCCACTTTCTAAGTCCCCGCACCCAAGCTCTCTAGCCACTCGATCAACTTCTAGAGCTCTAAGAGAATCACGCCGTTTGCAAGAGCCACCAACAACATTCAAAATTGTGTTAATAAGTGTGAAAAGCTCAGCAATATCAGAATTCCCTTCTGCAACAACTAATAATACCAATTGCAATTGATGTGCAAAATAGTGAACATAAAAATCACAACTATTTTCATTCAAAATTAATGTTTGTAATCTTCTGAACTCGCCTTTCATATTGTTGGCACCATCATATCCTTGTCCACGCAATTTAGAAACACTAAGATCATATTTCATAAATAGATTATCAATAGCAGATTTAAGAGATAGTGCAGTAGTATCAGATACATGAACAAAACCAAGAAGACGCTCTATGATCATGCCATTGGAATCCACATATCGTAAAACAACAGACATCTGCTTCTTGGTAGAAACATCACGTGATTCATCCACTAAAATTGCAAAACAATCTTCTCCAATATCACAAACAATCTTTTTTGTTGTCTCAATTGCGAATGCCGATACTATTTCCTTTTGAATCTTTGGCGATGTAAGTTGACAATTTTGAGGAGCATTTTGTAACACAACTGACTTGATTTCATCATTATGTGACGCAAAAAAGTCCAAAAGCTCAAGAAAATTTCCTCGATAGATAGACTCTTTAGTTTCATCATGACCACGGAAGGACAATCCTTGTCTTAAAAGAAATCTAATACAATTAATTGATGCACATAAACGAGCACGATATTCTAAAGTTTGTTGTTCTTCTTGTCTAGCAAATGCAATTTCAATACCTTGTTTTTGATTTATCAATGTCTCACACATTTTTCTTGAAGTATTGTGTGGAGTCGTGTGATTTCCAACATGTCTCTCCAATATTGTCTTATCTTTTCAATATCTAAATCCTCTACTGACAAAAGTAGGCTCACAACTTTTTTGGGGAAAATATAACAATAAAGACAAAAGGTTGCATCTTTTTCTTTACTGCACTCTAACCAACCTTTAAATTCGTTATACCAATTCTTATTGAAACGACGAGCTTTGTGTCCGATTTCTGTTTGAGGGAAATTTTCTAAACGAGGTTGGCAAGGACCCATTTGGAAATAATATCTTCTTATTGAGTCTTGAAAATTCACATCATAAGAGTTTATAGGGTGTCTCAAACCAGGATCTGAATGTAAATCTTCTAGTTTAAATTGTTCTACTCGATGTCTTTTACCCACTGAAACTAACTCTTGCAAATTGACAGAACTTTGACTTGATCCTATTTTTGAAAAAAATTTATCCATTGGACAAATAATTACCCTGCAAGCAAGTTAACACATAAAATTCTTGATATGCAGAATTAACACATAATAAGCTGAAGATTTAACATATCTAATTAAGTTTAAGATGTAGAATTAACACATAAAATTCTTGATATGCAAATCAATTAATGAACAAAATATCAAAACATACATAGTTAAAAAAAGGAAGGTTCTCTAATTAGGAAGGAGGAAGACTGGAGGAGGGGGAAAATAGGAAAGAAGGAAGAGGAGGAGGAGGAGGAAAACAAGGGGGTTTTCTAGGAAGGAGGAGGACGGCTGGAGGACGGCTGGAGGAGGGGGAAAACAGGAAGGAGGAGGAGGAAAACGGGGGGGGGGGGGGGGGGGGGGGGGGGGCTGCAGCAGCAATACTGCAGCAGGGCTAAGGGGGGCTGCATCAGCAACATTAAGATGAGCAACAACATTAGGAGGCCACAGGGGGGCTGCAGCAGCAACATTAAGATGAGCAGCAACATCAGCATTAGGAGGCCACAGGGGGCTGCATCAGCATTAAGAGGAGGAGGGGGAGGAGGAAAACAGGGTGGGGCTGCAGAAGTAGAAGAAGAAGAAGAAGCGTACCCCAGACCCAGAGTCGACCCCAAATCGCGGGCCGCCCCCAAATCGCGAAGAAGCACCACAGAAATCGCGAAGAAGAAGCACCGGGCACCACAGAAATCGCGAAGAAGAACCACCCCGGCGAGCACCGTCCCCGTCGACCCCAAATCGCCAAATCGCGAGCACCGTCCCGTCGATTTTGCTCTTGCCCTAACAGTAATTAACGAAAAACACGGTCGGGCACTTGCCCGACCGTGTCTTAACATGGGTCCGCCCATGCACATAGAGATTGGAGGAGAGAAAGTTGATTTCGACCCAGATGATGATGATCTATTGTTTGCATAGATCACCGTTCATTTATCTGTTTTTTGAGTTATTTCCAGCTTTGCTTACTGTTTCTTGTTTGGAGTCTTGTGTTTGAGTTTAGATATTCTGTAGTCTAAAACTCATATTTATATTTTCTGGAAAACTCATGTTTTGTCGTTATTAACTCATATTTAAGTAATATGTGATGTGACCCCGTTATTTACAATATAGGAGGAGATTGTTGAGGTATATTTGAATAACGGGTTTCAAGGATGCTTAGCGGTCGGTTAGGATCCGTTAGGGATCCGTGCACCCGTCGGGGAATTAGGGTTTGCCTATAAATACCCTGCTAGAGACAACGAGTAGAGTGTTCCAAACTAGACACTCACGCGGATGCTTTGAGCACCATTCTAACAGTGTCCACGAGTGCGTTCTTCCAAGTTTTCTCCTCCGTTTGCTGATGTCCACATGAGCTTTGAGCGCGAACAGAGACTTGAGAGCGAGCAGAAGAAATTTAGAGCGAAGGAACGATCTAAGTCTCACCACCTCGCCGGAAAACCACAGAGCTCTCTCTTGTCTCTTGGATCGTTTGTCTTCAAATGAAAGCATGAGAGCCCTTTTATAGTTTTTTTGACGGGGCGAGCTGGTAATTGCGTCTGACTGGATCTGGAGTTGATGAATGACGTTGCTTGGTTTTCGGTCACATGAACTGCTAATTTTTTGAAAATGACGAACTTGCCCCTTGGGCGGCCCAGGCAAGTTGCCCGATGGCGGCCGACGGACGGTGCGGCGCGCGCACGCTGGCTGGGCTGTGCGCGCTGGCCGCGTGCTTGGTGTGGGGCGCACCCGCATCACTTTGTGTTTTTCCCGGCGGGCTTCCGCTTGGGCGTGTGCAGGTGTTGTTCTGTGTTCTCTTTTGGGCGATTTTGGGACCCTTTGAGCGAGCGTGACTCACTTGGTCGAAGTCATACTGGTTTGACTAGAAAATCTTTAGGGGGGACCCCATCAACCTGCAATAAAAAATGAGCTCCCCCCGCCACTCGTAAACCTCCGTGCACACAGAAAAAATAAGCGACGGATGGAGTATTGCGCCTGTCGCTCAGTGGTTTGCGCGCATGCGGTGGGAGCACCATCGCGCCAAGTCAATGTCGTGGCCGGAGTACTGTCGCATGGGGCATTGAGAGACCTCGTGCACTTTCGCGATCGGGATACTGCTGTGATTGGTTGTAGGGGCGGAGCCCCGTGACTCTCACTCGTGTGTGTGTGTGTGTGTGTGTTATATTGTAATAATAATAACGTCTGGCAGTCACTGATGATGATGGTTTATGCAAGTAATAACATCTGGCAGGGGATTCCACGTTGCCACCGGTCAGACACAATCTCCTTCATTCACCATCTTTGTAAAAACGTTGTCACGCCAAACACAAAATCCAACGTTGACATTCGGCTAGGCGATGGCCGAATGTCGGCTGAAATTCGCTGAACTACCGAAGAAAGTTGGTTGCTCTGCACTCTTCTAAGGGTGGCCGGCCACACCTATTTAAGGAGGAGGAAATCCTAAGAGAGTAAAGAGGATGAGTCGACTCAATAATGGAAGGAGATCAATCATTTCCAAAAAAAAAAAATCCTCCACCAATACCGGAATAATGTGAATGCCAAATTTGGAGCCATCTCCAAAACGGGCTGGCAGCAACAATGAAAAGAGATCAAAGATCTCTTCCAAGAAATTCTCCTCCATCAGTGGGGAAGGAAAAGTTATTCTGTCACAAATGCTCCGCCATAATTGCTGAAATTTGGGGAATTCCAAAAGAAAGAGCCGCGAATTAAGCAGTCTCCAAAAAAAGACGTTGGTCAAAAAAGAGAAGATACGTCATTACCGCAGCAGGGTTGCCCGGTGCACAAAGCATCCCCGTGCATCGAGTGTCCGGGGAAGGGTCCCACCACAAAGGTGAAATATAAGCAAATCTTATCATGTATTTTTGCAAGAGGCTACTTCTGCTTAAGCCTCTTGTTTATACTATTATATAAATAAATCTCCTTAAGTATTTTTTTTAGTGTAATGGGGGTGGACCATCAAAGCATTCTCAGCCGTTGGTTCACCACCAAAAATTAAATAATAAAACATAATTCAAAATTCCCTAATACAAAATCCTCATAAACTCCTGCCGTATCTAAAATGTGTAACGTGTGACCGCTTATAGTACGGCATATGGTTGATTATTTTTATTTTAATGTTTTTTTCATTACCATCCGACTTCTAGAAGCATGTACATTGCCCGACACTCTTCTCTGTGATTATCCCCCTTTTTTTAGGGTCTTTATATTTATATTGGCAGCCCCTATTTGACTATTGGCACACCAATTTCTATAAGTTATAACGCGCCTTTTGAAAATATGCATTATACATGCATATTTAGGAAAAGTGTTCAACACGAAAATTGTAGATCTCATCGAGATCTACAACTTTCGTGTTGAACACTTTTCCTAAAAATGCAATGACAAAGCGTATTTTCAAAAATTCGTCAAAAAATTGCTATAATTACGATCAGGGCGGCAATACGTCTTGTGCGTGCATTTTCAGGAAAAATGTTCAACACGAAAGTTGTAGATCTCGATGAGATCTACAATTTTATCTCGACGAGATCTACAATTTTCGTGTTAAACACTTTTCCTAAATATGCATGTATAATGCATATTTTCAAAAGGCGCGTTATAACTCATAGAAATTGGTGTGCCAATAGCCAAATAGGGGCTGCCAATATAAAGACCCTTTTTTTTATTGTCATTAATTAATTTTGGATGGGGATTTCTAATGATTTTTAGAGGAGGCTTACCGTTAAACTATCTAACTGCAATAATTGAATTTATTTTCAAATCAAATATTAAAAAAAAAATAAACTATATATTTAATTAATAGTTTAATTAAAATATTAAATTGATATTTAACAAAGACAACAGAGATGAGATTTGAACCCTAAACAAAGAGTGTTTTGCCAATATTATACCAACTGTGTTATTAAATAATTTTTATGAAAACGAGTGATAACGTATGGGCCTCGTGCGGCCGCGACAGTTCCCTTGATCGGTCGTGTTCCTTGTAGGCAACATGAGCAACAGTACTGCTATGCAGTATCTACAATATATCGTGGGATTAAGTTATTACATATTGATAAGAGACTTCTTGATTTAAAGAGGTGCATAAATGAACTGAACTCTACATCAGGATGGGAAACGTTACTATGCCCAAGTAATAATTTGGACCCTCATACACTAAAGACACATTTTCGGAGCAAGTTCCGCAGTTATGTTAGGAATTATGAAGTTAAAAGTGCTCTAATGCGAGTAGTTCTAGAATGACCGATGATTGTAAGTTCTAGGATGGCCGGTGATTGTAAGTTCTAGGATGGCCGGTGATTGTATGTTTTCTCTCAAAAATAATAAAATTACACAACTAAAGTTAATATGTGCTCGACTGAACCAAAATATACAATATCTCAAATATCGAGGGTCTGGTTGTACAACCCGTATTTTTTGAGGGTAAGACCCAATTCAAGACACGTAGGCAGAACACTACAAGAAAAAAATCATATAACAACAAAAATTATGAAGACTAAATAATTTGTTGCTAATTAGCATCGAATTTAGCTAGGAATATGATATTTGTTTTTACCTACAAAAATAACAACGAATATTTTTGTTGCAAAAATAGCAACGAATTATTTTGTTGCTAAATAGAAACGAATTATTTTGTTGTTAAATATAAGCGAAATATTTCCTTTCAAAATTTTCATTCTAGCTATTTTAGATTAAAATATTTTTGAAGGAAAAGATTAATTTCCCTCCAAATATTTTAATCTAACTTTCAATAAAAAAAATTGTATTTATAAGTTCTTAAATAAAATAAAGAAAGGCAAAACACCCAAATAAGTCCCCAACTTTTGGGGGTCATTTGAATCAGTCCCCGAAGTTTAAAAAGTTTTAAATTCGTTTCTAACGTTTCAAACTTGTTCTAAATAGGTCCCATTTAACTTTTCTGTCCACATAATTAACGGAATCCGATGAGTAGGATGCTGAGTAGATATAATTAATTTCATTTTTAATTTCCCCTATAATTTCATTCTAAATAGGTATTTGCCTCTTTTAAATCCGGTAGTTCTTCTCCTACTCCGGCGACATCGAGCACGTCGAGATCCGGTGATAAGATTCTTTACTCTGCCTTTGGTAACTAATGCTTTATTTTGATTGCCTGCCTGTTCTAGGGTTCTCTTAGTACTCGGTAGGTCTTCTCCTTCTCATTACATATAATCTATTTTACTGATGTTTGGCGGTCGATTCTTATTTGAAGTAGCAGTGCCGGAGTTCCTAGGACTGCGTTTGTTAAGTTCAAAGAATCCAAAGCACTGGAGATATCAGTTCTTTTGTGGATTACCAACCAACATGTTACAAGATATGTACAATGGATTATTACTCATAATATTGTACAATGGAATGAAGGATTGACCAGAGACTTGGATTACAATGGTCATGTAAATGTAGTTAAATCTGAGTCCCAATAGTAATTTGTGTTCTTCTTAATAAAATAAATTTTCTTTCAAATTAAATATTTATTTTTTAAATTTGCAAATGTATTTAATTCCACATAGACGTTATGTTGGCGCTTCGTCATCGCCACCAAAGCATATTCCGTTAAAATAGATGGTAGAAAGTTAAATGAGACCTATTTAAAACAAGTTTGAAATGTTAGGGACGAATTTCAAACTTTTTAAACTTTAGGAACTGATTTCAACTGGCCCCCAAACGTTGGTGACTGATTTGAGTGTTTTGCCTACCCTTGCTACCCCCATTCCCATCCCGATAAATGCTCCCGGCCAAGATCGTCACTCTCCCGCACGATCTCCCCGCTGAGCTCGTCACACTCCCGCACGATCTCCCCGCCCTGCTCTACCGAGAAATAAATAAATATATGCATATAAAATATATAAGTATATACCGAAATATATATATATATATATGTATATATACATAACAAAATATTAAATTGGGCGAGCTTTGTAGATTACACATGAGAACAATTCAAATCCTGCAAAGGGCATCATTAATTTTAATTTTAATTTTTTTTGTATGCAAACTTTTTTTATTTAGCATAATAGTTAAATAAAGTATTAAAAATTAGCCACAAAACAATACCTTGCTAAAAAGTCTTGAAAATTAGAAACGAAAATTTTTCTTCCTAAAATTAGCGAGACTCATATTAGCTAGGGAAAAATATAGTTGTTAAATTCTTTGCTAATTAAAATTAGCAAGGATTTTATTGAAGTAGCAATGAATTTACCTCCTTGCTAATTTAAGTTTTTCTTATAGTGGAAGTCAAAGTCAAAAGTCAAAGCAGAAGACATGAGCCAAAGATCAAAGACAACTCAATCAACATGAATCATAAAGGGCCTAGGAGAGTATGAGGCGAGCATGTACTCGTCAGGTGACCAACCATAAGCGATGCTCGCCGAAGCCAGACGAGATCCCCTCAATGTTGCATAGTCGCCGGGTTGGGCTGAGCTATAAATATGACCCATTTTCCCTTGGTTTTCCTACAAATAGGACCTCAGGGGTACCAGGAATTGCACTTTTGGCTGAGCTTTCAGAATCCCATTTTCGAAGACTTTGACCCGTCAATCTTTGGCCGTCATTCTAGATACTCGTTAAGTTGGTGCCTTTCTCGTACCCTGCTCGGCTATCATTGGTTGCGGAGGGGAAGTCTCTTCTAAGCTTCTGGGTATGTGGTGGGACTTCCCTGCCGCAGCACCTAGAGTCCTGTTGTTGCTCACTTAGTCTCTTCGTCGTTTCCCGTCAAGCCATCGAGTTGGATCGCTGGACAAGTAACCTTCGACTGCATTGATCCGAACATTTGGAGCACGTCGGAAATTTCCTGGCTTCAACACGTACCGGTCATTACACAAATAAAACTCATTATGGTCAAAACTACACGAAACACTTGATCCTCGTGAACCATCAGGCACGACTCATTGTTAGGAATGTGAAAGCCAAGTGGCAAATTAATCATAATATACTAGATAGGGATTGGCTCCAATAAACTCAATATAGTCTAAGCTAATAATAATAATAATAATAATATATATATATATAGATATGGATAATATTGATTGCTGACATCACTTTTCTTTCCTTTGAATGCACTCAAAAAGTGGAAGAAGCAACTAATTAGGTCTTAGCCCAAACTTATAGTTTTGCTAGTCATCTTTATCCTTAAATATATAGACCATAATAATAGCCACGACATATTCATTAGTGACAAATGCATTTTATTAAATATGTTTGGTATTTATTAAGTTAACGAGTAATTAAGGAGCTAGAAATAAGAACATAAAATTTCTCAATTCACATCCATAATTTAGATAATTATTTGTAAAAAAAATGATTATTGGTTTATCATATTGTTTTGTGTCTTAAGCATTAATAACAATTTTTGTTTCATCACAACTCACCGTTAGAAGCAGTTCCTTAAAATATGGGTAATTATATTTGCAGGCCCTATATGGATATTTGCAGCCCAATTTTTACGAGTTATTACGCGCCTTTTGAAAATACTCTTTGTTAGGTGCATTTTTAGGAAAAGTGTTCAACATTAAAGTTGTAGATCTCGTCGAAATCTACAACTTTGATGTTGAACACTTTTCCTAAAAATGTACCTAACATTGCGTATTTTCAAAAGGCGCGAAAAATTTCACAATAGTCTCGCGCCTTTTGAAAATACGCAATGTTAGGTGCATTTTTAGGAAAAGTGTTCAACATCAAAGTTGTAGATTTCGAAGAGATCTACAACTTTCATGTTGAACACTTTTCCTAAAAATGCATCTAACAAAGAGTATTTTCAAAAGGCGCGTAATAACTCGTAAAAATTGGGCTGCAAATATCCATATAGGGCCTGCAAATATAACCACAATATCCGTTTGGAGTGAAATGGAGAAGATCATTTTCCGTATCATAGCAGGTCCACGCGGGACTGCCCCAGCCGGCGGGCATTAACTTCCACCTATTTTAAATTAGAGGAACATGCAAGAGATCCTCTCGGTACACTATATTTGTTGTGTGCTCATCGCATATATTGCTTGTGCAGCATTCGATGATGATGATAATAATATATTTAGCTATTGCATTTTTTTTTATATATTAAGGCTTTGTTTGGCTCGGCTGTAGCGATGAGAGAATCAGTGGTGGAAAGCAGTTGTGAGAAAATCTGCTTTTTTGAAGAATGATGGAAAAATCTGAGAAACTGTTTAGAAGTGCAGATTTCTCAGTGCTGTTCAGAAATAGAAAACTGTTTTAACTGTTTGGAAGAAACAGTGGTGAGAAAATCTATGATATTTTTTTCTTCTTCATAAAACAGATAAAACCATATTAAAAATTGATGTGCACCCGTAAAAATGATACATGATGTGGTCTCACAAAACGTTCAGGCAGTGCATTCGGGCAGTGCGCTAATGAACATCACTCGCCTTATTTGGTGGAGGAAATGAGGTTGACCAAGATAAACTCCACTATCCCCGTAACCACCCATCATGGGGTGCAGATAGTAAAAATCCCCCATCATGGGGTGCAAATAGTAAAAATCCTTCATCATGGGGTGCAAATAGTAAAATCTCACATCATGAGGTGCAAATAGTAAAATCCCCCCATCATGGGGTGCAAATAGTAAAATCTCACATCATGGGGTGCAAATAGTAAAATCCCCCATCAGGGGGTGCAAATAGTAAAATCCCCCATCATGGGGTGCAAATAGTAAAATCCTCCAACATGTGGGTGTAAATAGTAAAATCCTCCAACATGTGGGTGCAAATAGTAAAATCCTCCAACATGGGGGTGCAAATAGTAAAATCCTTCAATACGGTCTGCGTATAGCAAATAATATGGTTATGGTGTGCGCATAACCATATCCGTCATATGAATACATATCACCGCAAAACTATACAAACTGGTGTGCGCGCAGCTATATTCATGATAAGTGTGTGTATAACACATAAATTGGTTATGGTGTGCGGGTAGCCGCATAACTACCATAACTACCATAACCATTCATTTAATTACGAAAGTGTCACCCTCAAAAATTATAAATAGAACCACAAGGCTTCTCTTTTTTCCATCTTCTCCTCCTCCACCTCTCCCCTCTTTTGAGACTTTCTCTCTCTCCGACCAGGAAAATCCTCCTACGGATTTTCTCTCTCCTCCTTCCTTGCGCGCTCACAAGCGTGTTTCATCCTTGCGCGCTCACAAGCGCGCGTCCTCCTTGCGCGCTCCCAAGCGCGCGTCCTCCTTGCGCGCTCCCAAGCGCGCGTCCTCCTTGCGCGCTCCCAAGCGCGCGTCCTCCTTGCGCGCTCCCAAGCGCGCGTCCTCCTTGCGCGCTCCCAAGCGCGCGTCCTCCTTGCGCGCTCCCAAGCGCGCGTCCTCCTTGCGCGCTCCCAAGCGCGCGTCCTCCTTGCGCGCTCCCAAGCGCGCGTCCTCCTTGCGCGCTCACAAGCGTGCCTCCTCCTTGCGCGCTCACATGCGCGCCTCCTCCTTGCGCGCTCACAAGCGCGCCTCCTCCTTGCGCGCTCACAAGCGCGCCTCCTCCTTGCGCGCTCACAAGCGCGCCTCCGTGCACTCCGCTCCAAGCGCGCTCCGCTCCAAGCGCACCTTCGTGCGCTCCACTTCAAGCCCGCCTCCGTGCGCTCCGCTCCAAGCGCACCTTCGTGCGCTCCACTTCAAGCCCGCCTCCGTGCACTCTGCTCAGCAGGAGACAAGCCACAGAGACAAAGACACACAGAGCGCATTGATCCAATCTTCCAGCAACATTCAAAGCCTCAAAAGCACTTAGAGCGCAACATTCCCCTCTACGCAGGCGGAAGTCTTAGCTCCGTGAGCGGTGGCCCGTCACCCTCCGAACATCTCTCCCTCTCTCTCAACAATTGTAACGAGAGGCGGCCTGTCACCCTCGAGTTCTTCAAAAAAGCTCTGTACAACCAACAAATAGTGGAATTTTGGCCGGCACAGGCCCGACTGCGTGGTTTTTTCACCCAGTTGACGGGTTTTCCACGTTAAAAAAATTGTCTTTTCAGCTTTCCCTTTTCTGTGACTGTGTGCACGCTCGAACGCTCCCGGGCTAAGACGGTTCAATTTAGTCTGATCTACCGGAGCCTTGAGTGGACCGCAACAGTTTGGCGCCGTCTGTGGGAACGGAGTTCCCCCAAAACTTGAAGAAGATTCTGAAGACAGTACCCACTGCACAACGATACTCGTGACTAGAGATCATGGCAGGAAAAGCCGTCCGCACTAGTGAAGGATCAATCCGGGGGGGGGGGGGGGCAGGCTGATCTAGCTCCCCTCCACTCGCCTATCAGCAAAACCGAAGGAGAACTCACCGGTACGAGTGTCCACGACCGCGGGGCCCATCCTAACGGAGGACCTGAAGCAGCATACCGTGAGCCCGTATACGTAAGGCTCGTGCGTGAAGAAGTTCGTGACATAATTTTCGAAGAGCACAAACGAGCAAGGCAACGTTCCGCTTTGGCTCCTCGCCCTCTCCATCATCGCTCACCGTTCGCACCAGAGGTTCTGGCACATCCAATTCCCATTGGCTTCAAGCTCCCAAAGATTGAGATGTACAACAGAGCGGGCGACCCATCGGAGCACGTCTGTCACTTCACAATCATGATGCAACTCTGTAATGCCCCGGATCCATTGTTGTGTCAGGCATTCCCGACGACTTTGAAAGGACAGGCTCGCACCTGGTTCCTATCCCTGAAGGAGGGAGAAATCAAGGATTTCGTAGAGCTGACTCAACAATTCACGGACCAGTTCATCCCTAGCCGCAGGATAGTCAAAGATCCTTCCCACCTGTCCGGGATCTGTCAAGGAGAAAGGGAAACCCTTAAAGATTTCTTCCGTCGTTTCACCACTGAGGCACGACAAATCCCTGGGATAAGACCGGAGCTCCTGCGAGATTTTCTCCTCGGAGGGCTCCGCCCTGGTGGCTTCCACTTCGCACTGATGTGGGAAACCGTGCCCAGCTATCCCGATCTCGTTCGACGGATCGACGCCCAGATCGTCGCCGACGAAGCAATTGAAGCGCATCAACAACAGTTTGATAGAGGCGTGAAAAGGAAAAGGGAGCAAAAGGCTTCATCAGTCCTTAGGAGGAACAATGAATGTCATAGCAATCCACGACCTCGGCAGCACCAAAGAAACACGCCCCTCAATACCTCCAGAACCAACATATTTTACGCAATCAAAGGCAACGAAGCGCTCCGCAAGCCCAGCCCTCTCGCTAAAAACACGGGAGACCAGGAAAAATATTGTGAGTTCCACCGTGGACAAGGACATGACAAGGAAAACTGCTCCAAGCTTAAGGATGAAATCGAGCGACTCATCTAACAATGCCTACTGAGGAAATTCCTACGAGGCTAGACACCGATTCAGCCAGCAGGAGATCAGCAAACGCCTCACCAAGAAGTATTGGGAGGTAACCCTTAAGTCAGTCTTTCCGGGAGAATGCTTCACACCTATTAGCAGGGCTCTACCCGCGCCACTAAAATATTCTACCAACTTTGTTTCTATAGGAACCTTGTGTAAATTGCCACTATAACTAATAGCTTTCAAAGTTGATCATTTCAGGCATGTCATCCCACACGCTATCGAAATTACGTATTCACTTCGCCCAAAGGAAAGGACGTCTATTTGAATGAACAGCACCTGCCTCCGGGCAGTGCGCTAATGAACAGCACTTGCCTCCGGGCAGTGCGCTAATGAACAGCACTTGCCTCCGGGCAGTGCGCTAATGAACAGCACCTGCCTGTGGGCAGTGCGCTAATGAACAGCACCTGCCTCCGGGCAGTGCGCTAATGAACAGCACCTGCCTCCGGGCAGTGCGCTAATGAACAGCACCTGCCTCCGGGCAGTGCGCTAATGAACATCACCTGCCTCCGGGCAGTGCGCTAATGAACATCACCTGCCTCCGGGCAGTGCGCTAATGAACAACACCTGCCTCCGGGCAGTGCGCTAATGAACAGCACCTGCCTCCGGGCAGTGCGCTAATGAACAGCACCTGCCTCCGGGCAGTGCGCTAATGAACAGCACCTGCCTCCGGGCAGCGCGCTAATGAACAACATCTGCCTCCGGGCAGTGCGCTAATGAACAACAACTGCCTCCCGAATACATAAATCACAATAAAGCAGGACATGAGATGATTCCTATTTGGCGGAAATTCCTCGTTACTTAGGTTTACCATTAATCTATGCACAATAATGAAAAAAAAAACGATAAACATTTGTTATACATGAAAACATAGGTCTTTTCTTAAGTTTACCTATTAATCTACGCACATACATTACAAAAACTGAAACAAATTAGCACTATACTGAAACAAATTGCCATACATTACAACCAATAACAACTATACATACCACTGATTTCATATGAAATAAAAAAACAAAAAAACAAGAGGTTATGGAATGCTGGATTTAGGAAATAAATAGCAGCAATACTGAAAATCTCAACATTAAAATTTCCTGGATACCTAAACAAATGAAGAAAATCAAGAAATGATTGAAACCTCAACAATACTAAAACCTCAACAGCAAATTTTTGTGGAAAAAATTGAACAGATCTAGTTATTTTAGGAGAAAAATTGAAGAAATCTACAACAAATTCTGTTTTCCACATCTGGATCTACACAAATTGAAGAAATCTACAACATAGCATTGAGGTTCTACATAAATGTAGCAGGGGGATCTTCCAAAATGCACAAAAATGGGAAGGAGGAAGTAATACCAAGGAGAATCTTCCAAAAATTTTTGAAGAAGCTTGTTGTCTTGCGTCGACGAGATGCGTGCACCCGTCCGTGAGAGAGGTGAAGGCTGGAGCTTCGTCGGCGAGGGAGGAGAAAGACTGGAGCTTTGTCGGCGAGGTGAGAAAAGGCGCGAGGGGTAAGATGTCACGGAAGAGACAACGAAAACCTAACTGGGCGCGCGGGAGGGGGAGGTTGCGAAAGACGAAAAGCCAAAATCGATTTTGGATGGGGGGGGGGGGGGGGGGGGGCACGACAGGAGTAGAGGGGAATAATAGGGTATTTACGAAAATCTATCTTGCCACCGTTAAAATATAATCACTGTTTGGCGCGACTTTACGAAAATCTCCGGTGGGCGGCACTTAAAACCTGGTGCCAAACAGAGCCTTAGTTGTCGAGGCGCCTATTTTCTCCATTTCTTCTCTTATGGCTGACCCCATGTCGCAGGAAGCAAGAGCTGATTCCGGCTCTTCGAGACTCCTCACCGTAGGAAACATGATCGATCCTCACTGCTCTTGGGCGCTCATTCGCAGCTCTCGCCTTCCTCTTCTGAACCTTCCTCTTCTGAACCTATAGCATCCATCGACTCCTCGCCGATAGCCCGCAAAACCTCTGGCGGCCGAGAGACAGGCGAGCACAAGATTGTCTTGGTAGGGCACTGTCGCAACTGCGAGGGGGGGGGGGGGGGGGGGGGGGGGGGTACTGTCCCTCTCGTATTACATAATTATAATAATTGACTGATCCAGATTAATTTGATAGTGTGATAGAGATTATATCCCCCGCTAACCCGAGTGAACATTCAAATATTTGTACGTATTCATTGGTGAAGGGGCTTAGGGCTAATCCAAGAACTTCAACAGGGGGAATCTTTCAAAAAGTTTGAGAAACTCGTAGTCAACGAAGACAATGTTGAAGTTTGACTTTCAAAATTAAACGAAGTCGCATAGTAACTTATTTTGTGTGCGTGATGGACAATAATTAAAAAATTCAACCTAGAGAATATTTATATATTTAGTGCATATATTTATATAAAAAAAATTAATTAGATGATCATATAAAAATACACTAATTAGAAATCATGCTCATAATTTCTAAATCCCGCTCCAGCAAAAATCAGCCCTCCATAAAGCTTGCTCACTCGACATCACTCTAGTTCCAAGGTAATCGCAACCCCTACTCCTTGTCGATAGCTGCTTTATTCTCGCATTCATCTAAGTATGTCTTTGATCTTTATTTATTTATTTCAAAAAAATTCTTTGCATATACTTAAATATCAAAATACAAAAAAAAAAGAATAAACATCTAAAAAGTACGAAAGCATACTAATTAATATAATGTTTTCTGTATAACCCGTAATTCGTCGAGATCAAAAATGCCTAAAAGAAGACACTTCAGGAAACCACCTCGCCAGACGGCTATTCGCAGTCATCGTCTAGGAGATCTCGTCTAGCAGATCTCGTCTAGCAGATCTCATCTAGCAGACCTCGTCGCCAGACGTCTATTCGTAGTCGTCCTCGTCTAGGAGATCTCGTCCAACAAACCTCATCGTCATGCGGCTATTCGTAGACCACCTCCAAGATTGCCTATAAATAAGACCCCAGGGCACAAGAGAGAGGGCAGTTTACCCCCCCTCAAGGTTCCCCTGACCTTTACTTTAGAGTTCGCATCTGTTGTGACTAGCTCAGCATTGACTTTGAATGGGAAGTTCCTATATATACTTCTGGGTAAGCGGTGAGACCTCCACGCTGTAACCCGGGATCTAGTTTATAGGCAGTTCAAGAAGTTTTCAGCTCTCCGGCTCTATCTTGTCTCCATTCGCGCGCCCGGGACGACTGCTAGGCAAGTAGCATTTGGTCACTCTTTGGTCCGAGCATTTGGGGCCAGAATTTTCTTGGTTCGAACAAAGATGTTGCGCTATATCATGCAGAAGAAGGCAGTGTTTCTTTCAAATATTCCGAAGAAGCTATGAATAAAGAAGAAGATGGACTTGACGAGGTCAAAATTAGTTGCAGCTATCTCAATTAGATTTGTATATGCCACTTCGACAAAAATTAATTAAACCAGTTAACTGCATGTCTTGTCATCTTCCTCATCTTCCAATAAAAAAATTAACACGTCTCCACGTTTATGTACCCTTTTCTCACTCACCCGGACACCGTTTTTGATGTATAAATAGCCGAAATTCATTGTCTCGACGAAAAGAATTCAAATTTAACATCACAAAAAATATTGGGGGGCCAGAACCCCCCTGTAGAGGGGGCTCCTAATGGGTTGAATACCATATCAATGAGCCTTCCATCTTGCAAATAAGGGCCAGTTTGGGTGAGCTGTTGCTGATGAAAAGCGAGTACGTGCCCGGCAGGGTGAAACGATGGCTTGCAAGCACGCCTTCTGCGGTAGCTTTGACGAGGACGGAGACATCGAAGGGGAGAGAGCGAGTGTGTACGTGCCCAGGAAGAAGAAGATGTCGCGTGCGAGGGGGAGAGCTTCGCGGCTGCAAGGGTCGGGAGCGAAAGCTCAAGCTTGCGGCGCGGTTGAAATGGAGGAATTTCCTGCGGATGCGCTAATACCTAACATCAGCTTATTTTAGAAACGATTTATGCTCGTTTCTCTATACCAAACACGACTTTTTGTGTAAACGGAGCGGAGCCAATAAGCTCCCCTAAACGCCAACTAAGTCATATTTTATTTACACAAAATCTTAAACTAAGCGCCTTTATTCCCATGCCGGAAAGCATTTGTACATGCGACCAAGGAATTCAATAATAATCCACGCCGACTAGGCTTATGAATATTAATTCCATTTATTATTTGATAACGTGTTCATGCTTTCATTCATGTAATAACGTCAAAGCATATAATGGTGGGGGCACATCTTACTAACTTTATGATAATTTTATGCAACTATGCGGCAAATTATTAATTAATTATGGTAAGTGCATATAATGGCTCCGTTTGGCACGGCGGCGGCGGTCGTAAACACGGTGGTTTTGAACTGTCGTTCGTGAACTACGTTTAGTTTTATATTCAAGCCTAGTTTTCTTCTCTTGATGACAGTCACAACCGTTGTCATGCCAAACATGCTTTCTGAATTATGATTTTATAAGAGTGATGTTATGTGCAAATCGGTTTTGGCTACGTGCAAATCATTAAAGCTCGTGCATTTTGAAAATACGCCTTATAAGTGCATTTTTAGGAAAAGTGTTCAACATCAAAATTGTAGATCTTGTCGAGATCTACAACTTTCGTGTTTAACATTTTGCCTAAAAATGCACCTATAAGACGTATTTTCAAAATGCGCGAGACTACTGTGAGATGTTTCACGTCTTTTGTAAATACGTCTTATAAGTGCATTTTTAGGCAAAATGTTCAGCACGAAAGTTGTAGATCTACAACTTTGATGCTGAACACTTTTCCTAAAAATGCACCTATAAAGCTTATTTTCAAAAACTACGAGATTTGATGGTTTGCACGTAACCAAAACTGATTTGCACATAACATCAGTCTTTTATAACTTTATTTGGAGCACATATATCTCCAAATAATCAGCATGATTTTATAATTTTTATTTTTTTCATAACATATATATATGTTAATTTTTATTCTTTTTTTTAAAACTGAATTAATTATGTTTTATTTTCATAAAATAATACATAGTAAAGATGAGCATTTCTTTGGATAAAGATGAAAGTTATGTAGAAAGGAACAAAAACTCGTGATAAGATTTGGGCCGTGTAGTATATTATATAACAACTTGTACATAATTAATACATTCAATAACGGAATATATAGTTGTAAAGTCTAAAACTTATGGATTCTTTGTTTGAAGATTATCCATCAATTTTTGTGTGTACTTTGTTAGTTTAATTATGGAAGGTCGGGGAGAGTCTTTATTTATGTGTGTACTTTGTTAGTTTAATTATGGAAGGTCGGGGAGAGTCTTTCTTTATGTTTTTTTTTTTCTTTTTATTCAATGCATCTTTCATTCATTTTCAATGCCATAAAATTTGCATTAGTCATCTAAGGAGTATTTGGCCTTATAATTTGCATTCGACCAAACTTCTTTTGGGGAACTCCGACGTAACATATGATATTTGTTACTTTTATTTTGAAAATTGAAACAATTATGTAGAAAAGATGTGCATTTTTTTTGCATAAAGGTGGAAGTTATGTAGAAAGGAACGAAAAATCGTGATAAGATTTGAACCCTATAGTTTATCAATAATGGAATATATAGTTTTAATTCAATGATTGAGGATTATCAAAAAAAAAATGTACTTTGTTAGTTTAATTATGGAAGGTCAGGGTCTCAGGGAGAGTCTTTCTTTATGTTTTTTGTTGCCTTTTTATTCAATTTTTTGCATCTTCCATTCATTTTCCAAAGCCTTATAATTTGCATTAGTCATCTTAGGAGTATTTAGATGCATTATCAATGCGCACATGTTTACTCATCTCACTTCGGTGAATGCTAATA
Source organism: Dactylorhiza incarnata (assembly GCA_033032865.1). Taxonomy (NCBI): domain Eukaryota; kingdom Viridiplantae; phylum Streptophyta; class Magnoliopsida; order Asparagales; family Orchidaceae; genus Dactylorhiza; species Dactylorhiza incarnata. The sequence goes on along the minus strand of JAWHQI010000268.1, from coordinate 171,410 downwards.
TGTCGCTCTTCAATATCATTATGTAGAATATTTGCATCACTGTGTTGCTCCATAGTACTGTCAAAAATGTTTACCGACATCCCTATTCATCAATAAGATTTGAGTATCAGATTCTGTGAACCGAATGACATCCATATCCGTGGAAGGATCCAAAGGCTTGTCGATTATAGTGTCGTTCGTAGAAGGGACATTAAGAATAGAGAATGTTACATGTCTCATTGGTGAGTGATCATTTTATCTACTATCTCGAGCACCATGATCCATGGAACTTCAGTATATTGCTTCACATATCGAGCATGCATGATCGATCCTTACATATCGAACATGATCCTTACAAACATGACCCTCAAATGATGTTTTGGAAAAACCCTAGCTTTTTTTATCAAGAAGTTTAGTGGAGGCTTAGGCTTCGTTTGGCGGGGTGGTGGCGGTCGTGAACACGGTGGTAATGAACCGTCGTTTGTGAACGTCTGACCTCACATAAAAACATTCATGCATTTTATGCTCAAAACTAGTTTATTTAATTTCTTGGTAGCGGTCATAACCTTTGTCTTCCCAAACATACATTCTATTCTATGATAATTAATAATGTTTTTGACGAAACTCACCGGAGCAAATAAGCCATGCCAAACCAAGCCTTATCTAGCATAAACTAGAGCATGCATGATGCCACAATGTTCCCATTGTAATTATATATTAATAAATTATCCTAAACTCTATTTTTTGAAATTACAAAAACTTTTCATGTAAGTTTGCATTTCATAACATGCATGCACAAAAGATAGATGGTTTATTTACTTAAATAACTTTTAGTAAAAATACTAAATTTATATTTTAATTTGATATTTCTTGAGACAATAGTTTTTATTAGGGCACTGTTATAAGCACTCATATCACGGCTAAATGTAGTCCATTGATATTTGCAGTCCAATGAATTTAAGTATTTTTAGGACTGCGAATATCCGTTTTTAGGTATTTGTAGGACTGCGAATAGCCTTTGTATGACTGCTAATAATATCGCCCTTTTTATTAAGACCAATGGGCAGGTGTGCTCTCGCACTGAGAAATGGGAACTATCAAATTAATCGACCCCAGGCATAATTACGTGTATGATTGACTGCGAATAGCCTTTGTACGGCTTGATTGTGTATGATGTCATAGGCTAACCAATTTTTTGATTAAACAACTTTATTTATATAAATAGGGTTATTTCTATATAAATAGTGATTATTCTTTTACATAACTGAATAAATACTGTCTATATTTATTTAAATAAATTTATATATATATAAATCTGTATTTTAGCTATCTATCCTAATAGATTGATAACCGGCTTTGTTCGCACTACTACTGTATTTTTGGTCTTTAACAACACTTGACTTAACAACATTTTATAAAAATGTTGTCTAAACCTTGAATAGAGAATAATTTATATGTGTTTCAATAAGTTAGCATCTTAAGGTAACATGAGAGAAGAGATTATGCAACTTTTAATCAATGTTCCCGAGTTTACTATTTTCTAATTTGTTATCTATTTGTATGTATAAAAGTTTCTTTTGATAAAACTGTGAGAATGTAATTATTAATTTGTAATCTATGCTTGCTGGATATATTTGGCATGATATAAGTATGGATATTTGACCAACATATATGTTTATTGATAATTGATAAAAGAGTCAGTTAACATAAGTGTGGAAGCATTTTTGGATAGTGTTGCCTAATTTTTTTGTATCGTATTAATAAAAGAATTTGACATTATTTTTTTTTCGTTAAAAAAAGTTGACAACATTTGTTAACTGTAACGATAAAAGACAACATTTCAAAACTGTTGCCTATTCTAAGAGTTTAGACAACAGTTTTATATAGTGTTACCTTAAGGTATGAAAATTATTGCCTTGGATTTTGGTAACACGTGTAGATATAACAACCCTATGACAACAATTTTCATTGTTTTGGCAACACTTTGTAGTTTTAGGCAACAATTTTCAAGTGTTGCTTGTTGCGGCTTCTCAACGCCCTCGGTAGACCGATTTCAACTCGGTCCGTCTTAGCCCGGGCGGTCGAGCGTGCACACAGTCAGAATGTTGCAGAGAGTAAATGCTGAAAATGGTACACACAGAACTTTAGCGTGGAAAACCCTCTAAAGGGTGAAAAACCACGTGGCCAGGGCGGTGCTGGCCGAAATCCACTATCTCAGACTGTTACAATGCTTTCTTGGAGAATGCGAGGGCACCAGGCCGCGCCTCGTTACAATTGAGAGAGAGAGAGAGAAAGAACTCCGTGGGTGACAGGCCACCACTTAGGAGTTGATTGCCTTGCTGCGTGTCTGATGCGGCTGCGCGCTTGCTGGGAGAGAATGAGCACTTCGCGGAGCACTTTGACTTTGCTGTTCAGGTTTGGGGTGCTCGCCTTGAATGTCGCAGCACTTCTAAGTGAGCGGCGTTCGCAGGAGGAACCTGTCAGTTAGTAAAAGGGGATGGCGGAGCGTAGAGAGAGAAACTCTGAGGAGAGGGGAAAAGAAGAGAGAGAGAGTCTGGGCGAGAATGAGAGAATCCATCCAATTGAAGACCCTTGGGGGTCTATTTATAGGCTTGGAAGGTGGAAGTTACGGTGGTTACGCGGATAACCACCAAATGGAGGGCCGAGATCGTTGGCGACGATTGAAGGGTCGTGATCGCGCGAGGCGATCGGAGGGCCGCCAGGGCCTCGGTGAGATCCGACGGTGGAGGGTGAAGGGCGGCGACGGCGGTGGCCGGCCATGGGTGGCCGGCCATGGTCGCCGGCCATGAAGGGGGCGGCGGTCGGCGGCGGCGGCGGCCGGCCGGCCGGCGGCGGCCGGCCGGCGGTTGGCGGCGGTTGGCCGGCGGTGGCGGCCGGCCAGCGGTGGGCGACGGCCGGCCGGCGGTGGCCGGCCGGTGGTCGGCCGGTGGCGGCCGGCCGACGGCGGTTGGTGGTGGTTGCGATCCCGCGCGGGGCGGTTGGGATCTCGCGCGAGGTGGTTTGGATCGGTGCGCGGTGGTTTGGATCCGCCGCGCGGGAGTGGGATCCGGTGTGCGAAGGTGGGATCCGGCGTGCGGTGGTTTCGGGATCCGCCGTGCCGTAATGGGATTTGATGTGCGGGAATGGGATCCGGTGCGTGGTGGTTACGGATTTTTCCATATATAGAGGGGGAACCCATCATTTCTAAATGCCAAAAATATTGTTGTGCACCCTCTGCGATCATCAAATACTTTTTTTAAAATCAAAGACGAGAGAAAATATACAAATGAATATATTGTTCGCACTCTCTGTGATCATCGAATATTTTCTTAAATCAAAGGAGAATTAAAATTAGAGTTTTTATATAGATCCTTTTCCTCTTGTGCTTATAGTATATCTATTTGTGAATCCATGGATATATAATTCATGGTGTTGTATTAAATGAAATCACATTGCTCATGCATGCATACCACTTTATACTTGTTGTCCCCATTATGAATTTGTTGACCTGCTTTGATGAAATTCACATTTGCGAGTCTTACCCGAATAATTACCGGCTTAATAAATTTATTGTTGAACATTTAAATTCTAAAATATCTTAATCGGTGTGAACGTCGCATTTCTTCTGATCTGGATATACGCGTCAAACAAGAAAGGGGGGAAGCTTTCTTTGAATTGGATGTGAATTAACCTAACTACATTTTTATAGGTACCCATCACACTCATATTAATTATTTTGGTATCTATCTAATTAATTATTATATGCATGCATTAAGGAAGCCTAACTACTTCTATAAGTACCCAACAAACACAAAATTTATAGGGCGCTGCTATTAGCACAACAGTTTTGGCTAGTCGCACCGCGCTTTCTCCTAATTTTTCGCGTCTTTTGAAATACGTCTTGTACATGCATTTTTAGGAAAATTGTCCAACACGCCCAGGTTTTGCGTCTGGGCGTGTTGTACTTTGGAAATACGCTCAGTTTTGCGCCTTTTGGAAATACGCCTTGTACATGCATTTTTAGGAAAAGTGTTCAACACGAAAGTTGTATATCTCGTCGAAATCTACAACTTTCGTGTTATGGAGGGGGAATGGACACACCTGGTTGCTTTGCGGCCACAAACGCCGCATTGACTTGTTGTCTAACAGAGACGCTGAGAATGGCGGCATCAGATATAAATACGACTTGAGGTTAACTGATGCACGTGGAGATTGGCCGGGCTCACGTGTGTAACAAAATTAAGGGTTCGTTTGGTGCGTCGTTTTGGTCGGGCGTTTGGGCAAACGCCGCCGGACGGCGTGTAAACAAACGTCTTTGGCGGCGTTTGCTCCGGCTGGACTCGCCGCGCCCTTAAAAATGGGGCAAAAGCCCCGTTTCGATCCCCCTCCCGCCCTCCGGTTCGAATGTTGCGGGTGGAGCCGCCTGTCACGGACTAGTCCCCCTTGACTATGTCGCGCACGGCCTTAGCTCCTCTTGCCACCCCTCGCGGCTAGCTAAGTCAGCCTCGCTCTAAGAAAACTGTGGTGGAAATGGGAACGAGAACAAGAACACAAGAGCACAAGAGAAGAAGTAAGCAAGAGAACTCAAAAGCTTATTCCAAACTTGGATGAATACAAATGAGGGGGCCTTCCCCTTTTATAGGCCCCAAAGAGGTTTCCCTCCAAACCAAAGAATATTCTAGACCCCTACTATTCTAGAGTATTCTATACAATTCCGGTATATACAAGAGTCGTGAATTCTCTAGATTGTTCTACCGCCTTCCTATGTACAAGACTCCAGATTTCTCTAGAATCTTCCCATCAATTAACCCCCAAAAGGAGGAGATCGTAACATTCTCCCCCACCTATCCTGGCGTCGTCCTCGTCGCCTCATACTGCTGAATGAAGTCCTTGAACTGCCACAAGTCTTCTAATGTCTCCCAAGTAACATCAGACTCTGGCAATCCCTTCCATCTGATTAAGTACTGAGTACTTGGCGGGACTCCGCGTCGCCGTACCACCCTCTGGGATAGCACCCGATCAATCTCCTTCTCGAATGATTTGGTCATGATCGGAGGCGCTCTATGTGATTCTCCTCGCCTTGGGTCTTCCTGGTCTTCATGATAAGGATTCAACATGCTTACGTGGAAGACCGGATGAATCTTCAACGAGTTAGGTAGATCAAGGCGATATGACACCTTTCCTACCTTGCCGATCACCTCGAACGGTCCTTCATACTTCCTTATCAACCCCTTATGCATGCTCCGCATTACTTTGAACTGTTGGGGTAGGAGTTTTACCATCATTGTCTCCTAGGCCAAACTCCTGCGGCCTTCTCTTCACGTCCGCCCATTTCTTCATGCGCTTCCTTGCTTTCTCTAGGCAGACTTTGGCCAAGTCATTCTGCTCCTCCCAAGACTTAGCCATTTGAAATGCTCCTGGGCTTTTTCCTTCTCCGGGGTTGATGGCCAATGCGTGCGGTGTGAGTGGTTGACGCCCGGTCGCCAGCTCGAAGGGACTCCTTCCCGTAGACTCGCTCCTCTGCAAGTTGTAGGAAAATTGAGCAACATCCAAGATCTTTGCCCAATCCCGCTGGTTAGCACTCACAAAGTGCCACAAGTAACACTCCAATAAGCCATTTACCCTCTCGGTCTGCCCATCGGACTGCGGGTGGAAACTTGTGGAGAAGTTTAGTTGTGATCCCAACATTCTGAACAACTCCGTCCAAAGTTTCCCCGTGAAGCGAGGATCCCGATCGCTCACAATATTTTGTGGAAGCCCCCAATGCTTTACCACTTGCTTGAAGAATGCTTGGGCCGCTTCCTCCGCTGTGCAGTCCTTTGCGCATGGGATGAATGTCCCATACTTCGAGAATCTGTCTATGACCACCATGATCGATCCAAATCCCTCTGATTTGGGGAGAGCGCTAATGAAGTCCAACGTCACGGTGTGCCATGGATGATCTGGAACTGGAAGAGGCTCAAGCAATCCCGCTGGTTGCCGATTCTCCACTTTGTCCTGTTGGCACACAAGACATGTCTTCACATACAAATCCACGCTTTCCTTCATCTTCGGCCAGTAGTACAAGATCTCCACTAGCGTCATGGTCCTTTTTTGGCCAGGATGACCTGTCCATCGAGTGTCATGACACTCCTTGATCAACTCCCTCCGTAGGTTGTCCCACTTTGGGATGTATAGTCTCTTCCCCTTTGTGTAGAGGAGTTCATCCTCTACCCAAAAGTGTTTGGTCTTCCCTTCCCTTGCCGCCTTCATTAGCTCGATTGCCAACGGATCTTGTTGCAACCCCTCCTTGATCCTGGTCAGCAACTCCCCTTTCACCGTGGACATTGCGGCAAGTTCGGCCTTGCGGATTAAGGCATCCGCAACAACATTCGCCTTCCCGGGCTTGTACTCCATGGAATAGTCGAACTCCGCTAGGAAGTCCTGCCATCTCGCTTGTTTGGAAGACAACTTCTTTTGCGTCTGGAAGTAACTTGTGGCCACATTGTCCGTCTTGACCACAAACTTCGCCCCGAGCAAGTAGTGCCTCCATACCCGTAAGCAATGTATAATAGCAGACATTTCCTTCTCTTGGACGGTGTATCGCCGCTCCGTCTCGTTCAGCTTTCGGCTTTCATATGCAATGGGATGCCCATCCTGCATCAAGACTCCACCAATGGCAAAGTCGGAAGCATCCGTCTGGACCTCGAACTCCTTTCCAAAGTCTGGCAATGATAACACAGGCTCGGTGCTCACTGCTTGCTTTAGATCTTCAAAGGCTTGTTGGCATCCCTCATCCCAAGCCCACGATCTCTCCTTCTTTAGTAAATCCGTCAATGGGGCTGCTCTCCTCGAATAGTCCTGGATAAACCGCCGATAGTAGTTTGCAAGTCCAAGAAAAGATCTTAGCTCGGTTACCTTTGTAGGTGGCTCCCAATCTATGATCGCTTGGATCTTGGCTCCATCCATCTTCAGTTGGCCATGTCCAATTACATGTCCAAGGAATGAGACCTCCTCCGTGCCAAACGTACACTTTGATTTCTTCACATATAACTCGTTCTCCCGCAAGACTCGAAAGATAGTGCGGAGATGTTCCGCATGCTCCTTCATAGAATTGCTGTAGATCACGATGTCATCCAGATAAACCACCACAAATTGGTCCAAGTAGGGATAGAATATCCTGTTCATCAAAGTGCAGAACGTGGCCGGTGCATTAGTCAAGCCAAATGGCATGACCAACCACTCGTAAGACCCATAACGAGTGATGCACGCCGTCTTCGGCTCATCTCCTTCAGCAATTCGAACTTGATAATAGCCCTTCTGTAAGTCCATCTTGGTGTAGACCTTGGCTTTCCCCATCCTATCAAACAAGTCAGCGATCAAAGGAATAGGATACTTATTCTTGACCGTTACCTTGTTGAGTTCCCGATAGTCCACATACATCCGCAAAGATCCGTCTTTCTTCTTCTGAAAGAGCACAAGTGCGCCATATGGTGCCTTCGATAGACGAATCTTCCCCGTGTCAAGTAGCTCCTTTAGCTGCTTGCGAAGTTCTTCCAATTCGGGCGGAGCCATGCGATATGCCGCCATCGCAGGTGGTTTCGCCCCTTGTTCCAGCTCAATCTCATGGTCCACCTCCCTCCGAGGTGGTAATCTGTTTGGCAGCTCGGTTGGCATAATGTCTTGATTCTCCTTCAAGACTTCTTCGATGATAGGATGTACCTCCTCATCCTTCACCGCAGCTTCTTCCTTCAAGGTGGCTAAGTAAGTCACCTCTCCTTTCTTGACGCCTTTGGCTATTTGCATAGCCGATAGCTGTTTTCCCTTTGTTGGTGGCCCTTCCACCGCTGGGATCATGCATGGAGACCCTTTCTCCATAATGCACATGGATCTACAAAAAGGCATAGTGATAGCTCGTACCTTCTCAAAGAAATCCATGCCAAGTACAACTTGAAAGTCATCCATCGGCGCAATAGAGAAGTCCACTTGGCCCTTCCAAGTTCCCAACTGCAGCTCCACTCCGCGTGAAACTCCTTGCAGCGGTCTCGCCTTCCCATTCACCGTCTTCAACCAACCTTCACCTTTAGAGATATTCAGGCCAAGTCTCTTAGCCTCCTGTTTGGTCATGAAGTTGTGCGTTGCCCCCGTATCGAGCAAGGCCTTGGTGGCCTTCCCGTTTGTCTTTGCCTCCATAAACATCAATCCTTTTGCTGATGGGGCTGGAGTAGGTCTAACATTCAAAGCATTAAGTAACTGTAATGAACCCATTTGAGTAGAAGTACCTTCTCCAGAATTTCCCGCATCGTTGCCTTCCATAATTGCTGAAAGCGTTCCCATCTTTGGACAACTGCTCATTGCATGCGGTCCCTTGCATAAGAAACATCCTCCTTTCGGAATGAAGGCCTTCTTCTTCTCTTCATATTCCTTCCGAGTATCATGCCGTTGGAAGGTGGGCTTCTTGCCATCCCGCTTCTCTCCCCCACCTTTCCCGTAATCACCTTTGTCTTTCTTGGCCTTTGTTGCATCTGGGTGTCGTTGGTACTCAATAAGGGACTCCGCTGTGGCAATAGCTTCATCCAACGTCTTGACATCTCGCCTTTGTAATTCCTGCTTAGCCCAATGTTGAAGACCATCCACGAAAAAGAATCGCAAGTCTTCATCTGACATGCTAGGAATTTGCAGCATCAAGGTGGTAAATTCTTTGACATACTCCGCAATGCTCCCCTTGTGCTTTAACTCCCTCAGCTTCTTCTTGGCTTCATAAACGACATTTTCCGGATAGAAATGCCGTTTGAGTTCACGCCGGAACTCCTCCCATGTATCAATACGATACAAGCCTTTCTCGATGTCGGCCTGCTTTCTTCGCCACCAAAGAGAAGCAACATCTGATAAGTAGTAAGAGGCTTGTCGTACCTTAGCGGCTTCGTCGACGAGGTTACACCCCTCGAAGAACTGCTCCATTTGCCAAATGAAGTTTTCTACCTCCTTTGCATCTCGCTTGCCCACAAATGGCTTGGGTTTAGGAACCTCTATCCTTGGATTGCCCATTGCCATGTTGCCTCCACCATTAGCCACGGCTCGGCGACAAACGGTGATTTCTTCCTTCATATCCTCAAGGCCGATCCGTATCGCTTGAATGGCATCTTCCAACCTAGCAAGGCGTTCCTCCAACACCGGCTGAGCATCAAGACAAGTCTGGGTAGACTCCTTGATGGACTCAAATTCTTCAAGGACATGGGCCTCAAGAGCTTCGAAGTTACCTTCCACCTTCTCAACTCGGTCGGCCAGCATCATGACAGTCTGATCCACGTGAGTTCCTTCACGCGTCTTGCTATGATCTCTCTTCTTCCTGCCTTGTTGATCTACGACCTCCCTGCCGCGCTCGTCAACAACGCTTGAGTTGTTTGCCTCATTCGCCATAGCAGCACCACAAATTGAACCTGAGTGAACCTGGGTCAACCTCGGTCAACCTATCTCTGATACCAACTGTCACGGACTAGTCCCCTTGACTATGTCACGCACGGCCTTAGCTCCTCTTGCCACCCCTCGCGGCTAGCTAAGTCAGCCTCGCTCTAAGAAAACTGTGGTGGAAATGGGAACGAGAACAAGAACACAAGAGCACAAGAGAAGAAGTAAGCAAGAGAACTCAAAAGCTTATTCCAAACTTGGATGAATACAAATGAGGGGGCCTTCCCCTTTTATAGGCCCCAAAGAGGTTTCCCTCCAAACCAAAGAATATTCTAGACCCCTACTATTCTAGAGTATTCTATACAATTCCGGTATATACAAGAGTCATGAATTCTCTAGATTGTTCTACCACCTTCCTATGTACAAGACTCCAGATTTCTCTAGAATCTTCCCATCAATTAACCCCCAAAAGGAGGAGATCGTAACACGCCGCTTGCTCCCGCCACCGCCGAATCAAACGAAGCCTAAGTAGTTCGGGTCCCGTAAAATGTATCCGGATGGGTGCCGCCGAGCACGCAAGCGTCACGCATGTCGTGAAAATCAAAAGGCGCCACGCGATAAATGTCACATATCAATCGTCACGCCAATTTGGCGCGGCGATTACAACGACAGGAGGGCACGACTTTCGCCGCGCGAAAAGGGCGTGGCCTTCGCCGCGGTAAAACGGCACAGCAGCTTCACACCAAAAGGGCGCGGCAAAGCCGCACCAAAAAGGTGCGGCACTTGCCGCACCAAATTGGCGCGACACTTGCCGCACCAAATTGGTGCGGCAAAGCCGCACCTAATTGGTGCGGCAAAGCCGCACCAAGGGAATGCCTGGGGGGTGCGGCAATGCCGCACCCCCCAGCGCCCAATTTATGGGCGCTGACCAAGTCAGCGCCCATTTATTGGCGCTGACTTGGTCAGCGCCTAGGTGGCGCTCCCCAATTGGGGAGTGCCCCCACTCCCCACTCCCAAGGGAGTTACGTGATTCAGTAACTCCCTTGGGGAGTTACGTGAACAGTAACTCCCCAAGGGGGAGTTACGTGAACAGTAACTCCCCAAGGGGGGAGTGACGAAATTTTAACGCCCCACCTGGGGAGCGAACTCGGCCATCTCGGCCTCGAGGTTTTCTCGCAGTCACGCCTCGAGTACCTCCGCGTGCACCGCGCTCAGAACGATCACCAAATTGCACGCCGTAATATTATTCTTGCATGAATATTATTTTCTCGTGAATGCTACTCTTGCGGAATATTATTTACCGCGTTTAGAACAACTCCACGCTAATCGCACGTCTAGAATGCTTCTCCATTCGTTGCGCGTTCAGAGCGCTCTCACTTTTCCGCCTCGCCTCGCTCACTTTTACGCCTCGCCTCGCTCACATTTCAGCCTCGCTCACATTTCAGCCTCGCTCACTTTTCCGCCTCGGCTTGCTCACTTTTTATCTTTTCAGTTTCTCACTTTTCAGGAACGGCTTGTCGCCTTTCCTCAAAGGGCAAGATGGTCATTTACGAAAAATGGTGATCCGAGTGCCCCGAATCGGGAAACGTGATTCGTCCGCCAAGGTAGTTATGGTGGTTACAACGGCGAAATTACCGGGCTACCCCCGGCCAAAGCTATAAAAAGGCCCCTAAGGCTTCATTTAAAGGATCCGAGCCTTCATGACCAGAGAGAGCTCCTTGAAGATTTCCACGGATTTCTCCTTCGGTGCTTGAAGGTCTTCTTCGTGGACTTAGAGATTTCCTCCTTCGCGAAAGCGGACAAGGCTCCCGCTTTCGTTCTCGGAAAAGCGGACAAGGCTCCCGCTTTCGTTCTCAGAAAAGCGGACAAGGCTCCCGCTTTCGTTCTCAGAAAAGCGGACAAGGCTCCCGCTTTCGTTCTCAAGGAAGCGGACAAGGCTCCCGCTTTCGTTCTCAGAAAAGCGGACAAGGCTCCCGCTTTCGTTCTCAAGGAAGCGGGCAAGGCTCCCGCTTTCGTCTCAGGAAAGCGGACAAGGCAGTCTCGCTTCTGTCTTCTCGAAAGCAAACAGGGCGGTCTCACCCCTGTCCTCTGGAAAGCAGACACGACCTTCTCACTTTCGTTCACTGCTGTACTCATAGGAAAAGTACTTAGTTTTTCCGAAAGGTGGTCTGTCACCCTCGGAGTGCTCTCTCTCTTTCTCTCTCTATTGTAACGAGCAGCGGCCTGTCGCGTTCGATTTCTTAGCATCTAATTGTAACCTCTCTGGAGATAGTGAAATTTGGTCGGCACAGCTCCGGCCACGTGGTTTTTCACCCTTTCCGGGTTTTCCACGCTAAAAGGTCCCAGTGTACTCAACAATCTCAAATTGACTGTTTGCGCGCTTAGATTGCTCCAGAGCTAAGGCGGTTCAGTTGAACCGGTCTACCAAGAGCCCTAAGCGACCCGCAACAAGCCCCGTTTCGATCCCCCCTCCCGCCTTCCGGTTCGAATGCTGCGGGTGGAGCCCCGCCTTGCTCCCGCCACCGCCGAATCAAACTAAGCCTAGGTAGTTCGGGATCCAGCCATCATTGATTTGTGTTAAGAAGATAAGCAAGCAGTGAAATTTGAAGATACAAGATTATTGAAAAAAAAGTGCCACTTTATACAGTGATAGATGAGTTTGAATGGACTTTAATGCTAGCTAGCAAGCTACGTGATGAGGTCACCCTTATTATATAGGAATTTCGGGCTGCGATTAGCCGGAATTCCATAACCCTCACTAATTTAGTGGGAGTTATGTGGGAAAAACCGTCACGCGTGTGATCACCGCACGCGATCCGCGCGCCCAACCGCCAGCGTGCAGCGAACCGGCCTCCGCCGCGCCGTACACCGGATGACCACCGCGAAACTCCCCGCGGCCGGACTCCCCCGGCCGGCCGCCCTTGGCCGTGCGCCCATGGATGAGATGTCCCAGCAGTAGACTCAGGTTGTATGAGAAGGATCGAACGAGACACAGAAGAAGCAAAGCAGGCTTTGGATGTTCTTGTACTAGTGGAGAAGCCAAAAATACCCGAGATCCCGTGAACAAACTCTTGTTGACTCCAGAGATGGAGGAAGATTCTGAGGCACTTGCGAGCAGGTCTGGAGATCGCGAAGAAGGTAGAGAGGAGATTCGACGCCGGCGGCAGGTTTGGAGATCGCGATGCCGATGGTATGCAGGTCTATAGATCACGACGCCTGCGAGCGGAAACAGGCAAGGGTTACCTTTGTCGGGATGGATTGCGTGAGCGAAAAGAGGGGTCGGTTATGGGTACAAATATTAGGTATTCTCGGTTAAGAAATATTTATAAATCTATTAGAAAATGGGTGCGAATATACACCCTTTTCAAATGTCATTTGGTATAACAACAGGATTACGCGTACATAGGGGCGGGTGGATCCACTTGGCGGCACACCCGGGCACATGATGAGCTAAAAAATGAAACCAATTTATACATTCTTGTTTGGTTGATAATTGTTTTTGAACAGTTTTTGCTTCTATTTGTATAATTTTTGCTTCTAAAAAAATCTCAAACACTTGTTTCTTGCTTTCCAATTGTACAGAATTTTAACAAGGTAGAAGTGATTTGTTGCAATTTTAAATGAGCCAATTTTAAGGAAACTCTAAAATAATATCAAAACTTTAAATCTATTAATTATTTGGTGCTCGAGTCGAATAAAAATTTAGGAGAAAATATATTATTACAATTGAAATGGCTGTAAAAATTATGCCCAGACGCGCAATTAAAATAATGCCAAAAATTCTAAAATATATATAGAAGTACTTTATTTAAAATGGACTCAATCGAATATTTTCCAAACACATACTTCACCCGGATCCGGACCCGACCCGGACCCAGTGCAGCGTGTGTAGGCGCAAGTGTGGTTAATTATGGGTGATGTTATTTGTACATCATAAATGGCTATTTGTAGCTCATGGATATTCGTACCCCTCAAAATTATATTTGTACCTCAACTAACTATTTATACTCCAATGTTTAAAATTTAAAAACAAAGATAGAATCATCCCTACAAAATATATTGTGACATAAGTACATCATTTTCAAAATATATTGTGACATAACACTAATTTCTTCAAAATTTAGTCACCATCCGTAAGCATCTGCTCAAAATATGTTATCCCTGCAAAATAGTGGCTACAAATTTAAAAACTAATATAAAACAAACATAGAAGGATCCCTGCAAAATATATTGTGACTTAAGTACATCATTTTCAGAATATATTGTGACATAACACTAATTTCTTCAAAATTTAGTCACCATCCGTAAGCTTCCGCTCCTCATACATTATCCCTGCAAAATAGTGGCTACAAATAAAAATAATAATATAGAAATATAAAAACTTTGATAGAAATGTGTTACATTTGTCTTACTTAATAAGTTGTGGTATATTTGAAGAACCCAAATGATGAAATAGCGTCAATATATAGAATATGTGCTCTGCAAAATAACAATAATATTAGATTAAGTCATTGTCAATGATTTAATATTTTAATGATAATATACAACATTTACATACCTTATGATCAAAAAAATCGTGTGATATATGGAACTTCTCATTGTTCTGCCACATGTTTATGATATCTTGTCCACACTGGAAATATCGGCGGTTGCGGACATTCTTCCTTCATCCGCAATTCAATGAACTGGTTGTTATTTATATATCTGATATAAACAACCTTTCTAATCTCTGGCGGAGCCGAATGTAGTGGTAGAAATGTGAATGATTGTTGGCTTGAGAAATGAACTAGTTGTATGTTGTAGCAGGCAGTGGAGCGGCGGTGGAGCGGCGAACGGCGGAGCAGGCGGTGGAGCGGCGGTCGGTCGCGCGTCAGGGGCGGGATTTCGCAAATCGCGCGAGGGTTTGATCGCAGCGGGCTGAAGGAGGAGGGGTACAATTATAAATTTTAGGGTTATAAAATAGGAGGTTTTAAATGAATTAAGGGTGTGTGAATAGCCAAACATGATGTACAAATAACACCACCCTTAATTATTTCTATCATTGTTTCACTCAAAATAAACTAGTACACAATATAGTCAAAATGGTAATGTAATATTTGATGGGTCAAGTCCATTAAATAGGAGATCCCGCTTATAGAAGGTTTAACAAACAAGGAAACGGCGAAACACAATATTCATGGAATCCTCCCCGCAAGGAAAGCTCTATGCCCCGCACGCATGATCAATGCATCGGATCTCGCAAGCAGGTTGCGATCCCTGCGCGGCCCCTCACGCTCGCGGTCGGCCACGCAAGGGTCGGCCGCACGGCGCCGGCCATGGCCGGCCACCCCGGCCAAGATGCAGCCGCCCACGGCGGTGTCGGCCTTGGGCACGACCACCCTAGGCCGCGGCCGCCTAGGGCGCCGCCGCCCACGGCGGCGTCGGCCTTGGGCACGACCACCCGAGGCCGCCGCCCCGGCCTAGGGCCCGATCGCCCTAGGCCGCGGCCGCCTAGGGCGGCGCCGCCTGAGGCAGCGCCGGCCTTGGGCGAGCCCGCCCAATTAAGGCCGCCGCCCCGGCCTAGGGCCCGGTCGCCCTAGGTCGCGTGGTTTTTCACCCCGATTGTGGGTTTTCCACGTCATCAGCTCTTGGACTCGGTCTTCTCAAGAGACTCATTTATCTGTTTGCACGTTCGGTCGCTAGCGAGCTAAGGTGGTCAAATTGCCCGATCTACCGGAGGCCCCGAGCGATCCACAACAATATTAATTAAAAACAAGTATTATTGATGGGTTCCCCCTCTATATATGGAAAAATCTGTAACCACCACGCACCGGATCCCATTCCCGCACATCAAATCCCATTACGGCACGGCGGATCCCGAAACCACCGCACGCCGGATCCCACCTTCGCACACCGGATCCCACTCCCGCGCGGCGGATCCAAACCACCGCGCACCGATCCAAACCACCTCGCGCGAGATCCCAACCGCCCCGCGCGGGATCGCAACCACCACCAACCGTCGTCAGCCAACCGCCGCCAACCACCGGCCTGCCACCGCCGCCGGCCGGCCGCCACCGGCCGACCACCGGCCGGCCTCCACCGGCCGACCGCCGGGCGGCCACCACCGCCGAGCGGCCACCACCGCCGGGCGGCCGCCACCGGCCGGCCGCCGCCCACCGCCGGCCGACCGCCGCCAACCGCCAACCGCCGGCCGGCCGCCGCCGCCGGCCAGCCGGCCGCCGCCCCCTTCATGGCCGGCGGCCATGGCCGGCCACCCATGGCCGGCCACCGCCGTCGCCGCCCTTCACCCTCCACCGTCGGATCTCACCGAGGCCCTGGCGGCCCTCCGATCGCCTCGCGCGATCACGACCCTTCAATCGTCGCCAACGATCTCGGCCCTCCATTTGGTGGTTATCCGCGTAACCACCATAACTTCCACCTTCCAAGCCTATAAATAGACCCCCCAAGGGTCTTCAATTGGATGGATTCTCTCATTCTCGCCCAGACTCTCTCTCTCTTCTTTTCCCCTCTCCTCAGAGTTTCTCTCTCTACGCTCCGCCATCCCCTTTTACTAACTGACAGGTTCCTCCTGCGAACGCCGCTCACTTAGAAGTGCTGCGCCATTCAAGGCGAGCACCCCAAACCTGAACAGCAAAGTCAAAGTGCTCCGCGAAATGCTCATTCTCTCCCAGCAAGCGCGCAGCCGCATCAGACACGCAGCAAGGCAATCAACTCCTAAGTGGTGGCCTGTCACCCACGGAGTTCTTTCTCTCTCTCTCTCACAATTGTAACGAGGCGCGTCCTGTCGCCCTCGCATTCTCCAAGAAAGCATTGTAACAGTCTGAGATAGTGGATTTCGGCCAGCACCGCCCTGACCACGTGGTTTTTCACCCTTTGGAGGATTTTTCACGCTAAAGTTCTGTGTGTACCATTTTCAGCATTTACTCTCTGCAACATTTTGACTGTGTGCGCGCTCGACCGCCCGGGCTAAGACGGACCGAGTTGAAACCGGTCTAACGAGGGCGTTGAGAAGCCGCAACAGTTTGGCGCCGTCTGTGGGAACAGTGTTCCCCAAACTCTGCGAAAGTTCTCCGAAGACAGTATTCGCCCCGCGGCAATACTCGTGACCAACAGCCATGGCCAGAAGAAGTGCCCGCACCACTAACGGCTCCGTCCCAGGAGGACGCGTTGAACCCGCTCCATCTCATTCACTCATCAATGCACCTCCCGCCGAAGATGTCCCCTTAGCGCATGTTGTCACGCTAGAAGGACGTGTACGTCAGATGGAAGAGCAGCAAACTGAAATGCTGACTCTCCTCAGAAACCTGGAAGCCCCTGTTCCACCTGCCGCACCAGTCATCCCACCTCCCTTGGTCCCTAATCGCGCCCCCCTTGGGGAAGCCGCTCGCGAAGAAGAAGTGTACGAAGAAGACTACTCGGATGCAGCCAGTTCCGCGCGCCCAGCCCGTCCTGGCAGGGGAACTAGGGAAGAACCCTTGCACTATCAGCAAGGAGCCGGGATCAACCAAGCCATAAGAGGGCCCACCCGCGAGGAGATCCGCGATGTAATTGCTGAAGAGTATGGACAAGTCGGACGCCGGGGCATCTTCGCCCGCCGCCCTCTACGTCACGGTTCCCCCTTGTCGCAGCAACTCCTGGCCCATCCGGTTCCGCACGGCTTCAAGCTTCCTAGCATCGAGTCGTTTGACGGGACGGAGGATCCACTGGAGCATATCAATCATTTCACCACCATCATGAGGATCTACAACGCTGCCGATCAGCTCCTGTGTCAGGTGTTCCCAGCAACACTCAAGGGGCAAGCTCGCACCTGGTTTCACTCCCGGCGAGAAGGATCCATCAACAACTTCACCGAGCTGGCCCAACGGTTCACAGATCAGTTCGTCGCCAACCGAAGAATCGTCCGAGATCCCTCTCATCTCTCGGGGATCCGCCAGAACGAGGGAGAGACCCTTAAAGAATTATTCTGCCGCTTCACCACTGAGGCACGACAAATACCAGGGGTCGACCCCGAGCTTCTACGCGGTGTCTTCCTGGGAGGGCTCCGCCCGGGCGGCTTCTATTCCGCTCTAATGAGGGAGACAGTTCCAAATTACCCGGACCTCGTGCATCGAGTGGAGGCACAGATAGCGGCAGACGAAGCCATCGAGGCGCATCGCCAGCAGTTCGAGGGAAGTCTGAAGAGGAGGAAAGGATCGGAGCAAGCGCCCAGAAGGCAGGAAGAGCGGCGTACGGAAGAGCGCCGGAACCCTAATCGTGGTCGGGATCTTCGAAGGGACCAGGGTCCCCGACCACCGCTGAATTACACTCCCCTCAACACATCGCGAACCAAGGTGCTTTACGCCATTCAAGAAAATCCGGCATTCCGTAGGCCGAGACCGCTAAACCAGAATGAAAGAACCGACCACTCAAAGTATTGTGAGTTCCATAGGGGAGCTGGGCACACGACCGAAGAATGCGCAAGGTTAAAGGAGGAAATTGAACGCCTCGTCAGGCAAGGACTCCTTGGAAGGTTCCTGCAAGGTCAGCTGCCGAATCAACCGCAACAACCCAGGGAGCCCAAAGATCAGCCTCCTGCACCTCGCGGCACAGCGACTGGAATGTCGATGGTAGGGCAGGTCGAGACTATAGCCGGGTCTCCTAACCTCGCCGCGCAAATTCTCTCCATCGCTAGGCCAGAGAGAGGCCATGAAGATAAAAAGTTGAAGCAGGACGCCGCCATCGTCTTCGGAGATGAAGACCTCGAGGGGTTACGGCTGCCACACCAAGACCCGCTCGTGATCAGCGCCGGGATCGGGGATCCCCGTTTCAATGTCAAAAGGATACTGGTCGACAACGGGAGCTCAGTCGACGTCCTATTCCTCTCTACTCTGCAAAACATGAACCTCACCAGGGAGCACCTCAGTCCGGCAGCGGGGCCCATCTATGGTTTTGATAATCGCCCCGTCCCGGTCCAGGGCATGATCACCCTTCCGGTAACACTAGGCGAGTTCCCCAGGCAGATAACTCACAACGTCCAGTTCGTAGTCGTGGAGTCAAACTCCGCCTACAACGCGATTTTCGGAAGACCTCTCCAATCCGTCTTCGGAGCCATCCCATCAATCCCACATTTAGCCATGAAGTTTCCGACCGCCGCCGGAGTCGGGGTCGTTCGTGGAAACCAGGAGGCAGCCAGGACCTGTTACCTGAAGCAAGCTCAACCGGCAAGGGCGACGGCTCTCAACATCGACAACTTCGACCTGCGGGACGAAGCCACTCTTCAGCGAGGAGCACCCGTCGAAGGAATAGTGAAAGTGCCGCTCTCCCAGCAAGATCAAACCCGGACTGTCCAGATCGGGTCTCTCTTGACGTCCGAAGAGCGAGAAAGAATCACGACCTTCCTGCAAGAGAACGGGGACATTTTCGCCTGGAGCCCGGAAGACATGCCTGGGGTAGATCCTGAAGTCATTTTTCACTCATTAAACATTAACCCCGCCTGCAGGCCCGTGATCCAAAAGAAGAGGAACTTCGCCCCCGAGCGAGTAAAGGCAATCGAAGAAGAAGTGACGAAGCTCCTGGAGGCGCGGTTCATCCGCGAGGCGGATTATCCCACGTGGCTCGCTAACGTGGTGATGGTAAAGAAGGCGTCCGGAAAATGGAGGATGTGCGTCGACTACAGCAACCTGAACCAGGCATGCCCGAAGGACAGTTTCCCTCTCCCGAGGATTGATCAGCTCGTCGACGCAACGGCCGGCCACGAGCTGCTCAGCTTCATGGATGCGTACTCAGGCTACAACCAGATAAGAATGAATCACGCGGACGAGGAGCACACCGCCTTCCGCACCGATAAAGGGGTCTACTGCTACAAAGTGATGCCGTTCGGCCTTAAAAACGCCGGAGCAACATACCAGAGACTGATGAATAAAGTCTTCAAAGACCTCATCGGGGAGACGATGGAGGTATACGTGGATGACATGCTGGTAAAGAGCATCCACCGTCGCGACCATTTGAAAGACTTGGGAAAGTGCTTTCAGCTTCTTCGTCGCTTCCAGATGCGGCTCAACCCCAGCAAATGCGCGTTTGGTGTGACGGCGGGGAAGTTTCTGGGTTTCATGGTGACCCACCGGGGAATCCAAGCTAACCCCGAAAAGATCAAGGCGTTGGAGGACATGTCGCCGCCTCGCTCAATCAAGGAAGTGCAACGCCTAAACGGGAGGATCGTCGCGCTGTCCCACTTCCTGTCAAGGACAGGGGACAAGTACCTCCCTTTCTTCAAAGTTCTCCGGAGAGCAAGCCACACTGGGTTCCAGTGGACGGACGAGTGCCAGACGGCCTTCGAGCTCGTCAAGCAGTACCTGGCCTCGCCGCCGCTTCTGTCAAAGTCGATCCCCGGGGAAGCCCTGTTCTTATACCTCGCAGTTTCGCCTGCGGCCCTCAGTTCAGTTCTTGTGAAAGATGAAGGAGGAGTACAACGGCCGATCTACTACCTCAGCAAGGTCCTCACCGATACCGAAACCAGGTATCTGGCAGCAGAAAAAACGGCCTTAGCACTCGTCTTCTCGGCGCGAAAGCTTTGACCCTATTTCCAGGCACACACAGTGAAAGTACTAACCCAGCTACCGCTGCGAGCCATCCTCCAAAAGCCAGAAGTCTCGGGGAGACTTGTGAAATGGGCAGTAGAGCTTGGCGAATTCGACATCCAATTCTTGCCCCGGCCAGATATCAAATCACAAGTGCTCGCTGATTTTGTTGTGGAATACACTATTCCACCGGAAGAAACTCCTGCCAAAGATGTCGTCACACCCCGTTGGACTCTTTACGTCGACGGCGCCTCAGGAGCTGAGGGAGCTGGAGCAGGACTGCTCCTCATAAGCCCCGAGGAGATTACTCTAGAATATGGCCTCAGGCTGAAGTTCCCAGCAACCAACAACGTCGCGGAGTACGAGGCTTTGATCGCCGGCCTCCGGCTCGCCATCGATTGCAAGGTGGAAAGCTTGACAATTCGCGCCGACTCCCAGCTTGTAGTCTCGCAAGTTGAGGGAGATTATGAGGCCAAGAATGACCAGATGGCGCATTACCTCACATGCGTAAAGTCACTCCTTCAGAAGATCCCGTCATATCAAATCCTGCACGTACCCCGGGAGCAGAATTCTAGAGCTGACGCGCTCTCTAAGTTGGCAACTTCACCATCCAGCTATCAGTCGCGGAGACGCCGTGTAAGACCCTATTTTTTTTTTTTTGCAAAAACCACCGGGTCTTAGGCCCAGAACCGCCGTTTTGTGGTGACACCTTCGCTCGGGAAGGTCGTCACTACAAAACGCCGATCCTGCCGGCCAAATCGATCACAAGAAAAGTAAGCTATCATGAATAAAGCAAGCAAAACATGTCCACATCACATATATAAATAAATCATCAAAAGATGTCCACAACCGTAACTGAAAGAACGGAAAACAAGACAACTAGGGCCTTGCCCAATACATCAAAGCCTCACTACATGGATCACTCGCGGAAGCAAAATAACTAAATCAACACTCACGGATCCTGTCATCTGAGCTCCTGAGCTAGACTGCCCCGCCTCCAGTTGCACCGGCCTCTGGTGCTGCTCCGTCGCCGCGGTCTCCTAAAATGATAAGGTCCACCGACCGTCAGTCATAAAGACTCAGCCAATTCCCCACCCCTCCCCCCAGGGCTCCTAGGCACCGGATGGGAAGGAGGAAGCGGAGGACAAACAAGGGGTAGAAACAAATGCAGGTGACAAGGTAATATCTACTCTACACAGGTGTTATATATATATATAAATGAAACAAAATAGAAACAGCAGGGTAAAGTAAAGGGAAAACAGTAAAGTGCAAAAGTAGAGGCAAGTAAGTATTATAATATAAACCATTGATTTATAGGAATGCCCATACAAACCTATAGACCAAGGGGTCGTTTAGCAAGGCCTATCGTATAAAAGTCCCATACCAATTTATACGATAGGTGTCAGGGGTTGAATGCAATGATTATGCTATGTCATGCAAGTATGTTATTATGCGGTGATCAAACAAGTGCAACTCACCCACTACGACTCTATGCGCATAGACCTTTAGTTCCCTCTTTTTGGAGCGAGCTAGACTCCTCAGGATACTCCCGTAGTGGCAAACGGAAGCGGTGGGTTGGGCCTCGCCCACCTCTAGGTTGGTATATGCACTACCCGACCTAGACCTATCGTACGCCTCCACAAAGCCCGCGGAGCGTCTGCGTACTCTTACTGACTGGACCGCCAGACTTTTATGGCTAAGTGTAAATACCACACTTGCCGAGCCCAAGTGTTAACGTCGGTGCAACGACCGCCAACACGAAGGACCCACCACCTTATGCACATGCAAATTATCTTCCAACAATACCGAGCTACAAGCTCCCCGGGCTAACCCGCCCGTCACCAATAACTACCTCAGAAACAAAAGATCACCGGACTAAACCGGCTAGACTTCCATAAGCACTCCCTCAGAGTGACTTTCCTGCCTTAGAAACTCAGGTGCTCAAAGACGCTAACAAGAAAAGACGATCTTTCGTCAATTCTCGGACGACCTAGCCGAGGGTGGCACCCCACCACCCTAAGACTTACCAAACCCCAACTTCTCTAGAGACCCATACATAATACAAGGCTACCACCCAACCTTCATCACTTCAGACCCAAGACTACCAGATTGACCTCTAACCCCAAAGTTGTCAAATTGCTAAACGCAGACCACCCTTAACGTTTTGATGCTCATGAAGAGAGGTACACTAAATATCCAACTTCTTGACCCAAGGGATTTACTGGGGACCCATACTACCTACTTCAGATCAAATCTAGGGTTTCATAATTTTCCATTAATAATTGTATTTTAAATAATTTTCCAAATGGCCACATAACTAAGGTTTGAACTACAAGTATATTTTTCTGACCTCCAACGCCCACTCCAATTTACTCATAAATCAAGGGTACCTAATAAACAGTAGATATAAAGTTTTAGGGAAAACCAGCAAGATTTATTATTTTTAGAAATTCCAAAACACAATTATTTCCAATAATTTCCAAAGGAGGTACCCTCATATGAACTCCAATCCTTGTGCAAATTAACACAGTGGTGCTTATTAATAAAATATTTACTCCTACAAAGTTTGACCATGCTATTCAGAGGGTATGTTTGTAATTCCATCCAAGGATATATTTGCAATTTCTTTCAAAATGAACTAGAGGTACCAAAAATATTGATCTATAAATTATGAGAAAATTACAGTGGATACATATTGATATAAAAAGGCAACCAGCAAAGTTTCATGCAACTTCAGAGACTTAATATCCTAAAATTGATCATCCCAAAAATTGCCCACAATGTGAAATATTACAATTTAACCCTCCAAGAGTTTACTCATGTTCTAACCAATTCTTCCAGAGATATAAGACATTAAAACCATGATTATGACAGAAGATGGTAAATTGATAAATACTATTTCTCCCTAAAACCTCAAACCCTAAATAATTACAAATCTACCCCAGGGTTTATTACTTATGATTGGCAACTCCAAATCCATCCAAACTCCTACAGTAGCATTCTCTGGTCACTAAGGCCATCTAACCAAAATTTCAAGTCAAGCCACTGAGGTTTGACCTCTCTTCCTTCATTAGCTTCTAATTGCACCCCATTAGGGTTTAGCCTAGGGTTAGGGTCTAACCTTCTCCAACAGCCCTAGTAGGAACTCCAGAGATTCATAACCTCAAAAACAAGTGGGTGACAGAAGATGGTGATTCCCTAAGTGCTATATCTTCCTAGATCTCCAAATTCCAATTATTTACAAATCTACCCAAGGATTTATTACCTAGGTTAGACAACTCCAAACCTCTTCAAATTCACAAGGGGGTCTACTCTGGTCACTAAGACCTACCCACCAAAACTTTAGGTCAAACCACTAGGGTTTGACCCTACTCCCTTCATTGACCCCTATTTGCACCCCTTAAGGGTTTAGCCTAGGGTTAGGACCTAAACATCTCCAAATCCACTCAAACCTCTTGGGAGGGGATTATACCACTCTTAGGACTCAGAGAGGTCTATTACACTTCTCCCCATGGGCATTTACTCCTACCTCCTTCACAAACCCTAAAAGGTACCATAAACTCAACCATTAGGATTTATGGGCACAATAGGTCCTAACCCACCCAAAGTGGCTCCTTGGGGTGCCTCCTACCTCCCAAGGCAGTGACCAAACTTACCCCAACAATCAATGGGAGGAAACCCCTCCACACCCCAAAACTAGCTTAGGTTTACCTTTACCCTAAACATAACCTTTAAGAGAAACTAGACTCAAAGGTCTCCCTACCTTGCCCAAGTCCATACTACTCACTATACTGACCATAGGTCAGTGGAAGACCACCTAAGATCCTACCAATAATTGGTGAGGGGTGGAATTCCAATGGGTACCTACTTGGGGTGCAAATAGCAATTTTGCCCCTTTTTGATTTACTAGGGCAAAACTCCTCCAATGGCCACCAAACTTGAACCATAGGTTGGCATGGGGGAGGGTGAGGTGCACCCCAAATATGGAGCCAAAAGACCTTGTGGAAAGGTGGGGGCACTCACCCAAAGTTTTGCCCAAACCTAGGGAGCCTAAGGCTATTTTGGTGGAATACCCCACCAAAACAACTCCATAAATCATGATATTTTAACCAGGGCCTATACATACCCCTTAGGACCACCCATCCAAGTTTGGAAGGGTTTTGAGGTGTTGAGGACACCTAATTAGGTTAAACTAGGATTATTGGTCTTTCCCAAAAATTAAGAAGAAAACTTCTCCAATCCTTGTGATCTTTGGACATGACCTAAGTATGCACAAGACTAGACTACACCCCAAAAATCAAGTCAATTGGAGTTATATAATGGGGTGGGCATCAAAAATGAGTTCTGATTAGCCCTAAAGACAGCCTCCACTAGAATGAGTGCTGAGCCCTAACCAGGACTCCAAATTGAGTGATTTCAATTTTGTATGAAACTAGACTCAAAGGGCTACATTTTCTATGTTGACCACTTTTCATGATTCGGCCTCTAACTATTTTTCCCAGATTTAAATAGGGGCTGCATTTTAATCACAGATTTAATAAGGATTGAATTAAATTTGCACGAATCCTAAAGCAGATCGGAGGGCGCTGGGTCATCGTCCCCAATGAGTCAGCGGCTGAGATTTACCGCGCCTGGGCCACCTTGAGCGATGATTTCCCGGCCACCTGAGCGCCGCCCCGGCCGACCAACGCCACCACCACCTCCGTTGAGGTGGGGGCCGGCGATGAGCGGTGTTTGATCGGCCGGAGGTGGCCGGAATCGTGATCTGTAGAAGGATACCCAACCCGATCAACGGGAGGATTGGCCGACTCGATTCACGGCCGATTGACCACGATTCGAGCCGCCGTCGATTTGGATCTAACCCTTAGAGTTCAGGGAGGAGAACGGGACCTGCTGGAGGGCTTGCCGTCGAGTCAACCTTGAGTACACCATGGGAGCTGCCGCCGGTTGAGAAGCCATGCCAATTCCCTCCTACAGTGCACGAAATCTCCAGGTAACTAGGGGGTTTCTCTCCTCTCAGGTCACTGAAGGTGAAGGGGGGTTCGATTGGGGGTGGTGATGGCTTTAAACATCATTGCCATTAAAGCCCCCCTTCGGTTACATCAAGGACCGACCCCCTCTTCCTCTTCCTGCCTTAATCCCCCTTTGTAACTGATGGAAACTCCTCCTCATCGGCTGAGGAGTTGAATGGAGGCATCAATTGGGGAGGCTAAGAGGTAAATCCTCTTAATGGCCATGAATGGCCTCTTCTCTCTCTTCAAAAATGGTGAAACCCCCATTTTCTCTCTCCTAATTGCCATGGTCGGTTTCTATACTCTCTCCTGAGCTTAATGAGGGCCCACATGGGCTGGTTGACCACCCAATTGAGTTAGCCCAAAGAGATTGGGTTAGGTTTGAGCATTTTGACCTAAATTGGGCAATTTTGACTTTTGGCCAAATTGGTCAATTGGGGAACCCTAGGATGGGGCTTTTGGGTTCAATAGGTTCTAATTAAGTTTAGGAACTAATGGTGGAGTCAATTTGGTCATATGGTTCTTGGTTGACCCAATCTAAGGTGATTTGACCAAAATAGGCTAATTTGACTTTGGTCAAATTGAGCCCTAGGGTTGACTTGGTCATGGGGCTTTTTGGTCCACTAGCTTCCCTATGACATGATAGCCCTATGGGTGAGGTCAATTTAATGTGGTGAAGGTCAATTGGGGTACTTTGAGAAGAAAGGTCATTTTGACCTAAAAAGGGCATTTTGGTCAATTTGCACCCCCTGGGGGTCCCATGATGGGGCTTTTGGGTCCATCAGGTCTATAATGGTATTATAAACCTAGGAGTGTGATCAATTTGACATGGTGAGGGTTGATTGGCTCTAAATGAGCTACTTTGACCAATTTGAGGGTTTATGTTGACTTTGGTCAATTTGGCCTCTTAGGTTGACTTCAATGGGCCCAAGGTGCCCTAAGGGGACCTCTAAAGGGTTAGGGACACTAAGGTGGGGTCCAAGGGTTAAGTTGAAGCACTAAATTCCAATCCCAAGCTTGGAAGATGGGAATTGCTATTTGCAGACCAAGGTGGCTTCCTCCTCCTTTCCTAAGCTCTTAGGTTCAAAAAGGTTCTTCCTATGGTTTTGTTGTGACCCAGTCATGACAAAAACATCTTAGGGGTCTAGCAGTTTGGGGGATGTTACAAATCCCAATACATAAAAATAAAAATTTCGTCCCCGAAATTCAGACAAGCCTATGGGGTTTCTACTAGAGGAAAAACTGTAACATCCCAGAAAAAGTAAGTTGTACCTGTCGCAAAAAGCTGCGGATATTTTTGCTGCATCAAGTCCAGTGGCTCCCAAGTATGTTCTTCCTGTCCATGATTCCTCCACAGGACCTTGACCAGTGGGACCTTCTTGCGCCGCAAGACTCGTAGCTCTGTGTCGTCTATCCGAACCGGCTCCAAGTGAATCGATCGATCTGTAGCTACTGGCCCCTCAGAAGTAGACACCTGCTGCTCAGGCCAAAGTAAAGCCTTCCTAAGTGAAGAGACGTGGAATACGTCATGCAGTCCCTCCAAATCCGGCGGTAGCTCCAGTCTGTAAGCCAAGGGGCCGATCCGCTCCAGGATCCTATAGGGTCCCATAAACCTTGGACTGAGCTTCTTCCGGCCGCGAACCCTCGAGACTCCATGCATCGGACGTATCTTCAAGAAAACCCGGTCTCCCACCTGGAACTCCACCATACGATGACGCGCATCGTAATACTTGGCCTGCCTGCTCTGGGCCTCCAGCATCCTATCTCGAATCAACCTCACCTGGGCCTCCGTGTCCTCCACGAACTCTGAGCCAAGAGCCTTGGGGTCCTCATCCTGAATCCAAGATAACGGTGTCCTGCACCTCCGACCATATAATGCCTCGTAAGGTGCTCTGCCTATGCTAGCCTGGTGACTGTTGTTATAAGAGAACTCGACCAACGGCAACAGTCTCTCCCAAGGCTCCCCACGGTCTAGAATGCAAAGACGCAAAAGATCCTCCAAGGTCCGATTGGTGCGCTCCGTTTGCCCGTCTGTCTGGGGGTGAAAAGCTGTACTGAAGGTCAACCGGGTGCCTAGATAGGCCTGCACCGCTCTCCACTCCCTTGACGTAAAACGTCCATCTCGGTCGGAAACTATCGTCCTTGGCACACCATGATAACGGATAAACTGCTCCACAAACTTTCGAACCAAAACTCTGACTGAATCATCCTTCCTGATCGGAATGAATCTAGCCACCTTCGTCAGCCTGTCGACAATCACCCAAATCGAGTCATTCCCCGTACGAGATCGGGGAAGACCATGAATAAAATCCATCGCTATATCGTCGAACTTCCACTCCGGCACTGGGAGTGGCTGCAATAATCCTGCGGGGTTCCGACACTCCGCCTTCACAAGCTGGCAGGTCTCGCAGTGGGTCACAAAATAAATGATATCCCTCTTCATACCCGGCCAGTACATGGTCCTCTTCAGATCTGCCGTCATCTTGGTAATGCCCGGGTGCACTGAATACTTACTGCAGTGAGCCTCTGCCATAATATCTTCCCGGATCTGATCTCCTGCCGGCACATACACCCGACCTCTAAAACTCAACAGGCCGTCCTTCATCGAATAATCTCCAGCTGAGCCTTCCTCCAAGGCTCTGAATATCGGCTCCAGCTTGGCATCCTGCCTCTGCCCTTCCCTGATGCGGTCTCGAATGTCATATGTGGCACCAATCGCCGCTAGGTACTCCTTGTACAGCTCCGGATCATCTTCCGATACCAGGGAGATCTGCATATCTTCGAACATTCGCACCAACTCCATGGCCATCAGCTTAGGCTCTGCTCCTGATGTGGTAGCTCTCCTACTCAGAGCGTCTGCTACTACGTTTGCCTTCCCTGGGTGGTAATGCATCGTATACTGGTAATCTGATAGGAACTCCACCCATCGCCTTTGTCGGATATTCAACTCCTTCTGCGTATCTACACACTTCAGATTTTTGTGATCTGAGAATATGTCGCAGTGGACACCATAGAGGTAGTGTCGCCAGATCTTAAGAGCGAATACGACTGCTCCCATCTCCAAATCATGCACTGGGTAGTTCCGCTCGTGGTCCTTCAACTGGCGGGAGGCATAAGCTATCACATGCCCGTTCTGCATCAGAACGGCACCCATCCCCTGATAAGATGCATCCGTATACACTTGAAATCCTTCCTTCCCCGACGGAAGGGCAAGGATGGGAGCTGAAGTGAGCCGACCCTTCAGCTCCTGGAAAGCTGTCTCGCACTGCGGCGTCCAAGTAAAAACGGCATCCTTTCTTGTCAGAGAGGTAAGCGGGAGGGCTATCTGAGAGAATCCCTGAACGAACTTCCGGTAGTAGCCGGCAAGTCCCAAGAAACTTCTTACGTCGGTGGCCGTCTTCAGCGGCGGCCAGTCTCGTACTGCCTGAACCTTTGCTGGATCTACTGCCAAGCCTGCTCCACTGATGATGTGGCCCAGGAAGGCCACCTCCTTCAACCAGAACTGGCATTTACTGAACTTAGCATATAACCGATGCTCCCGCAGCTTCCCCAAGGTTAGTGCCAAATGCTGCGCATGCTCCTCCTCCGTCCTCGAGTAGATGAGGATGTCGTCGATGAACACTATGACAAAGATGTCGAGGTAAGGCTCAAACACCCGATTCATCAAGCTCATAAATGCTGAAGGTGCATTTGTGAGCCCGAACGGCATCACCGTGAACTCGTACAATCCATACCGGCTGCTGAAAGCCGTCTTCGGGATGTCCTCCTCTTGGATCCTTAGCTGATAATATCCCGATCTCAAATCCAGCTTCGAGAAGCAGTGGGCTCCCTCTAGCTGGTCAAAGAGCTCGTCTATCCTTGGCAGAGGGTACGTGTTCCGCACCGTCAGCCTATTCAGAGCTCTGTAATCGATGCACAGTCGGAGCGTCCCATCCTTCTTCTTCACAAATAACACTGGAGCTCCCCAAGGTGAGGAACTCGGCCTAACGAACCCGGCTTCCACCAGCTCCTGCAGCTGGCTCCGAAACTCTACCAACTCCTTCGGGGCCATCCGATAAGGAGCTTTGGACACCGGCTTGGCCCCTGGCACCAGCTGAATCTGAAAATCCTTCTCGCGGTGCGGTGGTAGCCCAGGAAGCTTCTCCGGAAAGACATCCGCAAAATCTCGAACTACCGGAATACTAGGCACTGAGTCCTTGACTTCAGTCGCCTCGAAGAGCACCTGGTAAACCTCGTCTCCCTGCAGGTGGGCCTTGACGGCCTGAATGGACGACAAAAAGAGACGAGAGGTAAGTTGAGTACCTTCGAATGCCACAACCCCGTCTTTATGCTCTAGCACGATCCGCCTTGCCGGGCAGTCAATCCTTGCCCGGTTCTCATACAACCAACTCATGCCCAGGATCAGGTCGTAGTCCCTCATCTTCAGAACAGTTGCCGGGACTTCGAACAGTCTTCCCCCAATCTCCAGACTTATTAGGCATGCTAAATTTGTTAAGACCTCTGATCCGTCCGGAAATCTCACTCTCCTATAATCGCTTTTGAGGTGCTTGACTTGGTCTAGGTCTTCGATAAACTTGGCCGAGACGAACGAGTGCGAGGCACCCGTATCGAACAAGGCAAAAGCAGGTTTGCCGAAAATGGAAACTAAACCTGAAGGGTTTGACGATTGGTTCAAAGCTAAGGTAAAGCTGAAACTTTCAAAACATTAACTATCTAAAATTAAAAGCGACGGATACCTGCGATGACCCTTGCCGGGTCCCTGGGCCTGGCCAAATCTAAGGCATAAGCCTGCTCTCTGTAGTGCCTCCGATCGTCACCCTGAAATCCACGGCCTCGACCACGTCCTCGGCCTCCGGGATGCTGACCCCGAGGTGCTGCCTGAGGTGCTGGAAGAGCATTCCTCTGGGGGCAGTTCCTCTTGATGTGGCCGACCTGGTGGCAGTGGTAGCATTCCGGAGGTTGCCCACCTCCTCCAATCCTTGGCATTTCCCTCATCTGCAGAGGCTGAGGAGTCAAAACTACCGGCTCCCTTTGTTCCTGCCTCTCCCCCTGACGGGGTCGGACCTCCGTCCTTCCTTCCCCGGCCTCTCGGCCTCTCGGCTGATCTCTTCTCCCGTTTCTTCCTTGATCCTCCATGGGTCTCTTCCTTCCTCGAACAACTTGCTGGTCTCCCTCCAGCTTCTTTGCCATTTCCAGAATCTTCGTCATGCTGCCATCGGAGACGAACAGAAGGGCCTGTCTCAACTCATCACGGAGGCCCTTATAGAACCTCTTAGCATATCCTGCATCATCCAGTTGGTAGGATACCGCAAACCGGGACAGGTGAGTGAACTCCTGATGGTACTCCAGCACTGATCTACTCCCCTGCCGCAACTGCAGAAATCTATCTTCCAAGTCATCTCTTGCCGACTGCGGCACAAAATGCTCCAACAACGCCGCTTTGAAATCATCCCAAGCAACATCTGCTGCCTCTAATCCCGGGTACGATGTAGCCAGGAACCTCTTCCACCACCTCTTAGCATGGGATTCCAGGCATGAAACCACCAGTGGCACCTCCATATCTGCCGGGCACTGGATTCCTGTCAGCATCTCTTGCATAATGTCCACCCACTCTTCAGTTCTTACAGCCGTCTCCGTCCCAATATAAGCTGGCGGGGAGAGCCCCCGGAAGATGCTCAGCCAGTTGGCCCCAGGGTTTTGCTGAGGAGCCAGTGCCTGCTGTGCTCTGAATGTCTCTAAAATGGCAGTCAGAGTCTGCCCCAATTCCGTTTGCTGGAACGGGGTCGGAGCCGGTGGTGGTGGAACGACGTTCGGAGTCGGCGGGACTCCATGCTGCGGTGAAGGTTCCGTTGCCGGCTACACAAGAAAGATTGCACTTATAAGGGACTTAGCTAAAGGGAAGAAAAAATTTCAGTTATAAGTGGACTTTTACATGTGATTTCCCTTATGGGCACACCATTGCTTCCGCTGCTAGTTTGTCCGCAAACTAAGCTCGCGCGGGGTGGCCCAGGGTTTGTGGACTTCTTTTCCTTGGATCGATGTTTGCTCTGATACCACTTGTAAGACCCTATTTTTTTTTTTGCAAAAACCACCGGGTCTTAGGCCCAGAACCGCCGTTTTGTGGTGACACCTTCGCTCGGGAAGGTCGTCACTACAAAACGCCGATCCTGCCGGCCAAATCGATCACAAGAAAAGTAAGCTATCATGAATAAAGCAAGCAAAACATGTCCACATCACATATATAAATAAATCATCAAAAGATGTCCACAACCGTAACTGAAAGAACGGAAAACAAGACAACTAGGGCCTTGCCCAATACATCAAAGCCTCACTACATGGATCACTCGCGGAAGCAAAATAACTAAATCAACACTCACGGATCCTGTCATCTGAGCTCCTGAGCTAGACTGCCCCGCCTCCAGTTGCACCGGCCTCTGGTGCTGCTCCGTCGCCGCGGTCTCCTAAAATTATAAGGTCCACCGACCGTCAGTCATAAAGACTCAGCCAATTCCCCACCCCTCCCCCCAGGGCTCCTAGGCACCGGATGGGAAGGAGGAAGCGGAGGACAAACAAGGGGTAGAAACAAATGCAGGTGACAAGGTAATATCTACTCTACACAGGTGTTATATATATATATAAATGAAACAAAATAGAAACAGCAGGGTAAAGTAAAGGGAAAACAGTAAAGTGCAAAAGTAGAGGCAAGTAAGTATTATAATATAAACCATTGATTTATAGGAATGCCCATACAAACCTATAGACCAAGGGGTCGTTTAGCAAGGCCTATCGTATAAAAGTCCCATACCAATTTATACGATAGGTGTCAGGGGTTGAATGCAATGATTATGCTATGTCATGCAAGTATGTTATTATGCGGTGATCAAACAAGTGCAACTCACCCACTACGACTCTATGCGCATAGACCTTTAGTTCCCTCTTTTTGGAGCGAGCTAGACTCCTCAGGATACTCCCGTAGTGGCAAACGGAAGCGGTGGGTTGGGCCTCGCCCACCTCTAGGTTGGTATATGCACTACCCGACCTAGACCTATCGTACGCCTCCACAAAGCCCGCGGAGCGTCTGCGTACTCTTACTGACTGGACCGCCAGACTTTTATGGCTAAGTGTAAATACCACACTTGCCGAGCCCAAGTGTTAACGTCGGTGCAACGACCGCCAACACGAAGGACCCACCACCTTATGCACATGCAAATTATCTTCCAACAATACCGAGCTACAAGCTCCCCGGGCTAACCCGCCCGTCACCAATAACTACCTCAGAAACAAAAGATCACCGGACTAAACCGGCTA
Source organism: Dactylorhiza incarnata (assembly GCA_033032865.1). Classification (NCBI taxonomy): domain Eukaryota; kingdom Viridiplantae; phylum Streptophyta; class Magnoliopsida; order Asparagales; family Orchidaceae; genus Dactylorhiza; species Dactylorhiza incarnata. Next base: position 139,168 of record JAWHQI010000268.1, on the reverse strand, counting down.
GACTTCCATAAGCACTCCCTCAGAGTGACTTTCCTGCCTTAGAAACTCAGGTGCTCAAAGACGCTAACAAGAAAAGACGATCTTTCGTCAATTCTCGGACGACCTAGCCGAGGGTGGCACCCCACCACCCTAAGACTTACCAAACCCCAACTTCTCTAGAGACCCATACATAATACAAGGCTACCACCCAACCTTCATCACTTCAGACCCAAGACTACCAGATTGACCTCTAACCCCAAAGTTGTCAAATTGCTAAACGCAGACCACCCTTAACGTTTTGATGCTCATGAAGAGAGGTACACTAAATATCCAACTTCTTGACCCAAGGGATTTACTGGGGACCCATACTACCTACTTCAGATCAAATCTAGGGTTTCATAATTTTCCATTAATAATTGTATTTTAAATAATTTTCCAAATGGCCACATAACTAAGGTTTGAACTACAAGTATATTTTTCTGACCTCCAACGCCCACTCCAATTTACTCATAAATCAAGGGTACCTAATAAACAGTAGATATAAAGTTTTAGGGAAAACCAGCAAGATTTATTATTTTTAGAAATTCCAAAACACAATTATTTCCAATAATTTCCAAAGGAGGTACCCTCATATGAACTCCAATCCTTGTGCAAATTAACACAGTGGTGCTTATTAATAAAATATTTACTCCTACAAAGTTTGACCATGCTATTCAGAGGGTATGTTTGTAATTCCATCCAAGGATATATTTGCAATTTCTTTCAAAATGAACTAGAGGTACCAAAAATATTGATCTATAAATTATGAGAAAATTACAGTGGATACATATTGATATAAAAAGGCAACCAGCAAAGTTTCATGCAACTTCAGAGACTTAATATCCTAAAATTGATCATCCCAAAAATTGCCCACAATGTGAAATATTACAATTTAACCCTCCAAGAGTTTACTCATGTTCTAACCAATTCTTCCAGAGATATAAGACATTAAAACCATGATTATGACAGAAGATGGTAAATTGATAAATACTATTTCTCCCTAAAACCTCAAACCCTAAATAATTACAAATCTACCCCAGGGTTTATTACTTATGATTGGCAACTCCAAATCCATCCAAACTCCTACAGTAGCATTCTCTGGTCACTAAGGCCATCTAACCAAAATTTCAAGTCAAGCCACTGAGGTTTGACCTCTCTTCCTTCATTAGCTTCTAATTGCACCCCATTAGGGTTTAGCCTAGGGTTAGGGTCTAACCTTCTCCAACAGCCCTAGTAGGAACTCCAGAGATTCATAACCTCAAAAACAAGTGGGTGACAGAAGATGGTGATTCCCTAAGTGCTATATCTTCCTAGATCTCCAAATTCCAATTATTTACAAATCTACCCAAGGATTTATTACCTAGGTTAGACAACTCCAAACCTCTTCAAATTCACAAGGGGGTCTACTCTGGTCACTAAGACCTACCCACCAAAACTTTAGGTCAAACCACTAGGGTTTGACCCTACTCCCTTCATTGACCCCTATTTGCACCCCTTAAGGGTTTAGCCTAGGGTTAGGACCTAAACATCTCCAAATCCACTCAAACCTCTTGGGAGGGGATTATACCACTCTTAGGACTCAGAGAGGTCTATTACACTTCTCCCCATGGGCATTTACTCCTACCTCCTTCACAAACCCTAAAAGGTACCATAAACTCAACCATTAGGATTTATGGGCACAATAGGTCCTAACCCACCCAAAGTGGCTCCTTGGGGTGCCTCCTACCTCCCAAGGCAGTGACCAAACTTACCCCAACAATCAATGGGAGGAAACCCCTCCACACCCCAAAACTAGCTTAGGTTTACCTTTACCCTAAACATAACCTTTAAGAGAAACTAGACTCAAAGGTCTCCCTACCTTGCCCAAGTCCATACTACTCACTATACTGACCATAGGTCAGTGGAAGACCACCTAAGATCCTACCAATAATTGGTGAGGGGTGGAATTCTAATGGGTACCTACTTGGGGTGCAAATAGCAATTTTGCCCCTTTTTGATTTACTAGGGCAAAACTCCTCCAATGGCCACCAAACTTGAACCATAGGTTGGCATGGGGGAGGGTGAGGTGCACCCCAAATATGGAGCCAAAAGACCTTGTGGAAAGGTGGGGGCACTCACCCAAAGTTTTGCCCAAACCTAGGGAGCCTAAGGCTATTTTGGTGGAATACCCCACCAAAACAACTCCATAAATCATGATATTTTAACCAGGGCCTATACATACCCCTTAGGACCACCCATCCAAGTTTGGAAGGGTTTTGAGGTGTTGAGGACACCTAATTAGGTTAAACTAGGATTATTGGTCTTTCCAAAAAATTAAGAAGAAAACTTCTCCAATCCTTGTGATCTTTGGACATGACCTAAGTATGCACAAGACTAGACTACACCCCAAAAATCAAGTCAATTGGAGTTATATAATGGGGTGGGCATCAAAAATGAGTTCTGATTAGCCCTAAAGACAGCCTCCACTAGAATGAGTGCTGAGCCCTAACCAGGACTCCAAATTGAGTGATTTTAATTTTGTATGAAACTAGACTCAAAGGGCTACATTTTCTATGTTGACCACTTTTCATGATTCGGCCTCTAACTATTTTTCCCAGATTTAAATAGGGGCTGCATTTTAATCACAGATTTAATAAGGATTGAATTAAATTTGCACGAATCCTAAAGCAGATCGGAGGGCGCTGGGTCATCGTCCCCAATGAGTCAGCGGCTGAGATTTACCGCGCCTGGGCCACCTTGAGCGATGATTTCCCGGCCACCTGAGCGCCGCCCCGGCCGACCAACGCCACCACCACCTCCGTTGAGGTGGGGGCCGGCGATGAGCGGTGTTTGATCGGCCGGAGGTGGCCGGAATCGTGATCTGTAGAAGGATACCCAACCCGATCAACGGGAGGATTGGCCGACTCGATTCACGGCCGATTGACCACGATTCGAGCCGCCGTCGATTTGGATCTAACCCTTAGAGTTCAGGGAGGAGAACGGGACCTGCTGGAGGGCTTGCCGTCGAGTCAACCTTGAGTACACCATGGGAGCTGCCGCCGGTTGAGAAGCCATGCCAATTCCCTCCTACAGTGCACGAAATCTCCAGGTAACTAGGGGGTTTCTCTCCTCTCAGGTCACTGAAGGTGAAGGGGGGTTCGATTGGGGGTGGTGATGGCTTTAAACATCATTGCCATTAAAGCCCCCCTTCGGTTACATCAAGGACCGACCCCCTCTTCCTCTTCCTGCCTTAATCCCCCTTTGTAACTGATGGAAACTCCTCCTCATCGGCTGAGGAGTTGAATGGAGGCATCAATTGGGGAGGCTAAGAGGTAAATCCTCTTAATGGCCATGAATGGCCTCTTCTCTCTCTTCAAAAATGGTGAAACCCCCATTTTCTCTCTCCTAATTGCCATGGTCGGTTTCTATACTCTCTCCTGAGCTTAATGAGGGCCCACATGGGCTGGTTGACCACCCAATTGAGTTAGCCCAAAGAGATTGGGTTAGGTTTGAGCATTTTGACCTAAATTGGGCAATTTTGACTTTTGGCCAAATTGGTCAATTGGGGAACCCTAGGATGGGGCTTTTGGGTTCAATAGGTTCTAATTAAGTTTAGGAACTAATGGTGGAGTCAATTTGGTCATATGGTTCTTGGTTGACCCAATCTAAGGTGATTTGACCAAAATAGGCTAATTTGACTTTGGTCAAATTGAGCCCTAGGGTTGACTTGGTCATGGGGCTTTTTGGTCCACTAGCTTCCCTATGACATGATAGCCCTATGGGTGAGGTCAATTTAATGTGGTGAAGGTCAATTGGGGTACTTTGAGAAGAAAGGTCATTTTGACCTAAAAAGGGCATTTTGGTCAATTTGCACCCCCTGGGGGTCCCATGATGGGGCTTTTGGGTCCATCAGGTCTATAATGGTATTATAAACCTAGGAGTGTGATCAATTTGACATGGTGAGGGTTGATTGGCTCTAAATGAGCTACTTTGACCAATTTGAGGGTTTATGTTGACTTTGGTCAAATTGGCCTCTTAGGTTGACTTCAATGGGCCCAAGGTGCCCTAAGGGGACCTCTAAAGGGTTAGGGACACTAAGGTGGGGTCCAAGGGTTAAGTTGAAGCACTAAATTCCAATCCCAAGCTTGAAAGATGGGAATTGCTATTTGCAGACCAAGGTGGCTTCCTCCTCCTTTCCTAAGCTCTTAGGTTCAAAAAGGTTCTTCCTATGGTTTTGTTGTGACCCAGTCATGACAAAACCATCTTAGGGGTCTAGCAGTTTGGGGGATGTTACACGCCGCGTGGAAGAAATCATGGCCCCAAGTATCCCAGGGCCATGGGAGATTGCAGCCATCGATGAGGAAGAACCTTCTTGGATGACCCCTCTACGAGCTTACCTCGAGCAGGGGCACCTCCCCGAGGATCGCCTGGAAGCGCGCAGGATACGAATGCAGGCAGCATCGTACACCATCATAGATGGGGAACTCTACAAGCGGGCGTTATCAGGTCCCTATCTAAAGTGCTTACCAACGGGCGAAGCAGACTACGCCTTGCGAGAGGTACACGCAGGGGTCTGCGGAGAGCACCTGGGAGGAAAGGCGCTAGCCCAGAAAATCTTGCGCCAAGGTTTCTATTGGCCAACAATGAAGAAAGACGCGGCAGAGCTCGTTCAGAAGTGCAGGAGCTGTCAGCTTCACGCAAATGTACCTCACCAGCCCCCAGTTGCGCTCACCGCGCTCCAAAGTGCATGGCCCTTCGCACAGTGGGGGATTGATCTCCTCGGCCCCCTACCACTGGCATCGGGGCAGAGAAAATTCATCATCCTAGCAATCGACTACTTCACCAAGTGGGTGGAAGCTGAGCCCCTGGCAAAGATCACGGAGGAGAATGCTAAGCAGTTCGTCTGGAAGAACATTATCTGCCGCTTTGGAATCCCAGCAGCTATCATCGCCGACAATGGCACCCAGTTTACCGGGAAATCATTCACCAAAATGTGCGATGACCTAAAGATCAATCCCCGCCACACCGCCGTAGCACACCCACAGACAAATGGGCAGGTAGAAGTCACCAACCGCACCATCCTCAAAGGGCTAAAGACGCGTCTTGAAGAAGCCGGGGGGCAATGGGTGGATGCGCTCCCAAATGTACTGTGGGCATACCGCACGACGGAAAGGACTCCAACAGGAGAGACCCCATACAACCTCTGCTACGGGACCGAAGCCGTCATTCCCGTCGACATCGGAGTACCAAGCATCCGGGTGCTGACTTTCGATCCCAGCAAAAATAACGAACTACTTCGCCAAAATCTCGACTTAATCTCCGAAACTCGAGACCACGCCGCCCAGCGCGTCGCCATCTACCAAAGGCGTGTGGCCCGGCTCTACGACAGAAGGGTGAAGCCCCGACCAATCAACGTCGGAGATCTCGTCTTACGCAGCATTGAAGCAGCCGGGAAAGGTCCACAGAAAGACAAACTCTCACCAGCATGGGAAGGACCTTATGTGGTCACCGCAACCGTGAAACCAGGAACCTTCAAGCTCAGAACGGCAGAAGGAAAGTCGCTCCCACGCACCTGGAACGCGCAGAATCTGCGCTGCTTTTATCAGTGATTTTAGTTCATCTTATCATGTAAAAGTCGCGAGCCTAGACTCGCGCAAACTATCCTACTACCATCTTATGTACAAGATGGGCACAAGCTATTTTACTACAATTTCATGCGCAAGCAGCGAATCTCGATTCACGAAAATCGCTTCTCATCGACCAATGCAGCTCAAAAGACCACCTCGCCTCAGCGTTGCTTGGGCACATGGCCTCAACGTTGCTTGGGCACCTCGCCTCAGCGTTGCTTGGGCACATGGCCTCAACGTTGCTTGGGCACCTCGCCTCAGCGTTGCTTGGGCACATTGCCTCAACGTTGCTTGGGCACCTCGCCTCAGCGTTGCTTGGGCACATGGCCTCAACGTTGCTTGGGCACCTCGCCTCAGCGTTGCTTGGGCACATTTCCTCAACGTTGCTTGAGCACCTCGCCTCAGCGTTGCTTGGGCACATGGCCTCAACGTTGCTTGGGCACCTCGCCTCAGCGTTGCTTGGGCACATTGCCTCAACGTTGCTTGGGCACCTCGCCTCAGCGTTGCTTGGGCACATGGCCTCAGTGTTGCTTGGGCACATGGCCTCAACGTTGCTTGGGCACCTCGCCTCAGCGTTGCTTGGGAACATGGCCTCAACGTTGCTTGGGCACCTCGCCTCAGCGTTGCTTGGGCACATTGCCTCAACGTTGCTTGGGCACCTCGCCTCAGCGTTGCTTGGGCACATGGCCTCAACGTTGCTTGGGCACCTCGCCTCAGCGTTGCTTGGGCACATCTCCTCAACGTTGCTTGGGCACCTCGCCTCAGCGTTGCTTGGGCACATGGCCTCAACGTTGCTTGGGCACCTCGCCTCAGCGTTGCTTGGGCACATGGCCTCAACGTTGCTTGGGCACCTCGCCTCAGCGTTGCTTGGGCACATTGCCTCAACGTTGCTTGGGCACCTCGCCTCAGCGTTGCTTGGGCACATGGCCTCAACGTTGCTTGGGCACCTCGCCTCAGCGTTGCTTGGGCACATTGCCTCAACGTTGCTTGGGCACCGTAGGGGCCTGCCCCCCTTACGGCAAAGCCGCGAGCCAGACTCGTGCAAAAAGCCGTGAGCCAGACTCGTGCACCGTAGGGGCTGCCCCCCTTACGTTTACCCCCGGTTCGAATATAAACATTCACTGGCCAAGCCGTGAGCCAGACTCGTGCACCGTAGGGGCCTGCCCCCTTACGTTTACACCCGGTTCGAATATAAACATTCACCGGCCGAGCCGCGGGCCAGACCCGTGCACTTATTTTATAAAAGCCGCGGGCCAGACCCGTGCACCTATTTCATAAAAACCGCGAGCTCGAGTCCGCGCAAATTCATCTGTGACTTTAAAAATAATCAAACCACGCAGATGCCAAACAGCCAGATCAATAAGATCGAGCAGATAAACAAGTATGACGAATACAATAAAAGGGGATACAATCACATCCGACAAACACAGCTACAAGCAGCTAAAGAAATCACTCCTCGTCAGGACTATGATCCTCCTCCTCTGACAGGTCATCAAAGCCAAGGCCACTAACATCATAGCCCCGCTTTCGGGATACCATCCGGAGAGCCTTTGACGCTCCCTGTCGAAGGGCAAGCTCTCGTGAATCCTCCAGATGAGGCTCCACCTCCTGAGTCCAGATCATGTCCCAGACTTCCTCGGAAATCAAGGAGCGGTCCCGCAAGTAGTCAATCGACTCCAGGTACTCAGCCAGGCCAGCCGCCTTCAGCTCGGTCTCCCGCTCCACGGAAGAGAGACGCGCTATCTCAGCTCGGCACTGCTCCAGCTCTGCAACCTGGCACACCACGTCACCACGGGCTGCCTCTAAGGAGCGCAAGGCCTCCTCCAACGCCGCCTTCTCCGCACCAAGCCCGGACCTGGTTCTTTCCAGCTCCTCCTGCATCTCCGAACCAATCCGTCTGAAGCGCGAGATGTCACGATCTCGCCATCTCTCCGCCTCTACAAGGGCGCTCCTCGCCTCCCGAAGCTCACCCTGGATGGACATAAACCCGTCCTTCAAGCTCACGTAATGGTTATTCCATATATGCGCAATCGATGCCTGGGTCTCCATCTGCAAGAGAAAATGTATAAGTCAGAACCACAACCTCAGAATGACGCCATGCAAGAGGAAGAAAAAATCCGGCTTACCGCCTGGCTCATGGCCTCCAGAGAGGAAGAGACCCTCTTCCCTTCCGACACCTTTCGAGCTGTGCCTCGCTCCGGAGAGGCCTGGGGGGCAGAAGATCCCAGGACCTCGACCTCCTCATCAACCGGCTCGCCATCAGCACCAGATGCTCACAGAGCCTCCTCCTCCTGAGGAACATCCTGTACCGGCGGAGGAGCAGGACTGGGCTCCTCAAGACCTTTAAACACCAACTTCCTCTTTCTATCTCGAACAAGAGGAGCAGCAGCAGCACGGCCAGCGTCAACCGACAGCCCGCATAGAAGCAGGCGCTTCTCGTCCACGAACAGGGAAATACTGTGCAGAACATTCCCCAACTCTCGAGCATCTGAAAATCCGAGAACGGGAGAAAACTCCCGCTCGCATCCTTTAAGGCGCCGACAGCGATCCGGTAAAGAGTTCCACACCTCCGGTAGTCCCTCCGTGTTCCTAACGTAGCCAAATAAAGTATTCCCGTGACGGCGATCCACCCGGGTCTCGAACTCCAGCCATCTCTTGTTGCTAAAGACGTCAATACGACCTCCGAGATCAACCCGCACTTCACACCATTCCTTGAAAAGGCCCAAGGAGAACAGGCCCAAGGAGAACTTTGCACCGTGCTCTCGGAAGAAAGCAATCAGCCCCATTATCCGCACCGTCCCCTGAGGCGTAAACTGTGACACTGGGACGCCGCAAAATTTCAGGATCTCGGTCACTTCCTCGCACGCCGGAAGGCGAAAGCCGCTCCGAAGCGATGACTCGCAAAGGGTCATCCAACCCCGAGGCGGATTCTGCAATCGCTCCTCAGGACCTGAAATCCGAACCTCCAATCAGTGGGGCAGGTTGAAACGCCTCCTCCATATGGCAACATGATCGAGAGTAAGACTCGAGGCCAGTCGCATTGGGCGACTTTGCCCACCACGCCGAGAAGCCTGAAAGAAAAGGAAAAAGCGTCAGTACAAATCACGGACAAACATAAGAGAAGTCCGCCCGCGAGACTAACCGCCGGGCAAACCTCGCACACAGGTAAGCCCCAAGAACAACACACGCAAGCACGCGGGTGCGCACGCCCGGTCGCGCGCGAACACGCGTGGGCGCGCGCGCCCTGCCGCGCGGGCACGCGCGCACTCTGTCGCGCGCGAGCACGCGCGCGCTCTGCCGCGCGCGAGCGCACGCGCTCTGCCCCGCGCGAGCGCGCGCGAGCACGCGCGAGCGCGCGCGAGCACGCGCGCGCTTAGCCGCGCGCAAGCGCGCACAGGCGCGCGCACGCTCTGCCGCGCGCGAGCGCGCGCGAGCGCGAGCACGCGCGCACAGGCACGCGTGAGCGCGCATCTTACCACGCGCGCGGACACGCGCGGGCGCGCACCCTGCCGCACGCGCACGCGCGGGCGCGCGCCCTGCCGCGCGCGCACCCTACCTCGCGGGTGCACGCCCGATCGCGTGAGCCCGCGCGGGTGTGACCCGCGCGCAGCTCTCCGCGCGCGCACGCGGCGACCCCGCGCGCGCAAGTGCCGCCCTTCCCCTCCGTGCGACTCCCCGCACCTCTAGCGCGCCGTCCGCCCGCCCTTTTTTGGGAATTAAACCTTTGGACTCCGTACTCACCTTGGCACCACCGTCACCGTCGCCGCCGCCAACCTCCACGCTAGAATTCACCCTGGCCATCGCTCACAAATGCAGGTTTCAGGGGGAAATCCAATTGCTCTCCGTGCGCTCCAAACAAATGGATTTGGGGGGCAAATGATGGGTTCCCCCTCTATATATGGAAAAATCCGTAACCACCACGCACCGGATCCCATTCCCGCACATCAAATCCCATTACGGCACGGCGGATCCCGAAACCACCGCACGCCGGATCCCACCTTCGCACACCGGATCCCACTCCCGCGCGGCGGATCCAAACCACCGCGCACCGATCCAAACCACCTCGCGCAAGATCCCAACCGCCCCGCGCGGGATCGCAACCACCACCAACCGCCGTCGGCCAACCGCCGCCAACCACCGGCCGGCAACCACCGCCGGCCACCACCGCCGGCCGGTCGCCACCGGCCGGCCGGCCGCCACCGCCGGCCGGCCGCCACCGCCGGCCGGCCACCGCCGGCCGGCCGCCGCCGGCCGCCGCCCCCTTCATGGCCGGCGGCCATGGCCGGCCACCGCCGTCGCCGCCCTTCACCCTCCACCGTCGGATCTCACCGAGGCCCTGACGGCCCTCCGATCGCCTCGCGCGATCACGACCCTTCAATCGTCGCCAACGATCTCGGCCCTCCATTTGGTGGTTATCCGCGTAACCACCGTAACTTCCACCTTCCAAGCCTATAAATAGACCCCCAAGGGTCTTCAATTGGATGGATTCTCTCATTCTTGCCCAGACTCTCTCTCTCTTCTTTTCCCCTCTCCTCAGAGTTTCTCTCTCTACGCTCCGCCATCCCATTTTACTAACTGACAGGTTCCTCCTGCGAACGCCGCTCACTTAGAAGTGCTGCGCCATTCAAGGCGAGCACCCCAAACCTGAACAGCAAAGTCAAAGTGCTCCGCGAAGTGCTCATTCTCTCCCAGCAAGCGCGCAGCCGCATCAGACACGCAGCAAGGCAATCAACTCCTAAGTGGTGGCCTGTCACCCACGGAGTTCTTTCTCTCTCTCTCTCTCACAATTGTAACGAGGCGCGGCCTGTCGCCCTCGCATTCTCCAAGAAAGCATTGTAACAGTCTGAGATAGTGGATTTCGGCCAGCACCGCTCTGGCCACGTGGTTTTTCACCATTTGGAGGGTTTTCCACGCTAAAGTTCTGTGTGTACCATTTTCAGCATTTACTCTCTGCAACATTCTGACTGTGTGCGCGCTCGACCGCCCGGGCTAAGACGGACCGAGTTGAAACCGGTCTACCGAGAACGTTGAGAAGCCGCAACAATTATAAATGAGTATAAAAGATCAAAGTATAGATTTCATTCAATACAAACTCAATCCAATAATTATCAAACCAGATTATTGTTATTTCGACATGTACGATTACAATAAAATAAACTATTTTGAAAAGAGCGCATGCACAAATGATTAGCGGTACACATAAATATATGAAAAAAAGGATTTTTACATGATAAATAAAAAAAACTCGACAATCAGAATACAAACCTAAAAACCCTCCACTAAAAGTAAAGTTCGCACAAAATACACTTACAAACTGATATACCACTTTTTGATCACGACAACTACACTAAGGAAAGATCATAACTACAAAAAACACAGACATGCACAGAGTTATTCCATGAATACGAAGGAAGCTAATCAACACGATTTTCTCCAAAAATGATTTTTCAAACTCCATTGTACTTCAGATAAACTTTCTCAAGTAAATACAAGATCATCTACTAATACATTGATAAGTGACGCATATTTCACAACCAGACTGACCACTAAAATTCTGCAAGTTCCCTTCCAAAAGATGAGAAAAATATTTATTTCAGCAAAATACATGACTGTTGCGGGTCGCTTATGGCTCTTGGTAGACCGGTTTACTTGAACCACCTTAGCTCGGGAGCGAACCAAGCGCGCAAACAGTTAATTTTAGATTCGTTGATTACACTGAGACTTTTTAGCGTGGAAAACCCGGAAAGGGTAAAAAACCACGTGACCGTAGCTGTGCCGACCGAACTTCCACTATCTTCTGGGGGGTTACAATTAGAGACTTAGAAGTTGAGCGCGACAGGCCGCTGCTCGTTACAATAATAGAGAGAAAGAGAGAGAATTTCGAAGGTGACAGACCACCTCCAGAAAAACTAAGTCTTTTCTCCTTCTGAGAAAGGTGGAGAATAAAAGTGAGAATGCCCTGGAGAACAAAAGTGAGCGCGCTGAGTCGCCTTTCGGGAAGAAGGAAATCTTCAAGTCCGAAGGAGAATTCCGCGAAAGTCTGCAAGAAGCTCTCCCGGGTCCAGAAGGCAAGGTCCCCTGAAATGAAGCCCTGGGGGTCCTTTTATAGATTTGGTCGGGGGTAGCCCGGTAATTTCGCCGTTGTAACCACCGTAACCACCTGGCGAGCAAATCATATTTTCCGGTTCGGAGCACACGGATCACCATTTTTCGTAAATGACCATCTTGCCCCTCGGGCAGTTCTGGCAGTTTCGTTGGATGCGAAAAAGGCGACGGATGGTTCCTGAAATCTGAGAAACTAGAAAGACAAAATGTGAGCATGTCAGAAATGCGGAAGTGTTCCGGGTGCGCAAGCGCGCTCAGAAGCGTTCTGAGCGCGTAACGATCATGGAAGTGTTCCGGGCGCGCAAGCGCGCTTAGAAGCGTTCTGAGCGCGCAACGAGCACGAAAGCGTTCCGGACGCGCTTAGAGGCGTTCTGAGCGAACGGTAAATGTGAATGCGTTTAGCGTGCGGCTGTGAGATGACCGTGAGGCCGAGGCGGCCGGGAGCACTCCCCAATTGGGGAGTTACTCATATTCATATAACTCCCCTTTGGGGAATTACTATTCACGTAACTCCCCAAGGGGAGTTACTGTTCACGTGACTCCCCAAGGGGAGTTACGTGAATCCCCAATTGGGGCATAACTCCCCAATTGGGGATGCCACATGGGCGTTGACCAAGTGGTCAACGCCCATTTGTGGCAATTGAGGGGTGCGGTAATCAACGCCCATTTGTGGCAATTGGGGGGTGCGGTAATGCCGCACCCCCCAATGTAGCTGGGGGTGCGGCAATGCCGCAGCCCCCAAAACAAATGGGGGTGCGGTAATGCCGCACCCCCATTTCGGCGCGGCGAGTGCCGCGCCATTGCGGCGCGGCGAGTGCCGCGCCCTCTTGGCGCCGTAATTGGCACGCCTATTGGCGCGGCGATTGATATGTGTTGCTTGCCGCGCAACACCTTTTAATTTTCACGCCACGCGCGACACTTGAGCTCTCGGCGGTACCCATCCGGATACGTTTCGCGAGACCGCATCCCATATTATTTTTACGGGTGCACATCAATGACGTTCTCTCTAACTTGCACACCTTACAAAGAAATATATATGGTTTATATCCTCCTTCGTCATTGATTCACAAAGTCAAAGAGTAATACATTATTCATCTACAAAGTCGAGAATTAATAACTAATAAATCCACAAAGTCAAGAATGACAACTCCAAAATCAACGAGTAATATCTTTTTCATTCACAAAATGAAGATTTGCGACTCATTGGTGATTTGGTTCACAAAACCAAGATGAATAACTGCATACACATCGATTCGATCGAACAGACATGCAAAGTAGATCACTTCTTAAATATAGCAGATGCACCTAAGAAATTCATTGAAAAAGACTCAGGTTAAAGGACCTTTGGCTATGGTGGTTTTTTCTCATAGGAAGGAAGTCACAGCAACAAAAACCCAATGTCGTGTGGTACGTGCGACAGTGTGTTAAGTAATTATTTCTACTAGTGCGTCTCTTGAAATATCATTAAAAAAGAATATGCACACTTAAGCAAAAGTAAACACGAGAATATGCACACAAAAGTTGGTATTTAGTTTGTATCCAATATAATTAGATTTTTTTAAGATCCTTTTCCCTCTTGTGACTATAGTTATCTATTTGTGAATCCATGGATATATCATTCATGGTGTTGTATTAAATGCAATCACATTGCCCATGCATGCATACCACTTTACTTGTTGTCCTGCTTTGATGAAAATCACATTTGTGAGTCTTACCCGGATAATGATCGGCTTAATAAATTTATTGTTGAACATTTAAATTCTAAAATATCTTAATTATCGGTGTGAATGTCACATTTCTTCTCTAGATATATGCGTCAAACAAGAAAGGAAGGAAGCTTTCTTTGAATTAGATGTGAATTAACCTTACTACTTTTATCACACTCATGTTAATTAATTTGGTATCTATCTAATTAATTATTATATGCATGCATTAAGGAAGCCTAACTACCTCTATAAGTACCCTACAAACACAAATATTATATTAATTTAGCGGCTTTCCATCATCGTAGTGGGAGGAACCTAACAATATCTTTTGGGAGGCATCACAAATGCCATCTATGATTTAGGTGACATGCCCCAACGACAATGAGTGCCCTTTGAATCTTCATCTGCACGAAGGAAATATTATCATGGATGTGTTAAAAAGCTATGCCATTATGGCTTCGTTTGGCACGGCGGTAGCGGTCGTGAACGCGGTGGTTATGAACTGTTGTTCGTGAAGGCCTGGCCTCACCTAAGGAATCCATTCATTTTATGGTAAAAACTAGTCTTATTTTCTTGGTGGAGGTCATAACCTTTATCATGTCAAACAAGTGTGTTGCGGGTCGCTCGGGTGCTTTGGTAGAATGGTCGACTCGAACCGTCTTAGCTCGGAAGCGAACCGAGCGCACTAACAGTCAAAGAGTAAGCTAGTAAGTGACACGAGAACTTTTAACATGGAAAACCCGGAAAGGGTGAAAAACCATGCGGCCGAAGCTGTGCCAGCAACCTTTCACTATCTTCTGGGGGATTACAATTAGAGACTTAGAGCTCGAGCGCGACAGGCTGCTGCTCATTACAATGAGAGAGAGAGAGAGAGAGAGAGAGAGAGAGAGAGAGAGAGAGAGAGAGAGAGAGAGAGAGAGAGAGAGAGAGAGAGAGAGAGAGAGAGTGAGAGAGAGAGATCCGAAGGTGACAGACCACCTCTCGGAAAGCTAAGTCCTTTTCCTTCTGAGAACAGTAGTGAGAATGCAGGTGAGAATAAAAGTGAGAAGGCTGAGTCACCTTTCGCGACCTTCGAAGGCTCGAAGGAGATCTTCGAAGATTCGAAGGAGATCTTCGAAGATTCGAAGGAGAATTCCAAGAAAATATTCAAAGGAGCTCTCTCGGGCGCAGAAGGCAAGGTCCCCCTGAAATGAAGGCTCTGGGCTCCTTTTATAGCTTTGGCCGGGGGTAGCCCGGTAAATTTGTCGTCGTAACCACCGTAACCACCTGACGGGCGAATCACGTTGGTCGATTTGGAGCACATGGATCGCCATTTTTCGTAAATGATCATCTCGCCCTTCGGGCAGTTCGGGCAGTTCGGGCAGCTTCGTTGAAGGTAAAAAAGGCGACAAGTGAGTCCTGCAATCTGAGAAATTAAGAAATGTTAACTGCGCGCGCGTTCAGAATTTGGGAACGTTCTGAGCACGTTCAGAACGTGGAAAAGTTCTGAGTGTGCGGGGAAGCCTTCTGAGCGCGCGGGGAAGCGTTCTGAGCACGCAACGAACTCGGGAGTGTTCTGAGTGCACAGAGAACTTGGGAGCGTTCTGAGTGAACGGAGAGGCGTTCTGAGCGTGCAAGGAGCGCGGGAGCGCTCTGAGCACGTAACGAGCGCGAGAGCGTTCTGAGTGAACGGAGAGGCGTTCTATGCACGCAACGAGCGCGGGAGCATCCGTAGGACCCCCTGCATGAGAGGGGGCGGTCTGGCCGCATCCGCACCGGGTGTGGCCGCACCTCAAGGTGGGTGCGGCTCGGCCGCACCCCTAGAGGGGTGCGGCGGCATGACCGCACCCTAAGAGAGGTGCGGTTGGGCCGCACCCCTAGAGAGGTGCGGCGGCTTGGCCTCACCCCAGGAGGGGTGCGACGAGGTAGCACCCCAAGAGGGGTGCGGTTAGGCTGCACCCCTTGAGGGGGGTTCGACGCTACCACGCGTGCTAGCGCGCGGTACCGCCACACGCGTCATGGCGATAGCGCGCCCGTTACCGCGCGCGGTAGTGCTTGCGGTTGTGCGTGGCATTGCCGCGCGCGGTGCTGGCACGCACGGTTTAGTGCGGCCCTGCGGCGCGTTCTGCGTGCGTCTTTGCACGGGCGGTTAGCTGTGGAGATGGTGGGTTTGGCCCACTTTTCCACTCATCACCTTAGTGGTGGAGTGAGGTTTGTGAGTAACCGCTACCCGGCTTTGGACATATAGATGAAAGCCCATGTATGAATGCGTATCATAAGCCCCCCAAACCTTCGAAGTCTGAATTTGTATACGGAGGAGTTCAGAGGTTTTGATTCTTCTGCCGCGGTTTCAATCATCGTCATCTTTGTGGCGCCGTGGGTAGGAATTGCCACTGAGGGATGAGTGTGCAGTTGCTTTTGTTTTCCCGTTCTTTCTGGAAGTCGTTGCTCGGTTCTAACTGTGGGAGAAACTTTTATCTCGTCCCGACCGGTTGCAAGCTTGTCGCCCAGTGTTTGCATTGGAGATCGTGGCGAGCTTGCTTTTTAGCGTTGATTCATGAGCAGCTTGGTGGCTTTTTTCATAACAAAAGATAAGTTTGTGCGAGCCTGAGCTTGCAGCTTTTTTACATAGTAGAAGATAAGTTTGCGCGAGTCTGAGCTCGCGGCTTTTTACATAGTAGAACATAAGTTTGCGCGAGTCTGAGCTCGAAGCTATTTTACATATTAGAAGATAAGTTTACGCGAGTCTGAGCTCGCGGCTTTTTACATAATAGAAGATTGGTTTGCGCGAGTCTGAGTTCGCGGCTTTTTTACATAGTAGAACATAAGTTTGCGCGAGTCTGAGCTCGCGGCTTTTTACATAATAGAACATAGGTTTGCGCGAGTCTGAGCTTGCAACTTTTTTACATAGTAGAAGATAAGTTTGCGCGAGTCTGTGGTCGCAGCTTTTTAATAATAGAAGATATGTTTGGTCGGTGAAGAGCGTATGTATTCAAACCGTGGACAAACATAAGAGGGGCATGCCCTTACGACGTCGGGACCTGACTGCGGAGGAGAAGGGTGATAACTTCTTGAAAAGAAGTTATTATCACTATTAAATATGATTTTATAACACATTTATTCATGGATCATGTATTTAAAAAGATTAATACTTCGATATTTCCATTATTAATTTAAGTATGAATATATTCATTATGTTGCTATGTTTTCATTATAGAAATGATGGAGGTATCATCCCTAAGAAAAATGCTGAAGGAGCCATCCCGAAGAAATGAAGAAAAAAAAAACAGTTTTTCTGTCTAAGTAAAATTGTTGCAACAACTTTTATTGGGTTAAAAAAGTTGTTGCAACAAGTCTGGATCCGAAATTACAGAATTTAATTATGCATTTTATGATTGCTGCGGTTACAAACATGGAGAGAGTGCGTCTTTTTCAGAGGATTTTCGAAATATAAGTGGGAAAACACTTAAGGTTGTTATGGGACAAGAGGAGGGAGAAAAAAGTGGGGAGTTATCTTTCACGCCAAAGGGAAAAATGGGGAGATTTTATTCCGGTGCAGTTGTACTGTTCACGCAAGGTGGAGAAGATAGATTTTCGGCCAAGGGAAGAAGGAGGTGGATTTTCCTGCAGCATTTTGGGGAAGAAACTCTTGCATCTTTCTTCTTCTTTTTAATTACGTGTTCTTTTTTTTTCCGTTATGAACTAATTTTCTAAGTCTTGTATGTTGAAAGTACTTTGCTTGTTGTGATGTTTTGATTTTAATTTTCTTGTGGATGTTTGAAATACTATCTTTATTGAATTTATGATTTTGTTCTTGGAAATTTTAGCTTAAGTCTCATTTTTAAATTTGCTTGGCAAGATTCGAGAGAGGAGTCAGGCTAGATGAGTGTTTTATATTGCGCGATAAGATTCGAGAGAGGAGTTGCGTAAATTTGTCACCAAAGTTTTCGCCTTTATACTGTGTTGCAAGATTCTAGAGAGGAGTGGCGTAAGTGCATCATAAATTTTAATATATTGAAGAAGGGAGAAAGAGATTTCGCCTTCTCGGTAGTAACATTGATTTGTGTGCTTGATGTTATTCCTTATTGTTACTTAAGTTAGAGATAACTAGGGAAATATGGGGTAAACGGATTTCATAGATCGAGAGATCATGCTTTCCACTTTCAAATCATTGCATGATAGTCATTTTAGCGTCCATGTCGAACCACTTCAAGTACCCATCACAATAAGCAAGGGAAATCAACGTACAAGATCTTTTCTCTAAATTGTTATCAAAAATACTTTTAGATAATCGTAGTTGTAATCTTTAGAAGTTATTATAATTAGTTGTTTTCAAAATCAATCATCTCGCTAATTAATCAACTTGAATTTAAAGAAAAGGCTAAGCTAGTATTTGCAAGCGTTTAGATTAATTACGTCTCCGAGGGAACGAACTGTATTCACACTTTATTACTTGATCCGACACGTGCACTTGCATATATATACACTTTTCGCGTATCAAGTTTTTGGCGTCGTTGCCGGGGAAGTGTAAACTAATTTAATGTTTTCTTGCAATATTAGTAAACCCTGAGTATTTAGAGCTCAAGTTTTTGTTGTTCTATTCAGGGGCGGACCCACCTTGGGGCGAGTGTGGGCGTCCGCCCACACTCAAATTTTTTTAAAAAAAAAATTAATAGTATTAGCCACGGCAAAACGCCGTGGCTAATACCTTTGTTTTTTTTAAAACTTTAATACTGCACCGGCGGACCACGGGACCACACTCAAATTAATACTGCATCAGGAAATTAGGTATCCTGCGGAGTGCGGACCTGCGGTTCTCTCGCTCTCAGACGACGAAACCCTTCTCCTCTCTCAGTCGGACTGCTCGCGACGACGCCACCTCCGTCTTTCCCTCCAAGCCGACGACAGTTGCAGTCTTGCAGACCCAGCCCTTCCTCTCTTGAGGACTTGCGGTGGCATCCTCGTCGAGGTCGAGTCCGTCGACACAGTTCTTCTCCTCTCCAACATCGCTCATAAGATTTGCTTCTGCGCCTTCTGAGTCCTGCCTCCACTTCGGCACTTCCCCCATTGAATTTCTTTGGTTTCTTCTGCACCTAAGGGTTTGTTTTCTTCTGCACCTAAGGGTTTGAATTTCTTTGATTTTCTCTGATATTAGGTATTTGTCAAAGCAGAAATTTCTTTGAATTTTCCTAATATTAGGTATTTGTCAAAACAGAATTTGTCAAAGCAGAGATTTCTTTCTGATATTAGGTATTTGTCAAAGTAGAATTTGTCAAAGCAGAATTTGTCAAAGCAGAAATTTTCCTAATATCTTTGTATTTGAATTTCTTTCTGATATTAGGTATTTGTCAAAGCAGAATTTGTCAAAGCAGAATTTGTCAAAGCAGAAATTTCTCAGAAATTTACACCTAATATTAAGTTTTCTTCAGCAAACCTAATATCTTTGTATTTTCAGCCAAATACCTAATATCTTTGAATTTCTGCACCCTAATATCTTTGTATTTGTCAAACCTAATGACTTTGTTTTAATATCTTTGTATTTGTCATACCTAATATTTTCAGCTCTTGATTTTGCTCCAGTTTTAATTGAATCTGATTGAAAATTTCTTTGTATTTTCAGCCATGACTCGTTAAGGAGAGTTCGGATATTGCAAAGTGGGAGCCGTTACGGTCGATTCAATTACTTGGAGGCACGCTTCAAGGGTAACAATCTCTTTCACCGGGTTGATTGTGTCCGTCCCCGGCATTAAATTGCATTAGAGGTCCGCCCACACTGGAATAAATTCCTGCGTCCGCCACTGGTTCTATTTGATAAATTAATTGTGAAGTTGTTGCTTTTTTAATTCTTTTTTTTCATTGTTATTTTAAATTTTCTAAGCGGGCCTCCATAGTGGTTTGTATTTGTACAACTAGTTTATGCATCATTTCAATTTGTGAATCCACCCATGCAACATCATGTTTTCTTACTCTCGATGTCGATGGTGCAGGTTTTATACACATAATAGTAATGAATGTTGTATAGAAGACCATGGTTATACGTCATATGACTCAACTTACGGAGCACCATTATCATATGATATGTCATATGATGAGCCTAATTTTTATAATTATGCACCTCCACAACAAGTATCGTTCCCTTATTTCAGCACGACCCATCAATGGCCGCAAAGAAGTGGGGAACAATGTATATTCTGTCATAGCACCGATCACGTATTAAAAGAGTGTGCTGCATTACAACGTAAAAGGGAGGAGGAGAAGGGGTCGTATATTGAAATTAGTCTATCTGATTATCCACCTTGTCTATGGAGGGCTATTGCGGATTCTATCCGCACACATGACGTTCCTTCTGCCACTGATGATCCATACGCAGTACCACCTTGTCTACGGGGGAGTGTTGCAGATTTTCCTATTATATTTTCTGATGATTTGTGCAATGACATAGTTGAGCCTCCTCTACACACGCATTCATCATCTCTTTTGGATTCACCCCACGAGGAACCAATCCACATGTTCTTTGATATTGCGGTTGACGTGGTTCCTCCTTTGCATAAACTTTCTACACTCATTTCCGCTGATCCTGCTTTAGCCATCCAGCATGACGAGGTTACAGAGATTGTAGTCGAGTCACAAAAGTTCGACGAGGCCATCTCACCGGTTGAGGAAGTATCCACTTCCTCACTTGTTGATGATGTCCATATTGCTTGCATGACTCCTATACCTTCTGATATCTCTTGCCCTGCTTTGGATGTCGACAGTAGTGTACGGGTTTTGGAGCCTGTTGGGAGTGAGACCGGGACCACTCCCTTGATTTTCAATTATTTAAGTCTTTCTTCTAATTTATTTCCTAAACCCCCTTCTCCATCTAAGTCTATGCAAGTTGATGAGTCGCAGGTGCATCAGGAGGATAGGGAGCAACAAGCTCAATTTGATGCGGTGAGCATCCTCTTTTGTGAGGAGGTTGATCCCTCCTTCATCGAGACAACTCTACTTGTTGCTTTCTCCACATGTATTGTCCCTGAGGACGATGACACCTTGCTAGACAAGGATATATATTTTGATGAGATGAGTGAGGAGCAGACCTCTTCCTCCTCTTATTTTCTATTTCTCTTACCTGTGAAGTTCATGTATTATTATTCAGGAGAGGGAGTAACTGTGTTATCTCTGTATCGGTACCCGTTACCACAACGGATATTAAGGCAGTTACCTATTCACTTTATCTTTCACAGGCCAATAATCTAGAATATTTTTTAGGCCTGAATAAGTCATGCTGGGGAGACAATAAACCCAGTAGTTATCTTATTTTTCCTGCATTTTTATTTTTCCAAGTCCAGTTTAATTAGTTTAATTTTTGTTATTGTCTATTTTCCCTTATTTGTTGGAGCTCACCACTGCAGGCACACTTCATTTGGACTTAGCAACAGAATCTTTGATCTTATTTTGCCTCCTGAATACGTAAAGAGAAGAGATGTGAAGAAGCTTTGAATTACTGATCCCAGGGGAGTATTTACATTCACATTTTCTTTTGCTTGATTAAATATTCCTTTGCTCAAATATGACATATCGTATGCATACTTTAAGTGATATCTTTGCTAGAAACTAGCAAAGTATCAAGTGTGGGGGTACACCCTATACTAATTGGGTGAAGATTCAACTAGACTCAATACTTCTTTAATTGCCCTTAATCCTATACTCATGATTGTGTTATTCAAGTCATTTAATTACAATTGATGACGAGTTAAGCTTAGGATTACCAATTATAAAATTAAAATTTATTTTGATCGGATAAGCTTCATTTAAGATTTTTCTCCTATGCAGTTTATTTTATTTTCTCAGACGAATTTTCTCCTATGCAAAAACATTTTTATTGAATGATGTGTGAAATGATGGAAGCTTAAGCAAGAATTGAATTATTGATGTAAGATAAAATCTGAGTTCAGTAGTCGATTGGTAAGAGGATCTAGGGACTTCAATTTGTGAGTCATTTCATTTTGAAATGAATTATCTTATAATCCTTCGTAATATATTTTAATGAATGTCTATATTTATGGGTGTTTAATTTTCCGTAAAAAAATATCTCATAGTGATATGCGGCCTAAGTATGTTCACACATGATTGGAATGATCCCGACTATGAGATTTATAAAAAAAAAGTGAAAAAAAAGAACATCTCATTGTGATATGCGGCCTAAGTATGTTCACACATGCTTGGAATGATCCCAACTATGAGATTTATAAAAACAATGTGCAAAAGAGAAAAATAGTTCATAGTGATATGCGGCCTAAGTATGTTCACACATGCTTGAAATGATCCCAACTATGACTTCAAGAAATGTTGTATAGTTAAACCTCATATAATATACCATCATTAAGATTATTAAGGAGAAGATTTTTTTTTTTATCTCGTTATCAAAAGTTTATAGTTCTAGCCACGTTTATGATGTCCCTGTAAATTCTCTTTCAATCGAACTACCAAACTTATGTGAAGACTAAATCATGATTCAACTTATTCTTTTTCATCCTCATTAGTATGAAAGTTCAAGATTATAAACTTGTGTAAGATTAATGAATTTTGAGAATTGATACACACTGCATTAGAAAGCTTAATTGAATGTTATCCTCGATCAATCTAATGAAATTTCTTTTGTAATTGTGAAATCCTGAAGATTGATAAGTCTTTCAATTGTTAAAATAAATTTCTTGTGATAACTGTTCTTATATCAGTGATAGAGGTCTATCGAAGTTGTATTATATAGTTGATCACCCAATTAAACTATTATTGATTATCTTCGCTAGGGACTAGCAAAGTCTTAAGTGTGAGGGTGTGATAATATCTTGAAAAGAAGTTATTATCACTATTAAATATGATTTTATAACACATTTATTCATGGATCATGTATTTAAAAAGCTTAATACTTCGATATTTCCATTATTAATTTAAGTATGGATATATATGTTGCTATGTTTTCATTGTAGAAATGATGGAGGTATCATCCCTAAGAAAAATGCTGAATGAGCCGTCCCGAAGAAATGAAGAAAAAAAAGCAGTTTTTCTGTCCAAGTAAAATTGTTGCAAGAACTTTTATTGAGTTAAAAAGTTGTTGCAGCAAGTCTGGATCCGAAATTACAGATTTTAATTCCGCATTTTATGATTGCGGCGGTTACAAACATGGAGAGAGTGCGTCATTTTCAGAGGATTTTCGAAATATAAGTGGGAAAACACTTAAGGTAGTTATGGGACAAGAGGAGGGAGAAAAAAGTGGGGAGGTATCTTTCACGCCAAAGAGAAAAATGGGGAGATTTTATTCCGGTGCAGTTTTACTGTTCACGCAAGGTGGAGAAGATAGATTTTCGGCCAAGGGAAGAAGGAGGTGGATTTTCCTGCAGCGTTTTGGGGAAGAAACTCTTGCATCTTTCTTCTTCTTTTTAATCATGTCTAGTAAGATCTTGACAATTGCGTGTTCTTTTTTTTCCGTTATAAACTAATTTTCTAAGTCTTGTATGTTGAAAGTACTTTGTTTGTTGTGATGTTTTGATTTTAATTTTCTTGTGGATGCTTGAAATACTATCTTTATTGAATTTATGATTTTGTTCTTGGAAATTTTGGCTTAAGTCTCATCTTTAAATTTGTTTGGCAAGATTTGAGAGAGGAGTCAAGCTAGATGAGTGTTTTATATTGCGCGGCAAGATTCGAGAGAGGAGTTGTGTAAATTTGTCGCCAAAGTTTTCGCCTTTATACTGCGTTGCAAAATTCGAGAGAGGAGTGACGCAAGTGCATCATAAATTTTAATATATTGAAGAAGGGAGAAAGAGATTTCGCCTTCTCGGTAGCAACATTGATTTGTGTGCTTGATGTTATTCCTTATTGTTACTTAAGTTAGAGATAACTATGGAAATAGGGGGTAAACGGATTTCATAGATCGAGAGATCATGTTTTCCACTTTCAAATCATTGCATGATAGTCATTTTAGCGTCCATGTTGAACCACTTCAAGTATCCATCACAATAAGCAAGGGAAATCAACGTACAAGATCTTTTCTCTAAATTGTTATCAAAAGTACTTTTAGATAATCGTAGTTGTAATCTTTAGAAGTTATTATAATTAGTTGTTTTCAAAATCAATCATCTCGCTAATTAATCGACTTGAATTTAAAGAAAAGGCTAAGCTAGTATTTGCAAGCGTTTAGATTAATTACGTCTCCGAGGGAACGAACTGTATTCACACTTTATTACTTGATCCGACACGTGCACTTGCATATATATACACTTTTCGCGTATCAAAGGGCGAACCTTCAATCGACGGCAGCGAGAGATTGTTGTTAGCGCGCTGCCCGGAGGCAGTTGCTGTTTATTAGCGCACTGCCCGGAGGCAGGTGCTGTTCATTAGCGCACTGCCCGGAGGCAGGTGTTATTCCTTAGCGCACTACTCGAAGGCAGGTGTTGTTCATTAGCGCACTACCCAAAGGCAGATGGTGTTCATTAGCGCACTACCCGAAGGCAGGTGCTGTTCATTAGCGCACTACCCAAAGGAAGATGTTGTTCATTAGCGCACTGCCCGAAGGCAGGTGCTGTTCATTAGCGCACTGCCCGAAGGCAGATGCTGTTGATTAGCGCACTGCCCGAAGGCAGGTGCTGTTCATTAGCGCACTACCCGAAGGCAGGTGCTGTGTAACGACCCAGAAGCCGACGTCCGATCGGGACAACGTCCACCGATCTAGCCTCCACTGGCCTCGCTACCGGGCTGCAGCCCAAGCACCCCAACCCCTCTCCAGCGCACTAGCGGGTTGTTGGTGTCCACAGCCTCCCTTTGATGAGGCAAACTCGATAGTCAAGCATGCACCACGGGGACTTCCCAGGAGGTCACCCATCCCAGTACTACTCCAGCCCAAGCACGCTTAACTATGGAGTTCTTCCACTTCTCATCACCAATTGAGCTGCATAGTTCAATTGGTGATGAGAAGTGGAAGAACTCCATAGTTAAGCGTGCTTGGACTGGAGTAGTACTGGGATGGGTGACCTCATGGGAAGTCCCCGTGGTGCATGCTTGACTATCGAGTTTGCCTCATCGAAGGGAGGCTGTGGCCACCAACAATCCGCTAGTGGGCTGGAGAGGGGTTGTGATGCTTGGGCTGCAGCCCGGTAGCGAGGCCAGTTGAGGCTAGATCGGTGGACGTTGTCCCGATCGGACGTCGGCTTCTGGGTCGTTACAATAAAAAGTGCACTTTTTATTGTAACGTCCCAAGGCCCTGGACTTACCATCGGGATAACGTCCACCGACATCCTCGCATGGCGATCGTTACCGGGCTGCATCCCAAGCACCCCAACCCCTCTCCAGCCCACATGCGGGTTGTTGGTGGCCACAGCCTCCCTTTGGTGAGAAGTGATCCAGTTAAGCGGCTCTACGGGGCCTTCCCAGGAGGTCACCCATCCCAGTACTACTCCATCCCGAGCTATATAGTTAAGCGTGCTTGGGCTGGAGTAGTACAGGGATGGGTGACCTCCTGGGAAGGCCCTGTAGAGGCGCTTAACTGGATCACTTCTCACAAAGGGTGGTTGTGGCCACCAACAACCCGCCTGTGGGCTGGAGAGGGGTTGGGGTGCTTGGGCTGCACCCCGGTAATGGTCGCCAGGCGAGGCAGTCGGTGGACGTTGTCCCGATGGTAAGTCCAGGACCTTGGGACGTTACAATAAAAAGTGCAGCTCAATTGGTGATGAGAAGTGAAAGAACTATATAGTTAAGCGTGCTCGGGCTGGCGTAGTACTGGGATGGGTGACCTCCTGGGAAGGCCCCGTAGAGGCGCTTAACTGGATCACTTCTCACCAAAGGGAGGTTGTGGCCACCAACAACCCGCCTATGGGCTGGAGAGGGGTTGGGGTGCTTGGGATGCAGCCCGGTAACGATCGCCAGGCGAGGCTGTCGGTGGACGTTGTCCCGATGGTAAGTTCAGGGCCTTGGGACGTTACATGTCGTTCATTCAAATAGACGTCCTTTCCTTTGGGCGAAGTGAATATGTAATTTCGATAGCGTGTGGGATGACATGCCTGAATGATCAACTTTGAAAGTTATTAGTTATAGTGACAATTTACATAAAGTTCTTATAGAAACAAAGTTGGTAGAACATTTCAGTGGCGCAGGTAGAGCCCTACTAATAGGCGTGTAGCATTATCCCGAGATGACTGACTTAAGGGTTGCCCTCATTACTTCTTGGTGAGGCGTTTGCTGATCTCCTGCTGGCTGAATCGGTGTCTAGCCTCGTAGGAATTTCCTCAGTAGGCCTTGTTGGACGAGTCGCTCGATTTCATCCTTAAGCTTGGAGCATTTTTCCGTGTCATGTCCTTGTCCACGGTGGAACTCACAATATTTTGTTTGGTCTCCCGAGTTTTTAGAGAGAGGTCTGGGCTTGCGGAGCGCTTCGTTGCCTTTGATTGCGTAAAGTATGTTGGTTCTGGAGGTATTGAGGGGCGTGTTTCTCTGGTGCTGCCGAGGTTATGGATTGCCAAGACATTCATTGTTCCTCCTGAGGGCTGATGAAGCCTCTTGCTCCCTTTTCCTTTTCACGCCTCTATTAAACTGTTGTTGTTGTGCTTCAATTGCTTCGTCGGCGATGATCTGGGCGTCGATCCATCGAACGAGATCGGGATAGCTGGGCACGATTTCCCGCATCAGTGCGGAGCCCTCCGAGGAGAAAACCTCGCAGGAGCTCTTGTCTTATCCCAGGGTTTTTTTTTTTGTCGTGCCTCAGTGGTGAAACGACGAAAGAAATCTTTAAGGGTTTCCCTTTCGCCTTGACGGATCCCAGACAGGTGGGAAGGATCTTTGACTATCCGGCGGCTAGGGATGAACTGGTCTGTGAATTGTTGAGTCAGCTCTGCGAAATCCTTGATTTCTCCCTCCTTCAGGGATAGGAACCAGGTGCGAGCCTGTCCTTTCAAAGTCGTCGGGAATGCCTGACACAACAATGGATCTGGGGCATTACAGAGCTGCATCATGATTACGAAGTGCCTGACGTGCTCCGGCGGGTCACCCTCTCCGTTGTACGTCTCAATCTTTGGGATGGAATTGGATGTGCCAGAACCTCTGGTGTGAATGGTGAGCGACGATGGAGAGGGCGAGGGGCCAAAGCGGCACGCTGTCTTGCTCATTCGCGCTCTTCAAAAATTATGCCACGAACTTCTTTACGCGTGAGCTTTACGTCTACAGGCTCACGGTATGTTGCTTCAGGGCGGTCGCGGTGATACTGAGCTTCAGGTCCTATGTTAGGATGGGCCCCACGGTCTTGGACACTCATACTGGTGAGTTCTCCTTCGGGTTTGCTGATAAGGGAGTGGAGGGGAGCTAGATCAGCCTACCCCCCCGGGGATTGATCCTTTACTTGTGCGGACGGCTTTTCCTGCCATGATCTCTAGTCACGAGTGCCATTGTGCAGTAGGTACTGTCTTTAGAATCTTCTTCAAGCTTTGGGGGAACTCTGTTCCCACAGACGGCGCCAAATTGTTGCGGGTCGCTCGAGTGCTTTGGTAGACCGGTCGACTTGAACCGTCTTAGCTCGGAAGCGAACCGAGCGTGCTAACAGTCAAAGAGTAAGCATGTAAGTGACACGAGAACTTTTAACGTGGAAAATCCGGAAAGGGTGAAAAACCACGCGGCCGGAGCTGTGCCAGCCAACTTTCAATATCTTCTGGGGATTAAAATTAGAGACTTAGAGCTTGAGCGCGACAGGC
The DNA here is from genome assembly GCA_033032865.1 of Dactylorhiza incarnata. Lineage (NCBI taxonomy): Eukaryota > Viridiplantae > Streptophyta > Magnoliopsida > Asparagales > Orchidaceae > Dactylorhiza > Dactylorhiza incarnata. The sequence goes on along the minus strand of JAWHQI010000268.1, from coordinate 112,036 downwards.
CGCTGCTCATTACAATAAGAAAGAGAGAGATCTCTGAAGGTGACAGACCACCTCTCGAAAAGCTAAGTCTTTTTCCTTTTAAGAATAGTAGTGAGAACGAAAGTGAGAATGCTGGTGAGAACAAAAGTGAGAAGCCTGAGTCGCCTTTCGCGACCTTCGAAAGCTCGAAGGAGATCTTCGAAGATTCAAAAGAGATCTTCGAAGATTCGAAGGAGATCTTCAAGCGACGAAGGAGAATTCCAAGAAAATCTTCAAAGGAGCTCTCTCGGGCGCAGAAGGCAAGGTCCCCTGAAATGAAGGCTCTGGGCTCATTTTATAGCTTTGGCCGGGGGGGGGGGGCAGCCCGGTAATTTTGCCGTCGTAACCAACGTAACCACCTGACGGGTGAATCACGCTGGTCTATTTGGACCACATGGATCGTCATTTTTCTTAAATGACCGTCTCGCCCTTCGGGCAGTTCGGGCAGTTCGGGCAGTTCGGGCAGATTCGTTGAAGGTAAAAAAGGTGACAAGCGAGTTCTGCAATCTGAGAAATTAAGAAATGTTAACTGCGCGCACGTTCGGAATTTGGGAACGTTCTGAGCGCGTTCCGAACGTGGAAACGTTCTGAGCGTGCGGGGAAGCGTTCTGAGCGTGCGGGGAAACGTTCTGAGCGCGCAACGAACTCGGGTGTGTTCTGAGTGCGCGGCGAACTTGGGAGCGTTCTGAGCGAACGGAGAGACGTTCTGAGCGCCCAACGGGCGCGGGAGCGCTCTGAGCGCATAACGAACGCGAGAGCGTTCTGAGTCAACGTAGAGGCATTCTGAGCGCGCAACGAGCGCGGGAGCATCCTGCGGCGAACGGGGAAATGAGAAGTCGTGCCCCAAAGGGGGAACTAGCTTCCGACCGGGCGCTCCGCAGGACCCCCTGCAGGAGAGGGGGCGGTCTGGCCGCATCTGCACGGGGTGTGGCCGCACCCCAAGGGGGGTGCGGCTCAGTCGCACCCCTAGAGGGGTGCGGTGGCTTGGCCGCACCCCAGGAGGGGTGCGGCCACACCCCAGGAGGGGTGCGGCGAGGCCGCACCCCAAGAGGGGTGCGTGTAGGCCGCACCCCTTGAGGGGGGGGGGGGGGGGGGGGGGGGGGGGGGAGTTCGACGCTACCACACGTGCTAGCGCGCGGTACCACCACGGGCGTCGTGGCGGTAGCGCGCCCGTTACCGCGTGCAGTAGCACGCACGGTAGTGCTTGCGGTTGCACGCGACATTACCGCGCCCGGTGCTGGCACGCACGGTTGAGTGCGGCCTTGCGGCCCTGCGGTGTGTTCTGTGTGCGTCTTTGCACGGGCGGTTGGCTGTGGAGATGGTGGGTTTGGCCCACTTTCCCACTCATCACCTTAGTGGTAGAGTGAGGTTTGTGAGTAACCGCTACCCGCCTTTGGACATATAGATGAGAGTCCATGTATAAATGCGTATCAAAGTGTGTCGTCAAAAAATGAGCACGACTTTTCAAATCAAAGGATGGAAAATATAAATAAACGTTGACTGAAAGGTGGCTGATGTGTTGGACAAGCCGAATGACATGACTAAGAACTCAAAGTGTCATCATGGGTGAGGAAAGCCGTCTTAGAAACATCATATGGGCTTACGCAGATCTAATGGTATTTGGAATGCATGTCCAATTTGGAACAAAACTATGCAACATGCAACTCATCTAGCTGCTATTTGATGAGAGAGATGAGATATTTGTTCGCAATGGTGGGCTTGTTCAAATCTATGTAGTCCAAGAAGAATTGATAATTATCGTCCTTGCACACGAGGAGGATATAGTTAGAGAAGGGCCCGCGCTATGCTGAATGATGCATGTCTTAAGCATGTTCACGACGATCTGCTCCATGCGCCCTTTTGTGCTTGACTGCAGTGTGACCCTGCAAAGAAGGTTGTTAACCCTAGAAGTAGCTAGATTTATTTGTCGGGCATGTGGACGGGCGGAACACAATGGAAAATTTCTCCAATATGTGAATGATCGCTAGAGGCGATAAAGAAGGGAGTCGGTCCGCATCACCGTGATGTGCCAAAGGAGGGTGTAACTCTGGTTTGATTTTTGCGAATGGGCTGCCGAGACGTAGAGGTCTGTGAGAGCGCAAGGTCAAGTGAAGACGGTGACTTGGGACAGAATTCCATATTCAGTGACACCCAATTCAACTTGATGTCGTCCAATGTTTATAACCACCATGTGATGAAGAGAATATCGTCGATGCCGCCTTGGGTGAGTCTTGGAAGTACGTCAAGTTGGTGTAGTCGTCCAACGTAACACACAAGGGCGAACATAGGGCGTTAGTGGGCAAGTAATTTTTGTCGCCCAGTGAGACACGAATTTCGTTGGTTGAATCATAGATATCATCACTGTCGATCATCACGATGATGTACTCTGATACAGATAGCGTGCCCGCGTGCCCTGACGTAACACAAAAAGCTGATCCAACAACTGATCCCGACAGGAGGCGGAAAGGTATTTATCCTTAAATCGACACCTCATGTCCTCCCAATGGATAATAAGACGGTATTCATCTCTAGGCTGGTCCAAAAAATCTTGGTTGCACCAACCAGCTTCATCTTCGCAAATCAAACACAATGTTCGTCGCTTATATCAAACCACTCGAAAAATAGCGGTCCATCTCCTGAAGCCAATCGCTAAAGGTCTTCGGGTCAAGCTGGCCATCGAAGGCGGGGCTAACGAATACACAAATGCGGGCTCCGCCGAACGATAACCCGTAGTCCAGTGTCGATCCCCATCACCTACCCTACATCATTTTGCCTCTGTGATATATTTTGTTCAACTTTCAACTACTCCCTCCCACTCACAATACTGTGGACATAAAATATATACACTTACATTTCAATCATAAACTTCCAGTCAATATTCCAATATAATTTGAGTGGCATATTTAAATTAATCTACTTCTAGTTTACTCTCTCTCTCTCTCTCTCTCTCTCTCTCTCTCTCTCTCTCTCTCTCTCTCTCTCTCTCTCTCTCTCTCTCTCTCTCTATATATATATATATATATATATATATATATATATCTCCGTTTATTTAAGAATCTTCCATGCACCTGGAATTGTAATGTCTTTCAGCCAACTGGATATATAACTTGTGACCTACATCATATTTTATGCTGATGTTCCTCCCAAGTTTTGGCAGAATTATGAAGAAATTGGGTAAGAAAATCAAGAGGTGGTGTAATTTTTTTATATAAAGAAACTTATTATAACATACAACTGTTAATTACCCAAAATCTCCCTTAGAAGTTACGCATATTACAAGTTGCGCATATTACAAGTTGCGCCCCTCTATCTTTTGAAATTACAAAAAACTCCCTTGTAAGTTATAGCATAACAATTCCTGACGCTTTCTTTCAACGGGTATTTTTGTGCATGCATGCACGTTATAAAATGTAAACTTTGAGGTGGTGTAATTTTTCATCAAAATAGGGGGGGGGGGGGGGGGGGGGGGGGGGGGGGTGTTACAAACTTGTACAGGACTTACTATAAAACAAGACTCCAGCTGCCTTTATATAGAGACAACTGTCATTACATAAATAAAATAAAAGACACTGTTGCGGCTAAGGGCACACTACCCAAAAATGCAGATTTTATCTTCCTTATCTTCTCGATGCTCCAAAGGTTTTCTTCTCAAAAGATCTGCAGGTATGGAGGATCCAGGAGAGCGAGCTATTCTCCATGCGGCTGCACAAAACTGGGATCAACAACTAGATTAAGATCAACACCCCCCCCCCCCCCCCCCCCCCCATTACTCTAGACTGTTGATCACACCCATCTTCTTCCTTAGATCTTCGAAATGCTCGGTGGAAAGCTCTTTAGTTAGGGCATAGACGATCTGATTTTTGTTGTTGCAATATTCTAAGGTAACTTCACCATTACTGATGAGCTCGTGAGTAAAATGCCATTTGAGTTCCGAATACTTAGTTTTGTTGTGGAATATGTGATTATGCGCCAATGCTATAGCTGAGGTATTGCCTATTTTGATCTTCATCTTTAGTTCAATCTTTGTCTCTATTTTTCTAGCATTCTCCCGATCCATACCCCTTCTCGAGAGGCTTCAGTAAGAGCTACATACTCAGCTTCTGTAGATGATAGGGTCACTATCTTTTGTTTGCGGGAACTCCATGAGATGGGCATATTGTTGAGGAAAAATATATAGTCGGAAGTGCTTCTTCTGTCATCGGAGCAGTCGCCCCAATCACTGTCTGAATAACCTTGAAGGTTGTATATTTTATTGGCATTCTTCTCTTTCTCTCTTCTGGATCGACCGCTTTCTTCTTTATTCTCTTCTATATTGTAACGAATTCAAAAATTCCTAGTTCCTTTAACATAGCGCAAAATGTGCTTGGCTGCTGCGAGATGTTTAATGCTGGGGGAATGCATGTACCTGGAGACCATGCTAACTACATATTTTATATCGGGTCTGGTGTTAGATAAATAAAGGATCCTACTAGGCTCATATACTCTTCTTCATTCACCTTTTCTTCACCATCCTCTTTCATTAACTTTTCTCCAGGAACTAGGGGAGTAAATGCAGGTTTAGCTATTTCCATGTTGAATCGAAGCAACAGATCATCTACATGTTTTGTTTGGGTGATGAGAATTCCCGTATTATTTCTGGTGATTTGCATTCCCAAAAAATACTTCGCGTGCCCCAAATCAGTCATTTCAAATTCAGATTTCTTTAATAGCTGATATACATGTAGAATCAGATCCTGTTATGAGTAGGTCGTCTACATAGATGCACAGAGAGATATAAGAGGAATCTTGAGTGTGTCTAGTGTAGAGGGCTGACTCATAATCAGTCTTATGGAATCCAATCTTTGAGAGGGTGGCATCAATTTTACTGTTCCATGCTCTGGGTGATTGCTTTAACCCGTATAGAGTCTTTTTTAGTTTGTAGACTTTGGAGTTGGCTTCAGGTACTTCATATCCTTCAGGCTGTAAAACGTAGATCTTTTCTTCTATTTCTCCATTTAACATCCAGTGGGTAAATGAGGAAGTTGTTTTTTACGGCCAATGCTAGAAGCATTCAGATAGATTCAAACCTTGCAACATGAGCAAAGGTTTCAAAGTAATCTATACCAGGTTTTTGTGCATACCCCTTAGCTACTAATCTAGCTTTATACTTCAAAATTGTTCCATCTTCATTGAACTTGGTTTTGAAGAGCCACTTCAGACCTATGGCAGATTAATGAGCTGGTAACTTAGCTAATTCCCAAGTATGATTTTTGTTGATCATGTTCAATTCTTCTTCCATTGCTGCTCTCCGATGACATTCTTTTATAGCTTCTTTATAATTGATTGGTTCAATTGCAAGGGAGGCAATGTTGCAGTCTCTATATAAATCACTTAAAGTTCTGAATTTTTGTGGAAATGATGAACCTGAGTCAGTCTCTGAGCTATTTTCTGAGGATTCAGCATGGAATTCAGTTAAAGATGGTTGAGCCCTATCTTCTATATTGTGGGGAACTGGATGATTTTCTGGAGGTGTTTTTGAATTGACCATTATAGAGAGGGGCTCGACAACCAACTGAAAATGTTGGTTCTGAACCATATTAGTTTTCCATTCCTATTCACTTTCTTCAACAATTATAACATCACAAGCTATAGCTAATTTACTGGTTATGGGATTGTATATGATTTGGATTCTTCACTGTATCCTAACAGGATTGTTTTTTCTCCTTTACTTTATAGCTTGTTTCTTTGGGCTGCTGAAATCTAGTTATACGCAAGGGAATTAAACACTTTTAGGTGGCTGATATTTGGTTTTCTATTGTGTCGTGTTTCATCGGGAGTGGAGCTTGCCAAAGCTCTGGTGGGAGCTCTGTTTAGAAGGTAAACAACAGTGTTAACTGCCTCTCCCCAATAACTGTGAGGTAATTTTTTCTCATTTAACATACTCCTTGACATTTCAATGATGGTTCTATTCTTTCTTTCTACTACACCATTCTGTTGAGGTGTTCCTTTAACAATTAATTCTCTAGCTACTCCATTCTCATTGCAGTAGTTGGTGAATTCCTTACTCAAGGACTCTCCTCCCCTGTCTGATCTCAAGGCTTTAATTCTTTGATTTGTAATCTCAGCTTGGTTCTTGAACTTTATAAAGTTATGATAAGCTTCAGATTTTGAGTTGAGTAGATATATCCAACCCATTCTACTATGATCATCAATTATGAGTAAAAAAATACTTTTTACCTGAGAGAGCTTGAATGGGTGCTTGTCCCTATAAGTCTAGATGAACCAACTCTAGTGTCATTGTTTCTCTTCTGTTGCTATGATGAGGAAAGGGTAATTTGTGAATTTTATTAAATGCACATCCCTTGCACTTACTAACATCATCTTTGATGGTTGGTAGACCTATAACCAAACCATTGCCACTCAGCCTTTTTAGATCAGTAATGTTGAGGTTTCCATATCTTTCATGCCATCTTTTGGTGTTTGATGTATGTCAGTCAATCATAGCTTTAACAACCATGTGGGATAGACTTAAAGGAAATATTTTGTTTTATGTCATGGTGACTAAGGCTATAAGAGTGGAGTTTTTGTCAATCATGACACATTGGTTATTTTTGAAAGTGAGTAGGTATCCTTTGCTTACAAGTTGTCTCACACTTAAAAGAGTTTGAGCTAACCCTGGTACATAATGAACATTGTGAATATGCTTTGTTTCTCCATTTTGATTTTTTACTGCTATGATACATTTTCCTTCTATGGTTTTGCTTTTTCCATCTCCTAAGATGACTTGAGACTTCTCTTCTTCATTCAACTCAACAAAGGTTTCTTTAAGGTTTGACATAAATACCATATATTAGTATCTTGTGTTTCATTATTTGTTTTGATGAAAAACACTCAGTCAGCTTCTTTATCATCTTCTTTTGTTTCATTCTTTACATTTCTCTCAGGTTTTTGCTGAGATTTTTTGCTGAAACCAGCAATCCTTTTGAAGATGGGTTGGATTTCTACACCTTTTGAATTTATAATAACATTTATATAGTTCATGGCCATTCTATTACATAAATTGCAATATAAAGATGGCTCAATTTCCTTTTTCTTTTCAATTTCCTCTTCCTTAATGACAATCTTACTTTGAAAAGCAAGTTCAAGTGGTGGTTCTTCAAATTCTTTCAACCTTTCTTCATGAGTTTGAAGAGATCCTACAAGTTCAATTAAAGGAAGGTTGTTTATGTCTTTAGCTTCCTCTATTGCCACAGCTACATAAGCATATTTCTTTATCAGGGTTCTCAAGATTTTAATAACCACCTTTTTTTCTACTGTATCTCCATAACATTTTATTTGATTTACTAGAGAGATTACTCTTGAAGTGTAAGCATTGATATTTTCAGTTTCTTTCATCTTAACTGTATCAAACTCTTGCCAGACATTTTGGATTTTGATGGAGATTACCTTAGAGGAAACTTGAAAATCTGTCGTGAGGATGTCCCATGCTTCTTTTGAGGTGGTGACTCCCAGGATATGAGGAAAGATGCTCCTCCCAACTCCTTGTTGGATGAAGAGAAAAGCTCTTGCATCCTTTTCCTCATTTTCATTGAATTCAGCTACTTGGTTTGGCTGCCATTCTGCAATAGGAGTGGTGTATGTGGGTTTGAGGTACCTATTTTGCATAATGCTCCACAGACTTTGGGATATAAATAGAGTTTTCATTTGCATTTCCCAGTAGTTAAAGGCTTCCCCTTCAAATATGGGAACTCCACTTAATTAGTGAGTATAAGAAGCTTTGAGTAGATAGATTGCTTGATGAGGCCATATGATGATGTAGACAAAGTGAATATGAACAAATTTTGTAAGAGGAATAGAAGAATTCTGATGGCTGAGAGCAATATATTTCCTCACAGGAACTTCGGCCAACACAACTCTGATGCCATGTAAGAAATGAGAACTAAAGAGCTTGGGGGAAGGTAGGCCGGTACTACCATTGATTTTATTTCATCAAAATAGGGGGGGGGGGGGGTTACAAACTTGTACAAGACTTACTATAAAACAAGACTCAAGTTGCCTTTATATAGAGACAACTATCATTACATAAATTAAATAAAAGACACTCCTGCGGTTGAAGGCACACTACCCAAAAATGCACATTTTATCTTCCTTACCATCTCGATGCTCTGAAGATTTTCTTCTCAAAAGATCTGCAGGTATGGAGTATCCAGGATAGCGAGCTCTTCTCCATGCGGCTGCACAAAACTGGGATCAACATAAAGATTAAGATCAACAATGCTAGCATAATTTTCAATCGATATAATATAATAATGCTTTACATGCAATAATTTCAAATTTAAAATTGTATCTTTTTATTCATATGTGAACTATGAATCTGGGTGTATATAATTTTTGCTGGGCACAAACATGGACAAATTAGGTAAAAATAGGAAAAAGTCATGTGAGATCACTCCTTGACACCCTCTTTTATTTTATGTATGTGTAAAGGAAATAAATAAACCTAGAAGATAATAATTAAAGAAAGTACAATTTTATCTTATAATAAATGATAGCGATCATGCGCGATGTCACCCCCATATACAGTGTGAGGCGGCAACAGTACTTAGATGCTGCTCGATGTCCCGCACAGTGCGTCGGGAAAAAATCATTTTGCACGCGCGGGAGCATCAAGTGGCGGTCGGGGACTGTCGTTGTCGCATGGGGGATCCTATGCATGATCGCTAGTTAAGGTAACTAATAACAGTCATTAATCCCTACATGATACATGTAACACATTATCAACATACAAAATAGTATAAGATAAAAAACCAAAAACAAAATCCCGAGACCAAAACCTGTTTAGAGAACTCTAGCCCAGCATCTCGAAATGCTTTTTGCACTTCTAACAAACCATTTCTCGTTTCGGGGGTGCCTCCGCTCTGATTTTAAGTTGGTTTTAAAAATTAAAAAAATCAGTAATTTAATCAAATGTTTTAATTGTAATTCAAACCTTTGATATTACAATTACAAGGGTAGAAGCTAGTTTTGGTCCAAGCTGTGCAATTTGATGAACTGTCCAAGCTGGATCTGTATTGTCAATAAACCTTACCATGCAATATAACAAAAGGTTGAAATAAAGCCAAAATAACACAACATTAGTAATGCAGATTTCAAAAAATTAGTGAACTATGCATGATATCATGTTTCCAATTCAATAATTTATCAAACTTTTACATAATAAAAGAAACAGAATCACATTAGAGGAGGATTGTTGCACTACAAGATATAGTCTCAACGACGACGTTTTTTTTTTTTTGCGACGTTTTTGAAAGCGTCGCTTTTAGTTTTATATTTAGCGACGATTTTTTTCATAAACGTCGCTAATGCAAAAAATAGCATTTGCTACGTTTTTTTAAGGAAAACGTCACCATACGTGTTTAGCTCTTGTGACGATTATTTTTAAAACGTCACTAAAGTAATATTTTTATTGTGACGTTTTTGAAAACGCCGTCGTTAGTTTACATTTAGCGACAATTTTTTTTAAAACGTCGCTAATATAAAAATTTAACATTAGCTATGCTTTGCATGAAAACACGTCAGCATACATGTTTATCTTTCGTGACGATTTTTTTTAAAAACGTCATCAAAACACATGATCTTCTGTCAAAATTTGTTATCTAACATTTCAGAAGATCTTTTGTTAAAAGGGATATGAGTATATAGTTATCATTTATCAAATGATTGAACATGAATCACGTCATGTACTTAGTGAGCATGATGCATGAAATACATGAACTACGTATACAACGCACATTATGCATGTTTAAGTTTATGATATATATCAGCCTTATCTATATGCACGTACACACCCATAACCATACACTTGGTTATGTGCGTACTCCAATGATATGGGTAGTTTGCTATGCACACATGCACCCATAATCATGCACTACGTACTTGGGTCGGGGGCTATGCGCACCGGTACCCATGATGGCCGGATATTTTGCTATGCGCACATAACTATATGCACACACCCATTCATATGTACGATGAGGTATTTCGCTATGCGCTATAACCATATGCTTGGCTATGCACACCCCCAGGATGGGGTATTTAATTGTTATGAGCACCACCCATAACTACGCTTGGCTATACACGCGCACCCTCATGATGGGGGTGTTTTGCTATGCGCATACCTATAATCATATGCTTTGCTATGCGCATCGCCATGATAGAGTATTTTCTATGCGCACACCCATCACCATACACCTGACTATCCGCACTCCCATGGTCGGGAGACGGCTGCGGGCTGCGGCAGATGGTGAACCCGACGTCGACATCAAAACATATACAATCTTCTGTTAAAGTTCTAATAATGATATTTTTGATGGTAGTGAAGTTATATTGATGATAGCGACGATCTCGATCGTAAGCTTGATACGAGTAATTAAATATATATAATATATATGAATGTGTTCACTGTGGATATTATATATGTCTCCACAAACGTACATAACTGTTAGGGTCGGCATACATACATACATCATATAGCCATGTATTCTTTGGCCTGTAGCTCGATGATCTTGTCAAATGTTACTAGTTATGGAATACTCTGCAATCATACCAAGATATTTCTTTATGTATGAAGAATATGTTTATTTTGATCGATGATGCGTTAGGTGAATGTTCTAATATTGTAAGTATCATGAGTTGCGTAACGATGAAGATGACTGCATCGATAAATGACGAGTCGATTAAACAAAGTCTAAGATGAGAGATCATAGCCTCATATCAAATGCTCCTACATATATGAATTTTGCGTTTACCTTCAAAAATAGCAACTATTTTTGTTGGTGCAAAAATAACAATGAATTGTTTTGTTACAAAATACATGTTTTTAAATAAAAAATAAAATATGCATTTCCAAAATTTTCATGCTTTGCGGCACTTTTAAAAATAAAATATACATTTCCAAAATAAAAATAAAATATACAAAGTAGTAATACGAGGCATTTTTTGCGGCACTTATAAAAAGTCGTACGTTATAGAATTTACAATAGGTGGAATTCACCGCTTTTTAATAAAAGCGTCAACAAAAACATAGGTCATTGCACGTCACTTCCCTTTCATTATCCACTCATTTTCGGTTTCCACCACTTCAATCCCCTTTCATTCCCGCAAGAATCAAGACCATTGCAGTTTATCTATATTATATAACGGAATATGCATATTTGGTGGGAACACAAATTTTTTACTACTATAAAATAGAGATATGATGGCATTTTATGCGCTTTTACAAACACCACTAAAAATTATATTTTTGATATAAAATTGGCGACATTTTTATTAAAAAAAAAAAGTGAGAAAGCGTTTTACATAAGCGGCAAACCAAAAAAAAAAGAGGCAAAAAAAAGACCACCCCTCCATATAAGCGTTTACTTTCTTTGGCATTTGCATACATTAATTATGTTTTAATTTTTTTACTTCTTTTCAACTGTATTTTTCTTAATATCTAATTTCTTCAATGATATCATCTACGGGAACACAACAATATATGTATTAATGTGTTACTTTCTTCGTACAGGTTCGCCATCAATAAACACATAATTTTGCAGATTTATCATGAAAAATGCATATAATTGAGCATTCTTTCATCATCAAACAATGTTTTCTTAGACTTTTTTTACATCATCATTCCTACATTCAATCAATATTTTCTTCTAAACTTCCCCATTTCTCTTCCATTTTCCTGCAGCTTTTAATAGTGAAATCCCCATTTTTTGTGCCTCCATGTAATAATGTAATTGATCAATGATGTGTGTTTATTAAATTCCTCCAGATATCTAATGTTTTACTTCCATGGGGCATAAGAGTGCATCTTGGGTATATATGATAATACTGTAACCATCTTCTTCCTCTTCTTAATCCCAGGAAATATGAAGAGATTAGCCCTCCACATGTTGAGGACTTCTGCTACATAACTGATAATACCTATACCAAAAAGCAGGTTAACATCTTCTCTAGAAGCACTTATGTTCTACTTTCCTTCTCATCTCATCCTCCACTTAAACTATAGTAGGAAATGACCTTGTTTGTGATTGCCTGAGGACAAAATCTACAAGCATATTCACATCTATGAAATGTGTTTATACTAGGTGAACACTACACAACTATTCATATTTTTAACCGTTAGAAATAGTTTATTCTTTTGTATGTCAAATATTTTCAAATATATGATATATTAAATTAATGATGTTGTTTTTTCCTTACAGGCTGGGAACGTTACACTTGAGAAGACCAAGAAATTGAAGAAAGATGATGTGCAATCCTCATCAAGATGTGGCATTTCAACAGAAATTGCATTACTCCACAAAATGAAGACTTTACTCACCTCTTCTTATGATAAATAATGTCATGTTTGTGAAAGTCACAAATGTTTTGGTTATTTTGCTGACATTTAAATTTTGGAATTTTTATTTGTTAGATTGTGACATGTAATATAACAATATTTTTTACAATTAAATTATAATTTTTTTTTGGGGGGTGGGGGGAATAGTATGTTGGTCTCAGTAGTTAAAAATGATAAATATGATTTATTCCCTTCATTGTTTCCATTCATGATGCATTTTTTATGTGTTGTTCATTATGCTTGTTGGTCAATCGTCTCAATATCTGTTAATATCACTCTTAAAATAATTAAAATATTTGTCAAAAGTATATATCTTTATAATAAATATTATTTATGGTAGTATTTAAGATTTTGATATTTTAAATGTTTAAATGAGTTTTGATTAGTATTTAGATTATTTGAGAAGTATTATCGTAATTTTTTTCTTTTTTTTTTAAATATAATATTTTGTGACGTTTTTTTTTGGAAAAAAAAACGTTGTTGTACAGTTTTGGCTTTGGTGACGTTGACTAAGAAACGTTGTGGTAGGATGAACATCTTTTGCGACATTTTTTGAAAAAGTGTCACGATAGAGCAATTACTTATTATGACGTTTTTTTTAAAAATTGTCACGGTAGAACAATTGCCAATCATGACGTTTTTGAAAAAATGCCGCAGTAGAGTAACTGGCAATCACGACGTTTTTTTTTGGAAAGCGTCGCAATGAGCTACGGCGACATGCGCAATCACGACGATTTTGTGACGTTTTTATAAACGTCACGAAAACTAGCGCGACGCTTTGAAATCGTCACTAAAGACATAAAAAAACGTCGCCGTAAAGCGATTTTGTTGTAGTGTTGGGGGCTAGTGCTTCATCAACAAACTGAGGACCCGGTCCCCGGAGCTGAACCTCCAATACCGATAGAGAGAAATTGCGTAAAACACCCTTGTGGAGATGATGGGGGCTTAAACTGTTCTCAGAGAAAGAGATTAACGGAACAAAAATTCTTCAATTTTCAACGAGACTACATGTATAATCTTCGCAGTAACACAATGTCCAACTTTTTAATAAAATTACATATAATTAATGCGGTAGGAGAAAGACCCGTGCAAAGAGTTAACTAATCAAACAACACTCAACAAGAATAGAGGTGGAAGACTTGTAAATTAAGTCGCCCAAATTGCAAAGATAAAACTCAAAAGACAAAGAAGAAAAAGGAATACCCAATGCAAGAGGATATAGCTAATTTGGGAGGGAAGGGTGACTTAGCACTGAGTTGGACAAGAGAACAACACTTGTAGAAAATATGTCCACGCTATTTATTTGAAATAGAATTTTCATTACTCCTTGCCCACTGACACATGGATGCGCAGTAACCTTTTAATTACTAGAAAAAAAATTCCTCGTCAGTAAACCCAGTGATTGCATCTGCATTGGAAACAATTTCTAACACCTCACTGATCAGTCTGGAACCCCCTGCATCAGCAAAATCAAGGATCCCCATGACTCTACGGTTGGGGCACTTAGAAGCAACGTGCCTCAGTCTGAGGACTTGAAGCACTTGATGATACTTGATCGAGACAGTCGTCTAAGTATCTCGGTCTTTTCCTTCGCTTTTCTTTGACCCTTTTTAAGAGGCTCGATAACTTAAAATAGTCGTGCAGTATGGATCAATCCATAATAGAGGCTTCTTATTCCTCGGCAACTATTTTTCCTTCTTGTCAGCTAGCTTGATTGCATTCCTCCAAGTTGAGGAAAGAGTGCAGCACCATCACATCAACAAGCACTTTTGCTTTATTTTACATTTAATAAATGAAATAAGTATTTTGATACTTTCTCAAATAGCTAATGATTGGTGCAACAAGATAATAGCTAATGATTGGTGCAACAAGCACTTTTGTTTCTTAGTATTTCCATCCTGCAACATAGCAAATGAATAATTTTTTTACATATATTATAAAATAAATCTGAGATATTATGATTGTATATAGATATTTTAAAAAGTATTTGAAATATCCCAGATTTTTCATATATATATATATTACAAAAATAGTTGAGATATTCATGATTTATCCCAGATACTACAAAAATGTCTGAGATATTCAAAATTTCTCTCAGATATTACATAAATATCTAAGATATTTGAGGTTTCTCCCAAATATTACATAAATAATTGAGATATTCAAGGTTTCTCCATGATAATACAAAAATATCTGAGATATTCGAGGTTTCTCTAAAATATTGCAGAAATATCTTTAATATTGAGTTATCTCGCAGATATTGCAGAAAAATCTAAGATATTTGTCTCCCCGATATTGTACCTATAGTTGAGATAACAAAGTCATATCTCAAAGATTTTACTGATCTTTTTCCCCAAACACAACCGCTCCATAAACTAAATGATGCTTACATTCTCTGAAATAGCCAATATTTTTTGTCATAACTACAAAACACAGATGATGACGGACAAAAGGAGACAGACTGACCTCTTTCATTTTTAACGACAACTCCATCACACAAGCACGAATGATTCCAGGTGATTAATCATATAGTCGGTCACCGGTGAGAACTATGAGTGTTTGGATACGAATGTATTATTTTTACCTGAAGTGAAAACAAAATCGAATGCACGTTCCAACGATAAAATAAGAGAGTTGATATTAGCAATCCGGAACCGACTATTCACAGTCCATAAATTTTATTTGTAGTCCAAAATTTAATTTGCACCACATTCTCATCCCAAATAAGCGAAACCGTTTGCTGATCTATTAAGTACTAGAAGTCTAGAAAAACATCTTAAAGACTCTAAAATAATTTAAAAACCCAGCAGGACAACAAATTAAATGACATGCATAGAGGAATTAACTCTAAACCAAGTTAAATGATATACAAACCTTTCTCTAACCAGAAAACTGACTACTTTTTTGGGGATTTTCGTTGGATAATTTCATTTTTTTTGAAGATGAATCTAAGAGGGGGAAAGACAACGCGACCGATAAAACTACTGCTAGGGTTTAGGCGTGAGAGAGAGATGGAGAGAGGGTTATTCGATGAGATGCGATTAACAAAAATTAGACTGCGAATATAATTAACATTTTTACAATTTTGCGATGCAAATAGCGAGAATTGGGCTACTAATATCAACTCTCTAAAATAAAACCAAAATTCAAAATTCGCTGTCATGGGCCCGGACTGAAAAATTTCGCCTCGTTCCATTTCACAGTGTAAAATCGTGTTGGGACTTGGGGTTGCGAATGCGGTCATAGGAGTCGCAGAAGCGAAATGGCCGTAGCAGCTGTGGGCTTGGCTCTCTCTCGGTACCGCTCCTTGCCGTCCTCTTCAAAATGCTCGGTAGTCTCCTTCTCCTTCTCCCTCTTCGCTCTTCGTTTTTCACTTAGAATTACTGTCACAGCGGCACGTCGACGGTGGTTCCGACACGGCGGCATTACTGCTTCCGATTTCTCTTCATAAGTGGCGTATGGTCATCGCGTACGACGGAACCAAGTTCGCAGGTTGGTACTACCCGAATCCCGCGATTTTTTTCCCAAGATTTTTTCTGATTATGGATTTGGATCATGCGTAGTTTCTATTTTCAACCCTAGAAATAAATTAGTATTTCGATGATAAATCCAATAAATTTTCATGGTTTTCACTGTCTCCGAAGTGCTCTGTAGGTCTCCTTAGTATGAATTTTACTCCCACAGTGGCCACACATTGGAGGAGTGTGAGTGGGAGGACCATGGCCAATCCCAGCAAGAGTGGAGTGATCTGTCTGAGCGGTAGGAGCAAGAGAGCGGCGACAATTCTCATCACTTTGGACAGGTGAGAGAAGCCGAAGGGTGCTACTGTTGGAGGAAAAGTGGGCTGGAGAGAAGCAGTTGATGTTGTGGCCCTCGACCAAAGGAGGAACGCTAGGTAGCGAGAAAGAAGCCAGAACTTGCGGCTCGCTGGAAGCAGCGAGCAAAGGAAGTGTCGAGTGGCGCTGGAGAAAGAGGACGACCCAGGGACCGGAGTCAACGAGGAGCGCACAAGCTGCGAGAGCGAGAAAGACAACCAATTCGAGCGGCGAGATACGCAGGAGCAAGCGTCGACTGTCACTACATCGGAAGCAACGGGATTGGGTTTCACCTGACTCTGATACCAAGTTGAGCAGAGCGAGATGAATGAAAAAAAGTTTATTAGGTTAAAAATATGCCGCCATACAAGTGACCTAAGGCCATATATAAGTGGACAAACATGCCACACAAGACACGTGACGATACGACGATACCAAAGCGTAATATTAATTTGTTTACACATTCAACTTCATCTTGGTCATCCTAGCATAAATAAAATTGAAGAGAATGATTCCTCATCTCTCTCAGTTGCAATCTCTAGTGTGTGAGTCGAGATAGCTTGGTAAACCTGTTCGTAACTTTTTCATGGATTCGTTCACCAAGCAGAGCCCCCTTTTTATTTAGTTCACTAAGATATTTGAAGTCCATTCATGTCAGTTCTATTTTAGATTATGTGTACTTTGTTATCTTTTTTGATGAGTTTTCAAGATGCACTTGAATTTACTTAATGAAAGATTGTTCTAAAATATTTACCATTTTCTAGAATTTTTACAATGAAATTCAAAACTAATTCAAACAACCCATTCATAGTCATAAAACCAAAAAATATTTCTCATCGCTCTTTACTCAACTTTTGGCATCCTGTGGCTTTATTCAACAATCCACATGTCCTCATTGTTGAAACCAGTATCTGGCCCAACGAGGAGTTTGGACCCCTGTGAAGGGGGGCAGCTAACACCTACTGACCTCAAGGGAGAACCTGACCGGAGACTTGGAGCTAGACACAGACCCTTGGCTACAGCGTGGAGGTCCCACCACACACCCGAAAGATCTTTAGAGCGCTTTCCCTCCCAATCTAAAGCTGAAGCTGGGCACCCTCAGAGAGCCTGAGGGCTAACCAAAGAGATACTGAGGAGAAGCAAAGATCTGCAAAGATCTAGCTTGCCCTCCAAAAGTGCCCTTCAGGGTCTATTTATAGCCTTTCTGTTCTGGTCTGCTAATAGCATGATTCCGCCTTTTGATTTTGCTATACGCAGCCCAAATTGGTCTGCTAACAGCCAAACTCTGCTGTTCTGGAGGGATATTGGTAGCCCACCAAGTGTATCAGGGTAAATTCACCTGTAGCCCCTGCTGGGCGAGTGACCCGTGAAGGCGCCACTCGCCAGCCTCTCCGCGAGCTCTTCTTGCGAGTGGAGGCGAGCTCCCACTTGTCTCGCCAGCGTGGAACTGCGAGACCTCCCCCGGCTCGCTCTGGCTAAATGCACCCTAGAAGTGCCGGGGCCACAACTGTTTCGCTCTTGCATTTCACTCGCGCGGATATCAGCCTGGTCCGCTTGCCGCGAAGCGGCGAACCCTTGCGCACTTCGCCTTCGCGACCCGCTCGCTGCGAGACGGCGAGCCCTTGCTCGCTTCTGGGGCCCTGTCGAGACGGTAACCTGGGATTTTGCCGAGCCAGCACCCGACGAGATCTTCTCTACTCGCCCCAGGTGGGCGAGGTCTTTTAAGCCGCCCTCGATCCTCTTTGACCTAACGAATTACGGGTTATACACAATCCCCGCTTTTTTTCGGACTCGACACGAGGTCGGAAAAAACAATGGAGAACCCGTGGTTCGGAGAGATTGGAGCTAGACCATATACCACTCCGGGCGAGGACCTGACGGAGCTGGCACTCCCCTGCTTCCTTCACACCTCTGGGCGACTCCCTGAAGGAGCCAGCACTCGCCTGCTTTCTGCACATCTCCGGGCGAGTGCCTAATGGAGCCAGCACTCGCCTGCTTTCCGCACATCTCCGGGCGAGTACCTGATGGAGCCAGCACTCACCTGCTTCCCTTACACCTCCGGGGCGAGTGCCTGTTGGAGCCAACACTCGTCTGCATTCTGCACATCTCCGGGCGAGTGCCTGATGGAGCCAACACTCACTTGCTTCCCTTACACCTCCGGGGCGAGTGCCTGATGGAGCCAACACTCGCCTGCATTCTGCACATCTCCGAGCGAGTGCCTGATGGAGCCAGCACTCACCTGCTTCCCTTACACCTCCGGGGCGAGTGCCTGATGGAGCCAGCACTCGCCTACTTCCCTTTCATCTTCGGGCGAGTGCCTGATGGAGCCAGCACTCGCCTGCATTCCGCACATTTCCGGGCGAGTGCCTGATGGAGCCAACACTCGTCTGCTTTCCTTACATCTTTAGGCGAGTGCCTGATGGAGCCAGCACTCGCCTGCTTACTTCCTTCCCGTGCCAAGTGAAGTTCACCTATTCCTGAGGGCTGCCCGTCCCTTGCCAGCTAGGTGAGAGCCTGGCCATCGGGTCCGCATCAACCCAACTATATTTTGAAACCTTCCTTCCACCGAGCGATCCTACGGCCCTGCCAGCTTGGTGGGAACCTGGTCAGCGGGTCAGCATCGGGGCTAAGTACTTTTTGAAACCTTCCTGCCACCGAGCGATCCTACGGCCCTGCCAGCTTGGTGGGAGCCTGGTCAGCGGGTCAACATCGGGGCTAAGTACTTTTTAAAACCTTCATGCCACCGAGCGATCCTACGGCTCTGCCAGCTTGGTGGGAGCCTGGTCAGCGGGTCAGCATCGGGGCTAAGTACTTTTTGAAACCTTCCTGCCACCGAGCTGTAACGATCCAGGCCCGCCAATACGGGACCCAGCTGGACCGCCAGCACCCTCCCGGCCCAGGCCCGCCAACACGGGACCCAGATGGCACCGGAAGGGTTCAGCCTACCAGATGGTCTGCAGACCATGCACCCCAACCCCTCTCTGTCCCACCACAGGGCCCAGCGGGTTGTTGGAGACCGCAGTCCTCCTTTGATGAGAATTGAGCCAGTTAAGCGGCAGCGCGTGGACTTCCCAGGAGGTCACCCATCCCAGAATTGCTAAAGCTAAGCTGGGCACCCTCAGAGAGCCTGAGGGCTAACCAAAGAGATACTGAGGAGAAGCAAAGATCTGCAAAGATCTAGCTTGCCCTCCAAAAGTGCCCTTCAGGGTCTATTTATAGCCTTTCTGTTCTGGTCTGCTAATAGCATGATTCCGCCTTTTGATTTTGCTATACGCAGCCCAAATTGGTCTGCTAACAGCCAAACTCCGCTGTTCTGGAGGGCTATTGGTAGCCCACCAAGTGTATCAGGGTAAATTCATCTGTAGCCCCTGCTGGGCGAGTGGCCCGTGAAGGCGCCACTCGCCAGCCTCTCCGCGAGCTCTTCTTGCGAGTGGAGGCGAGCTCCCACTTGTCTCGCCAGCGTGGAACTGCGAGACCTCCCCCGGCTTGCTCTGGCTAAATGCACCCTAGAAGTGCCGGGGCCACAACTGTTTCGCTCTTGCATTTCACTCGCGCGGATATCAGCTTGGTCCGCTTGCCGCGAAGCGGCGAACCCTTGCGCACTTCGCCTTCGCGACCCGCTCGCTGCGAGATGGCGAGCCCTTGCTCGCTTCTGGGGCCCTGTCGAGACGGTAACCTGGGATTTTGCCGAGCCAGCACCCGACGAGATCTTCTCTACTCGCCCCAGGTGGGCGAGGTCTTTTAAGCCGCCCTCGATCCTCTTTGACCTAACGAATTACGGGTTATACACAATCCACGCTTTTTTTCGGACTCGGCACGAGGTCGGAAAAAACAATGGAGAACCCGTGGTTCAGAGAGATTGGAGCTAGACCATATACCACTCCGGGCGAGGACCTGACGGAGCCGGCACTCCCCTGCTTCCTTCACACCTCTGGGCGACTCCCTGAAGGAGCCAGCACTCGCCTGCTTTCTGCACATCTCCGGGCGAGTGCCTAATGGAGCCAGCACTCGCCTGCTTTCCACACATCTCCGGGCGAGTACCTGATGGAGCCAGCACTCACCTGCTTCCCTTACACCTCCGGGGCGAGTGCCTGTTGGAGCCAACACTCGTCTGCATTCTGCACATCTCCGGGCGAGTGCCTGATGGAGCCAACACTCACTTGCTTCCCTTACACCTCCGGGGCGAGTGCCTGATGGAGCCAACACTCGCCTGCATTCTGCACATCTCCGAGCGAGTGCCTGATGGAGCCAGCACTCACCTGCTTCCCTTACACCTCCGGGGCGAGTGCCTGATGGAGCCAGCACTCGCCTACTTCCCTTTCATCTTCGGGCGAGTGCCTGATGGAGCCAGCACTCGCCTGCATTCCGCACATTTCCGGGCGAGTGCCTGATGGAGCCAACACTCGTCTGCTTTCCTTACATCTTTAGGCGAGTGCCTGATGGAGCCAGCACTCGCCTGCTTACTTCCTTCCCGTGCCAAGTGAAGTTCACCTATTCCTGAGGGCTGCCCGTCCCTTGCCAGCTAGGTGAGAGCCTGGCCATCGGGTCCGCATCAACCCAACTATATTTTGAAACCTTCCTTCCACCGAGCGATCCTACGGCCCTGCCAGCTTGGTGGGAACCTGGTCAGCGGGTCAGCATCGGGGCTAAGTACTTTTTGAAACCTTCCTGCCACCGAGCGATCCTACGGCCCTGCCAGCTTGGTGGGAGCCTGGTCAGCGGGTCAGCATCGGCGCTAAGTACTTTTTAAAACCTTCATGCCACCGAGCGATCCTACGGCTCTGCCAGCTTGGTGGGAGCCTGGTCAGCGGGTCAGCATCGGGGCTAAATACTTTTTGAAACCTTCCTGCCACCGAGCTGTAACGATCCAGGCCCGCCAATACGGGACCCAGCTGGACCGCCAGCACCCTCCCGGCCCAGGCCCGCCAACACGGGACCCAGATGGCACCGGAAGGGTTCAGCCTACCAGATGGTCTGCAGACCATGCACCCCAACCCCTCTCTGTCCTACCACAGGGCCCAGCGGGTTGTTGGAGACCGCAGTCCTCCTTTGATGAGAATTGAGCCAGTTAAGCGGCAGCGCGTGGACTTCCCAGGAGGTCACCCATCCCAGAATTGCTCAAGCCCGAGCCAGTTAAGCTGCAGCTCAATTGGTGATGAGAAGTGAAAGTACTCCATAGTTAAGCGTGCTCGGGCTTGAGCAATTCTGGGATGGGTGACCTCCTGGGAAGTCCACGTGCTGCCGCTTAACTGGCTCAATTCTCATCAAAGGAGGACTGCGGTCTCCAACAACCCGCTGGGCCCTGTGGTGGGACAGAGAGGGGTTGGGGTGCATGGTCTGCAGACCATCTGGTTAGGCTGAACCCTTCCGGTGCCAGCTGGGTCCCGTGTTGGCGGGCCTGGGCCAGGAGGGTGCTGGCGGTCCAGCTGGGTCCCGTGTAGGCGGGCCTGGATCGTTACACGAGCGATCCTACGACCCTGCCAGCTTGGTGGGAGCCTGGTCAGCGGGTCAGCATCGGGGCTAAGTACTTTTTGAAACCTTCCTGCCACTGAGCGATCCTACGACCCTGCCAATTTGATGGGAGCCTGGTCAGCGGGTCAGCATCGGGGCTAAATACTTTTTGAAACCTTCCTGCCACTGAGCGATCCTACGACCCTGCCAGCTTGGTGGGAGCCTGGTCAGCGGGTCAGCATCGGGGCTAAGTACATTTTGAAACCTTCCTGCCACCGAGCGATCCTACGGCCCTGCCAGCTTGGTGGGAGCCTGTTCAGCGGGTCAGCATCGGGGCTAAGTACTTTTTGAAACCTTCCTGCCACCGAGCGATCCTACGGCCCTGCCAGCTTGGTGGGAGCCTGGTCAGCGGGTCAACATCGGGGCTAAGTACTTTTTGAAACCTTCCTGCCACCGAGCGATCCTACGGCCCTGCCAGCTTGGTGGGAGCCTGGTCAGCGGGTCAGCATCGGGGCTAAGTACTTTTTGAAAACCTTCCTGCCACCGAGCGATCCTACGACCCTGCCAGTTTGATGGGAGCCTGGTCAGCGGGTCAGCATCGGGGCTAAATACTTTTTGAAACCTTCCTGCCACCGAGCGATCCTGCGGCCCTGCCAGCTTGGTGGGAGCCTGGTCAGCGAGTCAGCATCGGGGCTAAGTACTTTTTGAAACCTTCCTGCCACCGAGCGATCCTACGGCCCTGCCAGCTTGGTGGGAGCCTGGTCATCTGATCAACATCGGGGCTAAGTACTTTTTGAAACCTTCCTGCCACCGAGCGATCCTACGGCCCTGCCAGCTTGGTGGGAGCCTGGTGAGCGGGTCAGCATCGGGGCTAAGTACTTTTTGAAACCTTCCTGCCACCGAGCGATCCTACGACCCTGCCAGCTTGGTGGGAGCCTGGTCAGCAGGTCAGCATCAGGGCTAAGTACTTTTTGAAACCGTCCTGCCACCGAGCGATCCTACGACCCTGCTAGCTTGGTGGGAGCCTGGTCAGCGGGTCAACATCGGAGCTAAGTACTTTTTGAAACCTTCCTTCCACCGAGCGATCCTACGACCCTGCCAGCTTGGTGGGAGCCTGGTCAGCATCGGGGCTAAGTACATGTCAAGCGCCGCCATCTTATAAATTGACACCATCCATTCACAAAGGAAAAACAAAGTTCGAAAGCACATATGTTTACTGTTCGAATTCAAGGATAGAAATATTTCAAGTCTTCACCGCTTAGCTCGGTATATCCCTTCTGCCTCTCATTCGTCTCCTCCTCCCGGGGATGGACCTTCAATCCACACCAGTTGTTGCTGTTGTTGTATCGGATCCCCTGTCTCCCTCATTTCCAAAAACTCTGGGCATGTGACTGTCACATGACCTTCCTCCTGGTGGAAGTCACAGTAGGGTAACGCCACCCTGCCCCCTCCTCTTCCTTTTCTTTCTGCTTTTCTGGTTCTCCTCCCTCTTCCCCGGCCAATCGCCATGGCTTGCTGCGGTTGGGGGAGGAGTGGCCTCGGGCCCTGCCTCCACCCTAACTGATGAGGTCCCCCTTGACCCCCATGGAAGTTGCCACCTCCCTGCTGTCTCCACCCCCACTCTGGGGCCCTCGACTCCTCTCTCCTCCGAACCTCCCGCTGCCTGACCTCCGGCTCACTCAGCTTCGTCAACCTTTTCGCAAACTCCGGGTTGGCCGCCTTCCCCTCGATTTCTTCTGCCGCCCTCTCCATCAGCTCCTCAAAGGATAGTGGGGCCTTCCGCTTAAGGTACATTTTGAAGAACCCCTCCCGCATCTCCACTATGAAGGCCAACTGGAGGGTGAACCTGGGCACCTCCTGGATGAGCAGGACCTCTTCCTGGAACCTATCAACATAGCGGGCCAGCGACTCCCCTGGCCCTTGCTTAATTTTGAAGAGCGCCTCAACATCCTTCTTCCTCTTCTTTGAGGTCGAGAAGCGAAGGAGGAAGCTACGACGCAAATCTTCGAACGCGTAGATCGACCCCCTTAGGAGCTGGTGAAACCAATCCCTTGCCTTCTCCTTCAGGGTAGTTGCGAAGAGTCGGCAATTGAAGGCGTCTGACATGGGTCTGAGGGAGACCATATCCTCGAACCACTGCAAGTGCTGGACGGTGTCATTCTTGCCGGTGTAGTACATCATGTCCGGCTCCCTGAACCCCTCCGGGAGTGGTGCCGAGAGTACCAACTCGCAGAACAGGCTTCCTCCACTCGCCATTCTCGCCTGCTCGACCCTTCCCACGAGATCCCTGACTTGACCTGCACTCGCCGGGCCCTCACTCGCCAGATCCCACTCGCCTGGATGGCTCTCGCCGGGCTGGGGAAGAGCTCCCGCCCATCGAGATCTTGCCCTGGCGCCTCGGCAGCTGCCTCCTTGCCTGCCCTCTGCCCCAGGGCGTTCTCGCCGACTCCTGATGGCGGAACCGCCTAGGGAGCTAGGGTTTGCGAAACTGCCCCGCACCGATGCGAATGCGAAATTGATGGTCTCGAGCACCTCCCTTCGGAGAGCTGCCAGTATCTCTACCGTCACTGGCGAGCCGGATGGTGGCGGGCCGCTATGGCCGGCATCTCGCTCGTCCTCTCCCGCCTTGTCACTTCCTTGGTAATTTCCTGTACTAGCTGCGTTCCACGCTCACCGCACCATAAATGTTGAAACCAGTATCCGGCCCAATGAGGAGTTCGGACCCCTGTGAAGGGGGGCGGCTAACACCTACTGACCTCAAGGGAGAACCTGACCGGAGACTTGGAGCTAGACACAGACCCTTGGCTACAACGTGGAGGTCCCACCACACACCCGGAAGATCTTTAGAGCGCTTCCCCTCCCAAGCCAAAGCTGAAGCTGGGCACCCTCAGAGAGCCTGAGGGGCTAACCAAAGAGATCCTGATGAGAAGCAAAGATTTGCAAAGATCTAGCATGCCCTCCAAAGGTTCCCTTCAGGGTCTATTTATAGTCTTTCTGTTCTGGTCTGCTAATAGCGGGATTCCGCCTTTTGGTTTTGCTATACGCACCCCAAATTGGTCTGCTAACAGCCAAACTTCACTGTTCTGGAGGGCTATTGGCAGCCCACCAAGGGTATCAGGGTAAATTCACTTGTAGCCCCTGCTGGGCGAGTGGCCCGTGAAGGCGCCACTCGCCAACCTCTCCGCGAGCTGGGCCAGCAAGATCTCTTCTTGCGAGTGGAGGCGAGCTCCCACTTGTCTCACCAGCCTGGAACTGCGAGACCTCCCCCGGCTCGCTCTGGCTAAATGCACCCCAGAAGCGCCGGGGCCACCACTGTTTCGCTCTCGCATTTCACTCGCGCGGATATCATCCTGGTCCACTTGCTGTGAAGCGGCGAACCCTTGCGCACTTCGCCTTCGCGGCCCGCTCGCTGCGAGACGGCGAGCCCTTGCTCGCTTCTGGGGCCCTGTCGAGACGGTAACCTGGGATTTTGCCATGCCAGCACACGGCGAGATCTTCTCTACTCGCCCCAGGTGGGCGAGGTCTTTTAAGCCGCCCTCGATCCTCTTTGACCTCGACGAATTACGGGTTATACACTCATACTTTCCAACAAAATGAGGTTGCAGAACGAAAACATCGACATACAATTGTAACGACACACCCTTTTAAAGTTTTAATACATGTTATTGCTCCTCAAAATCTATGGGATGATGATATTCTCACTACTGTCTACTTAATTAATCACATGCCCTCATCAACATTAGGTAACAAAGTATGCCACTTGATGTTGTTTCCTAATGAAAGTTTATTTAAACCCCTTTTCGGGTGTTTGGATCTATTTGTTTTGTTCACGATCTCTTACCAGGTATTAACAAATTATCTGCTCGTGCAGTCAAATGTGTTTTTGTCAGATACTCTAGGTTTTAGAAGGGGTATAAATGCTATTTCCCATCTACTCGTCGTCACTATTTATCTGTTGTGTTATTTTTTTCGAAGATACACCTTATTTTTTTCATCATCTTCCATACTTGGGTCTATATCTCAGGTTCTTCCTATCAAAACTTTTTTAGACACATTCCTATTATAGATACACCAAATATTTTAGATTCTCCTGTCATTCATTCTCTCATCACCCAGCAACGTCGGTCCCAACATACATCAACAAAGGAGAATACATGTACAAATTCAAGTGATTTAACTCCTTCCACATCTTAATCTGCATCAGATCTGAGTCCCACTGATGTTTGCAAAGGTGCTCACTCAACCCTTAATTCTCCTTCCATTTATCACTTCTTAAGCTACCACAAAATCTCTCCTTCACTCCATAGCTTTGTTTCTACCCTCTCTTCAGTTTTTATCCCTAAAACTATTCAGGAAGCAATATCTCATCCCGGATGGTTACAGACTATGGTTAAAGAAATGACACACTTGAATCCAATTCTATCTGAACCTTAGTCCCTCGTTCTCCGGTGGAAGCGACCGTCAGTTGCAGATGAATCTTTACAGTTGAAGTTAGTCGGGATGGACAGATAAATCATCTGAAGGTAAGATTGGTAGTTAAATGGTACACACAAATATTTGAACTGGACTATATGGACATCTTTTCTCCTATCGCTAAGATGACCTATGTTTATCTCTTCTTATCCATGGCTGCAATGCAAAATTGGCCCCTACACCAGCTAGATATCAAGAACGCATTCATCTACGATGAACTTATGAAAGAAATATAAATGGAGCAACCATCCGATTTTATTGCTCAAGGGGAATTAGGTAAACCTTGTTTGTAAGTTGCATAAGGTCTTATATGGACTCAAACAATCTCCCTGACCATGGTTTGGAAGGTTTGGATTTGTCCTCCAAAATTTTGGAATGCTTCATAGTGGAGTATGTACCACCCGTATTCGCCGAGGGTGGGTCCGCTTAGGCCATGTAAGCAGAAAAGGTCATAGTCAAAGATCAGGGGCAACCTTAGTCAAAGGGAGAGTATCTCTTGATACTCACCAAGAAGGTGGGCGTCCCTTGAAGCTCGCCGCAAGCAAATAGAGGACATTCAGACATCCTTGCGTATACCGATGCAGATTTGGTTGGTTGTTCAAATGATAGGCATTAACTCATGATATTGTGTATTAATTGGAGGCAACCTTATTGAATGGAAAAGCAAAAACATAATGTTATAGCAAGATCAAGTGCAGAAGCAGAATATTGTGCAATTGCACTAACTATATGTGAACTCATATGATTGAAACAATTTATCTTATAGTTGAAGTTTTGTAATGTTAAGTCTATGACTCTCATGTGTGATAGAAGCGGTCTTGCATATGGCCTTTGATGCTGTTTTCTATGAATAGACAAGACATTGAGATTGATTGACTTTATTCGAGAGAAAGTTCTATCACGAGAAAGAAATACATCCTTCGTCAACTTAAATAGTCAACTTGCAAATATCTTCACCAAATCTCTTAGAGACACCAAAATATCGTATATTTGTAATAAGTTGGATTCATACTATATATGCTCCAGTTTGAGGGGAAGTGTTCAAAGTTAAGTTTTTACATTAGACTATCTTTTAGTTAGTCCCACATTGGGTGCGCATATTATGGTCATTACCCTTTTATCTATATAAACATGTGTTTGGTTGTATCTTAAAAGAACATTGAAAGAATAACTTTATCATATTTATGGGGCCTAAGTTGGAAATATTGTTAATCAAATTTTGATCAATCAAATCAATCTAAAATTGAACTTATTAATTTGTTAAATAATGAGTGATAAGGTCATAGTTAAATCAAATGAAATTTGAACAAATGCAATCATATCATGAGGAAATATTCTCCACATCTAACACAATCAAATTCTTTACTCTCTCTTTGAAACTTAAATATCAACAACCAGTTGACCAGTAGTCAATCTGCTTCATCCGTCTAGTTCATACTTTTCTTTTTGGTATCGATTGAAGTACATATTGAGCCAACTTAATTATTTTCTCCTTTTTTATCAAAAGTTCTTTGAATTCCATTCACAGGCTGGCAATACCAAGAATCTCCACCTACTATACAATGCCTTATAGAAAAGGCATTAGCACGCTTCACAAAACTTGACCGCAAACAGCTTTGTTTGGTTGGCGCAAGCAGAACAGATGCTGGCGTTCATGCATGGGGCCAGGTTCGAACTTACTTCTGTGTGAATGCAGATAAAATGATGCTCCTAAAATATTCTATGTTCGTCACTACAAAAGTTTTATTTTTTCTTGGTTTATTTTGTTCTGATTTGAAATCAGCAGATTGTGAAAGTGCATTCATCCTGTTATGTCAGGTTGCACACTTTGTTACTCCTTTTCCCTTTGATGGTTTGGAGAGTCTTCATGCCGCACTCAATGGGCTCCTTCCCTCCGATATCCGAGTGAGAGAAATCAGGGCTGTCCCTCCCGAATTTCATGCTCGGTTCTCCACAATTAGTAAGCTATATCATTACAAAATCTATAACAATCCAGTCATGGATCCATTTCAAAGTCATTATGCCTACCATTGTGCTTATAAACTCAACCCTATTGCCATGAGGGAGGCTGCATCATATTTTGTTGGGAGGCATGACTTCACCTCTTTTGCCAACTCTTCTTGCAACGACGGAATCCCCAATCCCATAAAAGAAATCTTCCGCTTCCATGTTGAAGAAATGGTATTTTGTAGGATCTTGTTCATTCTATGGTCCTTGTTAAATGGATTCATTTACCAAATAAGCATAGGGTTCATTGGGCCAGTTGTGGCAGTCGGGATTTGTGAACACCGTAGTCGCGAACTATCGTTCGTGAATGCTTGACCTCACCCCTGAAATGACTGTGTCCCCATTTAGGTTCAAAATGGAGTTTTGTGATCGCAACTACTGTCATGCCAAGCATGCATTTTATGACGGTGACATTTTATTTGAACGCACCGGTGCAAAAATGCCTACCCCAACGGACCCATAGTGCATACTATATTTCCGTTTTCTCTTCACAAGTTAAAGTACTTAACCATAAACATATTAATATTTTGCAGCATCATGTTTTACAAGTTGAGGTGGAAGGTACAGGTTTCTTGTACAGGCAAGTAAGAAACATGGTAAATTTTCTTTCATGATGAAGCTCCTAATGAGATGCATTTCATTTGTTTTCTTCCATCAATAACTTCAACCTTAAATGGTAGGTAGGTACTAACTATGAGCATTTCTCCAAATGTTTTGAATATGTTGGTTTTTGGCTTATAATTTATCTCTCTTTGGTTGGTTGATGGATGATATTTTGTATATTTTTATTGGAATTTGGAAGTTGGCTAAAATAGCATTTATTTTAGTCTTGGTTGGGGCTTGTAATGAGCAAATATGCTAGAGTAATTGCTCTCCCGATTGACTGATAATGTATTTGTTTAGCTACCATAGCTAATTGAACAAGCTTGAATAAGAAAGGATGACTTGTAAGTGAAGATACTTGAGTGCTGTCTTGCTTGTTTGTACTTTCATGCTTATAACAAATATCTTGATCAAAAAGTTTGTAATTATTAATTTGATGCTTACTTAATTGTTTATTTAATTCAATAATTTATGTTCTTTATTAAACTTATGTTCTGTGTATTTCAAGAAGGTTATATTAGTAAAATACTAGAGAAAATGCCGGAGGTCCTGTGCAAAACTTTTCTTGGTTTGATAGTGTCATGCCAAAATGATGTTTGAACTTTTATATAGTATAGGTTAGTACAATGGACTCTCATAATAATCTAGTAATATAATTCTATTTTAATTCACTTTATTTTTTATTATTTGAATTTTGAATATTAAAACTAAAAGTACTATGTCAACTTATGTATAGTTTGAGTGTATTTGTGTTAGATAATGAAGTTATAAGCTCGACACATTAGCAACTCACACATTTTGTTTGGTTCAATTAAACTCGATTATAGATTGAGCTCAATAAAATATTAAATTGGAATCTTGAATATGATTTGGAGATCATGTTCAAGCTTATCAATCTCTATAAAAATAAGAATTTCCATGTACAGATACTTAGATCAACTCATTTACAATCATGCATGCCTTTGACCTTATAGAAGAAAAGAGCTGTATTGAAGCCCAATGCCACTTACAATAGTCCGTTAGGTGTCTTGTTTGTCATATATAGATTAGTCCACATGATGAATAGGAGTTATGGTTTCACTGCACATAACTATAGATGTGTCCATGTGCTTGTATTTTTTTTACATGAAGCATTGGGATTGTTGCGCAGTTGCGACGATTTCTCACATGGTATCAAAGTGATGAGAATGACTCCGAATTTCTCTCACGTTGCAATTAGGCCAGCAATGCTCTACGGTTCTGAGTGTTGGGCAGTGAATGGTGTACATGAGCAAAAAATGGGAGTTGCGGAGATGAGAATGCTTAGGTGGATGTGTGGTCACACGAGACTGGATAAAATTAGGAATGAATGTATCAGGGATAAGACAGGAGTGGCGCCAATTGTAGAGAAGATGTGAGAAGCTCGTTTAAGATGGTTCGGACATGTACATAGGAGACCATTAGAGGCACTTGTTAGGCGTTGTGAGAGTTTAGTCACTAGATATGTTAAACGGGGGAGGGGTAGACCAAAAAAGACTTGGAATGAAACTATAAGGAACGATATGATGTGCTTAGGCATTAGTGAGGCTATGATTAAAGATAGGGCGCAATGGAGACAAAGGATCCATATAGCCGACCCCACTATGGTGGGATAAAGGCTTGAGTGTTGTTGTGTTGTTGTTTCTCGCCTGACTCATGCTTGAGTTCACCGGATCTCGTAATCCCTGCCTCTGGTCTCACTTGATTCTCGCAAAAAACTCACAAAACCAACTCTCGCCGCTTTCGCCAATTAGGTTCCAGCTTTCGCCAATTGTGCTCCCGCTCTCGCCAATTGAGATACCTCCCTTGCCACTCCAGTCACTCTTGCCAATTGAGCTCCCGCTCTTAACCAAAAACTTATGTGCTCACCTATGTCTCCCTTAATCTCGCAGAGCACCCTTGAGCTCGTAGACATGTGCTTAGGTTCTCGTCCTCGCCGATTTCGCTAGAACCCGAGGATGGCTCGCCAGAGTTCGATTGAGCTCGCAGAAGCTCTCTTACGCTCCCCAACCACTCCTTGAGCCCGACTGGGTGTCGCTTGAGCTCGAAGGTCGCAATAGCACGCATCCCTTTTTTGTACAAGAGTCTCTCCAACATATGAGGTGGTGGAATGTGATGGATGATGAAATGAAGGTCCTATTGACAATAGAACTTGGGACTTGTTGTTCCTTCCTCCCAGACAGTCCCGAGCAGGATGTAAATGGTTGTTCACAGTTAAACACCGTCCATATGGGTCGGTTGTGACTTGAGCGCTTAAAAGCGCGTTTGTGGTTCGTGGATTCACTCAACAATCGAACATTGGCTATGAAGAGACATTCTCTCCAGTGGCCAAACTAAATATCGTGAGGGTATTATTGATCTCATTGGCATTCCATCGTCACTAGCAGTTGCATTAACTTTGACATTAAAAATGCATTCCTTAATGCCGACCCGACTGTGACTGTCTACATGCAACAACCTTCTGGATATGAGATCACAAGGGAATCTTATGTATGCCATATAAGAAAATCAATATCGCATGAAACAATCTCCTTGATCATGGTTAGATAAATTTAGTTAAGTCTTTTGGTTTCTTGGAGCTTGGTAGATTTCTCCTTATTTACGCATCGTCACAAAGAGGGTATTATCACCCTTATTGTCTATGCTGATATCATAATCACGGGAGTGAATGGTATCTCTATGATCAAGAAACACTTGACCTCTCACTTCCATTCCAAAGATTTGGGGCATCTCAAATATTTTTTAGGTATTGAGGTAGCTCGTCGACATACTGGACTAGTATTATCTCAACAAAGGTATTGCATGGATCTTCTACAGGATGCCAAGTACTTGAGATGTAAGCTTGCTGACACGCGCGTGGATGCAAATCACAAGCTCTTTGCTCACAAGTCTAACTTCGATCCTCTCCTACCTAATTCAGAGTACTATCATCGACTGATCGACAAGTTTATTCATCTGACCGTGACTCGGCTAAATATCTCATTTGTTTTTGGAGTAGTTAGTCAGTACATACATGTTCCTCGTGCATCTCACCTTCAAGCAGTTGAGCGGATTCTTCAGTATCTAAACATTGCTCCTGGTCAAGGACTTCTCTATGAGCATCGGTCTTCGCTCTCACTGATTACCTACTCTGATGCGGATTATGCAGGTCCATTGATGATCGCCGGTCTGCGAGTGACTATTGCACGTATTTTTGAGAGCATCTGGTCACCTTACAGAGCAAGAAATAAACGGCTGCGACATGATTACCTACTAAAATTGAGCATCTTTCGATGTCCTATGCTGTTTCCGAGCTCATTTGGCTAGAAACTCTTGTTACTGATCGTGGTGTATCTCTCATATCTCATGCAATCATCTACTACAATAATTAAAATGTTATCCATATAACTGAAAATTGTCTTTCATGAACGTTACAAACACGTTGAAATAGATTGCCACTTTATTAGAGAAGAAATCTAGCTCCACAAAGTTAATCTCCCACATGTTCCCGTTTCATACCAATTCTCTAATATTTTCAAAAGGCCTTGCCTTAACCACTTTATCATCACCTTGTTTCCAAACTTGGAGCCTACGATATGTACGCTCCAACTTGCGGGGGAGTATAGAAGCCCAATGCAAATGCCCGCTTACGATGACCCATTAAGAGTCTTGTTTTCTCTTCCAGTGATATCCAATACCTTCTCCTAGCTTAATCTTTCTCATTGTGCCTAAACAACATGATTGTGCGCCAATTATTCTTTATTGAATATAGTGACTGAGATGGTACATTAATTTGTTAATTGTATTTTTTATATTAATTAATACTTATATTAAAATAATTAAAAAAAAATTAAAAACGTTTCCCGTATCCGTATTTTTGTAAAAATCACGTTTCCCGTATCCGTTTCGTATCGTATCCCGTATCCCGTTTCCGTCCCCGTGCTACATAGCATAAGATTAGTCCCAAATTGTGAATATGAGTTAACTATAAATATGTGTTCATGTATTTATAATTTTTTTTACATGAAGCAATAATATTATTATGCAGCCATGGCAATTTTCACAAACCTTCAAAGAAAAATAGAATGGGGGTGAGAGAGAGAAAAAAAGTTGATGCTATGAAGTTGTTGATTGGTGTTAATAGTAAATTAGTATAATACTTAGGTGGCGTTTGGCGCGGCTTATAGGCTGCTGTGCGGAGGAAACACACCGGTGTTTAGTGCGGAAGCGGCGTTTGGCGCGGCTTATTTCGAAAACGACGTTTACTTACGTCCGCCTTTTTCTTATATCCCCCGACCGCAGCAAATTATCGCGTCTGGCCGCAAAAGCAACCCGCGCGACGACGTTCTTCTTCTTCCTCTAACAGCGGCGATTCCCCGATTCCCTTTCCTCCCCCAAACCAGCGGCGATTTCCCAGCGGCGCTTTCCCAGCGACGCTTTCCCAGTCTGCGTGTTCTTCTTCTTCTTCAGCCGCTGGTAAGTATCTCTCACCGATTTCTCGCCTTTTCCGTGCTCTCGCAGGTCTTTTTAGGGTTCCGACTCCCATTCTCTCACCGATTTCTCGCCTTTTCTCTTGCAGGTGTTAGGGTTCCGGCTCCAGATCTTCACGCAGATCCACCCCCGTTCTCCTCTTTCGCTAGATTACTTCCTCTTCCCCACATCACTGTAAGCATCTTCTTGTCCTCCTCCTTATTATGATGGCTATTTTTCTGGATTTATGGTTGGCCTATTTCTGGATTACTTCACTCATTCGATTTGGAAGGGATGTATTTGTGTGTGTTTGTGAATCTGAATATGTGTTTGTGAATATGTGTACATTCGTATGCTTGTATGCATATATATATGTGTGTGTTTGAATGTGTGTTTGTGTAGGTATGTGTGTGTGGTTGAAAGTGTGTGCTTGTTTAGATGAATGTGTGTATAATTTGTGTATGTTTGTGTGTGCTTGTTTAGATGAATGTGTGTTTATATGCTTGGTAGTGTGTATGTGTGTGTATGTGTGTGTATGTGTGTGTGTGTGTATGTATGTGTGTGTGTGTTGTATGTGTGTGTGTTTATGTTGTGTGTGTGTGTTTAGGGCGTGTGTGTTTGTTTTTATGTTGTGGGTGTGTGTGTTTATATGTTGTGTGTGTGTTTATATGCTGTGGTGTGTGTATGTTGTTGTGGTGTGTGTGTATGTTGATGTGGTGTGTGTATGTTGATGTGTTGTGTGTGTGTGTATGTTGTTGTGGTGTGTGTGTGTGTGTGTATGTTTATGTGTTTATGTGTGCTGTGTTGTGTGTGTGTGTGTATGTTGTTGTGTTGTGTGTGTATGTTGTGGTGTGTGTGTTTATATGTTGTGTGTGTGTTTATATGCTGTGGTGTGTGTGTATGTTGTTGTGGTGTGTGTGTATGTTGTTGTGGTGTGTGTATGTTGATGTGTTGTGGTGTGTGTGTATGTTGCTGTGGTGTGTGTATGTTGATGTGTTGTGTGTGTGTATGTTGTTGTGGTGTGTGTGTGTGTGTATGTGTTAGGTTAGGGTTTTCAAGAAGAGGGGGGCGGGAAAAGAGGGAGAGAAGTAGGGGAAAGAAGGAGAGGAAAATCCAAATCCTGATAATACTTAGCATGAAACCAAATACAAGGGTTGTTGAGAGTTATTATATTTAAGTCTATGTGTTTAGTCCCACACCGGCTAGCGATGTTGTGTGTCTCTTTGTAATGTTATATAAGAGCCCCTATGTGGAAGAATAAAATACACAAAAAAATATTTCCTATCTTTTTCTACTTGGTATCAGAGCAGGTTAATAATTCCTTGCTTCTTGAAACCCTAATTTTTTTTTCTCGTGAGCAGCCTCTGATTTCCGTCTACTCTTCTTTCCATCCCGTCCACTGCGTTTTTGAAGGGCCCGTGGAGCAGATCCCCTCTCGCTCCCGTCAACGGAATCGACACTTGATTCCAATGACGGGAGCGGGCCTTTCTTCCCTCTTCGGCGTCGACTTCATCTAAACCCGTCGGCGCGCCTGCCTTCTCACATCGATGTCGCATCGGCTACTGTTTCCACTGGAGCTTCTCCCGTCTATTTCTCCCATCGACGTCGACGATCCAGCTGCTTCCTATCGCCTTCATCCGTCGAGCCCGTCTCTGCTTCGACGACTGCTTCTTCTGCCATCGTCGAGCCCGTTGCTGCTTCCCGTCGAGCCAACGTCGGATTCCATCGACGGGAGCGGATCTTGCCCCCTCCTCTGCGATCGACTCCGGCGCCTGCTTCTTCTGCCGTCGACTGTGCCCGCTGCGTCTTCCAGTTCTGTCTCCGCTGCTTCCGTTTCCGCCATCTGCTGCGTCCAGTTCGGTCGTCTGCTTCTAGATCTGCCGCTGCTGCTTCCATTTCGTCGTCCGTCTGCTGTCACCCCTTCTGGGATGGTGATATCTCGCTGATGTTGCATCTTTGTGGTAGTTTCAGTCGTCTTTTATGTCTTTATTTGTTGTTTGTATTTGCTTATGGTCATGTTATGCCTATATGCACGTACCTTTCACGTGAGGGGGAGTGTTGGGACTTTCCCGTTGTTCGCCTTAGTCCCACACGGCCTCTAGGCTTGTGTCGTGTGTTGTTTGTGTCTCCCCAAATTTTTTCTTGGTGATTGGCAGGCGGTATGGTCTTTGGTGGTAGTTTTTCCCCTTTCTCTCTTATCCCCGCGGTCTCGTAGATTCGTGAGTGTGGTGGTATCCCCGCGATCACGTAGATTCGTGTGTGTGGTGTTATCCCCGCGGTCCCGTAGATCCGTGCGTGTGTGGTGTTATCCCCGCGGTGGTCTCTTGGATTCGTGTGTGTGGTTTCTTTCCTGTGGGTGTACTGTGTGCGGGAGTATCCCCGGTCACCCATCTTGTCCCACCTTTGCCTACCACATTTACCCTTCCTTTGATGTTGTCAAGCTGGTGGTTTCCCCTCCAGCTTGAGGGGGAGTGTTGAGAGTTATTATATTTAAGTCTATGTGTTTAGTCCCACACCGGCTAGCGATGTTGTGTGTCTCTTTGTAATGTTATATAAGAGCCCCTATGTGGAAGAATAAAATACACAAAAAAATATTTCCTATCTTTTTCTACTAGGGTCTCCCGGGTTTATATACTACCCGGCGCAAAAGAAAAGACATAATGCGATGCAAAATACAAAGATAAATGCGACGCCGCTCTCATGCTTCGGCGCGCGGGTCGCGTTCCCTCCTTCGATAGACGCGCCACACCGGCGGGCGCCCTTCGCCTTCGCCGCCCTCGTCGCCATCCGTAACAATGCTGCCCGCTGGGAAATTTGCCTTGTCCCCAAGGCAAAGGTCCGGAAACTGCTGCTGCAGCTCGGTCTGGTCGATCCACGTGGCCTCTGAGTCAGGGAGGTCGCGCCACAGAACCAAAACCTGCTCCACTGCCTGGTCTCCTCTCTGTACCGTGCGAGTATCGATGACGCGCTGGGGGTGGGCTGCTGGCGGTATGGTGCCTGGGTCCGGTGGTGGAAGGGCCCCCTCAACTGGATGATCGCCGATCACCCGCTTCAGCTGCGAGACGTGGAATACCGGGTGGATCCGGCTCTCAGGAGGTAGCCGGAGGCGGTAGGCCTGAGTGCCAACTCGGGCGAGGATCTCAAAGGGGCCATAGAATTTGGCCGCCAACTTGGAATGGGACCGCGAAGAAGCCGAAACCTGGCGGTGTGGCCGTAACTTGAGGAAGACAGAGTCCCCCTCACTGAACTGAACGTCACGTCGTCGGCTGTTAGCCGTGGCTGTCATCCGGTCCTGGGCGTGCTGAAGGTGCTGGCGTAGCTGCTGGAGTATGGAGTCCCGGTCTCGGAGCAGACTGTCGACCGCGGCCACCGCGCACTCCCCCGGAAGGGTGCGGCTCAAGACCGGAGGGGGTCGCCCGTAGACGGCTTCGAAAGGTGTAGTGCCGGTGCCGGAGTGGAATGAGGTGTTGAAAGAGTACTCCGCCCAGGATAGCCACTCCGCCCATGCTCGCGGGTGATCGCACACGAAGCACCGTAGGTAGGTTTCGAGGCACCGGTTCATGACCTCCGATTGGCCATCTGTCTGCGGATGGTACGCTGTGCTCATGCATAACTGAGTACCCTGCATCCTGAAGAGGGACTGCCAGAAGGCACTGAGGAATAGCGGATCGCGGTCGCTGACGATCGAATGCGGGATCCCATGCAGGCGGACGACTCCGTCGATGAAAGCTGCGGCGACGAGGGGAGCTGTGAACGGATGGCGAAGCGGAATGAAGTGTGCGTACTTGGATAAACGGTCCACTACCACCAGAATGCAGTCCCAAGTCTTGGAGCGGGGTAGGCGGGAGATGAAGTCCATGGAGATGTCCTCCCATATCAGAGAGGGGGTGGGAAGTGGCTGCAGGAGACCCCCAGGAAAAGTGGCCTCGTACTTGGCCCGTTGGTACGGGAGACAGGCCGCGACGAAGGCCTTGACCTTCTGAAACATGCCGGGCCAGTATAGCGAGGCTGAGATGCGGCGGTACGTCCTGAAAGCGCCTGCGTGCCCCCCTTCCGGAGTGGCATGGAACTCAACGAGTAGGCGTGGAATCAGCTGGGACGAGGCGGGAATCACGAGGCGCTGCTGGTAGAAGAGACGGTCCCCCACGAGGTGGTATGGTGGGCAGGACGTCGGGTCGGCCCGGAGAGCCTGCACGATCGTCTGGAGGGTGGGGTCAGCGGCCGCCTCCCGCTGCAATGTATCGGCATCCTCCCAATAAGGACGTGAAATGGCTGTCAAGAGGGCCGTCTGCGGGTGGCGAGAAAGAGCGTCGGCTGCACGGTTGGCTGCGCCGGCCCGGAACTCAATGTGAAAGTCGTATCCCAGGAGTTTGGCCACCCAGACCTGCTGTGCTGGAGTAGCGATCTTTTGGTGGAGTAAGTAGCGAAGGCTATGATGGTCCGTCCGGACGGTGAAGCGGCAGCCCAGCAGGTACGGGAGCCAATGCTGGACAGCGAGGACCAGGGCCATTAACCCTGACTCGTAGGCGGAGCGGGGACGAACGGTGGGGGCAAATGTCCGGCTGAAATAGGCTACAGGCTGCCCAACCTGCATCAAAACCGCACCGACTCCGGAGCCGGATGCGTCGCAGTCCACCACAAATGGCTGCGAAAAATCTGGAATGGCGAGGACGGGAGCGGTACTCAAAGCCCGCTGAAGGGCCCGAAAAGCGCCGTTGGCTAGGGGGGTCCACTGGAATCTGCCCACCTCCTCCTTCTTCAACAACTCGGAGAGCGGCTTTGCCATCTTGCCGTAGTCCCGGATGAACCGACGATAATAGCCGGTGAGGCCCAAAAATCCGCGGACGTCGCGGATGGAGCGAGGAGTGGGCCACTGAAGTACGACCTGTACCTTCTCCGGATCCATGGCCACTCCGTTGGCCGAGATAGTATGTCCCAGATAACTGACCTCCGTCTGGCCAAACACGCCCTTCTTGGAATTCACGCAGAAGGCGTTCTCCCGGAGGGTGGTGAGGGTGGAGCGGAGGTGATCCAGATGAGCCTGCCAGGATGAGCTGTATACAAGAATATCATCGAAGAAAACCAAGATGTACCTGCGCAGAAATGGCCGGAACAGGTTGTTCATGGTGGCCTGGAAGGTGGCAGGGGCGTTCGTTAGGCCAAACGGCATAACAAGGAACTCATAATGGCCGTCGTGGGTGCGGAACGCCGTCTTCGGCACATCCTCCTCGCGGACCCGTATCTGGTGGTAGCCGGACCGTAGGTCCATCTTGGAGAAGAAGACCGCTCCCCGCAGCTTGTCCAAAAGCTCCTGAATAACGGGAATCGGGTACTTGTCTGGGACCGTGGCCTTGTTGAGCTCACGGTAATCCACACAGAAACGCCAACTCTCGTCTTTTTTGCGGACTAGCAAGACGGGGCTTGAAAATGGGCTGGCGCTGGGATAGATGATGCCTGCGGAGAGCATGTCGCGGACAAGCGCCTCGATCTCGCCCTTTTGGGCGTGGCCGTAGCGATACGGGCGGACAAAAATGGCGGTCACTCTCGCCTGTAGCGGAATGTGATGATCAGTAGGCCGCGGCGGGGGAAAACGGGTCCCATCGTCGAAAACATCGGCAAAGCTGTCCAGAATAGCCTGCACGTCCGGGGCCGGGGGAGGTGGTGGATCGGTCGTGTCCGCTATGTGCCACAAGCCGGCCGCCCACTCCACCTCAGAGGATTTCTGCAATGACTGAAGAGAGACGGCTCGACGGAGAAGAGAAGCCTCGCCTTGAAGGATACATGGTGTGCCCCCGCAGAGGAAGCGCATCGTCATGCGGTTCCAGTTGACATTGACGTCGCCGAGCGTCCGAAGCCACGCAACACCCAGGATGATGTCCACCCCGCCAAGTGGGAAGGCGTAAAAATCGGCCTGGAAAGGGCTCGAACCAAGCGTGAGCGTCAGACCTGCGCAAAGGCCCCCTGTAGCCCGGCGGTGGCCATCCCCCAGGCAGACCGTGAAGCGGTCGGCGGCGTGCACTGGGAGGGCCAAGCGATCCACGAGAAGCTGAGAAATGAAATTGTGGCTGGCGCCACTGTCGATCATCACGACCACGGAGGTCCCATGAAGAGTGCCCCGCAGTTTCATCGTCTGAGGGCCGGAAATCCCACCGACCGCAAAGAAGGGAAGGTCCAGGCGGTGAAACGTGGCCGCCGGTGGATCCTCGGTGGTGTTGTCGACCTCCAAAGCCTCGAAATCCGCCAATGTGACCTCTGGTTCCTCCTCGCCGATGAGGACCCGAAGGGCCTTGAGCGGGCAATCATGTGTGGGAGTGTAGGGCTGCTTGCACCGGAAGCAGAGACCCTTATTGCGCAGGTCAGCGTACTCCTGGTTGGAGAGCCATGGGTGGGTTTGGGGACGGTTGGGACGTGGCGGCGGGGCTGCTCGGCCCTGTCCGGGTGGAGGCTCGAACGGTGGAGGGCGAGGGAAAGGTGGAGGGCGAGGTGCCGGCCGCGGCGCGGCGGCGGGAGGTGGCCGTCCCGGCTCGGGTGGCTGAGTATGGAACTCCGCTTCAACTAAACGGGCAAGATCCATGGCCTCCGTCAGGGAGGGGGGGTGGTGGGTGCGGACCCTTGCCCGGATGCGGTCGCAGCCCATGTAGAAAGAAACTGAGGTAGTGGTCCGGCGGTAGGTCGGGAACGTGGGTGGCGAGGGCGATGAACTCGTCGGAGTAGTCGTCGAGGGAGCCCGTCTGATGGATGCCGCAAAGCCGCTCCACGGCGGAGCCGGAGTAGCGAGGGTCGTACCGACTGATGAGGTTTTGTTGGAGAGTCGGCCATGGCAAGGTCGGGGTGGTTTGGCGGAGTCATCGGACCCAAGCCAATCATGACCACTCCAACGGGGGGTGCCCAAGATGGAGGGGGCCTCGGCGTTGGAGGTGGCGGAAGAAGAGGGTTGTCCGACAAGAATGGTGTCGAGTTTAGAGTCCATACGGAGGACAAGGGCTTGGAGGGAGGCGATGGAGGCATCATGATCGGCCAGCCGGCGAAGGATTGCTGGGTCGGAGGTTGGAAGAGAAGGCGTGGAGTCCGAGTTGCCCATTAGACGGAGAGAACGGCGGGTCATGCACACCCGAAGCCGAAAGGGGCGAGGGGAACAGTCGGGGTTGGAGGAAGGGTGCTGGGTGGCGGCGGGCGGCAAACGGTGCCGAGCGAGCGTGCGAGCGCCGCGGTAGCTGGGAAGTGCGGGTGCGAGCTCGCGAACGTCGGGCGAGCGCAGCGTCGGGCGAGCGCCGCGTCGGGCGGGCGCAGCGTCGGGCGGAAGGGCGAGGGAGGCTCGGCCCAAATAGCGGTAGCGGGGCTGGATCGTTCTTCGGGCGGCGAAACCACGGCCGGAAGAGAGCAGGTCGGACCACTTGTTAGGTTAGGGTTTTCAAGAAGAGGGGGGGGGGACGGGAAAAGAGGGAGAGAAGCATGGGATAGAAGGAGAGGAAAATCCAAATCCTGATAATACTTAGCATGAAAACAAATACAAGGGTCTCCCCGGTTTATATACTACCCGGCGCAAAAGAAAAGACATAATGCGATGCAAAATACAAAGATAAATGCGGCGCCGCTCTCATGCTTCGGCACGCGGGTCGCGTTCCCTCCTTCGATAGACGCGCCACACCGGCGGGCGCCCTTCGCCTTCGCCGCCCTCGTCGCCATCCGTAACAGTATGTTTATGTGTTTATGTGTGCTGTGTTGTGTGTGTATGTTGTTGTGTTGTGTGTGTATGTTGTGGTGTGTGTTTATATGTTGTGTGTGTGTGTTTATATGCTGTGGTGTGTGTGTATGTTGTTGTGGTGTGTGTGTATGTTGTTGTGGTGTGATGTGTGTGTATGTTGTTGTGGTGTGATGTGTGTTGATGTGTTGTGTGTGTGTATGTTGTTGTGGTGTGTGTGTGTGTATGTTTGTGTTTATGTGTGCTGTGTGTGTGTGTGTGTATGTTGTTGTGTTGTGTGTGTATGTTGTGGTGTGTGTTTATATGTTGTGTGTGTGTGTGTTTATATGCTGTGGTGTGTGTGTATGTTGTTGTGGTGTGTGTGTATGTTGTTGTGGTGTGTGTATGTTTGATTTTGTTTGATATATTTGTTTATCTTGTTTATTTTTTTAAGGATGGGCAAAACAAAAGATGGCGGAGTGTCCGCTATGTGGGACAATAATGATGTTATGATCTTCTGTGATATCTGCATTAAAGAGATAGAGCTAGTCATTCGCCGACATCCTTCGCGCGTGGATTTTGATTTCAGTGAGTCCGAGCAGAGGGGTAGAGATGATGGAGTGGCCACACAAGAGCGGCAAGATATATGCCCTGACACTGCAGGTGGTGTAGATGAGATGATCGCGCTACGTGATAGTATAGCGGATCAGTTGTATGAATCTAGATCGTAGGAGATATCATGACATATGGTTAATGTGGACATTATTTTTTGGTGTTTGGTATTATATGATGGATAATATATTTTTTTTTCTGATATTTGGTGAGAAAAAAAATTCACTCAAAACTTCATTTTGTTTCCAAACAACTTTTTTCAAAAACAAACTCCATTTTTCAGAATCAGCAATTTTTCATCCAAACAGTTTTTTAGCAAAACTCCATTTTCCAGAATCAACACTTTTCCAATCAACAGTTTTCCATCAGCAGCTTTCCATCAGCAACAGCCCAACCAAACAGAGCCTTAAAAACCTTACGACAAATCATATTGAAATGATGTAGTCTCATCTCTTAGACAAAACTAGTGGCTTCTTTTCCCAACTAATGCATGCTCGTTGTTATGGAAATGGTTTCAGAATGCTTGAATACAAATGTCTGTAGCCTCTTTAGCTGCATCTATACTACATGATAAAAAGGAAAGTTTTATTTTGGTGAAATAGTGCTCTTTTCTACTTTCCCTTGAATATGTTTTCTTATTAGCTGAGTAAAAAAGCAATGCGGATTTAATCAATAATGTTGAGTTTTTTGCATGTGATACATGGCTTGGTATTGTTTCCGCCGCACACTACGCATGTTGATGCTGGTGCACGGGGAACCCCTGGCACGACTGTTTGTACTTCCATAAGTATACTATTTTGGCGAAGTAGACCCATTCGTGGCATTTTCTCTTCTCCTGCTTCTGCTGCAGGTTGCATTGTTGATCGAGATTGGCCGTGAAGCACTACCTCCTAATGCGGTGCCGGATATCTTAGCCGCTCGTGACCGCCGAGAGCTTGCGAAGGTCGCGATGTCAGC
Organism: Dactylorhiza incarnata; assembly: GCA_033032865.1. Taxonomy (NCBI): domain Eukaryota; kingdom Viridiplantae; phylum Streptophyta; class Magnoliopsida; order Asparagales; family Orchidaceae; genus Dactylorhiza; species Dactylorhiza incarnata. Next base: position 69,585 of record JAWHQI010000268.1, on the reverse strand, counting down.
GCCTCCTCATGGGCTTTGTCTCGTGTCGGTTAATTATAGTGAAGATGTCCTGAAAGCTCCTGAAGGCTGCCCTGCTGTTAGTTTAGGCAGGCATCGCACTGTGAGTAAATGTAAACTACTGTTTTACTGAATTGTGGTATTAGCTCTCCTTCTTTTCCCCAGAAAGTAACAAACTCTGTTTTGTAGTACAAGAGGGAAGCACTAGTTTGAGTTTAATGAATGTATTTTGTTTAAATGTCTATTCTGTTTGTTGTTAATTAACTTGGGTGAGAAGACGACCGCCTAGAGAACCGTCGTAATCGTGAAGAGAAAGAGGACGTCCGGAAAGGGAATATCGGCTTTGGGAATTGGAGCTCTGTCATGACCTCATCAAAAGATGTTCGGTGGGATTGCGGGAAAATAGAGAGTTTGGTCTGCACGGAGGTATACTTAAGTTCTGTTTGACACAACATTTTTGTCCCGGTAAGTTTGGACAAAAACTCCATCTTCATAGAATGTATGTTTGACATGACAACGGTTATGACTGCCACAAAAAAAGAGCTAGTTTTGAACATAAAAGTGGACGAAGTTCCTTAGATGAGGTCAGGCGTTCACGAATGATGGTTCATAACCACCGCGTTCAAGACCGCCTCTGCCGCCCCCAAACAGAGCCTTAGTCATGGAGTTGGCTACTATAAATGTTTTGGAATAGTAAAATTGTAATTGAAAAATTGAACTACTTGAACCTTGTGATGGTTTACTTTTGAGCTCATCGTATATTTTCTGGTCAAATTGTGCTAATCTTGTCAATGATGTCTCATTTGTTATAAGGGAAGATGAATAGTAAAAGGGGAGAGGGCCATTTACATTGAGGGGAGGTTTTTTGTAATTTCAATAATAAGAGGGATGGAATCTGTAATTATGCTATCTTCCAGGGGAGGTTTTGGTAATTATTCGAAAGGGGGAGATAAAAACTTTTCATGGTTTCATCATTACATTGAGTTGAAGTATCGAGTAATTAGGGCTCCGTTTGGCGCGGCAGTGGTGGTCGTGAACGCTGTGGTTATGAACCATCGTTCGTGAACACCCGACCTCTCCTAAAGAACTTCCACTTTTATGTTCAAAACTAGTTTTATTTTATTGGTGGCTGTCATAACCACTGTTATGCCGAGCATACATTCTATTTTGGTGGCATTTTTGTCCAAACTCACCTGAGCAAATAAGCCGTCCAAACAGAGCCTAGGTGTGGAACATGAAGGAGGGAATTTCTACTATTGCACTAGAGAAATAAATGAGGTGGAAGCCAGGATGATGTGTTAAGCCTACATGGAGAAAATTCAGATGTTAATTGATAGGGATAAAAAGGGCAAATGTGTCAAAAATGAATTCATGTTTTAGGATTTGGTTGGCACAACGGCGGCGGTCGTGAACGCGGTGGTTATGAATCGTTGTTTGTGAATGCTCGACCTCACATAAGGAACTGCATTCCTTTTTATGTTTAAAATTATTTTCTTTTCTCGGTGACGGTCATAACCGTTCTTTTGTTAAATAGATATTCATGACGGCGACGTTTTTAAAAATGCACTGTAACTCGTACATATACATATCCTTACATCCATGTACATAAATATATACATTCTCTAGTAATATACATTCTCTCTCTCATCCTCACTATAAAAATGTAATAAGATAAGTAATAATAAGAGATAAAATAAGAAGCTCAATGTTACAAAATCATGTACATAGGGGTGTGCAAAAATAACCGAAGAACCGAGAACCGGAACCGAACCGAACCGAATGGTTTGTGTCGGTTCCAAATAGGTTCGGTTCGGGTCCGGCTCTCATAATACCAGAACCGACAATTCGGTTCGGTTCCTGGTTTCAAGGGTTGGGTACCCAGAACCGACCCGAGAACCGACTATCAATGCTAAAGAAAATATTTTGAGATAACGGTTATAGCTGCACTGCTTAATACGCGAAAATAATTGAGGACATAGTCGTATTGCTAAAGAAAATAGTTGTTGTACTTGTATAGTTCTATGACTTTAATATTATAAAGAGTTTTTATTCAATTATTTTGAGACATTAATAAAGTATTACAAAAAATCATGAGTTTGAAGCGCCATTTTTTTAATTATTTTGAGACAGATAGAACCGAGAACCGAACCGGAACCGAAGCAAACGGTTCGGATCTGGTTCTATACTTTAGAACCATGGGTCGGTTCCGGTTCCAAATGTTTTGAACCGAACCTATATGGGTCGGTTCTTGGTTTTGGGTGGAACCGAACCGAACCGATCCGAGTTGCACCTCTGCATGTACATTACATTACCTATTATAGGAGTATTTTTGATAATGGCAAATGTACCATTAAATAAAAAGGACTTTTTTTTACTTCATAGCTTTATATTAGGGTGGTGTTAAAGGCAAACCAAAATTGGCTATTGGCAAATCAATTTCTATGAGTTATTACGCGCCTTTTGAAAATACGCTTTTTACATGCATTTTTAGGAAAAGTGTTCAACACGATAATTGTAGATCTCGTCGAGATCTACAACTTTCGTGTTGAACACTTTTCCTAAAAATGCATGTACAAGGCGTATTTTCAAAAAATTCACTATAGTTATGATCACGACGACAATACGCCTTGTGCGTGCATTTTTAGGAAAAGTGTTCAACACAAAAGTTGTAGATCTCGACGAGATCTACAATTTTCGTGTTGAAGACTTTTCCTAAAAAATGCATGTAAAAAGCGTATTTTCAAAAGGCGCGTAATAACTCATAGAAATTGGTTTGCCAATAGCCAATTCCGATTTGCCTTTAACACCACCCTTATATTATAACTACAAAATGTTCAAAATTTAAATTTCTAGGAGATGCTACGTTATATTTTGTGCAAAATATCTCTTGCATTCAATCTACAAAATTTCTATTTCACGCAAATAATTTTATAATTTTAATGTTAGTTATTATTTATGTGAGAATAAATTAATAACTCTCAATATTTATAATTGTTATTCGCATAGCATAAATATCTATCTGCATACCAACTTTTTCACATTCGGTTTGAGTTTACAAATTGTTATCTGCAGATCAATTTTAAATTTGAGCAGTCGATGTTTTCGTTCTCATGAGCAGGACCCAACAACGATTGAACATCTCTGACGACCTTCTGAGCACTTCAATGTGTGCACAGACCGTGCTTCATAAAATGAATTCGCGTATAGAGACCAGTTGAGGAAGAAAGACGATTTCTTCGCTGTCCATGCGATTTCGGTTTGTTTGGGAAGATTTAGATAGCTAGGGTTTGTTTGGGAAGATTTAGATAGCTGGAGTTTCTTTGGGACGATTTAGATAGCTAGTGTTGCTCTCTTCTTATGGTAAGGCAAAGAGGACGTCAATTTTTTTTTAAATTTTCTTTACTAAACTGTGGATAACAAAAATGTCTGCGAATAACAAAATTGTTTTTCTTTAGACGTGTGAATGGACAAAATAAGGCTGCGTTTGGCCCCCCGTTTTCCTCCATTTCGGTCCAAACGAAATGAAATATTAGTGTTTGGCGCTGTTTAGAATTTTCGTTTGGGCTCCTTTTCCGTTTCAAACTTGAATGTTAGTCACTTTTCAACTGGACCGGAGAGGCTCCAGTCTCCCTTTTCAACTGGCCCGTTTTAGAATTGGAACGAAGCAAGCGGCGCCGGTCCCCCAAACTCAGCCTAAGTGAATAGACAAACACGGTTTGCCTTATATTATTTTATGCATTTGAGTGTGATTTTTGTCATGCACACAGACTGGACAGAGTTTTGGAACCGGCTTCGGATCCAAATTTTTATCCGGGTAGGAGATCACTTCCCCATATTTGTGTGTGGGGCCGGAAAGAGGGAATGTGATCGAATTTAGATCTGGAGCCCGATTCCAAAAAATTTTGCTCCAAACTGCTGTGAATTTTTTGGGAACCGATACCTGACAAAATATTTTATTACATATACATGGACATCATTTTCTTTGGCGATTGTTATCCGCACTACAGCTTTGGCTATTCACTCTTTTTGTATGAGTTATTACGTGACTTTTAGAAGTACGCCTTGCACATGCATTTTTAGGAAAAGTGTTCAACACGAAAGTTGTAGATCTTATCGATCTCAATGAGATCTACAATTTTCATGTTGAACACTTTTCCTAAAGATACACACACAAGATGTATTTTGAAAAGACGCGTAATAACTCATACAAAAAAAGTGCAAATAGCCAAAACTATAATACAGAATAACAATCACCTTTTCTTTCAATTCCACTGCATTTTCACACTGTAGATGGAAAAAAATTCTATCTCAGATTTCTCTTTTCTCCTTCGTTCATCCGTTTCTCCCTTCATTTTAATTTTAATTTCCTTCATATCCCCCCAGCTCGGTTGCTCCATCTTACCGCGGGCAGAAGCTGCTCGAAAAATTTTCTTCCGCGCTTCCCCTTTCTGAAATCGCCCAAGTTAGCACCGTTTTGCGATAGAATCACTCGAAAATGGTGGACTCTATCGACCTTTTTTACGGGGTTTGTCTGGGACGGCCGCAGGCTCACGCCCCGGGAGTGAAAACAGTCATCGTTCTCCCGAGGCTTACAACGAGCTGTCCGATGTCGACCTCGAGGAGGGGCGGCGGGCTTTTCTGTCGAGCTCTGGAGTCGAGATCCCTCGGGGAGGTGGTATTCTCGGAGACTTCTTCTAGCAAATCGGATGTGGATTACCTCGGGGAGAGCACGAAAGGGGATTTGAATATCCGGGAAGAGCATTTGGAGGCGTTTGGTTAGTTGTGTAGAAAATTAGGTTGTCTATAGTTAGAACTGAAATAAAGGGTCGCATGAATAGCAGTTGTTTTTTTCTTTCACAAAATATTACCTGGAAATGTGATTCGAATTTTGGAAGGATAATTTTTTTTTTAATTTATAGGACACTGCAATTTTGGTGATGCTGTAACAGGTTATTAGAAGGATTAGCAGAGTGCATTTGACTGTGACTTAGGATCGAGCTCATTTTGATGTTGTATACTACACTTTGTTGTTGTCTTTTCATGGTAATGTTAGAATTAACTGATTGGTTTGTAAATTTGTCGTCGTTTTTTTTGTTATTTGTTTCTTCTTTGTATTCAGTGATGATTGAAGCTATGTTATTAATGCCTAAATGATAGAAGTAGATAGTTATTTATTTGTGAAAGCTAGTTGAATTGAACTTTAGGCCCCATGAGATGAAAAGAGAAGAGAAAAGGTGCCTGAAATGGATTGAAAAGAAGATGTTTAATTGATTTTCCTTTAGGTTGCGGTTCCTGTTCGGGTTCGCTCGAATCATCCGGGTGTGGATCAAAGTGGAATACACTACCCATTGCCCTCAGCTAGGTATTTATAGATAAACCCTAGATTCAATACGAATATCAGATATCCTAGTATCCGAACCGATCTGTTAAGCCTCCGAGCCCGTTATATGTCCGAATATACATTTACAATCTCCTCCTATATTTGTGACATATGACGTTTACGTTTCGGAGTGCAGAAAGTAAAGAGTAATAAAAGTTTTCGACTTCACACATTTTCCAGAAGAGTTAGCATAGTTAAACATAAAAAGAGTTTTTCAAAAAAAAAAAAAAAATCCAAAACACAAAAGTGCTACTCAGGAAATATAAGTCTGAAAACAAATGAGCAAAGGATCAAAACATATAACAATTATACTCAGAGAGTAAATCATCCTCATCCATATCATAGTCTACTTTCTCACCTCGATCTCCACCAGTGCCTGCAAGAAATTTCATGAGTTTAGACTCTATGATTCATAAGACATATGCAGTGACATTTGAAGTATGCTAGCTCTATCTAAATGAGTTTAGTACTTATAGCAGTAGTGAAGTAACACTGTCAGCATCTCTATCGAGTCGAACTAGGACCGATCAAGTTATGATTTAAACAAATCACACGTTATCTTACTCATTAAGGATCACTATGTACCTTATCATATGACTTGTTACAACATCATTTGCAACATTATCAGGTGTGGAATAATGTGCTATGATCATTAATTTTAGATTAATCTTTTTATAACGACTTTCTATTCTCAGTTAAATAATTCTCGAATCAACTTACAATGAGAAATATGTTTAGTTATCAAATGTGGAATAACTGACATCTAACAATCTTGGGTTTTCATCAAGACATTATTTGGGTTTTTCAGTCTGTTATTAGATGTTTGAATGTTGCGACTATAAGTTCTTACTTTTAAAACATAAACATAGGAAGAAAGTTTTATATTTTTATGAACTTTAGTCCCATCTCTTCCGATGTTTTTATTGTGAGAACTATATTCAGGCCTTTTGTCAAGACGTCGACAACATTATCTTTTGATCTCACATCAATCAGGCTCATAATCCCTTGACTTGTGAGTGAGGTCAACCAGACTTGTTTCATTCTTAGTTGTCTTTTTTTGCCATTGAACAAAATGTTCGTAGCAATCGTTTTAATAACCTGATTGTCACAGTAAACTGCAACAGAACTCAGTTTCAGGCTCGTCAGTGGAATGTCCATCACCAAATCTCTTATCCACTCTGCTTCTTCTCCCGCTGAAGCTAGAGTGTAGAGTTCGGATTTCATAGAAGAGAGAGCAATACATGATTGCCTCTTGGACTTCCAGGCTATAACTGTTCCTCCTAGTGTGAAAACAAAATCACTAGTGGACTTGCTGTCGTTTCGTTCTGAGCACCATGATGCATCGGAATATCCTTGAAGAATTGAAGGATGACCAGAGTAACATAAGACATACTTTTGGGTGTGCTTTAAGTATCTCATCAGCCTATCGAGGGCATTCCAATGGTCTTGGCCAGGATTGCTAGTGAATCTGCATAACATGCCTATCGTAAATGCTATGTCAGGTCTAGTGCAGACCATAACATACATGAGACTACCAATCAGTTTAGAATAATCTAACTGTCTAACCGTAACTCCTTCATTGGGCTTTAACCTGTTGTTGTAGTCTTATGATGTCTCTAATGCTTTACTTTCACCGTATCCCCACGTATCCAACATGGATTTTATGTAGTGGCTTTGACTTAGGGAGATGTTATTTCTCCTAAAGCTCACCTGCATGCCTAGTATAGTTTCAGCTACATCTAGGTCTTTAATGCTAAATTCTTTTATTAGGCCGGACTTGACGCCATCTATTACGGATTGATCAGTCCCTAGAATGAGCATATCATCGACATACAGACATATTATAACGACTTTATTTGATCTATGACGTATGTAAAGACATTTATCCGAGATACTCGACATGAATCTCATGCTCTTTACACTATAGTCAAATTTTCATGCCATAATTTAGGTGCTTATTTTAGTCTGCATAGTGATTTAAGTAACTTACAGACTTTGGTTTCTTGACTTTCTACAATAAAACTTTCATGTTGATTCATATAGATCTCTTCGGTCAGATCTCCGTTCAAGAACGCAGTCTTAACATTCATTTGATGAACAATAAATTTCTCAATAGATGCAATAGCAAGGAGGATCCGAATGGTTGCTAGGTGAGGTGACACACGGGTGAATAGACATCAAAATAATCTATTCCGCTTACTTGTGTGAAACCTTTAGCCACCAGACGTGCTTTATACTTAGCTACGCTACCATCAAGATTCAATTTTCTTTTCAGAACCCACTTACACCCTACAATTTTAGCACTTTTTGGCTTATCAACCAACGTCCAGGTGTTGTTCTAAAGTAGAGAGTTCATCTCTTCATCAATAGTTTCTTTCCAAAGACGTGAGTCCCTTGATCTCATTGCTTCCTTATAGGTGGATAGATCAGCCTCATCGTTGTAAATGACAAAATTACTACCGAAGGTTCTGAGAGTTCTCTTTCTTAGGGAAGTTCTCATAGACTCTAGACCAAAGTTGTCTACAGAAACTGAGTAGGAAGTGCTCGGTACTGATTCAGGATCTTCGTCAGTAGTAGTTAATTGCATGCCTGAGAGTGACATGTTCTTATCCTTAATAAATTTATCTTCAAAAAACACAACATCCTTAGATTCTATAACGACATTGTTTGAGATGTCTAAGAATCTGTTTGCAGCACTATCTTCAGCACAACCTAGGTAGGCACAAGTGTTGGTCCTAGGTCCAATCTTAGACCATCTTGGGTCAGGAACCCTAACATAGACTATACATCCCTAGGTCTTAAGTCTAGTGATGTTTGATGGTCTCTTAAACCAAAGCTCGTAGGGTGTAGTCTCTAACTTGACATGAGGAATTTTGTTTAGAATGTGGTTTGCAGTTAATATTGCTTCTCCCCAATAAGCAGAAGACATGCCTGCAGTCAAGAACATAGAGTTTAACATTTCTGTTAGCGTTCTATTTTTTCGCTCAGCTATGCCATTAGATTGAGGTGAGTAAGGAGCAATGGTTTCTGCCATGATTTCTTAATGGGCAAGGAAACACTTGAACTCACTGGACATATATTCTCCTCCTCTATCACTTCTAAATCTTTGATTTTCATGTCAAGTTAGTTTTCTACCATGGTTTTGAAAATACAAAATTTTTCAAACACTTCATCTTTAGTTTTAAGAAGGTAAATGTGACAGAACCTTGAACAGTCATCTATAAAGGTGATCAAATACTCTCTACCTCCTCTAGTGAGAAAACTTTTAAAGTCACAAATGTCTAAATGTATGAGTTCTAGGGGTGTTTTGCTCCTAGTAACCGCACAGAAAGATTTCCTAGTGATCTTTGTTTGAGCGCACACTTCACATTTTTCAGTTATATTTGTAGTGTCTAAGGTGAACTGGTGAGTTCTAGCAATTTGGAACATCTTCCTGTAGTTCACGTATCCTAGTCTCTCATGTAGAGTCTTGGACTAACTAAGTTTGATTGAACTAGTTCGTTTGCTAGACTCAATCTGTACATCCTATTTTGGATGTAGGCACATCCAAAGTAAGGATAGTTAACTGACAATGTTACTCTACCGCTACTGAAATTGAAAGACATACCAACATTGCATAATAAGCTAATAGACACTAAGTTAGCAACTAGAGAAGAAATAAACTTAACATTCTTTAAAGTTTTACCTGAGGATAACAACAATGTTGCATTCCCCACCTTCAGTACGTCTGCTGTCCCACCATTTGTAACCGTCACAGTTTCTTTTGCATCAGTGCGCCTTGTCATCAGATTAACATTGTTGCACATATGACAGGTTGCCCCCGAGTCAAGGTACCACTCAGTACTGACCTTCCAATTTCTAACCATAGCCACAAAGTTGGATGACTCAGTAAGACTAACTATATTTGCATAGTTACCTTCTTGTGGTGCTTTGTCCTTTTTCTTTCTAGGAAGCCTGCAATCAGATGTAATGTGTCCCCACTTGTTGCAGTTGAAACACTTGCCCTTGAACTTTTTAATACTAGGGCCTGCAACTTGGGAACTACTTGGTGTGGGTTTGGTGTTTTTAGGGTTCGGCATGCGTTTAGAGCTTGAGATCATGTTGGCAGAAGCTTTCTGCTTGCTAACAACTTCTAACGCATGTCTAGTCCTATTTTCATCCTCAATGTGTATAAAACGCTTGAGGTCGTTCAGACCAACCTGCATCTTCTTGCGGTACATTTCAGTTTTGAAATTGTACCACGTGGATGACAACTTAAAAACAATAGTGCCAGCAACAAAAATGTCTGGCAGAGAGATATTTTCACTGTGCATAGAATCAACCAAATTTTCAAATTCTGTTACCTGAGGGAGAATAGCTTTCTCCTCGTCGAAAGTGAAGAGTGAAACTTGTCCACCAAGTGAGCTTTGGACAAGTCCTCCTGCTTGAAATGCTCCCCCAAAGTAGTCCAGATCTCCTTAGCAAACTTCATCTTCATATAAGTCTCTGCAGAAATCCTCGTCACTGACCCTTTGCTCCTCACCGTCTGTCCCTAAGAAATTAGCACGATCTGACTGAACTGTGTATAACACGTTTAGACACTTCATTCCAAACTGAGTGTTTAACTTCCGGGAATTGAACTCAGATGCCGTGAATTTCTCTAGCTTGACCATCGGAACAGGGGAGGAGAAGTTGTTCCCCTTCAACATATTGAGTTCAGCAAATTCATAGAGAGATCACAGGGGGGGTAGAGCAAGATTCGTCGAGATGTCGTGGGAGAACACGACGAATTCGTCGAGAGGGCACAAATTCGTCGAGAGGGCACGAATTCGTCGAGAGGACACGGCAAATTCGTCGTAAGCAACTTCGTCGGGAGGGCACGAGTTCGTCGAGAGGACACGAATTCGTCGAGAGGACACGACGAATTTGACGAGAACTTTTCTCCTTCTATCCGCGAGACTGAGAACGGGAAGACGCCGGGAGATCTCCTTCTTTAACGAGCTGAAGAAAAGAGAGCGGCCTCCGACAACCGAGGCGCAACGACGACGAAGATCCAAGGAAGCCCTATATCTGCGACGGAAAACAGCGGCGACGGGAGGGCTTTGCGAGCACGATCGGCGACAGGAGGGCTTCTCGAGCACGAACAAAAAATAGGAGAGGGTATTCCCAACAGGCTTCACGATCTCAAGCGACGACGGGAGAAGGCTTCGCGAGCACACACGGCGACGGGAAGGGCTTCGCGATCTCACGGTTGGACGACGAGCGACGGGGGCTAGATTCGAGGTTGTTCGGGTTCGCTCGAAGCATCCGGGTGTGGATCAAAGTGGAATACACTACCCGTTGCCCCCAGCTAGGTATTTATAGATAAACCCTAGGTTCAATACGAGTATCGGTATCCTAGTATCCGAACCGACCCGTTAAGCCTCCGAAGCCGTTATATGTCCGAATGTACATTTACAGTTCCTAATATGATTCAAGAGCAATGAACTGCTAATGATCAGTCAAATTATAAAAGTTAAGGCGATTAGAGAAGAGGCTACCTCCTTTTGCCTTGAATCCTTCGAGTTTTTTTAATCTATTCTCTGGTTCGAGACACTACGTCCCTAGTTATAGATCTTAAGCACGACGGAGGATTTAGGATCAGTCATAAGATTGAGATATTGGAGAGGCTACACAAAGAAAATTTCTTGAGATCATGGAAAGTGCCAAATCAACCTAATTCCATTGACTTGGATGAAACTGTCATATGTTAGAATATAGTGTGACTACATGATCGAGTGGCGGAATATAGTGAAACTGCCGTCTAGTTGTTTCTTATTGAAGTCTCGTCATGACATACATACTATGAACCATAACAGTACCATAAAGGCCATGAATACTCCAGAGATAGTTGTTTTCAACCTTACTCTTGTGCTAACCATCTGTTAATGGCTGTGACGCAAGACGTTTTTAGTGGGTGCATATGTGCCCTAATGAAAACTCTAATGGATGAATGCAATTGTAGTGATTTACTGATGTAATGCGCATGCGCTAATCTAACATTCATTTGCAATAAAATGCACGATTGAGATTAGGCGCTAGAAACACAAGCTAGATCTAATTAAAATTAACATAAGCATGCTTCAATTAAATGTTCGGCGACTACATCTTTCAAGTAGAATAAGAAATTGTGCAAATTAATACGAATTTAGATCCCAAATAATATGTTTTCCAACAATATTCAACACCAAGTAATGCAAGCTTCCAAATTAGAACTTACATAAGTAATCGGAGCCCGAGGAAGAGAATGATTGCTGAATTCAGGGACTGGACAGCAATCATGTGGCATTCCGGTGCAGGTTTCAGGGGGCTGAAGTACAGAAAAGGTGGGGGAAGACTATGGAGGCCTGTGTGAGCATTTCTGGAGAGCATTGGCAGTGGAGAGAGACTGTATGATTGTTGGAATAAAGTCCTAGAGTGGATATTGAGAGGTGCGGAGGGAATAGATGGCAGTGGACTGTTCTTGTATCTGAACAGTGAAGTTGGTTAGTATCTTGGCTGGCTGACACAGGGTAGTGGAGCAAGAAATTTGAGGCTGGGAGTGCATAAGAGGCTGTTCCTGGGTGTCGAAGGTGTGAGGCCCCACTTCAGACCCCACATGAAATCTGTATTTAAACTTATTTTTCAGTTATTCATGCCAGGATGTTCTAGAAGTAAGCATAGTGAGTACAAAATAAAACACACACTAAAAACTTTTCTTGTAATCCTACTCATACCTTAGCTCGTTCTTTCTTATTTTGCTTTTTTACTCTGATCAACTTTGTTTTCTTAGAAGCCTTCTGGAACTCGTCTTCCTAAAAAATGTGAAACCAACGAGTTTAATCATAAAAAATATGACTAAGCGAGTAACATACCTCTTTAACTGCCATACATGCAAACAACAAATGCCAGTAACAATATGCATAAATTTTAAATTGCAGTATCGAAAGAAACATCAATATTAATATGCATTCAGTTCTTTAGGTTCTTCAAGTTCTTTTCATCGAATTATCTATCTTATTGATTCAAGTTCATATTCTTTCATACTCATATTCATTCTTCGTTCGTATCAATAATAATTAAAAAGTAACGATATGGTTTACGTTTCAAATTCATTCATGTGATCTATTCATTTCGTTTCTTCGTAACGTCTATTCACATTCAATCTTCAATTAATTCTTTTTGTTCATAACAGTTGTTTCGTTTTCCAGTTTTATTCGAAATCTTTTCATCAATTTTCAGATTCTTTCCGACGTAGCTCATCTCGTTCAGTTTCCATCATCACTTATCAAATTTCTCATATTCAATTTCTGTATCTGATTCCTTGTTTATCTTTAACTTTATTAAATTAGGAAATTATAAGGGTTGTTGTCGATTATCCCTTATTGGTCTTCAATGACCTCTTGGCCTTCAACGGCCCTGGCCTTCAACGGCCTCCAATAGAACTCAAAAACATTCCACCGTAGAGTATTCACACCCCCACTACGGCTACTGGGTTAACCCTTATCATTTCTTATGTATCGATGCAATATTCTTATTTAATCATAAAGTGTTTTATTCAAACTTTTCCCTCAGAATTTATTTTATCGCTTATTCGTGTTATTGCCAATTCAACATCTTCTAGCGATTCTCGAATTTATCAATGATTCAAAATTCGAATTACATGCATAGTTACTAAAATACTTTTTGTATAAAAATCTAATCATAGTATATTGAAAATAATTCAAAGCTATGCATAATTAAAGAAATAAGTACTCCCCTTTTTTTCTCCGTTCTTTGAATTCTCGTCATAGTTCGCATTTGCCATAATCTTTTCGTTTATGATATCTATTATTAAACGAAATCAAAATTCTAGTATTTTGCACTAAAGGCAATCTAGTAGGAAATCTAGTAATTGAAAATATATTCAATTTCATCTAAAACCCAACCCCCATAAATCTCCTAGCAATTCCAGCCAATTATCAACCATGAATAAACCGATTCCAAAACTTGTTATGTCAACTCATTTGTATGTAAACACACACGTGTACCCATGAAAGATATCCAATATGACACTTTTCATCCCAAACCTTAATCGATTCAGCTACCAATATGTTAGTTCCATTACTACTAGTAATTGAATTTCATCCCACTTAATCTTAAATCAGAAATAGCCTCCAACTCTAACCCTCCATATCTCTTCTATCCCCACACAATCATCTGGCCAGCAAAACCAAGACTCCAAGCTCTAGCCATACTACAAACTAGTACCAACCATTAATTGTCCCCCATCAGAAATTAGGGCAACTGATGTCAAGCATCAGAAAAACCAGCCCAAATAGGGGCAAAATCAATGCATACATCTTCATAAAACAGCACCCCCAAGTCCTATCCAACACGGTACATCCAAATCCTCTCCAATAAAAACTCACAGTCAAAGAAATCAACCTAGCTACTCATATGAAACCTTAACGTGTAATTGCAGAAAAATCCAACATCTAGGAATAGCACAGAAGAGGGGGAAAGGAAGAAAACTCACAATGGAACACATTCAGCCCAAAGCTGTCAGCTAACATCAACGGAAAATCAGTCCTTCCAAGAACTCCTGCGTCGGAATCAAAGAGGGAAGAGGAAGAACTCATTGTTGTTGTCGTCACCTGGAAGTAGAGAAAGTCATCGGCCCTAGTAGAAATCAGCGGCAGAAGCAGGCAGCGACAACCCTAGCGGAAGCACAGAAAGAGCGGCGGGTTGCGGGAAGTGCCAGGTGCGGGTTTTTGAGAATGGGGAGGGCTCGATTTCCTTTATTGCCTCTTGAACCGGTCCAATACCCACCGCCTAACCTAATTGGGTTTCATTTAAGTTCAATTACTTCAACTTTCTCTTAATACCTCAAATCTACTATTGGCACACCAATTTCACTATTAGCACACCAACTTCCTAATTTTATTTTCACTCTTTAAATACACCATTGGTGCACACACGTTGAACAATTTAATTTTATATTTTCATCTCATGCAATCAATCCACTTAAATCACACCAACCAAGGCTTGCCACAAAATATCTATTATGCCGATAAAATATGAAACTATTGAAAATCACTAAATTCAATGCCCGTTACCAAACATATTCGTCTCGCCGATACAATTGTGTAAAAAGGAACGATAAAATTTCATAGAACTCGTGACACTGATTTCGTCGGGACTTTATTTATTTCTTTTTAATTATCATTTTGGGTGGCTTCAAGTCTTGGGTCGTTACAGAAGGGGTGGTTTGTTGTAGGCGATTCCAGTTTCTGTCACAAAAACTAAAACCAGCTGCCGATCCAAATCAAAACAACTATATTCAGTCTCCTCGAAGGTGGATGCCAGTGATTGGGTGCTGATACGTGAATTCTGGTTGCTGGAATGAAGGATGGAAGGCAGATTGCAGGGCAATGGATGGGATTCTGGCTGTGGGAGGGGTTTGGTTGCTTCGAGGAGGAAGGGAAAAGGTACGATACTGTTTGGAAAGCAGAATTTAGGTGATAACTGCCATGGATTGCAATTATTGCAGGAAAAAAGGGGAAGTTGCTGCAGGAATTAGAGGTAGTTTGTGGAGTTTGTTGTAGGCTTCCGATTGAGATCTCATGAAGGGCCTCGAAGGAGGAGGATGCGTCAGAGGGAGATCTCCCTTCCTTGGAACGGGAGGTGCTATGGTCCGTGACGAGAAGGAGCGGCCGATCAGCGTGAATGTCGGAGGGTGGTTGGTGCTCTCGTCTGGTGCGGCTAGGGTTGGAGCCAACGCGGAATACGAGAGGGCTTCCGCCGGGTTAGAGAGAGAGATAGGAAGAGGGAAAAGAGGAGAGAGAGAGAGGGATTTTAGGAATTAAACTTGCATCCAACCAAAGACCCCAATCAGGCGGTCAAGTAGTGGTTCACCCAAGCTGCCCCCCATTTGAGCGTACAACATATGAGACAAGTTGCCGAATTAAAACGATACCAATAAAAACGATGCAAAAACATAATTAGATAAAAGATAATAAAACATGTCGCCACGCATCCGCGACATGTAGGCCTCGTTGGTACGTGCAACCCCAACGCGGGTTGGACTCGTCGTGCATCATAACATCATCGCCCTCGTCGGAAGACAGCTTGTCCTCAAGCTGGATCGGGATGTCGACCAAGGGCATAGGTTGAGGGGGGCCGACATATGGCTTCAGCTGAGGGATATGGAAAACGTCGTGAATGCGGGCATCCGGGGGAAGGCCGAGGCGGTAGGCGACCTCACCAATGCGACCCATGATCTGAAATGGTCCAAAGAATTTCGGTCCGAGCTTGTTGGAGGTTGGCCTAGTGGCGGAAACTTGGCTGAAAGGCCTCCGGCGCACCCATACCCAATCACCGGTGGAGAGAATGACCTCGCGGTGGCCCCGGTTGTAAGCGACTTCCATTCGTTGTTGAGCTTGAAGGAGACGATTCTGCGCTGCCAACAAGAACTCGTCGCGATCCACCAATTCGCGGCCGACCGAATCCACAATGGCGGTGCCGCCCGCATAGGATAAGAGGTGGGGCGCGGGGGGGGGGGGGGGGGGGGGGGGGGGTCGCGGCCATAGATCAACGGAATGTGGTAGTTTGGAGCGCTGTGTGGTATGCGGTATTGTAACAATACTCTATCCAAGGAAGCCAACGTGGCCAATCCCGCGGACGATCTCCGGTATACAACGCAAATACATCTCCACTGTCCGGTTCACAACCTCCGTCGGGCCGTCAGATTGGGGGTGATAGGCCAACGAAAACGAGAGCTTGGTGCCGCTGAGTGTGAAGAGATCCTTCCAGAAATTTCTTGTAAATACCTTGTCGCGGTCCGATACAAGAGTCTCCGGCATACCATGCAAGCGGAAGTTCTCTTGGATGAAAATCCGGGCCACATTTTCAGCAAGTAGTGGGCGTGCCATGGAATTAAAATGAGCCCCTTCGAGGAACGATTCACCACCACCATCAAAACCGATTTGCTGCGGGAGGTGGGCAGCCCTTCTACAAAATCCATGGACAAAGCAGACCAAATCTGTGTAGGTACCGGGAGAGGTTGTAGGAGGCCCGCGGGAAGAAGATGATCCAATTTGTTTCTTTGGCACACCGCACTACCCATGATGCAGTCATGCACATGTTTGCGCATTCCTTTCCAAAAAAATTCAGCACGGAGGCGTTGGAGTGTCAGTGAATGCCTTCATGATTGCGGCCATGAGCGTCTTCGAGGATAGCAACAATGAGAGTAGACGGCTTTGGCGAGGCCGATCAACTCTTGCTCGTAGGCCGGTGATTTGCGATGGTGTAGGGCGGCTCGACGACTGAAATAAGCGATGGGATGACCCTCCTGCTGGAGGACGACTCCGTAGCCGGTCCCGGACGCATCGCATTTCACCCGGAATTCCATCGAGAAGTCTGGAGGGCGGAGGACCTGTGCGGACATTAAGGCTTCTTGCAATGTGCGAAAGGCTTGGGTAGCCGTGTTCGTCCAAGTGAACACATTCTTGCTTAAGAGTCCTACCAACGGCTCGGCCAGTGTGCCATATGCACGAATGAAACGTCGATAGTAGCCCGTGAAGTCGAGGAAGCCGCGAAGATCGGTTGGGGACCGCGGAAGGGGCCATGCCGCCACCCCTTGTAAATTCGCCGGATCGGCCGAAACCTCCAAACCGTGAACGATATGTCCCAAGTAGGCAACAGAGCTTTGGCCGAAAGAGCACTTGGAGGCCTTGAGCACCAACTGATGCAACTGAATCAATTGGAGGACTGCATGGAGGTGTTGCATGTGCTCCGTCCAAGACTTGCTGTAGACTAGAATATCGTCAAAGAAAACTAGGACATATTTCCGTAGGAGAGAGTGGAATACCTCATTCATGAGTGCTTGAAAGGTGGAAGGGGCGTTCGTAAGCCCGAACGACATGAAAAAAAATTCGAAATGACCTTGGTGTGTACGAAAGCCGGTCTTCTCGACGTCGGAGACGACCATGATGACTTGATGATATCCGGTGGACAAGTCCAATTTAGAGAAAATTTTTGTTCCATGCAGTTCATCCAATAATTCCTCCACGGGAATCAGAAACTTGTCCACGCAAAGTCGCCATGAACTGTCCTTGTGCTCTAAGAGGACCGGAGAGGAAAATGGAGACACGCTACGACGGATGAGTCCTTGTTGGAGGAGAAGCTCACACTGTCGTTCGATTTCATCCTTTTGATGAAAGGGATGGCGGTACGGTCGTACCACAATCGGGGCCATCCCTGGATGGAGGCAGATGCGATGATCCTGTCGGCGACGAGGTGGAAGGCCGATGAGAGGGCTGAATATGCCGGCGAAGGTCTGTAAGAGATCCAAGAGGTTGGAAGGGTTGCTGTTCCCAGTCAGAAGAGAAATGGGAAGAGGCTCGGTCTGCACTAAAAAGGAGGATGGGAGTGGCCAAGGGTGACACCCTTGCCACTGCACTAGACGGGAGCCTGAGTACCAAGGCATGGTCAAGTGGTCGAAATCCCATTTAAGGGGCCCCAAGCTGCGAAGTCAACGGACACCCAAAACCACTTCGAAGCCGCGAAGATCCACCACAAATAAATTTGCTTGCGAAGTGTATCCGTCCACCATAAGGTCCACCTTCCGACATACTCCGGGGCACGTCATTTGTTGGCCATTGGCCACCGAGACCTTTATGTGGCTGCGAGAGACAAAAGGAAAGGCCCAAGCGGAGAGCTGTGTCATGGCGAATGAAGCTGTTGGTGCTACCAGAGTCCATGAGAGCTAGGAGTTGAGTCCCACCGATCAACACAAACATTTGGATTGTTTGGTCCTCTTGGGGTCCCGCACTCGCATGCATGGAGAGTTGCGGTGTGCCCGGGTCATCCCCACCGTCATCATCCAAAGGATCATCTACTTCGAGCCAAAATAAACGTTTTCGCCGATGACCCTGTGTGAACTTTTCATCACAATTGAAGCACAAGCCTTTTTCACAGCGGGCCGCCATTTTGGGGAGGGAAAGATGACGGCGAAAAGTAGGACCGGGGAGGCTCTTCCCCGTTTGTGGCCTTGTCGGCCGAACCGAGGGGGGGGTGGGCTGCCTGGTGGTCACGATGTCCCATGGTTGGACGATCTAAGAGCAGTTGCCGTTTACAAACACGGGCGAGGCTCATAGCCACGGTGAGATCACACTGTGTCTGGAATTCCACATCCCAACGGAGCCGCTTATGAAGCCCGACGGTGATAAGGGGAACTTGTTGCTCCGGTAAAACGGACGCCGCCCTTGATAACAAAATCTGAAATTGTTTCAAATAGGCATCGATGGAGCCTGCTTGTTTGAGGGCCACAAGGTCTCCCAACGGGTTTCCCGGTAGAGTGGGACCAAACCGGCATGTGCATGCCGCACTGAAATCTGCCCACGAGGAATTTGGGCATTCTCGCAACAGTTGTGTGAACCACAATTGCGCCGGCCCAAGTAGGTGAAAGGAGGCGATGCCGACACGTTCGTCATCCGACGTGCATTGGTTGGCGAAGAAAATGTCACAACGGGTAAGCCAAGGAAAGGGATCTTCGCGGCCTTCATATATGGGAAAATCCATCCGGACCGAACGGGAGTATGCAGGGCAGTCCGCGCGAGGAGCTACAGAGTCCACCCTGCTTGCCGAGGGAAATTTGTCCGCATTCATGGGCGGAGTAGACGACGCACCTTGTAGGGCATCCAAGCGGGCATTGAGGGCCTCCATTTTGGAGTTCTGAGTTGTGAGCATGGTTTGGAAGAGTTCCACCCCCTGAGACAGGGACGGACCACCTTCAACCATCGGAAAAGACGGCGGTAGGGAAACGGTCGGGGTAGGTAGCAGGCCGGTGGAAGAGCTGGGTAGGAAGCAGGCCGGCGGAAGAGCTGGGCCGCGAAACAGTTGCGGCGGGGCGGACTGGGCGGAAGGAGGCGGAAGACGTGCCGGGAGGGAAGTCGCCGATGTTTGTCTCTGATACCAAGATGTTGTGGGCTTCCGATTGAGATCTCATGAAGGGCCTCGAAGGAGGAGGATGTGCCGGAGGAGGGAAATCTCCCTTCCTTGGGGCGGGAGGTGCTATGGCTGGTGACGAGAGGGAGTAGCCGATCAGCGTGGACATCGAAGGGTGGCTGGGTGCTCGCGACTGGTGCGGCTAGGGTTGGAGCGAGCGCGGAATACGGGAGGGCTTCCGTCGGGTTAGAGCGAGAGAGATAGGAAGAGGGAAAAGAGGGGAGAGAGAGAGAGATTTTAGGAATTAAACTTGCATCCAACCAAAGGTCCCAACCGGGCGGTCAAGTAACGGGTTCACCCAAGCTGCCCTCCATTTGGGCTTACAACATATGGGACAAATTGCTGAATTAAAACGATACCAATAAAAACGATGCAAACACATAACTAGATAAAAGATAATAAAACGCGTCGTCACGCGTCCGCGACATGTAGGCGTCGTTGGTACGTGCGGCCCCAACGTGGGTTGGACTCGTCGCGCATCATAACAAAGTTATGGGTGGCTATGTGATTAATTTGGTGGTGTGGAAAGTTGTTAATGGCGATTAAAGGGTAGTTATGGAAGAGAGGTAGTCACCTTGACTTTGGCAACCAAGGATTCACGGAATCGGCACCATGGGATGACCGCGAGAGCCCAAAATTTCTGTCCAAAATTTGCAATGTCTAAAAATCAGCTGCCACGATCTTTCGAAATATAAAACCACTAAATATATTGAAAAAAAAATACTAAAATATATCGTCGTTCTGAATGCGACTACTGGTCCAGATACGTCCATCTGGCGATTCTAACTCCGCCTCACGTGTAAGTGGATTCAGACGGGTTCCGATAAGGTTCGGCCCACCCTTGAAATGTGAGCCCATCAGATTGTTTGTTCATTTTTTTATCTGGCCTAATTCGTTGTATGATCAATTTAGTTTGTTGACTTGGCTAGATTGACTCAGCTGCTTGATTATAAGGTTGATCCAATCTTCATCTTAACTTAGCCTATGATGCACATGAGTGTACTTGTTGGATTTATGTTGTGTACTGTCACACGAGGATTATATGAATAAGTTGTTTTGTGATTTTTTTATACAAAACATAAATTCATGGCATCAAATCAATAAATGATTACATATTTATAAGAGTTGATGCTAAAACGCTAAAACTGAAATCATCCACTTTTGAAATGCCTAACCTTCCCCTTGAATTCTTTTCAAACATCAAGCATCCTCATCAACATCCCAATCGTTATAAAAATCCCTCGAAGTCACACATTCCGTAAAAGTGATTTCTTTCATTCAATCCAACTTCAACAACAACAACAACAACAACAGAACCCATATAGTCCCCAATCATTGGGGGTATGGGCGGGGGAAGATTGGAAACAGACCTAACCTTTGGCACTATGCACAAAGTGGCTTCTCTCAGAGGAGAAAGACCTAACCTTTGACAATAAATGCACAAAGTGGCTGCTCACAGAGTACCACTGAAATAGTGGCCCCCTATACCATCGCGTTTGCTGCGGAATCATGCCCTCAAATCAAAGCCAAAGACATCAGAGAGGGCAGACCCAAGAATCCATTTTTATTTATGTGCACATAACCATGCTTCCTGTGCAGGCTTAACTTCAAAATTAACCTGTAAAGAGAAAAAAAAACATTAACCTGTAAAGCAGGCTTAACTCTTACTCCAATAATTATTGAATTTCCAATAATTTTTCCCAAGGACTTCTTGGCAAAACCCTTTCTCTATGCTTCCTCCATCAGTTCCATCTACCCTACTCCTCTTCCGCTCTTACCATTCCAAAGCAAGTGAATTCAATGTAGGAAAGAGTTTTTTATGCAACTGGCCTTATTCTCTTATCCCATTAGTTGACCAATTAAGTGGTATAACTTGATGATCTCAACCATCCAAACCTAATCCAACTGCTTGCAATAGCTTCCCTAAATACCATTTAAATCCATTTACTGTTTTGATTGTTATTAAAACAATAGCTCCACGGGCTGTTGCTGGGCAGCCTAGCATATCATTTCTCCTTGTTTGACTCTTCCTCTGTCTTAAGACATATCGTTGGCTATAGCTACCTATCGTTATAAAAAAAATTGGATTCTGGGATTTATAACTTTGAATTTGCTATTAGGTCTACCTCATTGATTAAATGTAATTTAGGTTAAGTTTGGTCCTTACAACTTAGCTGTATTTAACAAGGTTTTAACACTTTTAAATGCTGCTCATGCTTGGAATGATATGTTTTTTCATTAATTTACTATTTCAACATTCCCTTCAATCTGATATATTTACTTTAGGAAAACAATCTCATGGTATTTGTAAGAAATTTCTATGCATGCCTTTAAATAGGTTTTCTTGAATGTTTTATGGAGGTTGCCATCCTATCACTCTCAAATGGAATTAGTGGATCTTAAGTTAAATAATTTCAATTCAATAAAACACAATTTTCATCCCTTGTAGGTATGGATGCCGAGGCAGCTTTGTATGGTCCAATAGAAGAAATAGCCAAGATTGAAGCCAAAGAGGCAGAGGCATTGCTTAGTGATCTGGGGATTGTGGTAAAATATATTCTCTTAGTTGCATATTCATTATTTGCTGTTCCACATATTTGCTTTTGGTCATTCCTTGTTCATTTTGTGATAATCAAGTTCCTTCATATAACATGCTTCTCATTTTCAAACTGTACCTAGGCCTGCGAGCGGTGCGGTTTGGTGCGGTTTGGGCCCAAACCGAACCCGCACCGTAGGGGTGCGGTTTTTGGCCGGCCAAAACCGCACCGCGCCTAAACCGTGCGGTGCGGTTTTTTATCGGTTTATGCGGTGCGGTTTCGGTTTTTGTTAATATTTTGCATATATCTATAGTAATGCTACTTTTTTCATTTTAGTACATATAATTGCATTGGTAACACTCAATATATCATTCAATAAAATCATAAGTAATATTTAGAATGAGATTCAATAGAAACATAAAACATTTAGTAACAATAACATATACTTATGTTTGAAGAAGTGATTATGACTAACAAATCATAAACACTAAACAGATAAAACAAATGACCAGATAGTCATATAGAGATAAGTACTAAAACATAAATATATGGATGACTAGCATTGAATCACAGAGGTCAAGAGTTAAAATAAAATGATGTGCAGGAGACATAAAAAACCATAATCGATACCTATAAATTGATCTAGTTTGCATCAACACTTCCCTATAATCTACAGAACATGCACCTACATGCCTACCGCAAGTAAAACTAAAATTGATACCTGTGCCGACAACGATGCCCCTCGACAGAGATGGTGTTCACAGAGGCGAGGCGAGATGACCACAAACGGCGGCCAAGAGGTGAAATAACCAGAAATGGCGGCGGTGAGGAGAGATGATCCCAGGCTGAGGAACGAGAAGTGTTCGCGACTCAAGTATTTCAGAGCAGTCGATGCCCTAGCGCGTGAGGAGGACAAAGGGGGGAAATAGAGGAATGAAAAAAACCCGAGCCAAACAACATAAATACAAAATAGTTAGTTGTTATGATCTCCAGAATATCCAAGACCGCAGGGCTCAAGTTTTCTGTTTGGAGATGGAGCTCACAATCCCATCAAATCTAAATAATAAAAATTATACGAATCATGAGCTAAAATAAAATTGTTTTGAATTAAAATTTTATAATATTAAAATAGGGGTGCGGTGCGGTGCGGTTTGCACGGTTTTGAGTTGTACAAAACCGCACCGCAAAAATAGCTTGCCGGTTTGCGCGCACAATAAACCGAACCGCACCGCAACCGATCGGTTCGGTTTGAAAGTCGGTGCGGTGCGGTGCGGTTTGGCGGTTCGGTGCGGTTTTCGGTTTTCCCGCACATGCCTAACTGTACCCTATACTTTTAGTAATATTTCTCCATTTGACTATAAAGTCCATTTTCTAGTTAACAACGACAAGTTACTCCTCCAATTTAGGTTCAACTTGTTAAGTAAGGTTCCTCCATTAGGTTTCGCCTTCCTACATCACTTGGCGGTTATTGCTTTGTGCTTCTCCCTAATTTTTTAATTGATTCCAACTTTTGTTAATCAACCTTTTTTTTCATATTTTGATGCAATTCAACATTATGTTCATCCTTTTAGACTGTTTTACTGTATATGAACTGTCTAATTGTAGCTACATTAATTGTTTTTAAGACTGCAAGCACTTTGTGATACTGCGTTATTAGAAGCTTTAGATTAGTAGTGTGCTAACAGTTGTGTATGAGATCCCCTCCATACGCAGTGTGTGATGGACACAATATCTGATCATCATTCGATGCTCTCCGTGCAAAGTCTTTTGTCTTCACGCACATTATGGGAACATTGCGCGACAACATTGTAGTATTGTACTACCATCATCGCATGCTACACATGGAAGATCTTATGTATGATTGATAGTTTAAGGGAATTGTTATTCGCTGAGCGAATTCGTCTATTCACAATTTTTCACTATTTGCTGCTTTAATGGGAGCCAATTTTGTTATCACAGACATTTTTGTTATTCGCAGATCAATACAGAAAATAAAAAAATAGAAACAAAAGACAATGATGAGTGGTTTATAGCAGGGGCGGTTTTAGGGGGGGGGGGGCGGGCCCCCCCAAGAATTTTTTTTAACGTAATATAATTACCATAAAAAAGTTTAACTTTAAATTTAATAAGTATTGGTAACCTTAAAAATTCCCTATTCCCTCCTTTCTAATTCCTGCGCAGCTAGCCGCTCAACTTGCTATCCCGCGAATTGCGAATCGCCTCTCCCAGTCTCCCTTCGTCGGTCGTCGCTCGATTGGTGGCCGCCGGCGCCGTGCTTCTCCGATCCGACGCCTGCCGGCTCACTGGCCGACGCCCATCGACGGTCAATTTCTTGACCTTCTTCCTCTTTTGGTTCCAGTCGGCAGTCGCTTGCTTAGTCGCTTGGTTAGTTGGTTTCAACTTTTGGTTCCAGACTTGCAGGACTTGAGACTTCCAGTCGGTTGTCCGTCGGTCCTTCCAGATCTGAGATCTCCCTGCCGACTTCCGGAGAGGTATCACATCTTCCTCTTTTCCCCCTTTTCTCAGATTTTGTATATGTTATCTTGTTTCTATATGTGATTTTCTCTTGATTATGAATTTATGATACCATAATACACTCAATTTCTATTGTTTTGTAATTAGTAGTGATTTCTTAAATTTGGTTATGGAATTATTTGCATAACTTGAATGGGGGAAAATCCACAAATCAGATTTGTTTCTAATTTTTCCTCAAATCAGATTTGTTACTAATTATTCCTCAAATCAGATGCGGTTACGAATGAGTTTGTTACTATATTTTTTTATATTTCTATTGATTTTCCTTGAATGCATAGGTCATTATGAAGAAATTGAAAACAATTGACTCGTTTTTCAACAAAAAGTCATCAATTGAATCTGATACACCTACGTCAACAGAACCAATTAATGTTCAATCCTCTTTAGCCCCAGTTGTTTCTTCCTTAGTTGAGAATTGTTCACTTGCTTTCGAGCGTGATCCCGGACTACGACCACAAATTTGGGAATATCCTATAAATCAACAAGATGAAATGCGACGAGCATATGTTAAAGCCGAGCCTTATCAACATAATCTTCATGAGTATCCATCCTCAGGTGAACATAATCGAAGATTTCAAAGTTCATGGTTTGAGAGATTCCCATGGTTAGAGTATTCTCCTGCAAAAGACGCTGCATATTGTTCGCCATGTTATATTTTCAATAAACAAATCCTTGGTCGATTTGGAACAAACTCATTCACAACCGAAGGATTTCGAAGCTGGAAGAAAGTCAATGGAAAGAATTGTGCATTTATGACTCATGTTGGGAAAGATCATTGTTCTCCACACCGCAGTGCAGTCAAAAGTTGTGCAGATTTAATTTCGCAATCTCAACATATAGATAAAGTGATGGAAAGACAAACTACTCAACAAATCACAATGAACTGGTTGCGGGTTAGAACTTCGATTGATGCTTTACGATATTGTGCATTTCAAGGTATTGCATTTCGAGGTTATGATGGAACTCCAGAATCTATTAATCGTGGTAATTTTGTCCAAGTGATTAAATTACTTAGAACTTATGACAAGGATGTTGATGCGGTTGTATTAGAAAATGCCCCAAGAAATGCTATGTATATATCACCTATTATTCAGAAGGATTTTCTATCTGTTATGTCAAGAATGGTGCAAGATATTATTCACAGAGAAATTGACGATTCTAGATATTGCATAATAGTTGATGAATCCAGAGATGAGTCAAAAAGAGAGCAAATGACTATCGTGATTCGATTTGTGGATGTCGTGGATTCGTGCGGGAAAGATTTTTAGATCTTGTTCATGTTACAGATACTAGTACACTAACTCTTAAGAATGAAATTTCTGCAGTTCTCTCTCGTCACAATTTGAGTACTAAGGATATGCGTGGTCAAAGATATGATGATGCAAGTAATATGCGAGGGGAATGGAAAGGTTTAAAAACTTTATTTCTTAATGAATGTCCACATGCTTATTATGTTCACTGTTTTGCACATAAGCTTCAGCTAGTTCTTGTTGCAATAACAAGGGAAGTGAAGTAGTGCATAATTTTTTCAATGAGTTGATATATATTGTTAATACTGTTGGTGCTTCCTACAAACACAATGATCAATTGCGAGCTGCTCAAAAGGAATACTTCGATCACATGATTGCTCTAGGTGAAATTGAGACCGGAATGAGAGCCAATCAGATTGACTCACTACAACGACATGATGACACTAAATGGTCGTCTCATCTGAACTCTGTTTGTAGTGTTATAAATATGTACAATGCCACTTGCTTCGTGTTGCTCGATATTAATGAAAATGGAGGGACATATGCTCAACGAGGAGATGCTGAAGTAGCATTTAGAAAAATGAGAGTATTCGAATTTGTATTCATATTGCATTTGATGAAAGAAGTTTTGGGAATCAGTGACATTTTATGCAAAGCTCTGCAACATCAATCTCAGGATATATTGAATGCTATAAATTTAGTTTCAACAACAAAAACTATAATTCAAAAATTGCGAGAATCTGGCTGGGATAAGTTCTTAAAAGATGTGAACATATTTTGTTAGAAAAATGAAGTCGAAGTTCCCGACATGAATGCTCGATTTAGTGATCGTCGGTTTCGAAGTCCACGTGATATCATTACAGTGGAACATCATTTTCGAGTGGACATTTTCAATTCCACCATAGATTGTGTGTTATAGGAGATCAACTCTAGATTTAGTGAAAATTCTATAGAATTACTTCGTTTAAGTCTTTAGATCAAAGCGACGAATACAAATCTTTCAATATTGACGATATATGTGCTCTTGCAAAGAATTTCTACCCTCAAGATTTCAATGAACGTGAAATTTTTGTGTTGAATACCCAATTGCAGCATTATCAGCTTGATGTTCTTTCTCATAAGGATTTGAAGAATTTGCCTACAATTTCAACGCTTTATGAGAAATTGGTGGAAACAAAAAATTTGAAGATCTACTATCTTATTGACAGATTGATTTGACTCATTTTGACTCTTTCGGTCTCAACAGCAACCACAGAACGGTCATTTTCTGCTATGAAACTTGTGAAGATGAGACTTCGCAACAAGATGGAAGACGAATTTCTTGCGAATTGCATGACTTTATATATTGAGCGAGAAATAACAGAGAAAATTGACAAAGATTGTATCATAGATGAATTCTATGAAGCTAAAAATCGCCGTGCACAATTGAAGTAATAAGTATGTAGTTTGTGTTTTTTTGGCTTAATGAACATATATGACATATTTTTACTTCATTTCCAAAGCTTTATGTAGTTGTTTGTGTTATTTTTGGCTTAATATATTTAAAAATAATAATATTTTTTTTGCTTCACCTTAAGGTTATTGGTTGGGCCCTCCCCTAGTCAAAATTCTTGGATCCGCCACTGGTTTATAGGGTACGGGAGGATGGTTTCCACTATGTGTAAGTAGCTTAAAATGTTGCCCATCTAATATCATCCCTGCAAATAATTAAGAAGATTTGATATGATTTTACCTACTTGTTGGTCACTAGCATCAAAGAGGAGGGCAAACTGGTCCACGCATCTGGACATGGAGGAGATTACAACCAAAAGTCGAACATGCCTATTTTCGAAGTGCTTCAGTGATTCAGTTTCGTTAAAGTAGTAAGAAAGAGACAGACATTGACACTCACAATTAAAAGGAAGAAAACAACAACAACAAACTCAAACTTTTATCCCACTATAGTAGGATCGGCTATATGGATCATTTATCGCCATTGTGCCCTCTCTTTAGTCATAATCTCACTAATTTCTAAGTATATCATGTCTTTCCTTATAGTCTCATTCCAAGTCTTTATTGGTCTACCCCTCCCCCGTTTAACATGTCTACTGACTAAACTCTCACAACGCCTAACAGTTGCCTCTAATGGTCTCCTTTATACGTGTCCAAACCATCTTAGTCGAGTTTCTCGCATCTTCTCTGCAATTGGTGCCACTCCTATCTTATCCCTGATACATTCATTCCTAATTTTTATCCAATCTTGTGTGTCCACACATCCCCTTAAGCATTCTCATCTCCGTAATTCCCATTTGTTTGCTCATGTACACAATTCACCGCCCAACACTCAGAACCATAGAGCATTGCTGATCTATTGCAGTACGGTAAAACTTGCCTTTAAGTTTTAATGGTACTTTACAATCACATAAGATCCCTGACACGCCTCTCCACTTCAACCAACCTGCTTGGATTCTATATATCACATCTTTATCAACACTTCCATATTTTTGAACTATCTATCCAAGATATTTAAAGCACTCACTGCGAGAAATATCTTGATCACCCAACTTAATATGAAGTCATCTATCCTTCTTGCACTGCTAAATTTAAGCTCAATATACTCCGTCTTTGCCCTGTTCAACCTAAAACCCTTATTTTCTAAAGTGTCTCGCCAAGATTCAAGTTTCGCGTTTACACCCTCGCGCGTCTCATCGACCAAAACGATATCATCCGCAAACAATAAACACCAAGGTAATGGTTGTTGGATATGTCCGGTGAGCTCATCTAAGATAAGGGTAAAGAGATTAGGGCTTAAAGCTGAATCTTGATGTAAGACAACATTGATAGGGAATTCATGTGTTAATCCTCCAGATGTCTTCACCCTCGTCACGGAATTTGTATACATATCTTTAATTATGTCAATGTATGATACATTTACACCTTTCTTTTCTAAGTCTCACCATAAGATCTCTCTTGGAACCATATCATAAGCCTTCTCGAGATCGATAAACAGCATATGCAAATCTTGTTTTCTTTCTCGATAGTTGTCATTGAGTCTCCTCAAGAGATGTATATCTTCCATGATCGACCGCCCTAACATGAATTCAAATTAATTCTCCGAGATGCTAGTCTCCCGTCTTACTATTTTTTCTATTACTCTTTCTCATAGTTTTATGGTATGACTCGTTAATTTAATTCCTCTGTAATTAACATAATTTTGTTTATCTCCTTTGTTCTTTATACAAAAGTATCAAGATACTTTCTCTCTATTGGTCTGACATCCTCTTTTAACTTCAGTATCTTATTGAAGAAACATGTAAGCCACAAAATTCCTTTGTTCCCTAGATATTTCCATACTTTGATGGGTATATCGTTTAACCCAACCGTCTTTCCATTTTTCATATTCTTTAGAGCATCATTTACCTTCGATACTTGAATTTTATGATAAAACGTTATGTTCTTATACTCCTCTGATTTACTTAACTCTTCCAAGTTCAGTTTATTGTCTTTTGTTTCATTATAGAGTTGATAAAAATATCTTTTCCATCGCTCTTTAATAATCGCATCACCCGTCAAAACTATATTTGTTTATTCCTTTATGCATTTAACTTGGCTTAAATTTCTTGTCTTCCTCTCTCTAGCTCGAGCAATTTTATATATGTCACGCTCTTCATCTTTGGTATCTAGTCGCTTATAAAATTCTTCATAAGCTTGACTTCTTGCTTTACTTACTGCATGTTTAGATTCTTTCTTGGTGACTTTATACCTTGCCAAGTTTTCATCATCCCTACAAGCATATAGTGTTTTGTAGTCGCCTCACTTTGCCTCACTTTGTCTTACACTTCCTCTTTCCACCACCAAGATTCTTTTTTTGTCGCACGACCTTTTGATTCTCCAAGAACGTTCTTTTCACTTATCCTTAAATGTGAAGACATAACTTCCTATGAGACACTAGGGTCATCAACTAGTTGTTCCATAACCGTTGTCTTGAAAGCAACCTGTTTTTTCATCTTTAAGTTCCACCACCGAATTTTTGGCAACACTTTTATTCTTGTCTTAAATTTATTATATTTATTTTGCACGTCTAACACCACTAACCTATGTTGTGTTGTCAAACTTTCTCCTGGTATGACTTTGCAATCCTTACAAATCATTTTATCCATTTTGCGAGTCATAAAATAATCAATTTGTGACTTATTTAATTTGCTTTTAAATGTAATTAAATGTTCATCCCTCTAATCACAATTAGCTTATGTCCTATGCCAAAATCTAAAATGGTTCTTACTTCTTCATTTCTTTCTCCATACCAAAATCCTCCATGAACGACTGTATACTATGTCTCCTCCTATGAAAATCTTCTCTTTGTGAGATTTCCCTTACTAAATCATCTAAGTCTTCCCAAAAATGTACTTTAATACATTCACTTAATCCTATTTGTGGCACATAAACATTGATCACATTAATAGTTTCATTTCTTATAACCAGTTTAAAAGCTAAGATTTTATCACCTTTTCTACTTACCCCAACAACTCGATCCCTCTAAGTAGTATCCATAATGATACCTACTTCATTGCTTGTTTTATTTTTTTCCGTGTACCATAATTTAAAACCTGGATTGTCTAAAAATTTAGATTTCTCACCCACCCATATAGTCTCTTGAAGGCATAAGATATTTATCTTTCTCCTAATCATCGTATCCACAACTTCCATCGCTTTTCCAGTTAGCGTACGTATATTCCAACTTCCAAACCTAAGTTGGTCATAAATCCTACGATCTACTTTCCTAGGACGTCTAATAAGTGAGGGTTCTTGCCTATTTAACACTACACCCATGTCCTCTTGGAGGTGCAGCGGTCTTTGCCAAGACGCCGCATTCGGACCATACGACGAAGACTCTTGCATATTTAACACTACACCCAAGTCCCGGAGATGTAACGGTCCTTGCCAAGACGCCGCATTCGGACCATACGACGCATTCTTTAGGGGGAACAACCTAGCTTTTGCACAATTTCTCAAATGATCAATATTCATAAGGGTGCCTAAATTTCATGCTGGCCGTTTACCTAACACAACCCTCACCATTTGTCATCCGGGCTTGGGACCGACTTAGGCTGATTTCGATTAAAAGGAAGAAATAAAATCAAAAAGTATCATCAGTGATCAGAACGAAAGAGGTAATAAAATCAAAATGTATCATCGGTGATCAGAACGAAAAAGGTAATAAAATCAAAATGTATCATCTCCTGCAACCCATAACATTCAAACTAAGGAGAAAAAGGAGAGGCGACGCAAAAGGAATTCTTAGCATGAACAGTACCTAACCTGCTTTAAGAACAGAGGAACATCAAGATGTAGTCAAAGAGGGAGTGATGGGGATCACAACACACATCGCCTTGCACGATGATCATAGCCGTTCATTTTGTGGATCGACGATCCGAGAATTTTAGATTTTTTTGTATTTTGTGCTTTTTATTTTCATGTATTTTAAGGTCCATCATGATCGGAGAATCATGACCGTCCATGATGATCCATAGTGTTTATATATTGAGGGCGAGTGCTCCCATTTAGAGGCATTGAAGAATGGAGCGTTGAAGCCCATCCTTTGGTCAATTCGGTGCCGAAGGGCAAAGCCGTTCCCGGGTGTGAAGCCTAGGAATCCTCCCTACCTCCTTGCCGTGAACCACTCTCCCCCCTCCCCATTGCTGTCCATCATCCCTTCCTCTCTCCTCCACCCACAAGACAATCGGCCTCCCCTCTCTATTCCTCTCCCAAACCACTGCCAGCCACTCTAATTCCATCCCACCTTCCACCCCATAACAGCCGGCCAAGCTTCATACCTCCCTACATATCCTACAGCAGCCCCACTACCTCCCCTCTAGGCCTCCCTCCACCACATAGCATCCCCACTACCGCCCCTCTAGGCCTCCCTCCACCACATAGCCCCCCAAGCTACCTTTCCTTTTTTCCTCACCAAGCCTCCCAAAACAGCCCCCTTTTTTCCTTATAATCACCTCCGGCGATCACCGGAGAACGTCTCCGACCAACTCCGGTGACTCACCACCATTTTCCCCTTCGTTTTCCGTCATTTTGGTTTTCCGGCGATCGCCGGAAAACTTCTCCGGCCACCACCACCACCATTGGCAACCATCTCCGTCCATCGTCTGGCCAGCCACCTCCACTACCACTCCACTACCCCACTTTCCTAGAATTTAGGAACTACCTCCTAAATTATAGCCCCACTCACCACAACAGCCAGCCACCCTCCCCATAATCACGTGGACTCCACTTTAATTCCTTAAACCACCTCTCTCCCTCTCCCAGTACCACTCCCTCCAGCCCAATCGAGCCCCCTCTCCACGTGGAACCACTGTCTCCCCCCCCCCCCCATTCAGGAATTACTCCAGTAGCGGTCCCTCTTCCCATTTCCCACCTCCACACAGCCATCTGCTGCAGTCCAGCCACAAATCAACTGCCCAAAATCTTTGCCAAGCATCCCACGCCACTCCTACAACCTTCCCCATCCAGAAAGCTGCTGCCAGCCTCCAATCTCCTAAATTACTGTCCAGGCCCTGTGCCAGAATTCCAGCACCCTCCCCTGCACCCTGGAAGCCCCCAATCATCTCCCAGCTCACTTTCGAGCCTCACCCAGCACCCGGAATCTGAATTCCAGCCCATTCCAGTCGCTGGCAGCCCTGCAACATTATTTGGAACCCGAAGTGCAGCCCCGGGTGGCTCTCCCGGCTACTTTACAACCCTCGAAGATACCTCCAGCCCTCCCCTCAATATAGTCGTGATATTCATGGTTTGTTTGTTGATTTTCTTAGTTGAATATTGTGTTTAAGTCTCTACTTGAGGAGATATTGGTGTGCAAGCTTTGAATTTAGTTTTTCTAAGATTTGTATTCTCTCGGTTAATTAGTCATTTGATTTTTCTAGCACTCATGCATATTTACAAAGTCATTTGTTTCCAAATTTGAAAGCTTATAATTTTGGTGGCAAATTAAATTCATATTAATTTACAAGTATAAATTATTGCAAGCAAACAAATCGTCGGATCTCATATAGTTGCATGTAGTGACCACTCACATTATTTCCCAACCACATAGGACCGTCCCGCGTCAGGGAGACTACACCACCAAGGCCGTCAGACAGCAGGAGACTACAACGCCAACAACAACTCCAAAATCAAAACAATGAATCCAAAATCCAAAATGAAGCCCTAATCTACCAAACCCGTCATCCAAGGAACCCCCAAACACAAACCCAAACCTATTTGGAAAAGCAACCCAACATCACATTTCGACGTTCCCGGCGATGCGCCATCGTCGGGCTAGAGTTCCTGCAGTCGTCGGGTAATTCTTCACGCAAACGAAAGGAGGACCTGGGCCAGGAGATTCGCAGTCGACTGGCTCGGGGAAAGTTGCTTCTTCGCTGATGAGTCGCAACCACAGGTAGACTCGGACGCAGGCATTCGGGGGTCGCGGACTGGATCGTGAAACAGGAGAATAAGACACAGGAGAATGGTTTGCGCACCGGGCTGCCCATTTGAGTTTACAATTCTTTTTCATTTTTTGACTTCTCTATTTGCAAAATATCCCCGCACAGTGAGGATCCGGGGAAGGGTCCCACCACAAGGGTGAAATGTAGGCAAACCTTACCCTGCATTTTGTAAGAGGCTCCTTCCAGGACTTGAACCCGTGACCTCAATGTCACACGACAACACCTTAATCGGTGCGCCGGGGCTCCCTTTCAATCGTAAACTCAATTAAAAGTGGGAAAATTGATTTGTGGATAGATAAATACGCTCCGCGGATAATAATTCCGTAGTTTAATATGGTATGTTAATTATATAAAATTAATTATAAAAGTAATTTGAAATAATATATTTACACATATTTTAATATATAATTATACCATAATAGTGTTTATATAATTTTTTTACGTTTATTCTTATATCATATATTTATAAATAACAGTTCTAGTTAAATGATATAAGCTAAGGGTGGAGTTGGAAAGAAAAATGTCCATCTAATTGATTCTTTGATATATAGTGTAGATATATTTAGTTTGAGCTAAGGACCTGTGTAAGTTGCCTTTTTTTGTTGGTGTAGATAAAGTTGGATCCTTATTACTTTGTTTTACAGTTCTGTATCTTAGTTAATACTCTGTTTCAATTCCATGCATCTTTATTTGTTTTACACTTCTGTATCTTAGTTAATACAGAAACAAATGCCATCTGTGTTCCCTCTTATGTGGTAAAATTGAATGCAGGAACCCTTTTCAACTAGGCACTCTGCGCATGGCATATTCTGCAGCAGGACTTTAAATCTTCGCTCAATTAGTGCAATTGGTTATGACATGGACTATACATTGATTCATTATAATGTGATGGTAAATGTGAAATCCTTCTAGTATGTGAGCTGTCGTTTGGATTTTACTACTGACATGGTATCCCCAATTTTTATTATTATTCTGTTTACTACGTTCATAATAGTGGGAAGAAAATGTGATGTTAAAGAAAAGAAAGAAGTTGGCAAATAGGCTATGAGGAGTGTGAATGACTTGATACCTCAATAGAGGTACAAAGGTTTGTTATATAGGTGTACATAGTACGAAATATGAAATACAAAATATATAATATATCTAACACTCCCCCTCAAGTTGGGTCATAGGTATCAACCATATCTAATTTGTTACATAGAAATTTCATTCGAACTCCCGTAACTTTCTTAGTAAGAATATCTGCAACTTGGTCTCCGATTTTCACATGACTTAGGGAAATAAGTCTTTCTTCACACTTTTTCCTAACAAAATGACAATCGACGTGAATGTGTTTTGTGCGTTCATGGAACATAGGATTTGTAGCAATGTGTATCACAGCCTGATATTGGTCTATAGTGGAGTGGGATCTTGAACTAAATACCCTATCTCACAAAGGGCCCGTCTCTAATCCACATGATCTCAACAATAATGTGAGGCATGACTCGATATTCCGCTTATGCGCTAGATCTGACAACCGTGGTTTGTTTCTTGCTCTTACAAGAGACAAGATTTCCACCCATAAAGATAGCGAACCATGTAGTAGACTTCCGAGTGGCTAAGCAGCCTGCCCAATGAGAGTCAGAATAAACTTCTATATTGGAATGACTCTGATTCTTATACGATATCCCAAGTCCAGGATCTTTTTTATGTATCTGACAATGTTAGTTGGAGCTGCCTTAAACTGGCTGACCTTTCTTACTGCCCAGACAATGTCTGAACGGGTCATGGTAAGATAGTTTAGTTTTCTAACTACTCTTCGATATTTTTCCAGTGAATCAAATAACTTGCTTTTTACATGAACCTTTTCTCCTGCTTTAAGTGGAGAATCCATAAGGCCACACTCAGACATCCCAAGATATGATAGCAGATCGAGAGCATATATGCGCTGACAAATAAAGATGGTGTTAGCATGATCTACGACTTCAATGTCAAGTAACACAATGAACCCAGATCCTTGGTTTGAAAGTTAGAGTGTAAAAATGCGTGATATTGATTATCCCTTCTGAATTGCTTCGAGTGATAACAATATCATCGACATATACCACTAATAGGATAGTACCTGCCGGAGAGTTTTGATAGAAGAGAGACGAGTCTTTCGTACTCTTGGTAAGAAGCGAATTACTACAGTTCAGAAGCGAGCAAACCATGCTCGGGGGGATTGTTTCAATCCATATAACGACTTCCTGAGGTGGCATACCTTGGTTCTCCCCCCTCAACAACCAACCCAAGTGGTTGCTCCATATAAACCTTTTCTTCTAAGGATCCATGAAGAAAGTCTTTCTTTATGTCCAATTGGTGGAGGGGCCACTGCTGAGAGGCTGCAAGAGAGAAAAGAATGCGAATGAAGGACATTTTGGCGACCGGGGCAAATGTTTCATCATAGTCCACATCATAATTAAGCCTGAGCATAACCTTTGGCAACCAAGCAGGCTTTCAAGCTATCAAGGGAACCATCAACATTGACCTTGATGGATGCAAAGTAACCAAGTCCCACATGTGATTAAGTTTGAGGGCCGTCAACTCATCATGCGTTGTAGTGGCCCAGCCAGGATGAGCTTTTGCATCAACGACAGTAGATGGAAGGTGGTAGTGATTCAGAGTGGAGTGCAACGCAGTATGAGAAGCCAATAAGCCCTGATAAGAAGTAACAAATAGTGATTTGTTCTGACATGCACGACTTCCCTTACTAACAACAATGGGTGGCTCCGGGCTGACCGACACGGGATCTACAGGTGCATCAGTAGGGTCTTCCTGAGGAACAATCGTCAGACTACCGTGGGAAGAGGTAGGTTGAGGTAGATGCGCGAATGTGCTGTCAGAAGGACGACGAGAGTAGACCTGTCCCCAAAGAGGACTGAGGATGTCTTCAGGAGAAAGCACAACATGCTTAGGACAGGGAACACATATATAATCATGGGAGGAGTCAGGAGGTATGGATCCACGAGTAAGAGTTAGAGTCAGATTCAAGAAAAACAACATTAGACGAGATAATGTATCTGCGTAATTCAGGGGAATAACAACGATATCCTTTAGTAGTAAGGGAATACCCGAGGAAGATACATTTCATGGAGCGAGGGTCAAGTTGGAGACAGAGAGACGAGCATCCCTAACATAGTAAAGACACGTAAAGGTAGGGAGAGACTGGGAGGAATTGTATGATTTGGATGAATGGTATGGTGGAGTGTCTCCCCATTAAGAATATGAGTGGAAAGATGATTGATAAGATGTGCGGTTGTAAGGACCGCATCACCCCACAAGTGTTTGGGTACGTGCTTATGATGAAGAATAGCTCGAGTGACCTTAAAGAGGTGTCGATTTTTCTTTTGGCAACACTATTTTGTGGGTGGGTGGGGGGTATCAGGACAAGTGGTTTGGTGCATAATGCCTTTGTCGACGATGAAGGTAGACATAGATTGTGATAAGTATTCTCAACCATTATCAGCGCGCAGATATTTAAGACGAACAAAAAATTGAGTAAATATTTCATTCCACAAGTTTTGAAAAATTGAAGGAAACTCAGAACGATTTTTCATTAAATACACCCATCTCATGAGAGAGAAATCATCAATAAAAGTAACATAATATCTATGTCCTAATAACTTAGAGACATGACAAGGTCCCCAAACATCAAAGTGAAGTAAATCAAACGGTGTCGTAGCACGTACATCAGGACGAGGGATATAACTAACTCTGTGGAGTTTAGCAAAATGACAAGACTCACAATTGAGATGGGAAACATGCCCAAACTCAGGATACAAACGACGCATAACATGAACAGACAGGTGACCATGGAGATAATGAAGGTCCAAAAATTTGGTGGAAGCAGCAGAACAAGCAAGGGGTGAGACTTCATCCAGGACATATACACCACCACTCAGCTTCCCTCTACCAATAATACGGCTCGTCGACTGTTCTTGAAATACACAACCATAAGATGTGAATATATCAATGCAATTTAAATCACATGCAAGCTTACGAATAGACAATAAGTTGTAAGCATATTGGTGAATGCAAGCAACCGATGACAAAGTCATGTCAGGAGTCACATCACAGCTACCAAACCCAACAATGGGTACATTCAATCCATCCGCAACATTAATCGACGACCCACTATGAGATTTGTATGAGTGTAAAATACCTGATGTACTCGTAAGGTGATATGAAGCCCCTGAGTCTGCCAGCCAACGAACTGGGCGTTGTGAAGCACACACTGGCTGAATGGTTTGTGCAACAACATCACTATGAGTCGGAGGATCAATCTGGAGTGCTTGTAGACGTCGATACTTGTCACAACCCGCATTTTCCCACGAATTTAATAAACATTATCAGAGCAAGGGAAAAACACGCGTTATGATGTCACGTCATGCAGAGGACAACTACAGACGCGCATGCAAACACTCCTTACGATTAATTTATAAAAGACATAAATATGTTTGAGTAAAAAGAAAATTTACATTTTAAGCTTAAGACCGTGTCCCTCAGTCCGGTGGATCAACTAGTCCCCCAGCAGAAAACTATACATACGCAGCGGAAAAATATGTTCATTTTATCCTACTTGAGCATGAAGATCAAACATTTCAGCAATGATATGCACATATCTAATTTAGTATAAGTAAGGAAAAGATTTTCTACGATCTTCAAAGTAGGTGACATTTACTTAAAATCATGCTATGCAAGAAAGATATTTTATATAAATAAAGTAACTTATGCATCATAACATAAAACTTTCCCAGAGAGCAATACTTCATCCACAGTAAGAAGTAATAACATAATAGCAAGAAAGCAGAATTCAACAAGAGAATACTATGAGTGCCAACAAACCCATAGACAAACAAACTATTACAACCAACAGAAGGCAACCTCTCACCAAGAAGGGAAGGAAGAAAGCCACCATCAAGGACAGAAAGACTCCGCTCAACCAGCTGCGACCGCTACAAACCTGAACCTGAGGCATTCAAAGAAAAAATGCCTCAGCCCAAAGGGGCAAGAAAGCAACACAATACTAAAGAAAGAGTTAAGGTTATCATGAAAATATGAGGGTATGAGCAACTATACTACAAAAGTAAGGACAAACAAATAACATTGATTTAGAAGAAACAACTCAAAAGTGAGAGCAAAAGAAATCTAACACCAAGAATAATGACAGCCTAAATTATAATGATATATATAAATATATATATGTATATATATGTATATATATGTATATATATATATAAATGAAATTATACAAGACCCTAAGACTGCTTAGCTCAGAAGAAAGGGCATCATTTAACTCCAGGCAAACCAAGGCACTGAGGCGGAGGCACGCAGTCCAACACGAACCATCAGTACACAACTCCGGGGTGTATGATCCATAAACGGGCACTGAGGTGGTGATCCTTTATCAACTGCCAACCTTAGCCCAAAATAATACCAAACCAGGGGTGCTGTGGAGGTGACTCCAGTCCACACAAATCAACAGCCCAAACAGAGGCACTGTGACGGTGACTCTTAGCTCACACATCCAACAGACCACAACATAGCTCAACAACCACAGAAGCGGTGGTGCATAATATAAATAAAACACTCTACAGATCATCAAAAAACACTCGGAGCATTAGACAACATAAATCAAAATACTCAAGAAATACTCACCAAAACTATCCCGGAATATTGGATGAAATAACCCAAAATACATGACGAAATAACACGACAAAGTCGACGGGGAAAGATTTAAGGAAAATCGACGGGAAAGCTTAAGCAAAAGTCGACGGGAAGAGTCTTCAAAATCGACGGGAAGACTTGATAATAATCGACCTGAAGACTTAATTATAATTGACGGGAAGATTTAATCATAATTGATGGGAAGATTTAATCATAATTGATGGGAAGATTTAATCATAATTGATGGGAAGATTTATAATCAAGTCGACGAGAAGATAACTCAATCGACGGGAAGACTTGATAATCAAGTCGACGGGAAGATAACTCAATCGACGGGAAGACTTGATAATTAAGTCGACGGGAAGGATTACTCAATCGACGGGAAGACTTGATAATAATCGACGGGAAGACTTGTAATTTTACGGGAAAGGATAACTTGGAATCGACGGGAAGCTTAAGTCAAATATCGACTAGAAGGCTGGAAGAGGGCCCGATCGACGGGACGGGAGCACGATCTACGGGTGTCCCGTCGATTTTTACTTAGAAAATTCGACAGAACAAGATCACCCTGGCCTCTCCCGTCGATCGATGGGAAGAGGTGCCGATCGACGGGACGAGACTTCAAACAGAAAAAAATTCAGAAAAAACAGCTAAGTAAAATAATTGATAGCAAACATAACAGACTACTTAAACCATCCAGATTTCAGCAAAACAAAGGGCACTTAAACAACAATAAAAGAGAAGGAAGAAGAGATGACAACAAGGATAAGAGACCAAAAAGATCCTTATGACAGGGAAAAAATAAGATCACCATAACTAGGAAAAATCATTCAAAACAACCAAGAAGGTAAAACTGCTATTTGCAGCCCACCCACAAAAACCTCTTACATCTACCAAAAATTTACTCACCCCATATAACAAAGAGGCAAACACATCTAATTGCTCATACCAAAATCAAAGAATTTACCCAAGCTACTAGCAATAAAAGAAAAGAAACACGAAAAGAAATACTGCAACTTGCCTCGAACTTGCGAGCCGACTCGCCGATTAGCACTCCTCGGCAAGGGAAGGAGCTAGACATGAAAAAAGAAGAAGAACTCCAACCATTAGGGCTTAGCTCGACGACAAAACTCGATGAAACACGAAAAACTTACCGCACACACAAAGATCTCGGCGAGAGTTCTCCAAAACTACGCTCCGGCGACGAATCCGAGCTCTCGAGCTCCCTCGACGTCCAACGGAAAGAAGAAAACCCTCATTCTTTATCTCCCTCCCGAACCAGGAAACTCTCCTCGAAAAAAGAAATGAAAGGGAAAAGAATGCCTGGACGGCTTGGGGAAGAAGAAGAGACAGAATTTATATATTATAATAATATAAGTGAATTAATTAAAAACCCACTCACCTAAATTATTAATTTATAAATAAATATCTCCCTCCACCATCTGTTTCATCTTTAGGTTTAAATTCTCATTATATATATATAATGATACTTAAAATAATTCTTATTATATATAATAATAATACCTAAGGTTAACAGATATAAGATTTCACTTATGTATATATATAAATTATAATAATTTATGATTATATTAAATTAGGGCTCTTATATATAGTGTTTGTTATATATTTTAGGTTATCTTATTATTTTATTTATCTATACATATGACACTTTTTATATAAAATCTTTTGGCCAAATCACAAGTTTTTAAGTGCTTTATATTACCTCAACATTTTAATCTTTATGATTAATTAAAATAATGAGACTATATAAATAATATGAATAATAACTTTCGTTTATAAACTATTTTATCATGTATAAACACATTTTATATAAATAATAT
This sequence comes from Dactylorhiza incarnata, assembly GCA_033032865.1. Taxonomy (NCBI): domain Eukaryota; kingdom Viridiplantae; phylum Streptophyta; class Magnoliopsida; order Asparagales; family Orchidaceae; genus Dactylorhiza; species Dactylorhiza incarnata. The sequence continues at coordinate 28,899 of JAWHQI010000268.1, read as the reverse complement.
GATACATATATAAATCTTATTATTATTTTCATTCTTTTATTTTGGTTCTCGATCTTTATTCATTATTTATACGCACCCCAAAACGGTAGCGCCCTCACACCGCCAAAACAGAGATAATTATATTTAAACTAATTAATAATTAGATTTAAAATAATTAGCGAAAACCGGGGGCGTTATAATACTCTTCTTCAGATATCTCAACCGTCCTTGGAAGCCCAGATACAGAAGTCGTATCAGCAAGGTGAGCAGAGCGAGATGATGGAGGATGTTTGGAGGCTCAGTCAGGCTTCCCATGGACAACCCAACAGGTGTCCTTCGTGTGGCCTGACGCTCGTAACGGGTGCAATGTCTCGTGTCGGTGTCATGACCACGTCCAGAGCGGCCTACAAGGCTACTCCCCCACCCGCCACGAGAAGCAAGAGCTAACAGATCTCCAAAGAAAACATGTAGTGTAGATGATGTAGTGGTACTGGCTGTTCCGACTTTAGTTAGACGATGGTATACACTAACAATCTTTAGAGTAGAGGGACTTGCTAACATTTCGGTCTTTGTTGTAGAGAAATTCAGATCAAGACTATTTAGTAGCCAAAGTAGTACAAAGTGCTCACGTTGGGCCTAATGTTCCTTCCTGGTAGAAGGGATCTCCCAAAGATCCAATATCTCATCAGCAAGAACATTCCATTATGCAAAGTACTCGGTGACTGAACGTGCCCCTTGTCTCAGTTCATCCATCTTGGGGAAGAGTTCACCTAGACGAGTGAGGTTGTTCTCCTCGGAGAATATCATATGTAAGGTATCTCATAGTTCCTTAGTACTGTCACAATTCCTGCACATTTGTTGAACTGAGGGATCCATAGAGCTCAACAAGAGAGCGAAGATCCGACAGTCATCACTGTACCAATCCTCGCACATTTGACTATCCACAATATGAATTGGGAGTCGAGTAAGGTGGTGCATATGTCGTATGCCCGATAGGGACATAGTGACCCCTTTTTTCACAATTGGAAATTTGAGGAGGTAAGGATAGTAGTAGCAGTTTCGCATTAGGAGGAAATATATTGTTGTAATCCCCTGGGGGTACAGTCGTCGGAGTGGTGCTGGTAACTGAGGATGCCATGACCTAGATGTAGATTAGAAGACAGCACCGCAATCATCGACGAGAGGGAGAGCACTTTCAACAACAGAGCAGGTCGGAGGAGGTAGCAGCGGCATCAACGACATCAATGGAGTAGGTAGAAGGAGGTTCTTCCGGTTCTTGTATTGGAATGAGAGGTTGCAGTGGCATCAACATCAATAGGCAGTGACATCAACAACAACGACATCGTAGATCAACAACAACGACAACGTAGAACCAGGGCAGGGAATCCCAGGATTACTCAGAGGTAGAAGGCATCACGACGTGAGCCATACGTTGTCGGGCGGCCGACGATATGCCCTCTCTAGGGCGCCAAATCTGCAGGGCGTCGATGACGAGAGCAGCAGAACGATCAAGAAGGTGTCGTCGATCAAGGAGTTACTTCGGAACGATCAAGAAGGCGTCGTCGATCGGCAAGGCGTCGTCGATCAGCAGACGTAGGAGCGGGAGTTACGTAAGAGCGGGCTTTTTTCGAGAGCGGCGGGTCTCTGATACCATGTGAATGACTTGATACCTCAATAAAGATACACGGGCTTATTTATATAGGTTTACATAGTACGAAATACAAAATACATAATACATCTAAAAAGGAGTAAATAGTTTTGTCTTCGTTGTCTTTATTTTGATGGATTAATTTGTTTTTAATTTACTTGCTTGCTACTTTCCCTATTATTGCTGCAAACTATACTCTTGTCCAGGTAACTAAATATTTCATAGGTATTGTTGTCTTTAAGAATCATGATTTTGATGAATTGATTTTTTACCCCTTGTTATAGTGGACTCCCTTAACTTCCCTTATTATTGTAGATTTTAGTAGGCAGGAGTGCTAAAAATAGCAATAATAAAAAATTGCTCGAACAATGATTTCAAGTTCACTCTGGACTCAACTAGTTATGATGAATTTTGAATCTGGCTCAATTCTCCTTGACTGCTTCTTCATATACTTCGACAGCTCGTGTCTCTTTGAGCATATTCTTCCTTTGATAGCTCTGCTTCTATTGTTATGTCTCATTCGATTACTTAAAGTGATTTCCGATTGTCACACTTCAACAATTTCCTATGCTTCATCTACTTTCAAAACTTCGAACAAGTATCGTTCTCTCTTCTCTTTTTCTGCTGACCACTGCTTCCGCTTCGCTTTCTGCTTCTACTGATTGCCACAATTTCTATTGCATTGAAACTTCTCTGCTCTTTGTCATGGAAGCCTTCGTGTTCTCTGTTCTTACTTCTCGTACCAGAGGTTGACTTTGCATTCCGTCTTAGAACCGCAACGACTGATGTTTTTTGTTACTAGCTTGTCTCTAGATCTAACAATTATCAAATGTTGTCAAAAATCTATTATAGTTGCTAAGCGTCACATATATTTGAGTGGTATATTGATAGCATGATTATGAAACATTCATGCATAGATGCACTACATCTGATACTTGTATGTATCTGTCGATATGTACCTCAGCAAATACATATACTACCTCGGACAAACCCTTATGACTAGTGAATACTTAAAGCTTCTCTTTTACTTTATTTTTTTAGTAAATATATTAATTAGTAATTTATTATCTTTATAGGAATTCCTGCATCTTCTATATAAGGAGGCTTAGGTATTAGCTGTAGGCATCTTGGAGGTCTTTTGTAAGTCTCATTTGGAGAGGATTTCTTAAAGAGAACCATCTCTCAAGAACGAAGACACGAGTTTGCATCATGAGTTTATATCCCATTTTTCTATTCCAGTGCAGTTTAACGTTCTTGTTCATTTCAAGCATAAGTGGAAAATCAAGAATTCTTTTGTATGTCATGCTTCTTAACTTAATCAAGGAGCCAATTCATGGCTACTTATATCCTTCTTGGCTCGCCCCATGCTATTTATGCATAGGCAAGGAACCACCTAATCTCATCATGTGAATGCAACCCAATTTTTTGAGCTTAGACATCATATCTTTTGATTATGACATAAGGATCAATTTGTATCTGAAATTTATTCTGAATATTTGAGGATAAGTGAAGCATTACTATCTTGATTCAGTTTGTGCAGCAGGATTATGTGTTGTAGATAAACAAAAAAAAGTTTTCAAATTTTATATTAGTTGAACGAAGTGTAAAAATGGATAACTATTCAGTCCCTTGACCGTATTCCACAAGTATACAATTTGATCTTCAATCTATTGGCAAGATTCTTTGATTCATTCTGCATTTCTTGATCGCTCCGCTGCTATTGGATTCTTTTCTAATCCATTTATTATTGTTCCTTGACGCTTTCATACCCATCACCCTGAATTGATAGAGGTCACCTTGTATGCAACTTTTCCCTTAAGCTCATCATACTAGATACAATTGTTATAAGCTCCATTCCATACCTTTCGTTGCTAGAGGTGGATCTTCCAACAAAATTGCTCAAAGTTCTTTTCCTCCTGCTGGTAAGGGTGGTAAATTTCATGGAGTACCTGCATCTTTCGCTGGAGCTCATCTATCTGATACATTGAACCTTCAATTTTAGGTTCACTCTCTCTAAATTTCTCTACTGATGAGGTTTAGATGTGTCCGTTTATGAAAGAGCTTTCTTGTGAGACTTCATCCCCAATGCCTTCTTTGCGTTCTCACAACCTATCAATGCCACCGACTCTATCGCCATCGATCCTATGGCTGGGTCCTCCACATGTTTTACTTCATGTTCCAAATTTTTTTTATCTTATAATGTTAGTTGTGTTGATGACTCTCTTTCCAGTATATTTGAGGCATGATCCATACTTACAATATTAAAAGGGAAAAGTTGTCTTTGGTGAAACATTCAAAATTACCAAATATACCCCCATGCACATTCAAAAAGTATAAACATATATTATAATCTATTTAATTTTTTTTTTAAAATACAATGTCCATTCAAGTAATTACACTCCATCACTAAATTAAGAGTAATGATGAAAATCCATTAAATCAAAAAAGTTTTTTGTAGAGCTCCTATACCTATTATGGTAGGTTGTAATTAGGCATGTCGGCGGTATTTTTGAGGGATAATGTCATTATGCATGTCATCGGTATTTTCGAGGAGCTTCCATTAAACTCATCAATTTTATTAATGTTGATTTCACATTAAATAATGAGGATGAAGATTTTCTTAACAAAAATTGAAACGCGATGTATAAAGAGCTTTCTTGTGAGACTTCATCCCCAATGCCTTCTTTGCGTTCCCACAACCTATCAATTCCACCGTCTCTATCGCGATCGATCCTATGACTGGGTCCTCCGCATGTTTTATTTCATGTTCCAATTTTTTTGATCTTATAAAGTTAGTTGTGTTGATGACTCTCTTTCCAGTATATTTGAGGCATGATCTATACAATACTCATGTTTTTAGAATAGAATAATGCCCCCGTAGATGGCGACTCTTGCAGCTTGGAAGTTAGAAATGAAAAAGTTTTTCTATTTAATTGTACCATCCAAAATTAAAAATATGACCCTACTCTTGCACTCAAGTCTTTTGTGAAGACATGGACAATTTTTTATTCAAATCGATAAAATGAGGGCAATTATGTATGCCTCAATTTTATCATTAATGAATGTTTATCGATCTTAATGCGTTTAATGTGGACGTGCTAAATAGAATTAGGAGTCATACTAACATTTGCTTTATTATCTTAATGCAGACGACCATGCGTAAATGTAGGTCTGGTGCAATGGTATGCAGTCATATGCCTTGGGACATAACTTTGTATTTAGATTTAAGGCTCAACCTAGTAATGATTGAGTACTTGGTTTTTCAAGTCACCAAACTAATAGAGGAAAGTGATCCATCCAATAGTGATAAATACTCACGAATGCACTAGATTAATAAAAATCAAGATACAATATATCAAGATATGCTCAGTCGAAAGAGGAAATATAGAATTGATTCGTTATCACATAATCCTACCTACATATGCATGAGTTAGGAGGATCCGAAAATTTCAAATTACAAAAAATGCCATTAATACATTAAACCTCGTAGCATTGTGACACTAATATTGCAACTAATAATTCGTGACTTAAAATTCACTTCAACTCTCCCTCTCAAGTTGGACGAAAAATATATACTATCCCTAACTTGTGTTTATCATCAGTAAACACATCACAACCTAGACCTTTGTTGAAGACGCCCGCCAACTGGTCCTTGGAATGAACAAAAGGAGTAACAACATTCCTTTTGTCAAGTTGTTCTTTGATAAAATGTTTGTCAGCTTCATCATGCTTAGTCCTATCATGTTGAACCGGGGTGTGAGCTATGCTGAGGGCAGCCTTGTTGTCGCCGTCACTGTTTTAAATGTTCTCTGACATGTCATTTTTGAGGGTAAACCAATATTTTTTCTAAAAATAGATTGCCCTTTCATAAAATATAGATCAACATTCGAATTTTTCGGATATATTGGTTAACACAACTTTTAAACATATCGTCGCTATTCTATTTTATGTTATGTTAGCATATTAGTAGTACATGTTTAAATCACCTATATATATTATATTATGCATGCTTAAATCAATTAGACTTATTATTTTGTTCTTTTAATGTGTTCACACGACATTTTAATTACAAAAAATGTGAACTTTTTTATTTAATTATTTTTATATATTTAACGTGAATTTATTAAGACTGGAAAAACTTATAATTAATAAAAGATATTTAGATTTTAAATATCTTTTTTTGTTATAAAACTTAGTGTTATCAAATAAAATGATTGTATACTATTTAATATATTTTACATTATATAGATTTGAACTTGTTAAAAATACTTTATTTTTGATACTTTTTGAATTTATTTGGGATATACATGATTCATTATTTTTCTACTTGTTATCTTTTAGAACATACATTTATACTTAATGAACATAAAAATGAATTTTTATGTTCATTAAGTAGAATATGATATTTTAAAATATCTCTAACATTTCTCCTACTTTCGACACCAGACATTTAAAACTCAATACGATATATCGCCGATATCCGATATTTACAATCTTGGTTGCAGTACAACGAGGACTTGGGTTCTAGGATCCCCAGGTCCTGTAGAATAAATGTCAACCACAAGTCTTCATAGAGTTGTGATATGGCTTGGTATTCAGCCTCCGCACTTGATCTAAGTCTAACCATTACATTTTGCTTTCCGCTTCTCCATGCCATCAAGTTAACTCCAACAAAGTACAATAGTTGGTGGTAGACTTTCTATCATTCTAGCTTCCTGCCCAATCAACGTTGGTAAAGACTTCAACCTTTAAGTGGTGTTCATAGAGAATAATAGGCCACTATCATGAGTTTTCTTAAGATATCTCAGAACACTATGTGTTGCCTCTTGATGATGAACTCTTAGTGCATGCATGTGTCTGCTCAAAATGCCAACAACGTATGTAATATCGGGATGTGTGTGTGACACGTATATGAGTCTTCCAACCAGTCTCTGATAGCTTGTCACATCAATCCTATCACCATCTCTATCATCACCAATCATGTGATTTTTCTCAATGGGAGTGTCCACTGGAGCACAACAAGCATCCATGTTTCCTTTAGAAGATCCAGAATGTATTTCTGACGAGAAATGAAGATTCCCTTATTGGATCATGCAACTTCAATCCCAAGAAAATACCCGAGTTTCTCTAGATCTTTGACCTTGAATTCCTTGGACAACTGAGCTTTGAGAGTGACAATCTCCTCGGTGTCGTCCATGTAAGCAATGAGAATGAAAATTTTCTGACCTCGTCTTTTTACAAACATATGATCTGACTATCCCCAATTATAACCAAATTAGATCATTACCTTGTGAGACTGCTTCTGTCCTTATAAAGACCTTTTCAAATCATCCCTTCTTGTTCCTTCCTTATGAACCCATGAGGGAATTTCATATATACTTCTTCCTCCAAATCCTCATATAGGAAGACATTATTCACACCGAGTTGATGAAGTTCCCAACCTACACATGCTGCACAAGATAATAGAACTCGGATGTAGTCCATTTTTACAACATGAGCATGTCTTCTGATAGTGAACCCATTGTGTCTGAGTATATCCTTGATCCACCAACCTTGCTTTGTAGTATTCCAGCATGCCATCTTAGTTTGTTTCATAGAGAGTACCAATTTGAACCAATCGCTCTCTTTCCCGGAGGAAGTTGATGAATGTCCCATGCATGATTATTATCGAGAGCGAACATTTTCTCATCCATAAGTTTCTTCCATTCAAATATACCCCGTGTATCTTGCCAAACTCTCAGGAACATCAATCAAAGATAGAGTGATAATGAAAGCCAGATGTTCATTTGTAAGATTATGTTAAGAAACATAATTTGAAATATGATGGTCTGTATAGTCCGTTTTATCTTTCAGAAGAGCAATAAGGAGGTGAAGATCATCTCCAGGGTCGATTAGGGTAGGAGGTGAGCACAAGAGGCATACATGAGGTAATTGTGGGCAATCAATTGGGCAAGGATGGAGGAAAAACTTAGGTTTGAATTGAATCCTAATGGAGTGTCAGGTCAGACCAATTGATGGATACTCGCTATCGTCGAACTGCATGCACTAGATTAATAAAAGTCAAGATACAATATATCGAGGTATGTTCGATACCCAACTATTGGGGGAAGGATCCCTCTATGAGCTTTTCTCTCATATGAGATCCTAAATAATCTTAATGATCTACGATGCTCTAAAAGACTCTCCTCCACTCCCTTATATAGGCGAGAATGGGCATATAATGTAGTTACGGAAATGCCACTAGGGCTACATAGGTAAATTGGAAACATGCGAGATTACGGTAACATCGTTGCGAGGTTACTTTGGCCTAGTGGATGAGTGGATCATAATCGTATTAGTTATCCACGTTCAAAGTTGTAAATATCAAATGTCTGCGACACGCCAGATTGAGTTTTAAAATATCGGATGTCGAAGACATGTCAAAGATATTTTAAAATATTAGATTTTCCTATATAACTAAAATGCATTTTTATATATTCGAAGTGTACTTACTATAATTTAAAATTTAGCATAGCATGCAGACAAGCAATGAATTATGTATGACCCAAAATGAAGTTAAAGAGTATCCAAAATAAAATTCCGTAGTGTACTACAAATACTATTAAAAATATCAAAACAATTACAAATAAATATATTATGATATATATTAAATATTATACCATAATGTTATTTAGCCAATACTAAGTTTTATAATAACTAAATAAATTTTTAAAGTTAAATATTCTTGATTGATAATCAGTCTGCTTAATAAATCAATATTAAAATCACACAAAATATTAATTAATAAATGTATGGAATGCTTTAATATTTTTTTCATCCCAACTAACATAAATTTTTTGACCCAAACATATTGGGGTAAATTTATTTCAGGGTCGAAATAAAAAATAGTGATTTGAAGTTGAATATAAAATATGATTTTTGTGTTGTGTAGAGTAGACTTCGATCGATTTCAGTTTTTTAGTATCATATAAATAATTTTTATTTATTTTGAGTGTCAGACACACCCATATGGCCATATTGCATCTCATATTCAGCACTGGAATCAATCTTCAATGTTTGGTAGGGTAGAATACAGTTGATACTTGATAACACACAAAAATGTGAGAGAAGGATGCCAAGGTATCTTAAGGCTGTTTGGTTCAATGTTATTTTGATTGTAGTACTATTATGATCATAAGATGCTAGTGCTATTAAGATATGCCGGTGTTTTGTTCAATGTTATTATATTTAAGACTAGACAACTAGGTTGTGATTATGTAACCTGTAAGATAGATGTTGTCCAACTCGACTAACATTTGGATATGACTTGTTTTAGGACAGAAATAATATTAAAGATGCCAACAAACCAACCACTTGCATCTTTACATAACAAGAAAGCTCATTGCAATGTTTGTGAAGCAAAGAACTTCTTAATTTACAAGATTTCAATTCGGGAGATTTCTTAGGACTCCTTTACCACTATCTGGAAGGTATTTTTAGGTATAGTACTAGAATAAAGTTGTTGATTTCTTAGAGCACTTACATCTTATACTTAGTGTTTCTCTGATGAAATCCAGTTTTTTCTCTCATCGAACATCTATAAATTGCTGATAGCCTCGCTAGCATCCTTCTTTGCAGGCATGGGAAGGGCGTGCATATGATTATGGGATGGATAATCTTGAGAGTATGGGATTCCCAGTAGAGGGCCTTCATTTTGATCCTAATTTGGTAACTATTAAATGCACTTGTTGAAGAGATCGCTAGTAGCTTTTGTATTCCATACTTGTCTTGTCTTTTTTAGTTTGTAAGTTATTGTTACGCCTCCGACCGCGCCTCGCTTCTCGGGGCGTTACAATGTTCGCAAGCGCAAGGAGAAGACAAGCGACGAAGGGGCTGAACCAATCGGTTCAGCCCCCACTCAGTAAACCGGCCGGCCAAGGGCTGAACCAACTGGTTCAACCCTCTTGGGAGGGGCCGGCCGGCCCCCCCTTGGCCCGGGCATTTATACCCGGGGATGTGGTCATTTGGAGGCATGCATGATAACCTTAAGGTAATCTCCTTCTTTCTCTAAACCTCAGCCCCCTTCTTCTTCTTCTCTCTAATTTCTCTCCCTCTCTAGTAGCTTCCTAACATTTGGTATCAGAGGCGTCGTCCTCCGACGATGGTTACCACTCACACACAAGAAGAGATCACACGTTTGGAAACCTTGGAGGAGAACTATGGTGGACTGGCTGATTCAGTAACAGCCATCGAGCAGGAAATGTGCACGTCGACGCAACGCCTAGAGGAGCGTCTGGACGCGCGAATGGAAGCCCTGTTGAGAGGGAAGGCCGTGAGCGAGGAGGAGTCGATCGACGGAAGACCCGATCGGTCCGCCGAAGGCTCGGGAACGCCCGATCCGGCACGTATCGGCGTGGGAACGTCGGGAATGGGGGGAAACGCTGGTATCGGCTTGTCCCGACCTTGGGGGACCACCGGCGAGGGGCAAGGAGCGGCGGCCTGCTCGGTGGCTGCCGCTGGAGGCGTCGGACCCAGTTTTACTGGACTGGCCGACTGTGGGCCGTCCAGACAGCCAAGCGGCCTCTCGGCCTTTGCTGGGCCGGTCGACGGTGGCCGACAGCCATGGCTGCAGACGGAGGGAGCGCACGGGACTGCTGTGCGGGCTCCAGGAGGTGCGGCGGGCCTTCTTCCTCACCCGCGAGGCGGTGTTCCTCCCGGCGGCTATGGAGGTCGGATTCCGTGGGCCGGACATCACATGACTTATCTGGGACAGCCACCTCAAGGCTACCTGGGGGCACACGACGGTCATATGGTCCCGGGACGTCAGGCGTGGAACGGGCCGGGACAGAATGGGCATGGACAGGGCTGGCAAGGGCAGGTGGGGCCCCGAGCGTACATGCCACCGAAGTTGACACGTATGAACTTCCCCAAGTTCAAAGGGGGGGATGCACTGGAGTGGGTTCAGAAGGCGGAGTTGTTCTTCAGCTACCAGGAGGTCCCAGAAGGGCAGTGGGTGCAACTATCGTCGTTCCATCTGGAAGACGACGCATTTCAGTGGACTCAATGGTTCCTGAGAGATCGAGATTATGTGCCCTGGACTGATTTTGTGGAAGGGTTCACCGCCCGATTTGGGCCCCTAGAGTACGAGGATTTTGAGGCGCTGCTGCAAAAGTTACGATAGAAAGGGACAGTGATGGAATACCGGACGGAGTTCGAGAAGTTGGCGAACCGAGTACACTGGGAAGAGAAGACGTTGCTGAGTTGTTTTGTGTACGGTCTGAAGGAGCACTTGCGGGATGAGGTTCATGCTTATATGCCACGGAGTTTGAACCACGTCATCAGCCTAGCCCGCATTCAGGAGGAGCGCTTCAACCGGCAGCGGTCGCGGGCGACGGGGAGGCCTCCTGCCACGGCCGCCGTTGCCAGGAGAGAGCCGCAAGCGGTCGCTAGGCCTACGGTGACTCGTTTGTCGTGGGGCGAGCTACAGGCCCGCAAGGAGAAAGGCCTCTGCTTCAACTGTCATGAGAAGTTTGTACCCGGGCATAAATGTCAGAAGATACAGGTTTTCATGTTGCATGAGGACGTGGGCGACGAGTCTCTTTCCGAGTTAGCAGTCGAGGAAGCGCTGTTGGAGGAGGATGTGGATGTGACAGAATTTGGGGTTTCCATCCATGCTATGGAAGGGTGCAATCCGCCTCTCACGATGCGGCTTGCCGGAAGGGTTAGACGGGAGAAGGTGACGATATTGGTGGACAGTGGGAGCACCCACAATTTTATTCATCCGACCGTTGCACAACGGGTGGGACATGAGATTGACCGAGGAGCTGCATTCCAGGTTATGGTGGCTGACGACAGCAAGTTGCAGTGCGAAGGGTAATGAAGGGAGTGGAGTTACGGATCCAGGGATACATTGGGAGCACGGATGTATATCTTCTAGCCATCCGGGGATCGGACATGGTACTCGGGGTTCAGTGGCTGCAGCAGCTGAAGCGAGTCACTTTCGATTGGGACCTCATGACGATGGAGTTTGTGCAGCATGGACGACAGTTCTGTTTGAAGGGTCTCACAGCCTCGCCAGTGAAGGAAGTCTCTCTTCGCAGCATGCAGCACCTCGGAGAGGAAGGCAGCTTGATGACGGTCCTTTTAGGGGTGCGGTCCGAGGAGGTCGGGTCGTCTGAGGTACCCATGCAGATGCAGTCTTTGATCGAGCAGTATTCTGACGTCTTTCAGGAGCCACGTACACTTCCACCGTCCCGGTTTCGGGATCATCAGATTATACTCAAGGCCGGAGCGGAGCCTACCAATATCCGACCCTACCGATATCCACACATGCAGAAGGCAGAGATCGAGCGTAGCGTCCGGGAGATGCTCGACGCCGGAATTATCCGGCCCAGCACGAGCTCTTTTTCGGCCCCGATTATTCTCGTCAAGAAGAAGGATGGCTCATGGCGATTCTGTGTGGACTACCGGGCTTTGAACAACGTCACCTTGAAGGACAAGTTTCCAATTCTGCTGGTTGAAGAGCTATTGGATGAGCTACACAGGGCGACCCGGTTCACAAAACTTGACCTACGGTCGGGTTACTACCAGATCCTCATGCGGGAAGACGACATCCACAATTCGGCCTTCAGGACTCATGACGGCCACTATGAGTTTCTAGTGATGGCCAACGGGTTAACTGGCGGGCCATCCACCTTTCAGGCCAATATGAACGAGATCTTTCGTCCACTACTTCGCCTCTTTGTGCTGATTTTCTTTGATGACATCCTTATATACAGTGCTAATTGGGAAGACCACTTGTGCCATGTTGAACAGGTCTTCTCTATTCTACGCAAGCATCAGCTCTATGCTAAGCGATCCAAGTGTTCTTTTGGGCAGAAGGAGGTCGAGTACTTGGGACACTTGGTTTCGGCTGAAGGGGTCAAACCTGAACCTCGGAAGATTGAGAGCATGGTTTCTTGGCCGCGGCCCCAGACTGTTCCGGCTTTGCGGGGATTCTTGGGCTTCACCGGTTACTACCGGCGGTTCGTGCGGGACTACGGGAAGATTACGAGACCACTGACCCAACTGTTGCAGAAGGATGCCTTCTCATGGCAGGATGATGCTGAGGCGGCTTTTCAGGCGCTCAATCGGGCTGTGACAACCACCCCAGTTTTGGCCCTTCCGGATTTCACTAAGGAGTTCGTCGTGGAGACGGACGCCTCAGGGGTGGGGCTGGGTGCAGTATTGATGCAGGAGGGCCGGCCACTGGGCTTTTACAGTAAGGCGTTGGCGCCTAAGACGTTGGCACTGTCCACGTATGAGAAAGAATGGTTGGCGGTGGTTCAGGCAGTGGCCCTTTGGCGGCCATATCTTTTGGGACGCCATTTCAAGATTCGTACGGATCACCAAAGTTTGAAGCACTTTTTGGACCAGCGAGTCTCCTCTCCTCTTCAGCAAAAGTGGGTTACCAAACTTTTGGGGTACGATTACGAGATCGTTTACCGCCAGGGCAAGGAGAATGTGGTGGCGGATGCCTTGTCTCGTCTACCGGATAGTGCACTCGTCCAGATTTCGGGACCGATCCTCGACTCGTTCGATGACATACACGAGGAGGTCTTGCGGGATCCTTCACTACGCGCCCTGGTGGAGGCCCTCCAGCGTGGGGAGATTGTGACGCCGGGTTACCATCTACAGAATGGGCGGCTCTATTACCACGGCAGGGTGTTCATACCTCCAGGTTCAGCATGGAAGACGGTTATGCTTCACGAGTTTCATTCCTCTCCAGTGGGGGGTCATGCAGGAGTGCTCCGCACCCTCCAGCGGGCGAGAGCACATGTATTCTGACCCGGAATACGCCGGGATGTGCAGCAGTTTGTGCGGCAATGTGAGACATGTCAGCGACAAAAGTATGAGACCACCACACCTGCCGGGTTGCTCCAACCACTTGAGATTCCGCATCACATTTGGGATACTGTGTCGATGGATTTTATTGATGGATTGCCCAAGTCTCAGGGCAAGTCGGTCATTTTGGTGGTCGTCGACAAGCTCTCCAAGTATGGTCACTTTCTCGCCCTCAGTCATCCTTATACGGCGGAGTCGGTCGCCGAACTCTTTACTAGGGAAGTCATCCGCTTGCACGGCCTTCCTCGCGCCATCATTTCTGATTGTGATCCCACGTTTGTGAGCCAGTTCTGGCGAGAGCTTTTCCGGCTCCAAGGAACTTGTTTACGTTTCAGCACAGCAAATCACCCCCAGACCGACGGCCTGACAGAGGTTCTTAATCGTAGCGTGGAGACATACCTCCAGTGTTTCGTCATGGACGAGCCTCGGACTTGGACCAGCTGGCTGCATTGGGCCGAATATTGCTACAGCGGTTGATCGGGCCCTCCGCGACCGCGAACGCACCTTAGTGACATTGCGGGCGAATCTTCGCCTTGCCCAGGATCGCATGAAGGCCCAGGCGGACAAGCACCGCAAGGAGAGGGAGTTTGTTGTGGGTGATGAAGTGTTCCTTAAGCTCCAACCCTACCGACAGCTATCGGTGGCTCGCCGTACAAATCAGAAGTTGGCTCCTCGCTATTATGGCCCCTTTCGGGTTCTCAAACGGGTGAGACCGGTCGCTTATACATTGGAGCTTCCCGCGGGCTCCCGCATTCATCCGACATTCCATGTATCCTTGCTTAAGAAGAAGATTGGTGACAGTGCCCAACCGAGCCCTTTCTTGTCGGAAGCTACCGTTGCGGGTGAACTTCGGCCGATGCCGGAGAATGTTCTATTACTCAGGTGGAAGCAGCGGGGCACAGAAATTCGGGCTGAACTTTTGGTCAAGTGGAAGCACTTGTCGGAAGCACATAACTCTTGGGTTGATCTATTGGACTTCAAGGAGCTGTACCCGGAATTCCATCTTGAGGACAAGCTGGGTCTTGATGGGGAGGAGAATGTTACGCCTCCGGCCGCGCCTCGCTTCTCGGGGCATTACTATGTTCGCAAGCGCAAGGAGAAGACAAGCGACGAAGGGGTTGAACCAACCGGTTCAGCCCCCACTCAGTAAACCGGCCGGCCAAGGGCTGAACCAACTGGTTCAGCCCTCTTGGGAGGGGCCGGCCGGCCCCCTCCTTGGCCCGGGTATTTATACCCGGTGATGTGGTCATTTGGAGGCATGCATGATAACCTTAAGGTAATCTCCTTCTTTCTCTAAACCCTAGCTCCCTTCTTCTTCTCTCTAGTTTCTCTCCCTCTCTAGTAGCTTCCTAACAGTTATGGTTTCATATTTTTTGCCATATTCCAAGTAGTTGAGTAAGGCTAATTGTGATGATGACCAATTTTTCTATCTTGGTCTCATAAGAGGTTACTAGAGAATTGTGCGAGGTTTATAGCTACTTGTTTGAAATTGAGCAATATGTTTTTTAATTCATGACATCATATTATTTTTGACAGGTTATCAGAGGTCTTGTCATGGACAAGGAAAGAGGTAACTTGGTCAAAGCTGATAGATTTGGTTATGTAAAAAGGGTTATGCACGGTACCAAGATGTTATCTACTAGAGCTGTAAGGTATGCCTATGTTACTGTCACTATAATTCTACCTCTCTTGACTGTATTTTTTCTTCAAAATGTTCTTGTATGACAGCGAAATTTATGGGAGAGAACTGGTTGATCTGCGAAAGGAAAGTCGATGGGAGTTTCTGAACACCCTGTTTTCTGTATCTGAAGCTGTCATGTACATGCAGGTTATCTGCTTTTTTGATCCCATACACATCATATATTGAATAGTTTATTAGTTACACTAGCTATTATACATTTTTCATATTTGAGAAATGGTTATATTAGAAAATCATGGGAACAGCATGGGTTGGAGATAAAATAGTGAATTAGTTGATTTTTAATGAGGATGCACGATAAGAAGATAGATGGAATACATGCATAGAGATTGGAAAGAAAAATATGACTAAACATAATATATGGTCAACAGGAATGGATGGAGTAGAAGCCTTCATAATGACTACCTTAATAATTATAAAAAAGCTAATGGTGATGAGATGCTGTTGATAATTCTTATCTGCTCTGATAGTGTTTTTCTTCTTACTCAAATACTTTTCAATAATTTTACTAGAAGTGCTGAACAGTTTTTTCTTCTATCTTAATCATGCTTTATCTTACATCACCATAGGATTAGAAGGTTTGATGCAGGGTTGGTTGTGAAAGTGGAATCTAACAATGCAACCCTAGGCATGGTGCTAGAGAGATAATCTCTATCTTACCCTAGGAGGATGTATGTAGTCAAGAAGTGATCCAATTTCCGAATGAAAACAGTAATACAAATTAAAAAGCACGCAACTATCACAATTTAAAGAACAAATTAATTTTAAAAGCAAGCGGGTATGACTTTCGTTCGCACAAGTGGCTTGGGTTCAAATGCAAAATAAAACGAATAAGCCCGGCAAGAAGTAATCAGTCCCAAGACAAACACACTAATAAATCAAAATCCAAAATTATGTAGTAGTCTCAGTCCATACAATAATGAAGTACAATAACAACAACAAACTAGTACTCACGAGGAAAAGGGAAGCCGATGGAGAGGACACGGAGATCCAGTGGCCATAGGAGTGGCGACAACGATCTAGAAGGTTAACAGTGGCTCTCCTGGGCTGATTCAGAGCTGTTTAGGGGCTGTTAGGGCTGTTTGTGGATGTCTCGTTGAGGGGCATGGGATTGAGGCCGTATGGTTGTGTCCAATGGGATGTATTGTGGCTAGAGGGGGATCAGGGAGGTGATGCAGGGCTGGTCGAAGGGCTGGAGCTGTGGGATTGAGGGGGGAAGGGTCGGTTGGACCTTCAGGTGGTTGATGGGTCAACAGTGAGGGGAGAGAGCTGTAGGGTGGCCGGCAGAAGGAAGAACAACAAAATTGTTGTTTTGGGGGTGGTGTTTAGCTAAGTTGTCAAGGCGCGCGCCTAGGCGCGCCTAAGGCGCCGGGCGCACCCCGTTGCGCCCCAGCAAGGCCTAGGCGGGTGATGTGCCTGAGGCGCGCCTAGGCGCACCCGAGGCGCACCCAAGGCGCACCCGAGGCGCGCCCAAGGCGCCCAAATGCTGAATTTCAGCGAATTGGGCGCCCAATTCGCAGAAATTCAGCGATTTGGGCGCCCAATTCGCTGAAATTCAGCGATTTGGGCGCCCAATTCGCTGAAATTCAGCGATTTGGGCGCCCAATTCGCTGAATTTCAGTGATTTCCACGAATTGGGGGCCCAATTCGCAGAAATTCAGCGAATTGGGGGCCCAATTCGCAGAAATTCAGCGAATTGGGGGCCCAATTCGCAGAAATTCAGCGAATTGGGGCCCCAATTCGCAGAAATTCAGCGAATTGGTGGACCAATTCGCAGAAATTCAGCTAATTGGGCGCCCCATTCGCTGATTTTTCATGAATTGGACGCCCAATTCACTGATTTTATGTTTTCCCCATTTGTGCGCCTTGTGCCTTGCGCCTAGGCTCCAGGGACCCTTTGCGCCTCAGTGCGCCTTGCGCCTTTAATAACTTAGGGGTTTAGACAGGCCGACGGTTGGAGGTGGCTATGGCTAGGTCAGCACGGGAAAACATCAGGGGAGGCTGTCGTAGGCGGGGCTTAGGCAAGCTGGCTGCTGAGAGGGGTTTGTAGATGGATGTGGGGTTGATGGAGCGGGGTGGCTAGCAATGAGGATTCTAGGAAACAAAGATAAAAAGCCCTAGGGCTAGGAGTCACCATCTTAGGGTTTCATGGAGTCGCCACCATGAGAGATAGCTGGATTATCTGGAAGAAGCCACCAAATTCTGCAATGAATCAACCCCCCCCCCCCCCCCCCCCCCCCCCCTTTCTCTCTTATTTATTATAAAATTACTTAGGGCACCATTGTGGACGGCTATGATTGACCGTACAATATAAGTTTCCAATATCACTAAATAATACATCAAAAAATAAAGGAAATTATATAGAAATGTCCAAATGGTGCTCCGGAAGCAACCATGGACTCAGATCGTCTAGATGACAATTCGATCAACGCCTCCTGCGAGAATAGACACCCATTGGGCAACGACCCACACACGATGAATGATCCCCATCAAGGTTCCAGTTCAATCTCCTCCTCGCTAAAAAAGACCTGTCTTCTTTGACAAAGACAAAAGAGCTTCATCTCGTCATCCATATGAGAAATGAGAAAGCAAAACTAATGCTTCTCTTTAATTAAAATGATCTTCATTCCATCACCTACTGGGTCTACACCATCTTTGTTTTAGTCATGGGTGATTGAGAAAAAGAGAGTTCACTTCCATATAGACTTATTTTTCTTCGGATTACACGAAAGTTTGTTTCGTTAGTTTGTGCCTTGTTTGTTTATCATGAAAAGTTAGAAGCTGCAAAGACTGGTGATTGAAATTAACTAGGAAAGAAGAATTTGGGGGTATTTTCCAATGAAATTTTGGCAGAGAACCTCATTTGTAAGAGTTTTCACTTCAATTTGTAGAACTGAAGCACGTCAGCTAAATGTAAGTAACCAACATGGAATGTTGAGCTTGGGTCTATGAATCTAAATATATATTTTAATATGCGTATCTCTGTTTTCATGTATAATTTCATCCTCTTGTAAGTAGCTCAGGGTTGTTGGTATTGGGAAAAAACCCAGTCATGATATGAGTAGCATGTTAGATTGTGTGAATACTTTCATAAATCCACCTTTACATGCCATAAACCTTTTTGAACGTGTACAAAAATGATATACGATGCCCAATAATTTTATTGTTTCACATTAAGTCCTAAAATACAAGTTCATGTACGCATATATATAGGTGGTAGAAGTGACACATAACTCCAAACCACGATGTGAGATTAATCTACACAAGAGAGGGAACTCCTAATTGTTCAAGTAAGTGAGTCTTTATATTTGTGCTTTTACATACATACTTCTTCTGTACTCCCCAACAAGATGAATCATACAGATTGTAGGTGTCAAACTTGGAAACACAACTTTCGGTAGAGTAGGCGAGATAAGGCCTTGGTGAGGCTACCAGAGACTTGATCGGCAGCGGGAACATGTCGTTCAGATTGTAGGTGCCAGCCAAGTGAGTTTAGAAATGACATACACTATTGAACAATACTCAGCATCCGCAGAGGAGCGTGCCACCACCGTTTGCTTCTTGCTCCGCCAAGTGACCAGGTGGCCCTCCAAAATATGTGCAATAGCCACTCATAGATTGACGATCATTGAGGGAGCTATCATAATCCGCATCAGAATAGACAATTAATGATAAAAAAGAGGATGGCTTATACACAAATCCTTGTCCCGAGCCTTTCTTCAGATATTGGAGGATTCACTCGAGCATTTGAAGCTATGATGTCCGAGGAGCATGCATGAACCAGCTGACCATGCTAACAACAAATGAGACGGTCGTGTGACAATTAGATAAATAAGCTTGAGAACAAGGCGACGATAATACTCTGGATTAAGGAGAAGTGGATCAGAGTCAGATTCGTGAGCACATAGCTTGTGGTTGGCATTCATTTGTATGTTAGCAGACTTGCAACCCAAGTAGTTGGTATCCTGTAAAAGATCGTTGCAGTACTTCCGTTGAGACATAACGAGTTCACGGTCGCCAAGCTACCTTAATACCCAAGAAGTATCGAAGGTGACCCAAATCTTTGGCCTAAAAATGTGTGGTCAAGTGTTTCTTGATCATAGAGATGTCATTCAGATCATTGCCCATGATCAACATACACAAGAAGTCTCGCCTTGCCACTTGGGCGACGACAAGTAAATAAGGAGAAGTTTACCGAGCTCCTAGTGAATCCAAAGACCCGAACGACCTTAATAAAATTGTCAAACCAAGCTCGAGGGTTCTGCTTGAGGCCATTGAGAGATTTCTTGAGGCGGCAGACAAGAGACTCCCTCGTAGTTTCATAACTAGGAGGTTGCTACATATAGGCAATCTTCGCTAAATCTCTATTAAGGAATGCATTATTGATATCATGTTGATGCAACTGCCAATGACGATGGACGAATAATACCCGTACTGTATTGAGCTTAGCGACTGGAGAGAACGTCTCTTAATAGCCGAGAACATATTATTGAGTGAAACCGCGAGCCACAAAACGGGCTTTGAGGCGCTAAAATGTCCCATCAGGACGGTGTTTGACCCATTTGCATCCTACACGTGATTGGACAGGAGTAAGGGAAACGAGCTCCCACGTCTGATTAGCCCAAAGGGCAGCTATGTCATCGTCCATCGCGGCCCGCCACCCCGAATGATGGAGAGTCTCCTTCACATAGGAGGTGGGGGAGGGGGGGGTGGAAATAGAAGACAGGGTGACTGCAAACCTGGAAGTTTTGAAGATAAGCAGTGAAAAGATACATAATGAGAGAGAGGATGAGTTGTAGAGGGTAATACATTCTAGGTAGGAGCCGTAGTCAGATCAGCTGGCTGAGGAGCATCATCAGGAGGGTTCAACTGTCCCTGGGAATCTGAGCGCGGGCGACGATTAGTGTACACGTATAGAGGAGGAGGTGGTGTCAGTAGCACGGGTAGTGGTCAGTTGTCAATAAGGACGTTGTGACATGGGATAACAGGTGGTAAGTTATCAGGAGGAGATGAGGAGTAGAAGGGTTGATCCTTAAGGTAACATCAACGGATGTTACCGTTTTTCGATCAGTGGGAAAGTAGCATACATATCTTTTTTTGTGCGAGAGTACCCGACAAAGATGTATTTAGTAGCACGTGAGGTCAACTTATCCACAAGAGGTCCGAGATGATGGACAATGCAAACACACCCAAAAATACGAGGAGTCATAGGAAAGAGATGTGTGGATGGAAACAAGATGGAGAAAGGAGTCATAAAGTTCAGGATGGTCGAAAACATGCGATTAATTAAATAGCACGCAGCGGTGATAGCAAAGTGTCAATACATCTTCAGAACCTGCATTTAAAACATAAAGGAGCTGACAACCAAAAGGAAGTAGCGGTTCTTCCGCCGGCCCACACCATTTTATCGTGGTGTATAAGTATGCGACGTTTGGTGGATAATACACAACACATTGCAAGTTTCCTGGAATTTATGACTTGTATATTCATGAGCATTATTAGCCCGAAGAACTTTAATGGAGCTAAAAAATTGTGTACGAGTTTCGGTTATGAATGAGGGGAAGACACGTATTCGTAGTGATTGTGTAGTAAATACAACCATTTCATGCACGAATGATCATTAATAAAAGTAAAAAAAAACAACGATATCCTGATAAACTAGCAGTTTCATAAGGACCTAACTTGCGTAGTAAATGGAGCACAGAGCTCCTACTACAATGAGGGGGAGAATGTAGAACGATGATATTTTTCGTAGATACAAGATTCACATGTTAATTTGGAAAAAGGAAAATCAGGAAGAGCCTTCGCAATATAGAAAGAGGAGCATGATCAAGTCGTTGGTGCGAATCAACAGAAGTGACAGCAGATAGAGCTGAGGTAGGGAGGTCCAGAATGTAGAATCATTAGACAACCGTCGTCTACCAATGATATGTCGCGTTCGTTGGTCCTGCACCACAAAGGAAGACGAGAAAAAAAATGGAGCAATCATGATCATGAGTAAGTCAACTAATAGAGAGAAGATTAAACTGTGAGCCAAGAACATGAAGTATAAAATGTAGAGAAATAGACAGTGTGAGAGACACATCTTCAGATCCGCAAATCGGGGTGGTTTCTCCATTGGAAACAATTATAAACTTGGGACCAACAATGTCTGTGTACTTAGATGGTTTATACGGAGTAATGTGATTGTCGATTGGTGACCTGGGAGTCCATTATCCAGGAGGAGCTATGAAAAAACATGATATACCTTCATTGGAGGTAGAGACGGCATATCCATAGGTACGAGTAACGAACCCTTGCAGATGCTGGAGTTCCTTCCACAGAGTGTCAATGTTTGAGTGGAATGTGCTTGGAGCATCCACCGTTGGAGAGGTGTGGTGAGGAGGGTTTGGTGGTTGATGTGGGAACCCATGTTTTCTGTAACAGGTGGCCTCAGTATGGTTTGCCCGGCCATAGTAGGTACACAACCAAGTGTTTTGTTCCTTGGGACGATTTCGGCCTTCGCGCCCACCGCCCCGAGACCCATTGTGACCTACACGGTTCCCATTAGGTGGAGGGCGAGCTTCAACATAGTGTTGGAATAGGGAAGGAGAGGGAGTCAGGGAGATATCGGTGGACGGAGTCACCTTCAAAATCATGGAGCAAACATCTGATAGAGAGGGAATAGTGGGAGAGGATACGATGTTGGCATGGACATTGTATAGATGAGGTGGCATCCGTGTCATTATCAGTGTTATGCTAACAACTTCCTACTGAGCTCGTTGTGTAGCGAAATCCAAAATTGGAGGCTGATGTTGAATCCAAGCCTCGATGAGAGTCTTGTTCTGTGCCACAAATGATGTCAGGTCACTGTCCGAACCCAGTTCGACGGTCTAGAGGTCCCTAAAAAGATCGAACATATGTTGAATGCTATCTTTTCCAGAGTATAAAGACTCCAGTTAATCCCATATTGCCTTGGCGGTCTCGTGGTGCATAATCATACAATATGACTCACTCTCCATGTAATTCAAAATCTACGACTGAACTCTACCATTATCCTGAAGCCATTATTCAGTATGCTCAACAGGCGAGTCATGAGTTAGATGAAGAAGAAGACCCTCGGTCTGGAGTACTAGGCTCACCAAGTAAACCCACTCAATAATTTTTTTCTTCCCAGTGAGAGAGATAGTGGTAATTCTTAGTTCACCGCGGACTTCATAAATGAGAGCCGAACCGAGTGTGGCCAGAATGGTGGACGAGGCAGACGCAACATTCAGCCCCATGGTAGCTAGCTAGCTCAGGGCGTTGGCAAGCTCAAACCTCGAGTTTGGCGAGCTCTGGAAGTAGGGAGTCGACGAGTTCTGGTAGCGGGGAGAGCTCAAGCAACACGTGCGAGCTCAAGCTAAGTGGTAGGTGAGCTCTGGATAGAAGGAGGCCACGAGATCTGGAATGGAGGCGGCGAGTTCCTGCGATGGATGAGTTGGCGAATTTTTGCGATGGATGAGTCAGCGAGTCTTGCGGCAAGAGGAGACAGTGAGCCCTGCGATGGACGAGTCGGCGAGTTCCCGCACTGGATGAGACGACAAGCCCTGGGTTGGATGAGACGACGAGCCCTCTGATGGATGAGTCGACGAGTTCTTGCGCTGGATGAGACAACGAGTTCCTCTGCTGGATGAGACGACGATCCCTGCACTGGATGAGTCGGCGTGTTCCTGAGCTATTTGAGTCGGCGAGTTTTTGCGTTGGTTGAGTCGGCGTGCCCCGCGGCAAGAAGAGTCTGCGAGTTCCTGCGGGAGGAGGAGCGGCGAGTTCCTGCGGCAGGAGGAGCGGCGAGTTCCTGCGGCAGGAGGAGCGGCGAGTTCCTGCGGCAGGAGCGGCGAGTTCCTGCGGCAGGAGCGGCGAGTTCCTGCGGCAGGAGCGGCGAGTTCCTGCGGCAGGAGCGGCGAGTTCCTGGGGCAGGAGGATCGGCGAGTTCCTTCCGCAGGAGGATCGGCGAGTTCCTGCCGCAGGAGAGGCAGATTCTGGGTTTGGAGAGACGCTGGTGCAAGTACACCAGAGGTCCAAAAGGCTATAAAAGACGGGGGCGGGACGTGGAATGTGGTTGAGGTCGAAGAGATCGAATTGCTGGGTGTCGACAAGCTCCAAATAGAACTTGGCGTGCTCCGTGGGCTTGAGCCAGGAAATCCACGTGACGGGAAAATTTCACAGGAAACAAAAGTGAGCTCAATCGTCGAGAGTTGGACTTCATGAATCGTGTGGCTCTGATATTATGTAGAAAAGTGAAATTCGAAACACGATAATTTTATTGCTTCACATTAAGTTCTAATATGTGGCTGAGATAGTTTAATTTTTTAGAAAGAAAAAAAACACACTTCATCGGCGCTATTTGTCCATGGATATCATGAAGATTTGTCACTAATTGAACGCAAGTTATAACACTATATATCATGGTCAGAATTAAGTGTGTTCACAAATTGAATCAATGCGGACATGACTTTTAATAGAATTCGAATGTCCCATGTTTTTATGGCATTCAGATTCACTATAAAATCTAGAAATTTATATCTGATTTTGATTTGGTAAAATTTCATTTAATATACAAAAACATTACAATTCTTCTTTTAACTCAAAGAACTTTTGCAATTCATAGTAAATAATCTAAAATAGAGATAACAAGAAGTTCCCAACGGATCCATTACAACATTTAAAAATATAGAATTTGACGGCAGTTTCATTCATCCATAGAATTGTTGTCTTGATTAAAAAATAAAATAAAAATGAGTTTTTTTGATGTGAGAAAGAGTAGGTAGCCTTGAAAAAAAAGTTGAGATTATTAGTTTAGTATTATTATTAGTCTATTTGTATGTGCATGGGTTTAGTCCCACATCGTGAGTCAAGTTGTAAGTGTCATTGTATTTTCTATATATTATGCCCTATATGGATGAATAGAATCAATTGGTTGTTTTTCCTCTTTACTTTCAACTTGGTATCAGAGGTGAGTAAACCCTAAAAAAATCCTTTCTCCCGTCGCCGCCATTTTCTTCCCCTTCCGCTGTCTAATTTCATCGCTGCTCCCGACGGGGATCTCTTCCGCTCTCGTCGACGGGCCCAGCCTCTGACTCCGTCGGCGGGAGGCTCTGCTATCGTCGCTCCGACTGCTGCGCCTACCTCCATCGACGACGCTTCCGCCTGCGCAAACCTCTGCCGATTCCTCGATTGCATCTCCAGTCGCCTCTTCTCCCGAGCCTTCTTCCTCGCCGATCCATCGTCGTCGTTCTCCTTGCTCTTGATCGACAAAAGCCATCGACGATCTACGCTGCTCCTGCTCTTGTTCCTGACCACGACAACAACGATTGAGACTTCGGCGATCTCGTCTGCTTCCGGTTGCAGATCCGTCTGTGGCTCATTGACGGAGATGATTCTCCCTTCCGACGATGTGAGTCCCGCATTTGTCCCTATCGATGCTCTCTTGTGCCGATCCCGACGTCGATCCCCTGCATCGACGACGAATCTTCTGTCAGCTGAGACGATGTTGATCTCTGGTCATCTTCTGTAACACCCCACCTTAGTTTTACCACAAATCAGCAGTCCGGCCGGGCCCCGTGATAAGAAGCAAACTAAGAAACTGTAATAAAAATTGGTACATAGCTGGTATAAAATAAAAGTGCTAAAGAGTACTTACAGCGGAAGCAGTAAAAGAAACTAAGGGGTAAAAGTGTACCTCAAACTTGATTTCACAGAGCCACTAAAAATTGAAAGTGTCCAAAAACTTGAAATATTGAAATCTTAAAATAGTCTGATACAAGGAAACACTAGATCAACCTGGTACATGACCAACATAATAACATTGTACTGAAAGGAAAAACTGTTGAATGAAAACAAACTAAACAAGGTACAACGGCAACCGCGCTCATCCTAGGCGCAACACCCCACCTGTGACTCCTTTAATGAGAAGCCCAAAAATGGGTCAGCCCAATTGAAGAGTAAGAAAAACCATTTCCCCTAGTGACACTAAAATGTGAAAGATTGAAGAAACATGAGTGCATACTGAATACAGAATTAATTAGTTTGTACTAAATAAATAATTAATACACTATCATGCATGTTTTTCTATCAAAAGCTGCAAACATATATGGCTATTCTGATGTGATTTAATCATGTATTTCTAAACTGTGACTTATGCTCAAATCTTGGAGATATATCTTGTGCGCGTTCTGACGATCCGAGTCTTTGCTAACGAACGTATCACGTTCTATGTCTCAAGAACTTAGACCCGTATCTACTAATCCATTAGGGGAAGTAATCCCTCCCCAAAAGTTGAGGCTCTTAGGGACTACTACGCCCTTTGAGTAAGATTGTGCGCCTCAATCTATCACGAGTGATATCATCATTCGTGCCTCCTAACTGATTTCCATTATTACAAGGATTTTAATAAAATGTTCTGCTGGATGTTCTGCGTAGGTCCACCTTTTCCTAGAAATCTAACTTATAAGGAAACATCATATCCTTGATCTACTAAAATACTTAAATGCTTAATACATTTTAGTTCAATCTACCAATTAAAAATTTTATAACGTGAGTACACAATACTAATCATTTTCTTATCTAAATAAGAAATATGCATGCGTTATTATGTGATATATCTAGCCAAAGGAAATAGAATTTCTTACCGTTGCGTTGCGTCGCTCGTATACATGATGCGGCGGCATAGCTTCCTTCAACTAAGGTCTAAAAAGGGCCCGGGTAGGATGCTTGCCTTGACCCGCACCTGCGTTTCAAATATGATCTAACGTTATTTCATACACTATGCAAAACATTTTCAACAATCTAGGGTTTCACCGAAAAGTGCTCTGACTACACAAAGTTGACACCGCAATGAACGGGAATTAGAGCGGAATAATAAGAGGGCAAGGATTTGTACCTCTTTCAACAAAATTTCTGTAATCTACACTAAAGATCGGCAAATCCCAAATGGGGCGGAGTCGATCTTTCTACCTCCTGCAGCGAAAGGTAAACTCGGCAATTAAACACCATGCTTGAAGGGGAACACAAGATCATCACCTGAAAAGGGCAGAGGAAACTCACAGAAATTCAAGAGAGTCGCTGCTATCAACTCTTGCTCCTCGACTGATGCACACGGTTACTGGGAAGAACTCGTCGCGGTCTAAATGCGGCAGAGCAAGTCGCCTGCGGTCCTAATTCTGGAGGAGGGACCGACGACGAAAAAGGCGAGTGAGAACGGAGATCTGACTGCTGTCGGTGATTTCTCTTGAAGGAGTGGGGGTCGACGAGACTACCGGACGACAGAGGCGTTGCCCAGGGTTTTCTGGAGGAGGAAAGGCAGCCTCTGCACCTTCCTGAGGCGACGATCTGGGCGGCGGTTCCACTCGCACAGCCGATTTCAGAGAGAGACGCGAGAAGGACGCACAGGAAGGGTGCGACGGGGAAGCATTCAGCGGTTACCTAGCGACTGGGAGAGTAAACACATGCCCTTTATCGAGCATCAGAAGACGCGCGGGATCGAAACGCCGGTTAGGGAAACATCGCAAATTAATAAGGCTGCGATTTTGACAACCGCAAGAGCTGCGCTTAGAAAGGAAACCGTGAATGAGAAAGGGAACGGCTAGACGTGGATTTTTATTTCTAGAACGCCACTGAACAAATTATCGCTAATAATTTCTTAAAGACAATTTATGAACTTGTATGCAACGATTGGCCATGACAATCTCATACCTCGATTTGAAGTTGGCTCGATTACCCCTGCCCGTGACCGGATCCTGAAAATAAATTATATATTATTTATTTATTTTCATTACGGATGTTACATCTTCCTCCTATGCTTGGTCTGCACTGCTTCCGTCTGCCGCTTGTGCGTGCAACCATCTTTGCCCGGGCTTCTATCTGCTGCTGCACCTGATGCAACTCTCTTCCGAGACGATTCATGTTGCCGATCTATTGCAGATACTGATGTTTGTGTTGTTTTTGCTATCTTTATTTTGTGTCTCTATGTTTGTTTATGTCTTGTTATGACTATATGCACGTGTTATCCACGTGAGGAGGAGTGTTTGGGATGACGGCGACCGGATGATCTTTCCCAGTGGTCGCCTTAGTCCCACACGGCCTCTAGGCTTATGTTGTGTGTTGTTTGTGTCTCCCCAAGTTTTTTCTTTATGATTGGTAGGTGGTATGGTCTTTGGTGGTTGTTTTTCCCCCTTTCTCTCTTATCCCCGCGGTCTCGTAGATTCGTGAGTGTGGTGTTATCCCCGCGGTCTCGTAGATTTGTGAGTGTGGTGTTATCCCCGCGGTCTCGTAGATTCGTGAGTGTGGTGTTATCCCCACGGTCTCGTAGATTCGTGTGTGGTGTTATCCCCGCGGTCCCGTAGATCTGTGCGTGTGCGGTGTTATCCCCGCGGTCTCGTGGATTCGTGTGTGTGGTTTCTTTCCTGTGGGTGTATCGTGTGTGGGAGTATCCCCGGTCACCCATCTTGTCCCACCTTTGCCTACCACATTTACCCTTCCTTTGATGTTGTCAAGCTGGTGGTTTCCCCTCCAGCTTGAGGGGGAGAGTTGAGATTATTAGTTTAGTATTATTATTAGTCTATTTGTATGTGCATGGGTTTAGTCTCACATCGTGAGTCAAGTTGTAAGTGTCATTGTATTTTCTATATATTATGCCTTATATGGATGAATAGAATCAATTGGTTGTTTTTCCTCTTTACTTTCAACTAAAAAGAGTTTCACTAATTTGATCCATGTACGAAGCTAAAATTGCATGAGACAAATTACCAAAGCAAGACTAAAAATAATTTTTTAATCGATGAATTTTTCCGGTTCATTATTTACAAAAAATATTATCATATGGAGATCATGGCGCTGGATGGACGTGGCAAAAGTGTGTCGGCTTTGTGAATTCCTTGAATTAATTAGACACGAATCCAGCAAATATGCTTGCAACAATTAAAATTATAAATAATATAACACAATAATTATGTTCAAGTCTCTATTAATGTAACAAATATTGTAATACACATGAAGAGTACTAGTAAACAAATACTTGAACGAACAAAATCAGACAAGCCGCATGATAATATTGACACAGATTACAAACTTACGTTACCCAAAACATGGAATAAACACACAATTCGATAATAAAGAAAAGACAATCAATCAATAAACTTACAATGCTTATGGGGCTGAAGGCTCGGTGAGTATCCGATGGGTTGCCGGGAAAGAAGCAGCGACACGGGCTGAAGGCTCGGTGAGTATCCGATGGGTTGCCGGGAAAGAAGCAGCGACACGGTTAAAGATTGCTGGACACTGGTTTCCCAGGGCTGGGGGAGTAAATCAGGAGGTGGGAGGAGATGTGGGAGGGCTGTCGGTGTGTAGGGGAGCTTTTGAAGGGCTGCCGGAGGTGGAAGCAGCCTTGGAGAGGCGGTAGGTTGCTGCAGGGGGCGTCTGGAAGGGTTGTGGAGGGGCAGGGGGGGATGTGGAAGTGTTCCGGCTGCAGGGAAAGGCTTTTTCTGTGATTGGTGGGAGTTCTGGAGGGCTGGAGCCAGAAGGAAGAGGTAACTGCTGCAGGGAAGGTTGTTTTCCAGCGATTGGTGGGGAGTTTTGGAGGGCTGGGGCCTGAGGGAAGAGATATGGGCTGTTTTGTGTGTGTGTGTGTTGTGGGGGGGGGGGGGGGGGGGGGGGGGGGGGGGGGGGGGGGGGGGGGGGGGGGGGGGGGGGGGGG